>CM040121.1:566874236-567536103 GCA_022559845.1 Amorphophallus konjac
AGGAGTTACTCCACTACTTACTCCACGATAACCCCTATAAATAGGTCCTTGACGGACACGACAAGGGGTAGGTAGATATGCAAAAGAGAGATAGTCAGATATGTGTAGAGAGAATTACAGGCTCCAACTCCCAACTACAGCTAAGGCCTCTGATGTTCACCCTCTGAGAGGGACCCTCTGAAGGAGAGCGTAAGGAGACTTCCGAGCACGCTTACTGCCCAGCGAGCACTCGTTGAGTGACCACTCGATACGACGAGCACTCTGGGGGAAGACATACCGCTCTCCTAGGCCCACGCTGATGATCTCCATCTCTCTCTCCCACCTTTCTCTTCCCTATTATCTGTCTCGCCAAGTGCTGACTTAGGCATCAGAGGGTTGTCCCCTGGGGTAATGCCCAGGGATCCTTCTGACGTCCTTCTTCCTGGTGTTTGCAGACTTCCACGGGTGCCAGACGGTCCCCAACAAACAAATAGCTAGAAATGTGTGGGATGAGGCCTAAGAACCAGTTTCTGACCTCTACAACTACCAAATACGGCCGCCAAGCTCAGGCGACCGTTTGTGCCCACGCTCCCAAATGAAAATGGCCGCGTCATGATGACAGTGACGCCCCCTGACACCTCGACCAGCGGTGCCTTGCACGCCAAGAAGCCGAGTCGATGACAGGGCCCACCTACCCTGTTGATACGAGTAGTGTAATGCCCCGGGTTTTTTGGATATTGTTCGGATCAGGATCCGTGGGTTTCGGATCGCTTTTGTGGGTCCCGGATTCAGTTTTACGATTTACGCGTGTTTTTACCTGTCGAGGCCTTTGGAATCCCGTGTAGGGCGAACCGTTGTGTTTCTTCAACTCCGGGACGTTGCCAACGCATTATGCGTTTTCTGAGGATCAGGGAGATGATTTTTCCCTATTTTTTGTATTTTCTGGAAATTTCATATTTTCCATATATTAAACCCCCCCTCTCTCTCTTCCTCATAATTCTCCCTCTCTCTTCTCACGCTCTCTCTTCTCTCCCTCTCTTCTCTGGAGGCCGACGGAGTGAGGTGGGGCAAGGCGGAGGTGACGTGGGCGAGGAGCGGGCGAGGATGGGTGATGATCGAGGCGGTGGAGGCGCGGCGAAGCTCGGTCGCGAGTTTGGGGTGCCGCGACGGTTCGTGCAGCGTTTTCTTGGGCAGTATCAGCGTCCTCGGTGCGCCGAATCTTTGGTGGAGGTAGGGGATGGATCCTTAACCATTGTACTTCATTCTCACGGAGTTTGGTAGCCCGAGGTGACCTGAGAGTGTTTAATTTTCCGTCGGGGTTAAAACATGCGATTTTGGGGTGTGAGCCGGATTTCGTGTTTCGATCGCATTTTAGGGTTTAAATGGGTCCTCTCGATGCTAGAGAGGTTGGAGAATTTTTTTCCCCATATTTCCCCTTCACATGGTGTGATTGGGGAGTTGAATGGCATTTTCCGCGAAGTTTCATGTTTTCGATCTCGGTCGAGATCGCGGTCGCCACAGTGGCCGCGTTCTTTAAAGTAGAAGGTGATGTATCGCGCCACCACGTTCATCGGGAGGATGAATAGTAAGGCGGTTAGGGTCCACGGTCGCCAGCCCGGTCACGTTCAATGTTTGACGGGCCCGGGGGACCCATTCGCATTCATCAGTGTCGCGACCATTTGATCGAGCGCGTTCTCGTGTAGTCGCGGTCGTCGTCACCACCGCGTCCTTATCGCGGCGTGGGCCTGGGTCGCATTAAGGCAGGGTCGCGCCCAGGGCGATGGTCGCGACCAAGGCCCTGGTCGCATTAATAAACGTGCCCATGGAGGGTGGCACGATCATGCCATGTGGGCCCAGGTGTGTGGAACACGGCTGATCGTGTTCCCTTTGACCCGTAGGCGTCCCGGACACCCCGGGGGTACCTTGACTGTGTTTTTGGATGTCCGGAGGTACCACTTTACCTCGATTAGTGTGTCCGTGGGTTTTGGGGGGCCGGGTGACCCCATGTGTTCCGGGCTTCCGTGTTCTCGCTAGGTCGAGTCACCGTGTATCGGTATGAGTGCGGAGGGCTGCTCCCGCACATCGCGTGTTTCTCCAGAAAGCGATTTTCGAGTGGGCCGTGAGTTTGGCCCTTGGACTGTGAGTTCAGTCACCCAGCCTGGGACTGGAGATTTCCCGCTTTTTCCTTAGATAGGGAATCAACTTGGTGGCTTGTGAGCTACCTTGAGAATCATGCTACTATGGTTTCAGACCTAGGGATTAGGCTAGCTTAACAGCGTTGTACCGTTATGTGCGGCCGTCTTGACCCGAGTCGTGTAACTCAAGGACCGTTAGGTTGAGTAGGTCTAGTGGACCATCCAGAGTCTGGTGGCCCCGAGCCACCTGTTACTCCGCTTTACTCATAATGGGTGCATGCGTGACTTTTCGTGTTCACGTTAGTGATTCCCCACTAGTCATAGTCTTCTTACAGCACGCGTGTGCTAACCCACCACCACCAGGGAGTGGTAGAGCGGCTTACTCGAGAGAGACAGTTTTTAGGTTGGTTACCATAGGGCCCCTTCACGGAGCCTGAGTCTGAGCTTGGGAGAAGAACCAGCTAGAGGATCTGACGTATGGCCCATGGTCTGTGTGTGCACACGTGGTTGGAGGCGTCGGACCCGCGCTGACGAGCGTGACCCCAACTAGTCGTTGTTCTATGTTCTTTGTTATTATTCGGTGTCTCAGTTTCCGCCTGGGGCATCATAGGGAGACACCTGAGGCTGCGGACTAAGTCGTTAGTGGACGCATCCGGCCTTGCTTCTAGTGGGCAGGTACTCCCGTCACGTGACGTGAGTTTCTTGTGACTCGAGTTTCCGTTCCCGTCTGCGAGACTTGATTTTGCGTGTAGGTTCCGTGTGTTTCCCGAGGTAGAGGTCTAGGGTTTCTAGTGAGCATCATCGAGGGTTTTCCTAGCTGGTATAGGGTTCACGACTACGAGGTCGTGACTGTTCCTAGACTGCGTGGTCTTGGGTTGGGCCTTTGTCTGTGAGATGGGACTCTACAACAGGGTTGTCGCGGTGTGTTTTTGGCATTGTAGTCAGAGGTTTTTCCGTTAGTTCGGTAATCCTCCGACTGTGAGATCGGGGTGTTGGTTTCCGTTCCAATAGGAGTAGCTATAGTGCCGAGGTTTTACCGGCCACCGTGGTTGCTGTTCCTGCTGTAGTTGCTGCTTTCCGCTATAGCCATTATTTACGGTTGGGGTTCCGCGGGACCCCTACTGAGCCAGTGATAGGATGCTCACCCCTACTTTTCAGGTGTGGCGATTCTTCCTCAAGATTCGAGGGTGATGTGCGGAGGTTCTTAATTGCCAGCTCGCCGGGCCGAGTGTTCACTCGGTGTTGGATACACTTCTCTGCCCTAGACTGTACTTGGTTGGATTGGACTCTGTTGTAATTATTTATTTATTTCTGTTAATTGTTGAATTGTCCAGCTTTATTTCCTATTTTTTTGTACCTCCACACTCCGTTTAGCCCTTCCGAGCCCTCCGGCTCGTGGGCGACGGGTCAGGTTTCGAATGGTATCAGGTTATTCCCGGTATCGGGAACTTGGGTCGTTACAAGGAGATCCCCCTTGAAATTCCCCCCTCAACGGGCCCACCAGGACTGTCTCTCAGACCCCAAAAGTGCTCGTCATCTAAGAGTGGGGGGCTAGTGAGGAGGGTAAAATGCATAACACAGCCCGTTAGTGCCAGGCCCGTATCGGCCCAAGGTCTGCGAAGCGCATAGCGGACCCCCGACAGCCACGGCCCATGCCAGGCGACCTAATAAGGCCAGCCATCGAATTCGCCAGCCCTCAAGGGGTATCGACCCGGACATATCGAATGCCGGATGATCCTCCCACGATCGAACGTTAACTCCCAACATCACCGGCCTCCATTCCAGTAAAGGTGAGCACGTCCCACGGGAGCCGTAAGATTCGCCTGAAGATCTCCGACCCCGAAAGAACGGGCGCACAACGGAAAACTCCCCACGATCGCGGAGAGATGTTACCCCACGACGCACGCCCTTCCTTGTTAAGGGATAGGCCTCCACCGCCAGGACAACCCCTATAAATGGACCTTCGATCAAGGACAGTGACAGAGACACACAGATAGGGAGATTGAGACAGACGTGGTGAGATAGTCACACGCGCATATTGAGAGAACAACTACATGCATCTTCGGGCAGAGAGAGCCTTTACAAAGGAGAGCCCTAGTTGCTTCCGAGCACGCCTCCAGCCTGGCGAGTATCCTCCGAGCACCCATTGGGTGTGGCGAGCACTCTCCCAGAAGTCGAATCTCCACTCCAGACTTGATCGTTTAGCTCCCATCTTCCTCTCTCTCTTCTCCATCCTCTATTGATCCCCACGCGACAAGGTCCTGACTTAAGTATCGGAGGGTTGTCCCTGGGATAATGTCCAAGGCTCATTCTGACGTCGTTTCTCTGGTGTTTGTAGACTTCCACGAGGGGTTGGACGATCTTCCCCAACAAACAAATATTAAAAGTGTGATTCGGGGTTCAAGAGACCATCTTCTCACCTGTACGGGAAGATATATGTCAAAAAAATGCCGAGCAGGAGTTATCTGATTGTTTGATCAAACAGGATGATAATTAAAAACTGTGGTATACAAACACTCCTAGTTTATTTTGAAGGCATATCCATATATATAGAAAAAAAAAGACTTCTACATGAGAATGATCATACATGCATGGGCACTCTTTAATTATACATATGCGCATAGGATGATGTGCAGTGACTCTCCAAAACCACCCGTTGCCATGAAAGCATACACGGGTTCTGTAGTCTCTGATCACATGAGAAGTTGCAAGGATGCCTATGCCTAAATGCCTAATGTGTTCCATATACATAAATATATATATACATATATATATATATATACATATATATATATATATGTATATATAGTGCGAGGATCACACACACACATTACTCTCATAGTGCATGCTGTAGTGTGTAGCTAGTACTGTCGCTGCCTGTCGGCTGGCGCCTTGCCAGCCGACAGATGTGCAGAGAAGATTTGGTCAAGAACGAAGCCGATCGATGCATATCCCACTGCCAAAACGGTGATCTTCGATCAGCAGCGTAGAGAGAGAATCTCTCTTCTCCACCGTGACCGCGCAGGAGAACCCCCCCCCCCCCCCCAACGCATGCAGAGGATCGAGGCGGCCGTCGCTCTCACGAATTGACGAAGGACACGCCCTCCCACTGTCGGAGAACGAACGAAACAAGAGGGCTTCATTAAGTTATAGAGAGTTATATCGATCGGTTGTTGTGTGTATTTCGTTGTGGGAACTCATCGAGTAAGTGGCATTGTATAATTTTGCCATCCTTGGGGCAAAGGTACGTACATAAATGATTATACAGATCTAGAACAGGCAATCTAATTAATTTAGCTGGTGGGGTATGCATACCCACTATATATATATATATATATATATATATATATATATATCACATTATCCTTTATGCAATTAACGTATCGATAAACTGAGGTGTATATATGTGTGGTCAGGAACTGAAAACTACCGCGTATCAGGTAATTCGTTGTTCACCCACCACATGCTTAAATTTGAACCAACCACCGCTCCACCATGCATGCAAAAGGGTTTGGAACCACTCAACCTGCACGGAATCATTAAAAACACAGTTATGTTTATTTTTATATAACAATATTATTATTTACATTTTTGACCCACATTTTGTCATATTTCATTGAGAACCATCCAATCATTTAATTATTAACTGATTTCAATATGAAAAGCATCCAATTATCTGATCTGACTTTCAAACATATCCTTTCACCACCCACCCTCCCTCTCCCCTACCTCCCCCACGAAAATAAAATAAAATTAAAACGTATATAGCTGTCCAGTTCTCGTACGTCTTGTATTAGTCAAGTCAAAACTATGAGCAGGTTCTTTACCTTTCTAATTACAAATATTTCTTATTACTCTATGTTAATGGGCTTGAATGCCAAATTGGGCCGCCGCCGGCCCGCCAGGCCGCGGCGCCCACCTGCTCCGTGGCTCCCGCTGCCCACGGCTACGGTGCCAGCCGCGCCTGCCACCTCTCCCTTCTTCTGATTTCTTCTTTGAATTTTTTCCATATAAATCATTGTTACAAACGAATTTACATATATATCATTCCTGCAAATGCATTAACATATATATGTTTATATATATATCACTACTATTTTGAAAAACTTTTAGATATGTGATCATTATAGTTAACTTCCGTACGTGGGATCACAAATATTTTTAAAAGATGTCAATATTCTAGTTAAGTGATGGTCAAATGACCAAAATGCCCTTCTGACTGTCAAATGACCAAAATTCACCCTAGAGAGAGAGACCGACGGGGGGAGAGGCAGCAAGAGCATTTGGGGGGGGGGGGGTTTCAGAGCTGTGTAGGGGGAGGAGAGAGGGGGATCCAGCAACACACATGGGGGCGGTCACACTAGAGAGAGAGAGGGGGGAGGGGATGAGGTGAGAGAGAGAGAGAGGTCCCCCTCCGACGGTGACAGAAAGAGGGAGAGGGAGAGGGAGAGGGAGAGGGAGAGTGAGATCTAGGGAGAGAGGGAGGGGATGGGGTGAGAAAGAGAGAGTGCAAGGAGGGGGGACGCTGGAGGCGTCTCCCCCTCCGGCGGTGACAGAAAGAGAGGGAGAGGAAGGCAGGGAGACGGGAGGGGGTCCACCGGAGGGGGAGGGGGACCGGGGGCTTGCTCACCAGAGTTTGGATTTTTTATTTTTTTTTTTAAATATAAAATTACTTCGAGTGAGAGCACCTTTAGAGGAAAGTCATTCGCCCCACATGGAGCAACTTTCCCACCTTCTGCTCTCTCTCTCCCCTTCCTCTTTCTATCACCGCTAGAAGGGGACCTCTCTGCACACACTCTCACTCTCACCCCACCCCGTCCCCTCTCCCTCCCTCTCTCTCTCTCTTTCTATCACCGCCGGAGGGGGAGACGGCTCCGGTGTCCCCCTCCCTGTACTCGAGCCAGTGTCCCCCTCCCTGTACACTCTCTCTCTCACCCCGTCCCCTCCCCCCCTCTCTCTCCCACTCTTTCTGTCACAATCGGACGGGGAGACTCCTTCGGCGTCCCCCTTCCTGCACCCTCTCTCTCTTCCCCACCTTCCTCACCTTCCTTCTCTTCCTCTCCTTCCCTCCATTGCGACCACGTCTCTCGCCGGTGACCCTACGCCCTCTTCCCCTATGCGTCGTCGGAGTCCCCTCCCCCTTCACCTGCTGGTCTCTCTCTATCTGGTATGACCGCCCCCTTGTTGTTGCCGGAGCCCCCTCCCCCTCTCCCCTGCCAGTCTCTCTCTCTCTAGTGTTAATACCTCCCTGTGCACTGACGGAGCCCCCTCCCCCTCTGGTGGACCCCCACCTATCCCCATCTCCAACTTAGACCTTATGAGAGATAACTATGGGCACTTTTATCTTTTCTCACGCCTTGTTAGGTCTAACTATAGTTAAGTTGACATGTGTTAACGAAGGTTTACGACGATGGCATATTTGTAAAATTTTCAAGATAGTGATGATATATATGCTAATATATTTTCAAGAGAGATATATTTATAAATTCGTCTGTAACAATAGTTTATATGCACAAAATCCTTCTTCTTTTATCCCATGCGACATTATCTTTTACCCATTCATGTAAAAATATCTTCTCTTCTTTTTTCTTCTCTTCCCTTCCACTTATCTTCCATGTAAACCACCACGTAACCCCCCTTCTTACAGCCTCAACCCCATTCCTTCCGCTATAACTAGGGATGGAGGGAGTCTTCTTATTCATACATACATATAGTGTGTAGGTGGTGAAGTAGATACATAAAAGATGGGGGTAGGTGGGAGCTCCCACCTACTTCCGGAAACCCTCACCGCCGCCGGCGGTGTTTACTTCGTCGGATCTCTCCGACGGCTCCCTCATCGGCGCTCTGTCGGTGGAACGTCGGGTGGGGGGAGCTCCCACCGAGAACTCCCCCTCCCCTCTCCTCCAGGTATGCTTCCTCAGCCCTCCTATCATCTTCCCCCCCTTCCCTTCCCCTAGCCCCTCCCGCCTCCCCCTCTCCCGCCGTCATCCCTTAGCCTGCCCCCACCTCCTTGGCCCCTCCCGCCTCCCTCTCTCCCGCCGTCGTCCCTCAGCCTGCCCCCACCCACTTGCGGTTAGGCCTCCCTGCCCCTACCCTCTAGCTCTCCGTCCTTCGCTCCCCACCCCCTGCTCCCTCACCCCCCGATCTCTCCCTCACCATCCAGCCATATCCCGTCCCCCAACTCCACCTCTCTCGCCAGCATCGTTTCAGCCATCTGGCCTGCACTTTCCCTCACCCGTGCCCCCCCTCCCTACCATCGGCCCCCCGTTTCGCCCGTTCTCTCTTTTCTCCCATCCACCGGTCAATAGCATCTTGTTGGGTAACTGACTGATATTTTGTGGCTCCCCGCCATCCTTGGATCCCTCCACCTCTTTACCCCATTTTCTCAGATCGGTTATTCCCTTTCGGCTGTCGGCTTCTCCCACCTTCCCCCTCTGCAACTTTCACTATCCTATTTTGACAAGGTCCGTCCCTCCCTCTACCCAGTGCCCCTCGGTACAAACTCCCTTGTCTCCCCGGTGCCTCCCGGCCATCTGTTCAAACCCCTCCAGACCTGGCTACCTGGCCTTCGAAATGGCCTCTAGCTGGTTACATACGGCAAATGCGCCGTATCTGGAGATCGTTCAGAACTTGTAGGATCTACGCACCGAGGAAGATCACCATGGACTCGTCTCCGATGATGTCTCGTGTTGGCGAGCTTACTCCATGCATCTCTGATGCATGTATTCTGAGATATCCTCTCTGTCCCACGGCTCACACTGCTCAGCTGTGCACTTCAACTCCTTCTGTCGGACCATCCACGTCCGTGTAAGTTGGGAATGTGTTCAGTATTCCTTTGTTTGGGGTTTGGGTCTATTGCTTCGATGTTGTTATTCTACCTTTGGCTTGGGCGGATACCCTGTACTCCACTCAGTATGTATTTCTCTGCCGGCTAAATGAAAGTTGCTTTCTCCTTGTTACAAAAAAAGATACATAAAAGATAGTGAAGTGAAGGTGAGAGAAAATAGTAGTGAGGTGAGAAGAGGAAAAAAAGAAAATATGTGAGAAGGGTTTTTGGGTTTTGACTTCCACTAAAAGTGCATGTAAGAGAGAGAATATGCAGAATGTAGCATGGTAACCTTCTATCTCTATCTCTCTCTATTTCTAATATTCATAGATATCAAATTGTGTCCTTGTAAGTATCGGAGCGTGTTCCCGTGCGTGTTCGGATTTTGAACAATATTGGATATTTGGATCTCCAAATAATAATCATTAAATTATTTTGTAGTCATCATGACGTGATGAGTGAGTTCCACATTTTTCGATGTCGATTGAGATAAAATGTGCAAAATTCCTAATTTCTAGATTTTAAACCTCAAAATAAAAACTTATAAATAACCTCCACCCCCTCTCTATTCCCTCATTTCTCTCCTCTCCCTCCTCCAGCGGCCGACGGCTGGCATGGAGAGGCGAGGTGGCCGGACGATGGTGGCGCCAGATGACGGGACGTGGGGCAAGATCGAGAGGTGGTGTGACGTGGGTTCATGCGTCGGGGCGGCGGTTCGATTGCGAGATTCGGCGTTTCTGACATTTTCGACGCGTAAAATCTTCCTCAGAGGTAGGGGGCTAGATCGATAGATTCTGGCCCATCCATGTATGTTCCCCGTTTCATGATCGAGAGAGGGTTTATTTCTTATTCGAGAAAAATAACATGCTTGGGGTGTCACGCCCTGACGCGGAATATCGAGGTGCGATGAGTCGTAACACTCGTGTCGATCAGAGCATGTATAATAGGATCCAACCACAAAGAGTGATAATGAAAATATGATACTTTTATTTCATTGAAATAAAGTTTTACAACAACATTAAGCCTTGAGAGGCACAATACAACTTTCAAGTACATAACTCTAGCAAGAGCAACACTCATAAACTTAGGTAACTAAGATGAACTTGATCCCTCGTTTCACTATTGCCTATCCCCATGTGTTTGGGGTTCTCTTGTACCCAGACAATTTCCCAGCCAAAACGATAAGGAATAAGGGTTCGGGCATTTCCCCGAACACCTTCAAGGCACGGGCTACCTAGCCCTTTCTACACCCTAAAGGTCCCCACAAGGGTCCCGATCAACGCGCCGTGACGCGCGGAGGCACAAACAAGTATTCGGGGTCAACTCCGGCCACTCTCATACGGGCTTTGCCCGCGTCTTATATGGCAGCCCGGGATCACCCGGGGGCACCCCGACGTTAAGCCACGCCATGTGGCATCCAACAAAAGAGTCGCGGGCCCACTCCAAGACTCTTCATTCAACCCTCCAAGGTCAAAGGGAGACCTGAGCGAGTCAACCACAGGCTTTGGAGGCCCGCAACATGTACGTACGGCTCACACACGTGTGTTCGGCATTTTTTCGAACACCTTGTGGGCGCATATGTTTCAACCCTTCTACACAAGACCATGGGCCACCCCGTGATTCCAGTACGCCAGTTGGGTCCTACAACAACCCCCCCAGCAAGTCGGGGCCACCCCCAACCCTTAGACACGTGGCAACAACCCACCGAACTTAGCTCTCGGGCCAACCCGAGGCTACCCTGCCAACCCACCGTACAGCGTGGCACGTAGCACGAGGTAAGGCCCATGTGCCCAAAACGCCTCCTTCCAACCCCTACAGACTTCTACCCTTGGCCCAGGACCCCCTGGCTGGTCCGCGTAAACCCCCAATCAAACCCAAAAAAAAAAAATTCAATAAGAAAAAAGCATAGCCGCCTAAACCCTTGGGGGTTTAGGCGGACCAGCCAGGCCCCCATGGCTGGTCCGCGTAAACCCCTTTCCATCTCTCTCTCAGCCCGTAACCCAAGCACTATTCCATTGGGTTTACGAGGATCAGCTCACCCCCCCTGGCTGGTCCGCGTAAACCCCTTGTGACCCTTCATCTTCCCCTATAAATACCCCTTAGTATCTCAAGGGGCGAGGCATCAATCAATCAATCCAATACAAAGCATCCAGCAATACGCAAGATCGTCCGGCACCCGGCAAGCACAAGACTTCGAGCGCGGAGCAAAGGAGAATTTTGTGTGGGTGACTTGTTCGGCGGTCTACTACGCCGGGGGTATGTCGTTCGCGCTCCCCTCACGCCGTAGGTAGTCGTCACACACAAGTCGACACCCACCGTGTGTGAGACGTTGTGATATGGGCGGACGTCCCCTCATGCCGGGATTCCCCCTCGCACGCCCGTCGGTCGCAACCACTCGCGTGCCATGACGTCATGCTCACTCACAGTCACGAAGCCATGTCCGACCGCTCAACTCGAGCCGCGTCCGACCCTCGTCCAGATGCCGGATCGACGGATCCCCTCAATTATCCAGTTGTAGGCCCCCGTTTGGCACCACGGCCGCGGCCCACACCACGGGAGGACCCCTCTGTAAAATGCACATGTGTGTATACATCACGCATCGACCCGGGGACCGACTAGCACATCGGAATTGTCCCGTGGCATGCGCCAGTTGTACTTTAGCCATTACGGCTTTCCTGTAAAGAAATACGCGTCTCAGCAGAACACCGCCGATTGGACGAGTGCCCTCGCACCCGCGTCCCGGCCTTCAATCTCCTATCTGTATCCTTCGGCATCCGTGCCTAACACTCCACCCCCAACAAACACCCCTCAATCTAACACGTACCCCTAGCTGTTGAATGCGCCCGGCCCTACACCCATGGCTTCACACACATATACAGACTTTTCTTCAGCATGGAACGAAGGTATTCGGATTCAATCTGATGTAAATAAACACCGGTTGCTTGCGACCAGTGGGGAAAGACGTCATGTACACGATTCCCGCAATCGCCTACGCACTCGCACTCGCACCCATGGAACCCCTTCTCTCCACGTGTCGCCCGATCGCCTGAGCCCACGTGCCGCGCCCTGGTGGCGCTTCCCAGGTCAAACCTTGGTTCCATGAGTGATTGTCGAGAGATCGACTGGCACACCCGCACCCTGTCCGGTTAACCCTTAGCCCGACATTCCCGTGCCATTCCACCCCTTTCGACTTTCCGTAAAAGGAGAGTGCCCGGTACCGCCGTGAGAGGCATGCACCCGTAAGGAGGATACCTGAGATACATCAAACTCCCGTATTTTTCTTCCCCACTGTATTCCTTCCTTCACCCCGGTTAACCGGCATAAAAACACGCGCAACAGAGAGGATGACACGCCCAGTGGGACGTCTCCCGCCTTCCTTCTTTTTGCTGAAGAAAAGTCTGTGCCAGCCCTGAAGCCCGGTGCCCTTTCCCTGTCCTTGCAGGAGAGGCAGAGGAGAGTACGCGTGCACGCATTCCCCAGCAGCTTCCGGTCCGCGTTTCGATCGTCGGGCCGCTCTCGGCGGCTGTCAGCGACTGTCGCCTCCGCGACACTCAACACTCCGGCAACCATGGCAGCCGTTACTTACGGTCCCAACGTCATCGCCACCCACGCCCGGGTGGGCTACTTGGCGACGCCGATCGCTTTCGACAGCTTCACCCCGGTTATCGGATCGCCCTACTTTCTGGGTGTGATCCTTGTGGCTGCTTCTCAGCCAACTCCAGTCTCTCCGGTGGCCCCTGCGGCCGACACGCCATGCGCGCCTCCAGCTCCAGTGTCCCGCCCGAGTGCTGGGCACCGGACTGTCACTACAGGCCCCTACAGGGCCCCCAGATCAACGTCGGTCCGGGTGAACGTTAGCTCCCGAGGCCAGCCTCGTCCGATCTCCAACACGGGGCCCGCGCCCCGAACTTCGGTCGCCATCCTAGCATCTTCCTCGGGTCCTCAATCCCGAGCCGCAGCTAAGCCAACACCCGACACGGGCTCCCTGCCCTGGGTCTACGGCTTCCCAGCATCTTCCTCGGGTCCTCAATCCCGAGCCGCAGCTAAGCCAGCACCCGACACGAGCTCTCCCTGCCCCGGGTCTACGGCTTCCCAGCATCTTCCTCGGGTCCTCAATCCCGAGCCGCAGCTAAGCCAGCACCCGACACGGGCTCCATGCCCCGGGTCTACGGCTTCCCAGCATCTTCCTCGGGTCCTCAATCCCGAGCCGCAGCTAAGCCGGCACCAGACACGGGCTCCATGCCCCGGGTCTACGGCTTCCCAGCATCTTCCTCGGGTCCTCAATCCCGAGCCGCAGCTAAGCCGGCACCCGACACGGGCTCCCTGCCCCGGGCCCACAGCTTCTCAGCATCCGCCTCGAGTCTTAAACCCCGAGCCCCAGTAAAGCCGGCACCCAACACGGGCTTTCAGCCCTGGGCTTACGGCTTCCTAGCATCTGCATCGGGTCTTCCACCCCGAATCCCGGCAAGGCCGACACTCAACACGGGCTCACAGCCCCGAGTTTACGGCTCCCCAGTAGTGCACTCGGGACCCCGGTCCCGTGCTCCAGTCAACCCGGCTCTCCCCGTGGGTCTTCCACCAAGAGGGCTGCTCTTCTCAGCACCTTCCTCTGGCATTCCGACCCGAGCCCAGACTACGCCGGCGCCCACCACGGGTCCTCGACCAAGGGGCGTCGACACCCCGGCACTTCCAACGGCGTCGCCTCCCGGTGCAAGAGTGTCATCTCGAGCCTCGGCGACACTCTTATCGGCACGGGCGAAGGCTTACACCCGAGTCACCCAGCTATCGACTCCCGGTGCGAGTTACTTACCCCGGGGACCGATTCCGGCACATCGGACCGACGGCTTCATCTTGCCGGTCGTTCCGGGCCTTGTTTCCTCGGTCTACCATCTTGGGGCGGAGTCTTCCTCGTCTCCTCAGAAGAAGCGTCACCATGGCCGTAGAGGCAGGCGACTCCCTGCTACAACCAGCAACTCCGGCAAGACGATCTTTGTCGGCGACTTGCGGATCCGTCTCGACGGGGGTGAGCCAATTATACCCCAAGAACGAACCGTTCCTACCATCCCCACTTCCAATCGTTTTGACCTCTTGCGTCAAACACGAGAGGACGGGGCGAAGCTCAAAGGAGCGGGTTCCTCAGCGGTAGCCCGGGGGCACCCACCGCAGCTAGGCACGCGGCCTCCCAAGACGACTCGTCGGAAAAGTGACGACAAGGGAGACCAGCAATCAGACCTGAGAAGAATCTGGGTCACCCCAGAAGAAGCTCAAGCTATTCGGAGGGCGCGTATCACCAACCCCCTACGAGCACTCAGACGCGGCGTCAGACGGGATGCGGCGGGTCTCGCAGCAGCATCGTCTGATGACGCCCATTCGTCCAATATCCCCCGCTCAAGCACGCGGAGGCAAAGGAGAGCCCGTCCCCGGGCCATCCAGCAACCTATCTAGGGTTATCCTCCGGTTAACATCGGGAGTGAGCCCCCTCCGCAACACATCTCGGTCTTTGACAGATTAGGGACGCATGTCCGCCCCGAGCGACATCCGCGAAGGAAGCGGATAGCCCGATTTATCAATGATGCGGTTCGAGTGTTCGCGTGTTACACCACCGGACACCAGCCAGACACCCAGTCTGACGATTTGAACCAGCCCCTGTCTCACTTCAGGAGGCCGCGCCATCAGGCTCCGACACCTCCTTCAACAGGTCACATCGACACTTCTGCCGGACCGCAAGCGTCGGAACGCGCAGAAGAGGTCCCGGTGAAAGACCGCAACCCTCCTATCAATGCAGAGCCGGTCAACAACGACCCGCCTGCAAACGAGGTTCAGGAAGTGACCCTTGACACTCTAATGAAGGAGAACCAGCATCTGAAGGCCCTCCTGCAAGACCTTCTCCAAGAGCGAGACATTCATCCTCAGCAACCTGTCAGGCCTCAGGCCGAGGCACCAGTATCCCCGGTGGCTCACGACGTTGCCAACACTTCAGCGGCGATTGCCCCAACCCCGTTGGCAACTGGGTTTGGCACGCCCTCGGTTGATACTCAGCCACGAGCCTCCAATACGCCAATGCCATAAAATCTCTTGGCGCAACGCCAGATGATCGAGCACATTGTCGAGACAAAGCTCGCCCAGTATGGTGAAGGGACGGTCACGGTGGATCTCTATAGTGTACCCTACCCGCTTCACCACCAGTTAAAAAGCTTCCTCCAGAATACTCCAAGCCCCCGAAGCTGCAAAAGTTTGACGGGCAGGGGTCGCCACATGAGCACTTGGCCTACTATGTTACGGCCATGGGTGAGTTAGCGTTGGAGGAATCCTATCTCCTCCGCTACTTCGCCACTTCGCTCACGGGGACGGCCTTCCAATGGTACTCCCGCCTAAAGCCCGGCTCGGTCATCGACTGGGCGGATCTCCAGAAGAAGTTCCATGACCGATTTCAAACGGCCGAGCGAAAGGTCTCTTTAGCCGAACTCTGCTCAATTCGGTAGAAAAAGGGCGAGAGCACCCTTGACTTCATCAAAAAGTGGTGAGACCTCAGCATGAGGTGCGTCAATCCACCCGTCCAGGAGGACGCCATCACTATATGTCGTCGAGGTCTGGTGGCCGAGGTCAACGAAAAGCTTCTCGGTACCAATATCAAAGGCTTCGACCAGCTCAATTCGACAGTTGCCGAGATAGAGATGTTTTTCGCCGACAACCCGAGTTATACCGCAACAAAGGGTAAACAAGCGCGAGAACGCCAGCCCGGTAAGGAGGTGAACATCGTAGAGTTCACCCCTGCCACTAAGGCCAATAAAGCAGTCGAATCTAGTGGCTTTGACAAAAAGTCAGCGGACAAGCCGGCTGCTCCTTCCTTCTCGGAGCGTATGAAGACACCCTTCTCCTTCAAGAAGGAACACACGAAGATGCTCTTCGACCTCTGTATGGCCCAGAAGATTGTCGAGCTGCCAGAAATCCGCAAGCCGGACGAGGCGCTAAAGACCGACGATCCCAGCTATTGCCTGGACCATCGCATGCTGGGTCACTCAATTGAAGATTGCTACGTCTTCAAGACTCAGGCGCAGAAGCTGATCCGAGACGGCCTAGTCAAGATGAAGAGCGGTCTCGTTGATCCTCCGCAACCACATACATGGGCCATGCCAGCTAAAGCGGCACGCGTGGCTCACCCCTCGGCCAATGTCATCCACATGATGGCCGCATTCTCTCTTTCTGATGATGAATCAGAGGGGCCCAGCGCCAGTCGAAGGGAACGTTTGATCTGGTATCCAGGGTGGAGGCCCTGGCATGATCAGAGACCTCTCTCCTTCCTTAGGGAGAGAACCCGGCGAGTCTTTGATATCCTCGTCGAGAGGGGGCAAATCATGCCCCGCGACTCGCCTCCTGGCTACACCCATTGGGATCGTAGTCATCCCCAGTATTGCCCCTTCCATGCCAGGGTCTGCCACCCAATCGAGTCCTGTGAGGAAGTCCAATGCCTCATATAGGAACAGATCCGATGGGAGCAGATCGATGCGGAAGGAAACTCCATGTCGCTCGTCAAGCTTCGGCAAACTGTCAAAGATACCCTGAGTATCGCCAGGGATGCGCTAGAGCGGCCAGACTCTCCTCAAGAAAATGGGCACGGATTGCCTTACCAGTATCCTCCGGAATGGCTCGAGTTCCGGACTGACAACCAAGAAGCGCTCGAGCGACTATGAAGGCGTAGAGAGCAGGAGGCCAGTCAAGAGACGGAGCCGACTAACCTCTCGGTCAACATCATCCATTCCCCTGTTCCTCCGGCCCTTGAGGACTCTCAGGCACCAACAGCTATCCAGCCAACCCCAGTCACTTCGGCCGTGCAATGGCGGTCCTGGCGGGAGCTAAAGTCCCTCCCTTTTCCTAAAGAAGACACTGCCAGGCTCCTCCGGGCCTTCTCGGCCGAGAGGACGTTCTGGTGGGCAAGACGATGACAAGCTCTTCAGCTCTTTCTTGTTCTTCTCCCGTCCCATCTCTGCCATTGACAGCTGCGGATAGGAAGGGAAAGCAAAAACAGGGTGAGGCCCCACCTCAACCTCGTGACACCTCCTCAGCGGGGGGGCCATCCGGTCCTCTCCGCCTACATGTTGACGCAATCTGAAGTACAAAGAAGACATCTTCGGAGTCTTCAGCGGCTTCGATTCAAGTGGTGGGCCCACCGCCACAAGGTTCCTCCATTCCGCAAAGTCAGGATAACTGTGCAGAGCGACAATGTCCCGCGACACTGTCATTGGTCGCTAGGCCTAGTCCTCAGCATGGTTACAAAGGCAAGACTAAGGAGCAGGACGACCAGTGCCCTTCTCTGTCCGCTCCTCAACAGAAGTCACCTCCACTGCAGGTAAGGCATCAAACCGCGCATATGTCTTCCAACACCGGTCCCAACGTACCAGTTCAGCAAAAGACATCTCCATCACCACCGCGGTTAAGGCATCAAACCGCGCACACGTCTTTGGATGCCAGCACCAGCCTATCGACTCCTCGTAGGCTCCCGTCGCCACCGCGGTTAAGGCATCAAACCGCGCACACGTCTTCGGACGCCAGCACCAGCCTACCGACTTCTCATAAGCTTCCATCGCCACCGCGGGTAAGGCACCAAACCGCGAACACGTCTTCGGACGCCAGTCCCAGCATTCTGGCATACCAGGAATTGCCGCTCGAGGTGATCGAGCAGGCGATTAATGCCACCTTCCAGCTACAACAAGCGGAAGGTGCCTGGATCGAGATCCAGGCAAGGAAGAGTCATCGACCTCGCCCTACAAAGACATCAGCTCGGAGATATCCTCATCAAAATTTGTTAACTCCGGCTCCAGCACCTCTCCCTCCTACTCCCTTGGAGACGGCTGTCGCCAAGAGACAAGAGAAAAATAGGAGGAAGAACCTCAGAAGGCGGCTCAAGAAATAGGCTGAACAAGCAGCCGCCCTGTAATTCCCGGCCGAGCCAACGCCTCTCCAAAGGCTCCATCGGCTCATTGATGACCTGGAGGAATACGTTCCCTCTCGTCCTACTGGGGCTCTCCCACTCGACAGCTACATCCCGTGGGAAGAAATGCAGAAACGAGTCCGCCTCAGGAATTGGGTCCAAGAGATGATCCAAAAGCTCAAGAATGGTGAAAGACTCGTGATCCCTGACTAGCTCTCTGTGTGCTATAAAGACGAGGAGATCACCACAGAGTAGCTGGAAGAAATGCTCCGACGCTGCACCTGCAACATGGTGGCCATCCCACCGCCTGACAATATCAATACTTCTCGGCGGGGCGAGCCAGTGGCCTCCCGGATAAGACAAAGGGCTACCGCCCCTCTTGGGCTACAACCAGCTCCAGAACACACCGGCCGTGGCCGGGGACGTGGTAGAGGCCATGGGAGAACTCCCGAGCTACCCCTCTCTCCGTCCACCTTCGATCCGGAGCGAGTTATCCTCTTTCGAAGAGAGGAATCGGCTCCCATCCTGGAGATAGAAATTTGGGGCGGACCCGGTATCTTCGACCCTGTCAACTTTGGCGAGGCTGTGGCCAGCCTTCCGGCTCCGATGCCAGTACCGGCTCCTGTAACAGAGCAAGCGGGACCATCCGGCAAGGACGAGCCAACCCGCCTATCGCCCCCAGAAGAGCCGTCATTAGCATCCCTGTTCCAAGAGCCCGTTGGTGATCGAGGTCAATCTGGTCCCGGTGATAAGGGCAAGGCAGTGCAACTTCCCGATGGGGAATAGCACGGCAGCTCGCAGAAGGCTCAGCCCGACATTCTACCCTCTCTGGAGGATGCTCGAGCCCGAGCCGACCGAAAGGTCCTCCACCAAATGAAGCGCTTTCCTGCCAGCATTTCAATCTGGGAAGCCATTGCTTGGAGTAAGGATCTGAGGGAGACCCTTATCAAAGTACTCTAAGAGCCAGAAGTTTATGAAGCGCATGCCGCGGAAATGAAGGCGGCTGCCTATGGGGCCTTCACAGCCACCATCACCTTCACGGAGAAAGACATGTTGCTGTCCCCTCCATGCCACAATCGTCCTCTTTATATGAAGGGGAAGATCAACGGGCATGATGTGAACCGGATCCTGGTGGACGCTGGTGCCGATGTTAACATCATGCCGCTCAAGACATTCAAGTCTCTATATCTGACCCCATACCTCTAGAAGGTCCAGGCGGTCAAGATATCCGGCTTCAACCAGAACACCGAGGACGTCCTCGGCCGGGTAGACGTCGACCTGATGCTCGATGACTTCGCCTCGAAGGTGACATTCTACATCATCAACTCCAACACATCTTATAAGATGTTGCTGGGCAGACCATGGCTTCACGAAAATTGGGTCATCCCGTCGACTCTCCACCAATGCATCAAGTATGTCAAGGACGGAGAGCAACACAAGGTCTTTGCAGACCTATCACCATTTACACCAGCAGAATGCAATCTAGCCGACGCTGCGCTCTACTTCAAGGGGATTAGTTCGTACCCCGTGATCAAGAGCAAAAGCAACGGCTGGCTCTCAGAGGAAGATGATGATGACCTCTTCTTTGTTGACGAGGAAAAGGCCAAGCTCCACCGGCTGCGCCTCAGCTCCAAGTCAACCTCAGATCACCCTGAGAGGCGCCAGATCAACTTCGAGGCTAATCTCAATAGCCGGGCTATCGGCAAGAGTATATGCCTGCCACCAGATTGCATCCAGCTCCCGTGTACATCCGAGGAGCACAGCGTCGAGTCGCTGACAACATTCATTGTCACCTTCAAGCGACAACGCCGGAACAAGAAGAAGGCTAACAGGGACAAACCTATTGTTTTCTACAAAGGAGACATGGTCCCTCAAGCCCCGCCAGATGACGACTTCGGCTGGTCTAGGCGAGCCGATGATACCCCTGAAGCAGTTCAGGTGTAGGGCGACCTGTCGCCGCATATTCAAGAGATGTGTTTGAAACAACACATTCCCCTGTGGCAGACCTCTGCCCAACAAAGATACTTCCGACGACTGTGGGACCCTTCCCAGGTCCGGGGGCAACCCTCATCCTTCCACAAGGATACCAGGGGGCTTGGCTACGACCAGAACCCGGACTTCCGCGTCCACTACGCAGTTAACGTCATAGGCTTGGCACTACCAGCCGATGACCAAGCAAGAGTCGAAGGTAAATTCGACAGCTCCAGAGATGAGGGAGAGGAAATCCTGATCCCGACCTTCGCCAAAGTCAGAACCTCGGCTCAAGATGTTGGGGAGCCTTCTTCGCCTCCCTGTCGAGACAAAGGAGCAGAAGAAGCGTCTCCGGTCTCTCAACCAGTCGGGGGACCTAAGTCGATAAAACCGTCCTGAGGGGGGGGGGACCTCGCTGGCCCTAGCTACGAGAGATGGTCAGCTTCACCAGGCAACCCTGAGGAGACCTCAGCAACTCCAGTTGATGACTGCCGGCCTAAGGCCAACGGCCCAGATCAATCCCCGGTGGATTCCAGTGACAACCACTCTCCGGTCCCTTTCGCATCAATCGGTGGCTTCGAGAACCAAGAAATACACGAAGTCGACACCGATGATGAGGATTTCATCGACCTCCAACCCGCTCCTCCCGAGCTAGAGGATGGCGGCAAGGTGACCGTCGACGATCTCGTGGAGATCAACCTGGGCGACGATGAAGCCCCTCAGCCTACATTTGTCAGTGCTCTCCTCACCGGGGCAGAGAAGCAGGACTACAAGCAACTCCTGCTCGAGTTCAAGGACTGCTTTGCCTGGACCTACAAGGAGATGCCAGGACTAGACTCCTCCGTAGTGGAGCATGATCTGGCCATTTCTCCTTCAATCGCTCCGGTCAAGCAACCACAGCGACGCATGCGTCATGAGCTGGAGCTCTAGGTCTCGGTCGAAGTCCGCAAAATGGCAGAGGTCGACTTCATCGAGCCGTGCATCTACCCGATCTGGCTCGCCAATATAGTCCCAGTCAAGAAGAAGAATGGTCAAGTCCGCATCTGCGTCGACTTTCAAGACCTCAACGAAGCCTGTCCCAAGGACGACTTCCCAGTTCCAATTACTGAAACGATGGTCGATATGACCACCGGTCATGAAGCCCTATCGTTCATGGACGGGTCGTCCGGTTATAATCAAATCCGGATGTCCCTCAAAGACAAGAATCACACAGCCTTCAGATCCCCCATGGGGATTTTCAATTACAAACGCATGCCCTTCGGTTTGAAGAATGTCGGTGCTACTTACCAAAGGGCTATGATCAAAATATTCGACAAGATGCTACACAACACCGTCGAATGCTATGTTGATGACCTCGTCGTCAAGACTAAAAGGTGTGAAGACCATTTGCGCGACCTTCGCCACGTCTTCGAGCGTCTCTGGCAATATGGGCTCAAGATGAACCCCATGAAGTGCGCCTTCGGCGTATCCAGCGGTAAATTTCTCGGCTTTGTTGTCAGGTACCGAGGAATCGAGGTGGATCCCAGCAAGATCAAAGCGATCCGGGAGCTTCCACCACCCAGAAACATCACTGAACTCAGGTCCTTCCAAGGGAGGCTAACCTACATTCGGAGGTTTATTTCTAATCTCTCTGGTCGATGCGCGCCTTTCAGCAAGCTAATGAAGAAAGACGCCTCATTTACATGGGACTCGGAATGCCAAGCGACTTTCGAGCAAATCAAGGAGTATCTCCTTGCTCCCCCAGTCCTGGGAGCACCAGTCAAGGGTAAACCCCTCATCCTTTACATTGCTGCCATGGACGCTTCACTGGGAGCTCTGTTGGCGCAAATCAATGAGGAAGGTAAAGAGCAACCCCTCTATTACCTCAGTCGGAAGTTAATCGGTGCCGAGTATCGCTACTCCCCCATGGAGAAGGTTTGCTTGGCATTAGTGTTCGCAGTTAAGAAGCTGCGACATTACCTCCTGTCCCACCAAGTCGAGCTTATATCCAAGCACGACCCTCTGAAGTATCTCCTTCGACGGCCTGTCCTCTCAGGCAAATTGGGGAGGTGGGCCCTCCTGCTGATGGAATACGACATTACCTATGTCCCCAGAAAAAAGCAATCAAAGGACAGGGTATGGCTGAATTCTTGGCAGCCCATCCAGTGCCAGATGATTCACCCTTCAACTCGGAGCTCCCGGACGAGGAGTCCCTAGCTACTCAAACACAACCACCAGTTGAACAGAGCGGAGATGTCTTGCATTACTGGCTGCAAAGCGCTCTCACAACCACTATTGTTCAATCACAACCAGCAGTTGAACAGAGCGGAGATGTCTTGCATTATCGGCAGCCAAGCGCTCTCACAACCAGCGTGCATTGCTGGGAACTCTACTTCGACGGTGCTTCCCGAGGGATCACCCGGAGCAACCAGGATCCAGCCACCACGGCGGGTGCCAGCATTATTTTTCTGACTCCTCAGGGCGGGGTTCTGTACAACTCTTGTGACGTCATGAAATCCCTGACCAACAATGAAGCCGAATACGAAGCTCTACTCATTGGGCTCTAGATGACTCTCCACATGGGCATTAAATGCCTTAAAGCCTACGGGGACTCCCAGTTGATAGTCTGACAGGTCCTCGGCATCTATGACGTGCAGAAGTCAGAGTTGGTTCCATACCACACCGCCGTCACCAGATTAACCCAGAAGTTCTATTTCTTCGAAATAGATCACATTCCCAGAAGCAGTAACGCTCAGGCGGATGCCTTAGCAAAATTGGCCGCGGCCATCAAGCTTCCGCCCGAGGGTGAGGTCGACATCGTCATCAAGCACAGAAGACTGATGCCGAGCTCAGTCGAAGGCAACACCGGTCTCACCATTTACGAGGTCCACGACCTTGACCAGAGCCCACCTCCATAAGAAGATGATTGACGTGCGCCTATCATCAAATTCAAGAAAGGGTGGCTTCCCCCTGACAGAGCTCAAAGAGTCCAGCTACTCCGCCAAGCAACCTCTTACGAGTTGATTGGCGACTCTTTGTATCGGCTCATCCACGAGAAGGACAAGTCGGTTCTCCTGAGATGTGTCTCTCTGGCGAAAGCTCGAGCCATCATGCAGGAGGTCCACTCCGGATTGTGCGGTGCACACCAGGCCGGAGATCGGATGAAGCACAACATCAAGCTCAAAGGTTTCTACTGGCCGACCATGTATGCGGAATGCGTCCAGTATGCCCGTGCATGCCATCAGTGCCAAGACTTTGGCCCAGTACCTAGAAAACCTCCTAACCCACTGCGTCCTACGGCCCCCACCTGGCCATTTGCTGAGTGGGCATGGACATCGCGGGGCCTTTCCCGCCATCTTCCAAGAGCCATAAATACATTTTGGCCGTCACTGACTACTTCTCTCGTTGGGCAGAGGCTCTACCCTTGCGAGAGGTCACCGGCGAAGTCGTTGCCAGATTCGTTCGGCACAACATCATATACCGATTCGGTACTCCCAGTCGCATAGTGTCTGACAACGGGACACCCTTCAAGAATAAGGCCGTATACCAGTTAGCGGCCAAATTTCAAATCGACTGGAGAACCTCTTTGGTCTACAACCCTCAGGCCAATGGCTTAGCGGAAGCCTTCAACAAAACCCTCTGTAAGCTCCTGGCAAAGGTGGTTAGCCACCGGAAACGCGACTGGGGTGAAAAGGTCTTCGAGGCATTGTGGGCCTATCGGATGGTTTACAAAACCCCCATGGGGTGCTCGCCGTTCTCCCTTACCTACGGGTCAGAGGCGGTTATCCCCATCGAAGTCCAGCTAGCCTCTTATCGCGTGGCAGTCCACACCGGCCTTGCCAGTTCTGATGAAAATGAGTATCAGAGAAGGCTAGAAGAGCTCGCCGACCTAGAAGGCAAGCGACTCGAAGCCTACAAACACCTACAAGCATACCAGACTCGCATGGCTCGGGCCTACGACAAGCTCGTCAGGTAGGGAGCTTTCAAGCAAGGCGACCTCGTCATGATCAAGGAAAAAGATGTCATGGCAGGGCGCTCCAGTGAAAAACTGTAGCCAAATTGGCGAGGTCCGTACATCATCCAGAATGTCTATGAGGGTGGAGCCTACACGGTTGTTGATCACAAGGGTCACAGACCGTTCCCGCCTCTCAACGATAAACACATGAAGCTATATTACGCTCCAGAGCATGAGTTCGCGCGCCAGCCAAACTGAGGCGCATGTCCCAGCTACTACCAATAAGGCCGATCATCCCCCGTGGAGGATCCCACCAGCCAGTTTTTTCAGTCTTCAATTCCCAGTCAACCAGCCGGCTCGGCTCCTCGGAACAGCCGTCGGGCATCCGTTGGAACCAGTCTCCTGCCCCCGTTTCTATCACCACGGGAACAGGGGCCCTTCTATACCAGTGCCAGTCTAGCCATCAGGCTCACAGGTAAGTCAAAAAAAAATAACACAACAAAAAAAATGGGGTTAAAAATAGAGATGCCCTGGCAGACCCAGTCATCCTCACCATGATAGGGTGGCTGGGGGTAAAAAGGCCAATAACCTGGCTGAGGTGAAAACCCGAAAGGGCGCCTCAGGTAAAATCGGGAAACCCCTCGACGTGAAAACCCGCAAGGACACGTCGAAGAAAGCTAAAGGGGGTCAGCTCTGACGAAAACCCGAAAGGGCGGTAGAACCGATAACGAGAAAATCTTCTTCTCCCTATCAGTCAACACGGCCTTCCACCTGTCCTTTGGTGGGCGGTTAGCTTCACCCAGAACCAGTCTCCAATCCACTTGCACTGCTACGGCGCAAGCCCTTCGATCCCCAGTTAACCTTGCGTTACTCCCGCTCAGCTTGGCCAACCTCTGGCCCTCACCTCAATGTCACAGTTCAACCAGTCCCTGTAACGGTCAAACTTCCAGTCACCGTCTCGGTAAACTTACATCCCAACACATTCCCAGACATTTACTATTCCCTGCCCCCACATCCCACATATCCAGTAAATCCAGGGCCTTCCAGTTCATCATAATCCTAGTTCCCCATACAACCCCAGATTCACTAGGTTACAACCCCAGTCATACCTTGCCATGGCAATGTGGCCTTTCGCCACCATGGCTCAAGAATTTCTAAAAAACCCTTAACAGTCGCTGAAAAATATTCGACCACCCACACCTTCCAGTCTCAGGTTACGTCCCCTGACAGCAACATGCTATGGACGATAGTCTCAAAAAAAAGGAAGAGAGAAAAAAATGGGGTTAAAAATAGAAATACCACGGCGGCCTCAGTCAACTCCCTCTACGAGACGACTGGGGGCAAAAACTGCCACCAACCCAGCTGAGGTGAAAACACGAAAGGGCGCCACGGGTAAAATCGGGTAATCCCTCGGTGTGAAAACCCACAAGGGTGTACCGGAAAAAGCTAAAGGGGGCCAGCTCTGGCGAAAACCTGCAAGGGCGGTAGAGCTGGTAAAAAAAAAGAGAAAAAAAAAAGAACACTCTCCCTCTCCACTCCTCACTCACAAAGCCATCGGCTACGACACGTCCCGATGGCGAGCTCAACATCACTTCACAATAATGGTGACCACCACATCCCCGAGGGTCGGTCACCGCCAGTCTCCAACCTCCAGTCTCAGCTACAACGCCTTCACAGGCCAGTCACCAATCTCCAGCCTCCAGTCTCGGCTGCAACGCCTTCACAGGCCAGCCGCCAGTCTCCAGCCTCCAGCCTCCAACCTCGGCTACAACACCTTCATAGGCCAGCCACCAATCTCCAGCCTCCAGTCTCGGCTACAACGCCTTCACAGGCCAACCGCCAGTCTCTAGCTTCCAGTCCTTGACTATAACGCCTTCACAGGCCAGCCGCCAGTCTCCAGCTTCCAGTTCTCGGCTGCAACGCCTTCACAGGCCAGCCGCGAGTCTCCCGTTTTCAGTCCTCGGCTGCAACACCTTCACAGGTCAGCCGCCAGTCTCCAGCTTCCAGTCCTCGGCTACAACGCCTTCACAGGCCAACCGTCAGCCGCCAGCCCCAATACCCCGGCTATAATGCCCTTGTAGGCCAGCCACCAATTTCTAACTCCAGTCACCGGCTGTAACACCCTTATGGGCCAACCGCCAGCTCCCATTGCCAGTTTCGGTCACAACCCTTCCACGGGTGGACCACTCAACCCCCAGTCTCGCTAGCAGCCCCTGGCTGTGATGCCACTGTCGGGCTGTTCGGCCAACTCAGTCCCCATCTCCTCAATCTAAAAAAGCTACATTACCAGTTAACAATATGCAAACAACCAGCATCCAGTACCCAGTACCCGATATCCCGTCATACTACTCTCCTCACCCAGCCCTTTACCTCAGCTCCAGACCCGAATAAAACCCGGTTCGTTGCTCCCTATACTGGTACGTGTTAAAACAATCAACCGCGACTAACAGTAAGTGGCAGCCACCCTTGTATCTAACCCTGTTCCACAGACTAGGGAGGAGAACAATTCAACAAACAACAACGCAAAAATCCGGAATTTGTCATTGATACTCTATAATAAGGAGCCCAAGACATGTCCTTAGGGTAACAAAAGTACACTGTCCGGATAACAAAAAGGAGAAGGGAAGTGATACAATCACGACCTAGCCTCGCTCCCCTCCAGCTCTGCCAGGCGGGACTCAGCAGCTGTGAGCTTTGCCTCCAAAGTTGACGCGAGCTGAGCGCTAGCCTCGGCTCCGGCCTCGACAGTCCACCACTCAGCTCTAGCAAGCTCTACAGCTTGCCGCTGCTCTTCTAGCCTCACTTTGGTTGAGAGTTAGACTAAAGGTGGACTAACTCAGCCCGATTAAAGTAGTCCATAGTTAACCCATTTTTGATTTGGTGGGAGGGTAGTTAATCTGGGAGTAAGGAGGTGGGGTAACCTATTTTTAATCTAGTGTGATTTGATAAGTAGTAGGTTAAACCAGTAATGATGATAATAAAATATTTTATTTAAATATCTTTTAAATTTTTTATATATCCCCCATTCTCTCTCAACCTCTCTTCTCTCTCCTCCCTCTCAAGTCACTCTATCTCACACCCACACTGTGGCGCCCCCTTCTGGCGATCCCGTATCGTGTCCGGGGACGTCACAGCGGATGTACGGAAGTGTTGTGGGTCGAATATTTGTAAGGCGTTAAAGACCAAACCATCACATATTCCAAAAGAAATATAACCATACTATTTCCATAAGATAAACACTCATAATTTACATCGTATACATAGTACTACATATCTCTACCCAAAAGTCATACTTACATTCATTATTCAAAAGAAAACCAAATCTATATATTCTACGCAGCGGAATCCAAACTAAACCCGGGATCAACTTCCGACCTACTGCCCGAAGGAGTCAAGACGCACACTGGTCAATTTCCTGAAATGGTTAGGCAACAGAAATGAGTCCAAAGACTCAGTAGGCATTAAAACCAATCACATGCTTATCATATACTAAACTGTGTAAATCCATGATATATATACAGCTAATCATAATTTCATTGGATTATACATATACTATGAATGGCAAGGAAAATTAGTAGAGCAGAATAATTTTTCTTCTTATAAGCAAATGCGTATAACAAATCTTATCTGACTTATATATGAATGGCATAGTACATATCTTAGTTAAATCAGAGCTTATACAGATGAACTTATTTTCAGATCATATCAAGTCATATATCAAATCTGAACTTCATATTATTTGGCAGCATATATTGGACAGGCATCCCGTCACTAAAAATAGTAGCAAACACATACCTAGGCATCCATACGTCGATATAAAGATAAATGGTCCAAACGTTGGAGCCTGTCGGCCTTGATCAACCACGCAGGATCGGGAGTTAATACTCCACCATTCCCCATATAATTTTCCTATTCTGGGTTCCGAATTTTTCAGATGTCCGTTTGTCCTCTGAAATGAGCCTAATCCCGTAGCGGAAACTAAGTACGGTGTGTCGCCCCACACCTCCTTAAAGTGACACAGTCCATATGCTTAATCAAATTTTTATTCTTATTATGATGCTTATTACATAATCGTCTCAATACTTAAAACTTGCCATTGAACTTTACAAAATAACTGGATCGTATTTTAATATCAGGAATTAGATTTTAATCATAGGGTAGTGAGTCAAATTCATTAACTAAATAAATTACTATTATATAACATTCGAAGAGATTAGAGTAGAAAGAGAAAGTAGAGGGAGAAAGTAGAAAGAGATTAGAGAGAAATTAGAGAGAGATTAGAGAGAAAATAATATTTTTACAGAATGGTAACTAAATAAATAACTGATTCTAAACATAGATCATTGGGTTAAATAAATCAATGACTTAAATCACATTTCAAACAAAATCAAATCAAAGAAATGTAAATAACAAATAACATGCACTCGATTTATCATGTCTACCTTTAGGATGGACTTCCGAATTGACTTTAGTATCTCACCCAGCTCCCGTAAAAGTCTTTGCGTAGAAAAATGTAATTTTCCCGTCCTAGATACGTAAAGAATGGTGAAATTATCCAAATAAGTTTCAAATCCTCCGTCCAAACTTTTGTCAAATATTTATATCATTCTGATGTTGTATTATCTTTTCCGTTTATTAACAAGAGTAGAGAGAGAAAGTAGAGAGAGAAAGAATAGAGAAAGAAGAGAGAGAAAGTAAAGAGAGTAGAGAGAGAAAATAGAGAGAGAAATTAGAAAGAGAAAGTGGAGAGGGTAGAGAGGGAGAGTGGAGAGAGAAACTAGAGAAAGAAAATAGAGAGAGAAACTAGAGAGAGAAAATAGAGAGAAATTAGAGAGAGAAAATAAAGAGAGTAGAGAGAGGAAGTGGAGAGAGAAAATGAAGAGAGAAAGTGGAGAGAGAAAATGAAGAGAAAAAATAGAGAGATAGTAGAGAGAAAAAATAGAGAGAGAAAGTGGAGAGAGAAAGTAGAGAGAGATTTGAGAGAGAGAGAGTAGAGAAAGAAAGAGTAGAGAGAGATTAGAGAGATGAAAAGAAGAAGAAAAAAATGAAAAGAAGAAAGATAGAAAGAGAGGGAGAGGTGAGAGAGAGAGAGAGAGAGAGAGAGAGGAAGAGGGATGGGGGGAGGAGGGTGTTACGTGTGGAGAGGGGGAGTGTTGGAGTGGAAGAGAAAGAGGGGGGATATATATAGGGGGAGGGGAGGAGGAGATAAGAGGGAGGGGGAGGGGTTATGTGGGGAAGGTGTTAAGGAGGGGGGTTAAGTGGGGGAGGGTGGGTTTGAGGGAGGAGAGACACATGGGTGGAGGGGGAGATATTTTGGGTTTTGTTATTTTTTTTGTTTGTTTTAGATTTTTATATAAAAACTCCTAAAAAGTTACCAATAACATAATTTTTAAGAAATAGTTCACTCTATCTTATTTTTGGCCTTCAAAACGTCAAAATTTAAAAATATGCTCAACATGAAACTTGTAGATCTTTGAGTTCTATTTCCAATGAGTCGAATATTGACCCTATTCTAACATTCTTACGAAAAGTTATACATTATTAAAGTGAGATAGCTATTTAATTTACTTAATAAGGTTCGTTAAATAATACCGTTCAATGTATTAGACTTTAATGAAGGTAACATAAAATTTATATGGACTAACTATAAGATATTTAACTATCTTTAAGTTTCAGACGAATTCGGGTGTTATAAATATCTCCCCCTTAAATAAATTTCGTTCTCAAAATTTAAAAATTTACTCAATACGTACCGAATAGCTATGGATATTTCTTCCTCATATCATCTTCCATCTCCCAAGTGACTTCTTCTGTTGAGATACTTTTTCACAATACCTTCACTAATGGAATTGTCTTCGTTCTCAACACTTGTTCTTTCCGATCGAGAATGCGAACTGGCTTCTCCTCATATGTAAGATCTGGCTGAATTTCTAACTACTCATGCTCTATAATGTACGATGAGTCTGACATGTATTTTCTTAACATGGACACATGGCATACATCATGAACTCCTGACAATGATGGTGGTAAAACCAATTGATATGCCACCTCACCAATCCTTCTTAAGATTTCAAATGGTCCAACATACCTCGGACTGAGTTTACCTTTCTTGCCAAATCTCATTACTCCCCTAGTAGGCGAAACTTTTAGAAATATGTGATCCCCGACAGTAAATTGTAGATTTCTCCTTCTATGATCAGCATAACTTTTCTGCCTACTCTGAGCTGTAAGTAATCTTTTTCTAATCAAATCAACCTTTTCTATATAATCCTGTACAATCTGTGGCCCAATCAATCTCCGCTCACCAATGTCATCCCAACAAACAGGTGACATACACGGTCTACCATATAATGCTTCATATGGTGCCATTCCTATGCTTGCATGATGGCTGTTATTATATGCAAACTCAATTAAAGCCAGATGCTCATCCCAGCTGGCTCGCCAGTCTAAACTGCACGCCCTCAACATATCTTCTAATGTTTGAATGGTTCTCTCTGATTGTCCATCTGTTTGAGGGTAAAAAGCTAAACTAAATTTCAATTGTGTACCCAGTGCGTTTTGTAAACTCCTCTAAAATTTTACTGTAAATCTTACATCCCTATCTGAAATAATAGACACAGGCACACCATGAAGTCTCACAATTTCTCTGATATATAAATAGGCTAAATCCTCTAACGATTGTGTCTTTGTGATTGCTAGAAAATGAGCTGACTTAGTAAGTCTGTCAACAATTACCCAAATAGAATCATGTTTTCTCCTAATCATTGGTAACCCCATCACAAAATTCATAGTGATATGTTCCCATTTTCACTGTGGAATTTTCATCAATTGTAATGGTCCCGCTGACCTTTGATGCGCCGCATTTACTTGTTGACAAGTAAGACATTTGCTGACAAAGCCTGCTATATCTTTCTTCATGTCAATCCACCAAAATTATCTTTTCATATTTTTTACATTTTTATACTGTCTGGGTGAATAGAATATTATGATTTATGAGCCTCAGTTAATATGTCTTTCTTTATTTCTTCATTCCGAGGTACACATAATCTTCCCTGAAATCTGATTACCTCGTCTGCACTTTGAGTAAATATCGGTGTGCCAATCAATTTTTTTAACTGCTGATCATTCAGTTGTGCTTGCACATAATTCGCTCAACCATTGCAGACTGAATAGTTAGTTGGGCCAGAAATAAGTTTCTCCCTTTGCATATCGGAGAATACTCCACTACATCATATGTCATTCTCCAAGTTTGGCGCAACTGGATTACCATTAGCATCTTCCTGCTAAGTGCATCTGCTACCACATTTACTTTTCCTGGGTGATAATTCAAGGTGAAATCATAATCTTTCAAAAATTCAATCCACCGTCTTTGCCTTAAATTCAATTCTTTCTGAGAGAAAATATATTTTAAACTCTGATGGTTTGTAAATATTTCAAACTACTCACCATACAAATAATGGTGTCAAATCTTCAGAGCATGTACCACCGCTGTCAACTCCAAATCATGTGTTGGATAATTCACCTCATGGGTCTTTAATTGTCTGGATGCATAAACTACTACTTTGCCATTCTGCATCAGGACACTTCCTAGTCCTTTTCTAGAGGCATCTGTATATATCACAAATCCTCCTGACCCACAAGATAAAGTAAGCACTCGGGCTATAGTTAACCTTATTTTTAATTCTTGAAAATTCATTTCACATTTATCTGACCATTCAAAAGGAACTTCTTTCCTAGTCAATTTGGTCATATTAGCTGCAATAGAAGAAAAACCTTCGATAAACCTGCGATAGTAACCCGCAAGACCCAAAAAGATCCTAATCTCACTGACATTCTTCGACCTTTCCAAATGCAAAACTGCCTCAACCTTAACTGGATCAACAGACACTCCATCTCCAGAAATGATATGCCCTAAAAATTGAACACGGTCTAACCAAAATTCGTATTTACTGAATTTTACATAGAGTTGATATTTCCTTAAAGTTTCCAACACAATCCTCAAATGTTCTTGATGGGTTTCAACAGTAGGAGAATAGATTAACACAGCATCGATAAACATCACTACAAATGTATCTAGATGTGGTTGAAAAACTATGTTAATCAAATCTATAAATGCTGCTGGTGCATTAGTTAACCCAAATGACATAACCAAAAATTCATAATGCCCATATCGTGGTCTGAAAGTAGTTTTTGAAATATCTTCTTTCCTTATCCTTAATTGGTGGTATCCAGATTTGAGATCAATCTTTGAAAACACTATGACAGTTCGTACCTGATCAAATAAATCATCAATTCTTGGCAAAGGGTACTTATTCTTAATGGTCACTTGATTCAACTTCCTATAGTCAATGCATAGTCTAAGTGACCCATCTTTCTTCCTAACAAATAGAACATGTGTGTAGATTCTAAGAAAATCCATTTAGAACAATTAAAGATAAAAGAAATAAGAACGCACGAGGTGCCAACAAGGAGAGTGATCGCCAGAGACGCGAGAGCCTCAAAGGATATAACAATAATAAAATGGAGGGATCGCGATATAAATACCTCAAAAGCGGGAAGATTGTGAATGTTTCTTTCTCTTCCGATCGGCCGGCCGATGAAGAGAGTTTCTCTTGATTGATTACCCTTGCAAAACAATAACAAACATCAATAGAATGGAATTAGAAACGAGGTGAGTGTAGCATCAAATTCATGATAGAGATGAGCATAAAAACATGTATAAGAACACACCTTGTTGGGTGTTGACCCTTAAACCCCTATGCAAAAGGGAGGGATGTATGATGATGATATAAAAAAGAGACAAAGGGTGTGCAAGAGTTGCACTGTGGGAAAATTCCTCAACGTGGTTGAGAAGGGAGAAATTAACAGAAGATGCAATATGCATGCATATGTATGAACAAAAGAAAAGAATTGAAAAAGAATAAGAAAGGCCTGCGTTTTTTTGATCTTTGGCTTGGATGTTCAATGGGGAGGAAGACTCGATGATGATGAGCCGTGCAGTACAGGAGAACTTCCTCCTTCAGCCAGCAACCAGCAGCAGCAGCACCTGTAACAAGAGAAGAAAAAAAAATGAAGAGAGAAAAACTGGAATCCCACGACAGAGCCACAGAAGCTCTATCAATAGGGCTCAAAACAAAGATTTGGGAAGATAAGAAAGGGCAAGAGTCATTGGAGGCAAGGACTCCAGTTCCCAATCGAGGAAGATGACCAAATAGAGAAGGGAACTCTCTGAGGAAAGCTGCGTTCGAGCAGGACACAAAGGTGAAAGACGACCTAGATAAGGGCGTCAATTCAAAAATTGACGACTTACTATAGGACGTGAATTGAAAACACGACCGGTACAAGGGCGTCACTTCCTGGATTTAAATTTGGTAATAAAACTTTCTTTATTTGAAAAATTGTGAAAGACGCCTGAACTAAAGGCGTTAATTAAAAACGTGCCCTACTAAGGAGCGTTAATCAATATGATACATAGCCGAAAGAGAAAGGACGACTGTTGCTTCAGGCGTCAATTTAATTGACGTCCAAATCAAGGTCGTTAAATCAAAATATTCAAAATAGGGCTATTTTTTATTTCTCAATATTATTTTTTCATTTTTTAGGTGGAGGTGCATCACATTGTGCTGATTCCAATGACTATTTTTACGTATTTTTCTGACACCAGGAAGGCCACCAAATCACCTCTCAAAGGGGGTTGAAAATAATATTAAAAAAATCAATTTGAAAAGTGACGCCCTCACATGTGTCGTTAATTCACTTTTTTTTATTTTTATTTTATTTAAAATAAGAATAACGTCCCATGCAAAGTCGTTAATTCTAAAAAAAATTTAAAAAATTCTCAGAAAATCCAAGAAAATGGGAATTGAGATGCAATTGACGCCTGATGCATGTGACGTCAATTTTATTTTTATTTTCTTTAAATTTTCTTAAAATGAAATGACGCCCCTCTTCAAGTCGTTAATTCGAAAAAATTCATAAAAATAGAGAAAAATATCCAGAAAATCCAGAAAAATCTAGAAAAATAGAAAAAAAATAAGAAAATGGAGAAAAAAGGGGAGAAATCCAAGAAAAGTGAGAAAAACCACTCAAACAAAGTTAATTTGAGGGTCAAATTGGGGCATTACAAGGTAATATGAGATGCACTCACAGTAACGTCAATTTTGGCGTGTCTACAGCTGCCCCGCCTTGGCGTCTGCTTTGTAAGGGAGCAGAGCGAACTGAAAAGTAGATGCCAAGGTGTGATGAGACACGCAATCAACATCCCTTGATGAGAATGAAATCAAAAGCTCGAGATGAAGCAATCTCGAAAAATTCAATGAAATCAACGATGTTTGGATAAGAGGAGGAGTGTGCACGCGGGCACGAAGGAAAATGATCAACTTCCAGCGCGGTGGAAGTACCCCGGGTCACAAACCTGTAGGTTTCACCATTGGGGAGCGGTTACCAGCCAATGTGGACGTGCTGCAGCCAAGGTGGATCAAAGTAAAAGGATTGAGATAAGATGATAGAAATTCAAGCAAGGAGCTTTCGAGAAAATGACCCAAAACAGTAACAAAACGAACTGAGGATTCCATCAGCAATGAATATCTCATATCTGGAAAGATTAAGATCAATTTGACTCTCCAAATCAGCTTATCAGAATGATTTTCCAAAAATTGTTTCAAACTCCTATATGAATGCATGCTGGGTTTAAAAGGAAAAATTAAAACAAATGAAAATATAAGATAATCAAGGATAATATTGTTAAACTGTCAAGATTGGGTCAAGAAACCGATTTCGCGAGCTGATACTAAGCCGAAGCCCGTTTATCCACGCACCAACTCGTAAAAGGGAACCATCATCCCCAGTCCTGGACGGCTCAACGGCCTATCCGTATGACTAAGACGCCTCTGGAATCGTCATTATTTTTGATGAAGGGGAACTCAGATTTCAGATTTACCAAAGCCACAAGGTCCTTGATATAATCTAGTAGCGTATGTAACATATAGTAGAATGCATACAGGGGGGATGGTGATAGTAATGAGCAAGAGGAACTGAAAAATGAGGTACAAGACACCGTGGGACTTAGATGATGATGCCCAGTCGGCGGGACCAAGAGCTCCTTATCCTGCGCTCAAAAATCATTAGCCAAGATATAAAAGATAACAAGCAATGAATAAGGCATTTAAGCATAGCAAGCATAGCATGAATCAAAGCATCAATAGCAGGTATGTATCATATTCAAGAATAGCATAGATAGCATCATTAAAGCATAGATAGCATAGCATCATTGTTTGTCGTTTGTCATGAGGATGATAACTTGGCTAATCAAGATTTGGAGTTGAATGATCAAGATCTGATAATGCCCATCGGCGGAGTGATCAGTAAGATTTGATAAAAAAAGATTTGGAGATGAATAATCGGAGTAATGCGTAGCAAATTATGAAGATATGATCAATTGTGAACATGGGAAGAATCAAAAGGTAGATGGCAATGAATGGAGAGGACTCATCACGTGCTCTTGGTCCTTGCAAAGTTGTTGTTCCTGCAAAAAGTACCATCAGAAAAATACAATATAAATTTTTTAGATTTTGAAATATGTAAATTTTTATGAGTTTTGAAAATATTTGAATTTTTTATGTGGATTTTGAACAATATTTGAATTTTTATTATGAATTTTGAAAATATTCACTTTTTGTTGGATTTTGATCAGGAAATATTCAAATTTTTTGGATTTTGGCTTAGAAAATATTCAATTTTTTTTTTGATTTTGACTCAGGAAATATTCAAATTTTTTTTATTTTTTTTATTTTAATTTTTTAATTTTTTTTGGTTTAGACATTGTTAATGCAGCATCAAAGGGTGTTTTTGAACCACTGGCTAGGGGTCCTTGTTCCTTTCCCTTTTGCTAAAATTACCCAAAGTCGAGCGTGCATTGAAGGGTGGCGCCCTATAACTGACTACCCTTGATTAACGGTGCTCATACCAAGGTCATACACGAGAAACATTCGGTCTTAGAGGGAGAAGAGAAGAATAATTGAGGATAAGCTTTATGCAGGATGGGAGATGTCGGGACTTGAATTCCTTCCAAGGTGTTTCCCCTCAAAGAGGTAGTCTGTTGTGCCGGGGCTTTGTGCCTTTGATTTTTAGACCCTTGACATGCATACGACCAGGGTTTTTCCTACGGGGACTTTGCCACTCTTGACATGCCATAATTCACAATTTTGCTTTTATCGAAACTTTGACTTGATTTTCATAATAGCCCTTTTGGCGAGATGTATATCATAAAAATTCATATGAAAATTCATATTGATTTTGGGTCAAGACTGTCCCTATTTGAGACTCCTCTCGTATTGGGGATTACCCTGGGTGGGTCATCTCACCCGTCGACCTCTTACATCTGCATTCGGCCGAGTAAAGAAGAGAAAAGACTTTCAGATATACTCATGGCATGGCCAAAGTAGAGACGGTGTTTAACCAAAGGAGCCGGCTAAAGGGCGTCGTGAAGTGTGTGCGGTGTCCAGCTGAAGGTTACTCTTAACAAGCAGGGAGAGAACGTTGAATTCCTAGCGTGGGGTTTTTATTACCAAAGTGCGGCATAGCAAGCCTAAAGACTCTTTTATGAGATTTAGTAAAGATAAAGATACGACCTAGGATAAAGGCCTAAAATACCACTTTTAATCTTGTTAAGAAGCACTTTATTTTAAAAATCATGCGTGAAGCAATGAGATAATGATATCATAAAAATGCATACTTACGCCAATATGTTACCTTGCAACCTTTGTAGAAGCAGCTGTCAGAGGCGAGGTTGATCATCGTGGGATAGTCCTCTTTGACAGTCAAAAGGATTGGAAGCAAAGGGTTTGAAAGTGGCTTAACAAGAAGGAGTGGTGCCAGGACCAGACTCAGACGAATAAGGAAAAAAAGGAAGAGAGGCGAGGGCTAGAACTCCCTCACTAAGGTGTGGAGACCCTGATCACATGAAAGGTCTACAGAAGAAGCGGAGAATTAGAAGGAGAAGTGATGACTAAAGCCTCGAAAGCAGTGAGAGAATGGGCAGATGCCCAAGGCAGTGGATGTGGAAGAAGTTGGGTCGGACCCAGGATTAGGGGGAATCGGAAGAAGAAATTGATAGATGGAAAGAGGTAGATCTGGAGGGTCCGGAGGTTGTGGAGGAGAATCCTGATAGGAGGAATCCGGGGGCTCCGGAGGGATAAAATATCGAGGGACGCGGTGCCCTGGGAAGAAATAGGAAAAAAGATGATGGAAAAGGAAGAAGAAAATGAAGGATGTGATGTCCTGGAAGAGTAGAAAGATGAATTGGAAGAAAGATGGATGGTCCGGAGGTTCCGAGGGAATGAGATGCTGAGGGACGCGGTACCCAGGGAAGAGTGGATGAAAAGGATCAGGAGGGTCCGGAGGTTCCGGAGGAATGAGATGCCGAGGGACGCGGTGCCCGGGGAAGAGTGGATGAAAAGGATCAGGAGGGTCCGGAGGTTCCGGAGGGATGGAATCAGAAGGGTCGGGATGCCCCGAAAGAAGATAAAGAGAATAAGATGGAGAATCCGGAGGTTCCGAAGGAAGAGAATCAGAAGGGGCACGATGCCCTGGGAGGAAGGAAAGAGAGTCCGGAGGTTCTAGAGGGGGAAGGTACCATGGGACGCGATGCCCAAGGAGAAGAGAAAGATCCGGAGGTTCCGGAGGAAGAAGACGGAAAGGGGCGCGGTGCCCAAGGGATAAAGACGGGTGAAAGATCCGGAGGTTCCGGAGGAAGAAGATAGAAAAGGGCGCGATGCCCTGGGAGAAAGTCCGGAGGTTCCGGAGGAAAAAGACGGAAAGGGGCACGATGCCCAGGGAGAATCAGTAAGAAGCTCAGAAGATCCGGACTTGAGGGTGTGTAGGGGCGCGATGCCTAAAGAGCAGGATCCGGAGGTTCTAGAGGAGGAAGATACCATGGGACGCGATGCCCAAGGAGGACGGGTGAGAAATTCGGGGAGTGCGGATGCAATAGTTGGAAAGGGGCGCGATGCCCTGAGAGATGATTGGAGGGGACACAATGCCCGATGAGTGTAAGAGGACCTGGAGATCCTGAGGATGAAGATGAATAAGATGGGAAATGCTGAAGATCCGGAGGTTCCAGAAGGCGGGGAAGATACGGGTCCGAAAACCCGGGAAAGAAGAAGTGCAAATGTATGCGGATGCAATGCAACAGATGCGATGAATGCATAGATGCAACAGAATGCATGAGATGCAAAGAATATGAAGAACATGAAGGGCGAGGGGATGAGATCCTCCTCTTTACCCTTGGAGTGGTCCATGAAGAAAATGTGACAGACAAGAATGTGGATGGAGTTGAATAGAAGGTGGATAAAATAGTGGAAGGCCCTTTAGCACCAAGATAACAGCCCCTCCATGGCAGTGAAAGTGTATAGCCAATTGGCCCAATGGATGAAGCTTCAATGGTAAATGACAACTTCCTTGAAGAGTGAAAAGTAATAGTGTGAGAGAGTTGAACAGTTGGGATAGGAAGCATTGTGTTGCCCAGGGGTTGTGGCGTATATTGAGTGTTGAATAGAATAGGCATTCGCCCCTTGTATGGAAGAAAAGGTTCAAGATTTGAAAGTTGGAACAAGGGGTGCCCTTCCCGGCCTTCGGGCACAAGCCTACATGGCATCAAAGCTTGACATTTTCTCTTAGTGAGCAGTGGCGGCGACTTGGCCTCTTCGACCACGCTTGGCACAACAACCCGGATTGGCATCCGGCAAATAAACTCTTGCATCTTGAATAGCTCGGCCGTAGCCAAATCCTTCTTTCGCGGCTCTTGATTATCCTCGGTACAAGTACTTGTAGAAGCACCCCCATTCCGAGTAGTAGAGGGAGGTGAAGCGGAGGCGGAAGGCTCCGTGGTTGGTAGGGGTATAATGGAAGGTGTTGACAAATGGATGAGTGGAAATGGAGGTTCAAACACGTCGAGCTTTTCCTTTTGCTCGGAAGCAGTCGGGATTGGCTCGAGTGTAAAAGGGGATGGATCCCGCTCAGGATTAGCCACGGGTAAGGGTGATAGGTTAAATGGTGGAATAGGCAAAGTGGGTTTTGGGGTTAAAGGGGTAATGGAGGGCCGAGGTGGTGGTAATGGTAGGTTAATTGGGGAAGGTTTGGTAGTGGGCTCGGCGGAGGCCGATGATGTGGAGGTTAATGATGTGGTTATGGGAAGTATGAACGGAGAAGGTTTAATGCGTTGAAAGCGTCGTACGGTGCGAGAAGTGTTAGGAGTAGGAGGAGACTCAAGATGTGTCGGCGTGGGTGATTGGAATATTGACCCATCATCGTAACACCAAGAGGTCTCAGAAACATGGGTTGGATTGGGGATGGTGGCTTTGTCCTGAGGAGGGGGTTTAACAAATGGTAGTGGAGGGAGAGGAAAACGAAGGAAACTCGGAAGGGGTGGCTGCAGAGCTTCATCATCATATGCCGTTTCAAATTCTTCAATTGTCGGCCCTTGCTTGCTTGAATTACCGACGCCATAGTCATCCCTCCTATCCTTCCATTCTTCCTCCATCTTTGTAATATTATTTAGAGCAGCATGAAGGGGATTGACTGGAGTAGGAGAAGCGAGCCGTGGGCTCGTAACCCTCTTTAATTGTTCCTCCATCAAACTGACTTTGTCAAGAAGAGTTTGTTGGAGGGGTGTGACCTGAGGAACGGAGGGTTGGCAGGGCCTCGAAGGAGGGGCTGCATAAGAAGGCCGTGGAGGGGGATTAATGGGCCGACCCGTAGAAGAACCCAGATGGGCCGGATTGCAAGGAATAAATGGGCCTTGGGGCCATGAAGGATGAGAAATAGAAGGAGGCGGGTGTCGGACCACCCGAGGAGAAGTATGAATAGGAGGAGATGGGTGATGGGCCACCCGGGTAGGATTGTGAATAGAAGAGGGAGGTGGGTGATGGGCCACCCGCATAGGATTGGAAGGAGGATGAGATGAATGAGATGCACCATCAACAGTGGCCTTAAGGGCTTGGATTTGTTGAGGGGTGAGGTGATCTAATGCATGAATGATTTGAGAGACCTTCTCGTCATTGGGAGGAGACGGTCCCAAAGGGATAGTGGCTCGCGATTGAATCGAGGGGCCATGAGATTGGACATTGCCCATGGGCCGGGCAATACCATAGGAATGAGGAGGTAGTCCCTTGAAAATATGGTGAGAATGATGTTGAACATGTTGAAACTGAGGATTGTAAGATGTGCTAGGTTGTGCATCCTCATGAACACAATTAAGATTACTCATGTTGTTTTGTCTATCAAGGTAAGCCATTATGCAATCAAAGTTCAAGCAAAACAATTTGTAAAGAAACACACAAGTTGGAATGGTTACCGTTGATTTTTATTTATTTTAACCTTGGTGAATTAAAGATTTTATGCAAATTGATATAATCACTCAAGGGGTGAACCTAGTTTCAAATGTGGTTTAACTCCGGTGCCAACTAGGAACACTCTCTCACCACGTGTAGGCCAACTAAACCCGGTACTTCAAAGGGTACAATCTGTCTAGCGTCCGTGAGAGAATCCATGGGTGCGGGGACTTACGGAGGCTTGGTTTAGGAATTTTCGGTCCAAAGAGACGGAATGTCCAATGGAGGGTCCTTCCTTCACCAAGAGGGGCTGTGGATCCTAACAATGTGAGAAGGTCTCTCAACCAAAAGCAAATGATGAATGCAGAATTGCAACAAATGGATGTAATAAACAGATGAATGTAAGCAGAAGAGCAACCGGTCAGTCACTGTGACACACAGGAAAGAGACGCCCTGGAGTGCGGCGTCAATTCTGTAAAAGGCGCCTCTGCCAGGGGCGCTTAATAAATAAGACGCGCCCAGAATGTTGGGCGTCAATTCTGCACGGGACGCCCTTGGCAGAAGACGTTAAATAGGAAAACACGCCCTGAGTGAAGGCGTTACTCACTAGAAACACGCCTCTGAAAGGGGCGCCAATTCTTCTGTCCCCAGAAACAGAGTTAAATACCAATATGAAAGGAGACAAAGACACTCACAATCACAATAAAATCATGGCAATCAACCACCAAAAGGAATATAGCATGCTCATCATCATTTTTTTATTTTTTAATAGATGAATAAATGGAATTTCTAAAAATCTATCAAACTAACCAATCACTTAGGGGGAGGGGTGCTACGTGGAGCACAAAAGGGAGACGCACCGTGGGTGCAAAAGGGGAGATGCCACACATGTGTGCCCAAGGGGAAAGGGTAATCAAAAGAACAACAAAAGGTGTCCCACCGTGATCGCCAATTTGTAGATTCTAAGAAAATCCACTTAGAACAATTAAAGATAAAAGAAATAAGAACGCACGAGGTGCCAACAAGGAGAGTGATTGCCAGAGACGCGAGGGCCTCAAAGGATATAACAATAATAAAATGGAGGGATCGCGATATAAATACCTCAAAAGCGGGGAGATTGTGAATGTTCCTTTCTCTTCCGATCGGCCGGCCGATGAAGAGAGTTTCTCTTGATTGATTACCCTTGCAAAATAATAACAAACACCAATAGAATGGAATTAGAAACGAGGTGAGTGTAGCATCAAATTCATGATAGAGATGAGCATAAAAACATGTATAAGAACACACCTTGTTGGGTGTTGACCCTTAAACCCCTATGCAAAAGGGAGGGATGTATGATGATGATATGAAAAAGAGATAAAGGGTGTGCAAGAGTTGCACTGTGGGGAAATTCCTCAACATGGTTGAGAAGGGAGAAATTAACAGAAGATGCAACATGCATGCATATGTATGAACAAAAGAAAAGAATTAAAAAAGAATAAGAAAGGCCTGCGTTTTTTTGATCTTTGGCTTGGATGTTCAATGGGGAGGAAGACTCGATGATGATGAGCCGTGCAGTACAAGAGAACTTCCTCCTTCAGCCAGCAACCAGCAGTAGCAGCACCTGTAACAAGAGAAGAAAAAAAAACGAAGAGAGAAAAATCGGAATCCCACGACAGAGCCACAGAAGCTCTATTAATAGGGCTCAAAACAAAGATTTGGGAAGATAAGAAAAGGCAAGAGTCATTGGAGGCAAGGACTCCAGTTCCCAATCGAGGAAGATGACCAAATAGAGAAGGGAACTCTCTGGGGAAAGCTGCGTTCGAGCAGGACACAAAGGTGAAAGACCACCTAGATAAGGGCGTCAATTCAAAAATTGACGACTTACCATAGGGCGTGAATTGAAAACACGACCGGTACAAGGGCGTCACTTCCTAGATTTAAATTTGGTAATAAAACTTTCTTTATTTGAAAAATTGTGAAAGACGCCTGAACTAAAGGCGTTAATTAAAAGCGCACCCTACCAAGGGGCGTTAATCAATATGATATATAGCCGAAAGAGAAAGGACGACTGTTGCTTCAGGCGTCAATTTAATTGACGTCCAAATCAAGGTCGTTAAATCAAAATATTCAAAACAGGGATATTTTTCATTTCTTAATATTATTTTCCTATTTTTTAGATGGAGGTGCATCACATTGTGCTGATTCCAATGACTATTTTTGCGTATTTTTCTGACACCAGGAAGGCCACCAAATCACCTCTCAAAGGGGGTTGAAAATAATATTTAAAAAATCAATTTGAAAAGTGCCGCCCTCACATGTGTCGTTAATTCATTTTTTTTCATTTTTATTTTATTTAAAATAAGAATAACGTCCCATGTAAAGTCGTTAATTCTAAAAAAAATTTGAAAAATTCTCAGAAAATCCAGGAAAATGGGAATTGAGATGCAATTGACGCCTGATGCATGTGACGTCAATTTTATTTTTATTTTCTTTAAATTTTCTTAAAATGAAATGACGCCCCTCTTCAAGTCGTTAATTCGGGAAAATTTATAAAAATAGAGAAAAATATCCAAAAAATTCAGAAAAATCCAGAAAAATAGAAAAAAATAAGAAAAGGGAGAAATCTAAGAAAAGTGAGAAAAACCACTCAAATAAAGTTAATTTGAGGGTCAAATTGGGACATTACAAGGTAATATGAGATGCACTCACAGTAACGTCAATTTTGACGTGTCTACAAGGTGCACCCCAAGGGGATACACTAGGTCGAATAAACCCCTTATCTAGCAGTTCTTGCAATTGTTTCTTCAATTCTGCCAATTCGGCTGGTGCCATTCTGTAGGGAGGGATGGAAATGGGTAAAGTACCCGGTGAGAGTTCAATAGTGAACTCCACCTCTCGGTGTGGTGGCAAACCCGGAAGTTCATCGGGGAATACATCTGAAAATTCTCTGACAACATCAATATCTGAGGGGGTTTTCTTATTTTCATTAGAAGGAATAGCTATTACACTAGTCAAATAATCTTGACATCAACTTCTAAACAATTTCAAAGCTTTAAGTGCCGAAACTAGTGTTTTACTAGAACGGTGCCTTGGACATTGATAGTGAAATGTCTGCTCCCCAGGTTTTTGAAAAATTACTTTCTTTCCATGACAATCTAGAAGGGCAAAATTTGTATCTAACCAATCCATTCCCAAGATGACATCAAAATCAGTCATTTCCAGCAGATACACACATGTTGGCATAATCCTCCCCTGAATCACCACATCAATGTTAGGAATAACAGAAGTCATTCTAGCTATCTCCCCAGTTGGTGTGTTAATGGATATCTCATCAGTGTTCACAATTTGTTTATCTTTCAATAATTCAGCAAATCTCAGAGAAATAAAGGAATGTGTAGCACCCGGATCAAATAAAATGTTTGCATGCATATCATCGATAAGAAGAATACCTTTAGCTACTGCATTGGCATCTTGGGTGTCTTCCCTTGTTAGTGCATATACTCTGGCTTGAACTCTCCGCTGCTGTTGTGGTTGCTGATCTTGCCTTGGCCTTTTGGGACAATCCCTTATCATATTCCCTGTCTGATCACATGAAAAACATTTACCTGCAGCCCGCCAACATTCATTACCTCTATGCTGCATCCCGCACTGTTGACAAGCTGGCATATTATCTCTCTTAACATGTTGAACTCTCTCTTGAAAAGTCATCTTCGGCTTCTTTTCTTTCCTCACAATTGAACCAAGATTACCCCTTTTGCATTATCCCTTTATCTTTCTACTAAGAATTCCTCATATTCAGTTTCTGCAATAAAAGCAGTCCTCAAAGCTGCTGCCATAGTCTGAGGTTCAAAGATTACAACTCTACTTCTAATGTTACTTCTCAAACCTCTAACAAATTTCTTCACCCTTCTAAGCTCATCTGAACAAATATGAGGGGCATATTTTTCCAATTCAGTAAATTTTACTTCATAATCGGCAACTAACATACCTCCTTGAGTCAGATTTAAAATTTCAACTTCTTTCTTGTCCTTCACATGCTGAGGGAGAAATTTTGCATGAAAGACATCAAGAAATTCGTTCCAACCAATCTCAATCTCTCTATCTCTAAAAGTGGTTCTAAGTGCAGACCTCCACCACTCGTCCGCACGGTCCTTCAACATAAATGTAACTAATATCACCTTATCCTACTCTGCACATCTAATGGCCGTGAAAATCTTCTCAATTTCTCTCACCCAATTTTTCACAATCTCCGGGTGACTCTCCCCCTTAAAAGAAGGACTCATATGTCTGAATTTCTCCATCAGGGTAGCACCTGCTGCCCTATTCGGTTGTTCTTGCACACGGTTTTGTAATTGGGCTTGCATCATTACCTGAGTTTGGGCCTGTAACTGCATAGTCTGCACTAACCCTTGAAAAGTTTGTGTGAACCCTCCTAAATCTGACACACCCTGAATAGGTAACGCGCCTTGCCCACCGGGAGCAAGCTCGCCATGAATTATTTCCCCGACAACTCCTTGTGATGTCCCATTTGAGGGCGCAGACTCCTCGGGAGAAGTATTAACCTTAACTCTATCACTCCCTGCCATCTCCTGCGAGGGAGAACTAATCCGAATTAGTATGATTCTAGATTTGACATCAATTTCTAAAATAAATTCCTACGATCTTGTGGTATGGTATACAAATTCAGATGGCTGTAAATAATTTCAAGCCTCACAACTTTGGCTCTGATACCACTCTCTGTGGCGCCCCCTTCCGGCGATCCCGTATCGTGTCCGGGGATGTCACAGCGGATGTACGGAAGTGTTGTAGGCCAAATATTTGCAAGGCGTTAAAGGTCAAACCATCACATATTCCAAAAGAAATATAATCATACCATTTCCATAAGATAAACACTCATAATTTACATCGTATACAGAGTACTACATATCTCTACCCAAAAGTCATATTTACATTCATTATTCAAAAGAAAACCAAATCTATATATTCTACACAGCGGAATCCAAACTAAACCCGGGATCAACTTCCGACCTATTGTCCGAAGGAGTCAAGACGCACATTGGTCAATTTCCTGAAATGGTTGGGTAACAGAAATGAGTCCAAAGACTCAATAGGCATTAAAAGCAATAACATGCTTATCATATATTAAACTGTGTAAATCCATGATATATATACAGCTAATCACAATTTCATTGGATTATACATATACTATGAATGGGAAGGAAAATTAATAGAGTAGAATAATTTTTCTTCTTATAAGCAAATGCGTATAACAAATCTTATCTGACTTATATATGAATGGCATAGTACATATCTTAGCTAAATCAGAGCTTATACAGATGAACTTATTTTCAGATCATATTAAGTCATATATCAAATTTGAACTTCATATTATTTGGCAGCATATATTGGACAGGCATCCCGTCACTAAAAGCAGTAGCAAACACATACCTAGGCATCCATACGTCGATATAAAGATAAATGGTCTAAACGTTGGAGCCTGTCGGCCTTGATCAACCACGCAGGATCGGGAGTTAATACTCCACCATTCCCCAGATAATTTTCTTATTCTGGGTTCCGAATTTTTCAGAAGTCCGTTTGTCCTCTGAAATGGGCCTAATCCCGTAGCGGAAGCTAACTACGGTTTGTCGCCCCACACCTCCTTAAAGTGACACAGACCATATGTTTAATCAAATTTTTATTCTTATTATGATGCTTATTACATAGTCATCTCAATACTTAAAACTTGCCATTGAACTTTACAAAATAACTGGATCGTATTTTAATATCAGGAATTAGATTTTAATCATAGGGTAGTGAGTCAAATTCATTAACTAAATAAATTACTATTATATAACATTCGAAGAGATTAGAGTAGAGAGAGAGAGTAGAAAGAGAAAGTAGAGGGAGAAAGTAGAAAGAGAGTAGAGAGAAATTAGAGAGAAAATAATATTTTTATAGAATGGTAACTAAATAAATAACTGATTCTAAACATAGATCATTGGGTTAAATAAATCAATGACTTAAATCACATTTCAAACAAAATCAAATCAAAGAAATGTAAATAACAAATAGCATGCACTCGGTTTATCATGCCTACTTTTAGGATGGACTTTCGAATTGACTTTAGTATCTCACCCGAGCTCCTGTAAAAGTCTTTGCGTAGGAAAATGTAATTTTCCCGTCCCAGATACGTAAAGAATGGTGAAATTGTCCAAATAAGTTTCAAATCCTCCGTCCAAACTTTTGTCAAATATTTATATTATTCTGATGTTGTATTATCTTTTCCGTTTATTAACAAGAGTAGAGAGAGAAAGTAGAGAGAGAAAGAATAGAGAAAGAAGAGAGAGAAAGTAAAGAGAGTAGAGAGAGAAAATGGAGAGGGTAGAGAGGGAGAGTGGAGAGAGAAAGTAGAAAGAGAAAATAGAGAGAGAAAGTAGAGAGAAAGTAGAGAGAGTGAAGAGAGAAAGTGGAGAGAAAAAATGAAGAGAGAAAGTAGAGAGAGTAGAGAGAGAAAGTGGAGAGAGTAAGTAGATAGAGATTTGAGAGAGAGAGTAGAGAGAAAGTAGAGAAAGAAAGAGTAGAGAGAGATTAGATAGATAAAAGAAGAAGAAATATAGAAAGAGATGGAGAGGTGTGTGTGTGTGCGTGTGTGTGTGTGTGTGTGAGAGAGAGAGAGAGAGAGAGAGAGAGAGAGAGAGGGATGGGGGGAGGAGGGTGTTACGTGTGGAGAGGGGAGAGGGGGAGTGTTGGAGTGGAAGAGAAAGAGGGGGAGAGGGGGGATATATATAGGGGGAGGGGAGGAGGAGATAAGAGGGAGGGGGAGGGGTTATGTGGGGAAGGTGTTAAGGAGGGGGGGTTAAGTGGGGGAGGGTGGGTTTGAGGGAGGAGAGACACGTGGGTGGAGGGGGAGATATTTTGGGTTTTGTTATTTTGTTTGTTTGTTTTAGATTTATATATAAAAACCCCTAAAAAGTTACCAATAATATAATTTTTAAGAACTAGTTCACTCTATCTTATTTTTGGCCTTCCAAACGTCAAAATTTAAAAATATACTCAACATGAAACTTGTAGATCTTTGAATTCGATTTCCAATGAGTCGAATATTGACCCTATTCTAACATTCCTACGAAAAGTTATACATTATTAAAGTGAGATAGCTATTTAATTTACTTGATAAGGTTCGTTAAATAATACCGTTCAAGGTATTAGACTTTAATTAAGGTAACATAAAATTTATATGGACTAACTATAAGATATTTAACTATCTTTAAGTTTCAGACGAATTCGGGTATTACACACACATTAATTACTAATATAGGTTACTATTCATCTTTAAAAATTTTATTTTACTTAATTTTAAATATTTTTAATATATACTACAAATTAAATATATCATAAAAATAAAAAATATTTTTGATAAATAACATAATTAATATTTTTGATAAATAACATAAATAATATCACTATTTAAAACATAAAAATCAAAAACGGCATTAATACAAGTTTATGTTACTATTCACCTTTAAAATTTTTATTTTATCTTAATTTTTAAATATTTTTAATATAATACATATAATAGATCATGAAAATAAAATTTGTTTGATAAATGACATCAACAATCTCACTAATTAAAATTTAAAAGTAAAAAATGACATTAATTATGGTTTTGTGTTAATATTGATCTTTAAATCCTTTTATTTTATATTAATTTTTAAATATTTTGAATATATTCTAGAGATATAATATATCATGAAAATAAATATAAGATATGTTAACTGAGTTATTTAACGCTATTAATATAACGCTATTAATATAATTGTATAACGGAAAATATATTTATCAAATGTTTTATCAAATATTTAATGGAACGATATTAAATATCATAGGGTGCAAATCACATTATATTAATAGCGTTATATCATAGGGTGCATATCATTAATGAGAGAGAGTGCGAGAGAGAGAGAGGAGAGAGAGTGCGGGAGAGGGTGCGAGAGAGAGAGAGAGAGAGAGAGAGAGAGAGAGAGAGAGAGAGAGAGCATTAAATGCGCATTTAATAGCCCTATTCCACTTCTAAAACCCACCTCCGGGATATATTCTGTAATCCGGTGTTAACCTGCAATTAGCCGTAAATCTAATCGAAATAACTCAAACCCCCTATCAAATCATAAAATGAGTTAGCCCTGGACTAATTTATGGTTAACCTAGGGATAAATCTCAACCAAAGTGAGGCCTAAGGCCTTTTGCAAGGCCTCCGCTCTGCTAGTCGCCTCGCTCAGGTGCCTGGCACGGTCCTGAGCAAGAGATGCGGCCACGTCGGCAAGCCTCCTCTGCTCGGTCGCAGCTGCCACAAGCTGGACGCGCTGCTCCTGTGCTTCCCGGATGGCCGCTAGTCGCCGTGCCTGCTGCTCCTGAGCCTCTCGAAGCCGCAGGTACTCCGCCCAGATGCCGGCCAAGCCAGACATCCAGGGCCCACGGGGGAAGCCGAGGCCGTGGTAGCCGAGCGTGCACTCCCTCAGCCGGTGCCGAAGCTCCTCCGGGGAAGGCAAAGGATCACCCCCTACGTAGCCCCGAGCACGCTGCAGTAAGGCTGCACCCACGCTGGCGTCCAGCAGTGGCTCCGGTGGGGAAACGGATGTAGGCCACTCAACCTCCAGCTCGAGGGAGGAGTGACCCCTCTCAGCTAGCACACCGGAAGGACCTGCACAACCCCACCAAACACGGAACGGGTCAATAATGTTTAGGACTTCCCTATGACAAGACAAGGTGGAAAATCTGACAAAGGCCCTGACTCTTACCTGGTGTAGCTCCTGTCGCGCCCATAACCTCCCCGCTCGGGGTCGGTGAAGGCAACCTCTCCTCCGCCCCGGTAGTGTCCTCTGCCGGAGTCGGAGAGGGTAAGGACTCCCCTCCAACCCGGTCCTCCCCAATAGCCATTGGGGTGACGGAAGGCTCCTCCTGACCCTCCTCGGCCGGAGCCAGCGCATGCTCTCCCTCAGTCTCCAGTCCTGGGCATGATGCAAAATGTCAGCAATCCGCTATAGGCTCCACATTAAAGTCAAGGTAGAGACAAAGAGAAGCCGTATATACCTTCCAACGCCGCCTTCATCTCGACATCCCCGGAAGAAGAGGCCTCGGAGGAGGAAGAAGAACTCGAGCTCGAGCTCTCGTCAGTCTCCATCGTGGCGCTGCCGCCCTCTGAGGAACCATGCGAGCTCTCTGATGAATCCCCGGCCGTGGGCAAATCAAGGGCACTTACGCATCAAGAAACCAGATTAGGCTATCATCAAGTTCAGCCTTGCATAAAGATAGCTCCCTAGCCAAAGATGCTAGGGAAGAAGCTCACCGGTCGGGGCATCGCCTTCAGAAACCCCATCAATGTCAATCAGCTCCTCGTCACCCTCAGCAGCGGCTACGATGGGAGGCTCATCTCCGGACGGCTGGCTCGCGTCCTGAGGAAGCTCCCCTTCCTCCAGGGGAGAAGACGTGCCTGCAATCCATCCCAGTCAAAGCTCAACACGGGCAAGAAAGTCAAACGATCCACCCTAAAGTGGTCAAATACTCAGTTACATACCTGACGGTCCCACACTGTAGGATTCCACCAGTCCCACCGTACAGGCCGACACTAGGGTCGGCAAAGGTGGGAGAGGTACCCTCGTCAGTAATGGCGACGATCTACCTAGCGCATCCTCAACAGTAGCTGAAGACACAAAGGCCACCGGTCTCGGCTCGTCTCCAAAAGAAGGCAGGACCACTGGCGGGCCGGCGTCTGCCAACTCTCGGATCATCTCCAGGGTCGTCGCCGCGTCCTCACCTGCCAAACCAGTAACATAAGTCAAGTCAATAATTCCGGCCTGCTAAAGGGAGTTCGACAACAACATGAAAAGCCCCCCAAAGGTAGTCGGGCTCTCACCTTGACGACCGCTAGCCACCGTGGGCCCTGGCTCGTTAACCTGGCCAGGCGCTTCACCCTGTGTCTCAGCAGGGGCCTCGGCCCCTGGTGCCTCTGCCCCACCTACATAATCCAAAGGGTCATAACAAATAACAGGGGGCAAATCAAAGCTGCGGCATACGCCCAAGGTTCGAAGCTCTAACCTGCGTGGGCTCCTCCCGTAGTTGTCCACGACTCAAAGTCGAGGAAGTCCTCCAGGTTGGGGAAAGGTTCACTCATAAGACGCGTAAGCTCCTCCATGTCAACCTCTCCTCCAGCTTCCTCCTCACGCGGGAAGTCTGCCTCTCGGGGAGGTGAAAAAGTCGCCTCCGCACCAGACGCTAGCGGAGCTACAACGGACATACGAGTCCAACAAAACGGAATTAGTCAAATGTATTGGCTAAACCGGATAAAGATAAAGGAGCTGGGGTGACACTCACTCAAGGACGTCTCCTCCTCAACCCGCTCTCTAGTCGAGGGTCCCTCAGGCGACCCACTAGTCTCGACTGCCGCACCCTCCACACGAGACCGTTTCCTCCGGGGCCGTAGGCTTCCGTCTCCATTCCCCGAGGACGTTCCTGTGGAGGGCTGGTCCTCCTCGGCTGCAGGACCTGCTGACAAACACAGCAATATACAACATCTAGGTTCTGTAGTCAAGAATTACAGAATGAAAGAAAGAGAACAGACTAAGGGCGGGAAGCCCAACCTGAATCCCCAAAGGGGGTCAAGGGTAGGGGGACAAGCTGCTCCATCCCTATCGCCAGAGCTAGGGCCGCCATCGTGATGGCCTCCCGAATGTCCCGTGGAGTGCGGGCGCACTCAATCTGGGACACAAACTCCACGGGTCCAGCTGACCCAACTGCATGGGCGATGTGTCACCTCCAGTCGTCGACCGGTGTGTCGGCAAAACTCCCGTGCAGGAGCTCCCGATCCAGCGACCCTCTGTCTCGGATGCCACAGTCGGACAAGAACTGAGTCCACCAAGCTCTAGGTGCCCTCGGTCGAGACACCTTCGCTCCAGTCGCCGCCGTCGATGCCCGCCCAAGGGGCTTTAGGGCCCCTCCGTTGCTTCGGCTCCCAGAAGATGACCCCCGACCACTCCGGGGCCGCTGTGTCACAATCCGCTCAACCTCCCGGCGAATCCGAGCCACACGGGTCCTCAGGTACCCCTCATCTAGTGCAATAGGAGGCAGATCCTCCCTCAGCAAATGACTCTCCTCCGCCAACTGATCGCGGAGGCCTTCTGTCGGTAGAGGTGACTGTGCCCGAACCACCACCGGGCGTAGTGCACATCGAACTGTCCTCGACGACCCTGCTCCGGCATCGGGAATTGCTCCAGCTCCCGACGGCAGTAGAAATCCCACCAAGCTGCTGCAAGTAGGTGGGTGTCTTTACCCTTATACTGTCGGCCCGTCAGATGGAACTCCCTGTTCGGCGGAATCCCCTGGTCCTACCCGAAGTTTCTGGCAAAGCGATGTGGGTAGTACGGCCCCAGGAAGCTCGTCGCCGATCGGTGCAACGCCAACACGGCTGCTCAGTATCCACTCAGTCCGCGGTCTCGTATCAGCAGTCCCTTGGCTGGGACGGGCGCCGGCCGCCCCTCTACCCGAAGCCCCCAGAAAAAGGTCGAGGTCCTTCGCTGCACTGTCGAAGGGCAGTCCCTCCTCGCCCCGGGCGGGCATGTAACAAAGGGCCCTCTTGGCCCCCTCCAGTTGCTCCTATGTGTCGCCATCTGGCTGCCCAGTAAAGCTAAACAAAAGTGGTGCCGTCGGGTTCGCCACAGTACCCCGCGTCACCAGTCCCGGGAAAAGCAACCCGGCCGACACACTAAGTTAGTGGGTCGGTAGAAGTATACTCCTCTCCCTCGGCGCTGAGTGTGCCGCCAGAACTCCAAGCCCCTGGTAAATGTTGGCCAGTGTAGCGGGAGCTAAAGCCAACTGCCTCCCCTCAGCCAACAAGCAAGCCGGCCACAACAACTCGGCTCTCAACAGTCTGTCCTCTCCGTGAGGAACTACGAAGGTCGCCAGCCAATATGCCAGATATGCTGCAAGATATGTCACATCTGGCAGTCCATGGGGATTCCACCCCTCCCGTGGCGCATACACACATCTGGAGTACGTCCGAAAGCGTAGCTTCACCTCTGTGTACTCCTCCCAGGGAGTCTGATCCCTTGCGAACTCCTGGTAAAAGCAAAACGGCCCGTTGTAAAAATGACGGACCCATACATTCAGTGGTACCCGGGGAGTCTGAGCAGCTCTCTCTCTCCCTACCAGGGCCAAATCTCTCCAAGTCTTTTTCAGATACCGATAACTGTAAGGCACTCGGTATCTTCCCAGTCCATCAGTACGACTGCGGTGGAGATCATCCAGAACCACCTCCTCATATCCCTCGCCGACAACTGGCAAGCCGGAGATCCGGAACAGAGTCCACAAGTCGAGACTAGTCTCCCCCTCTGTTGTTGCCACTGTGTTCCAACGATGGTTGAAACGCTCCAGCAAGCCCTGCAGTAATCCAGTATAGCACAGGTACGCGTACAGAGCGGCGGTCACCGCGTACCTGATCCTAGCTCGATCCAGCAATACTCGGTAATGGTGGACGATTCCCATCAACCACTCTATGGCACCCTAGCGATAGTAATCCGACGAGATCACTGTCCAGCGGCCATACCAGCTGGTGACGGTCTGTCGCATGATTCCGTTCAGCATACTGTGGTCATCGTACCCCTCTCCAGCATACTGCACACCGGCGGGCTCCAGCACCAATCCAGCAATCCCCTCTGTCTCTGTGCGGTGGTGGCCATGCAGATCCCAGCTAGCAGGGCCAATTGGCCCGACCCTGACTCCAGATTGCTCTGCCATGCCGAAGAACCCCAGACACTCGATGCTGGGAAACTGGCGATGCCTCCAGTAGTCCTCTGAAAAGCTCGGGTAGCTACAAAAAGCGGTGCCAAGCAGGCTGTCCCTGCCGATCAGAATGGCCCTCTCAAGCCGGCGGCAAGCTCCCGGAATCTGCGAGTCGCCCTCCTCCGCGCCAGGAGGAGCATAGCTGCGGATGAACTCAAGCAGGTGACGATCAAGGGGGAACTCCAATGGATAGCCCCCGCTCCGGTCATAACTGTATAAGTTGCCCGCCTCAAGAATCCGGGCCACTTCCACGGCCCGTGCTCCAGCTGTCCGCTCACCGATCGGACCCTCCGCCACGATCAGATGGCCCCGGTCCAACTGCTCGATACCAGCCACGGTGATCACAGGTGCATCTAGAGGACGCATCGGTCGATCAGTCCGCTGCACCCAGTGATCCTCCTCCCGAGCCAGCGGCCTCGGGACCCGCCCATCTCTACCAAAACGTGCCATAGCTGCAAGACAAGGCACCCAGAAAAAGTAGTCAGTATATCAAAAAATTCATATGTGCAACACAGCAAAATAAAGACATATGAAGCATCAAAATACAACTACAACAACTCAGAAAGAGGATCTCACGGGCCGTACGACCTCGTCCCCGCCTCCGACGCACGCCCCGTGGGGGGCATTTGTTGTACCCAGACAATTTCCCAGCCAAAACGATAAGAAATAAGGGTTCGGGCATTTCCCCGAACACCTTCAAGGCACGGGCTACCTAGCCCTTTCTACACCCTAAAGGTCCCCAGAAGGGTCCCGATCAACTCGCCGTGATGCACGGCGGCACAAACAAGTATTCGGGGTCAACCCCGGCCACTCTCATACGGGCTTTGCCCGCGTCTTATATGGCAGCCCGGGATCACCCGGGGGCACCCCGACGTTAAGCCACGCCACGTGGCATCCAACAAAAGAGTCGCGGGCCCACTCCAAGACTCTTCATTCAACCCTCCAAGGTCAAAGGGAGACCCGAGCGAGTCAACCACAGGCTTTGGAGGCCCGCAACATGTACGTACGGCTCACACACGTGTGTTCGGTATTTTTCCGAACACCTTGTGGGCGCATATGTTTCAACCCTTCTACACAAGACCACGGGCCACCCCGTGATTCTAGTACGCCAGTTGGGTCCTACAACGACCCCCCCAGCAAGTCGGGGCCACCCCCGACCCTCAGACAGGTGGCAACAAACCACCGAACTTAGCTCTCAGGCCAACCCGAGGCTACCCTGCCAACCCACCGTACAACGCGGCACGTAGCACGAGGCAAAGCCCATGGGCCCAAAATGCCTCCTTCCAACCCCTACAGACTTCTACCCTTGGCCTTAGGCAAAATCTAAGGCCCGTCGGCTGCTTACACGGCTCGTTCGGCAACCCAGGGTGTGTCGGGTAAGTCCCCGAACACCTTGCGAGCGGCTACTCCGACTAAAAGAACAACGGCCCTACGGGCCCATGCCAACCTCCCGGAGTTCAAAGTCCATCAAAGGACGTCCCCAGACAACACAAGACAACACAAGAAGACCCCCGGGGCCATCCCCCGGGGTTACGGCCGGCCCGGGGCCAATTCGCCCCAGGGCGTGGCCGCGCCCCCGGGGAGGGCAAACTCCCCAGGGGGCCGCGCCCTCTCTCCAGCTCGGTGTTCCCACGACCCCACTCAGCCCCGGTTTGCTCAATTGCGGTCCTACGATGCAGTTCGTGTACCGTACCAGTTCGAGGGATCAAGCGCGGACGTGGAAGCGCAAAGCGACAGCACGACGGGTTCGTCCTCAAGTCAACGCGCACAAGTCTCCACAAGCCGCCACGTACCCTTGTACTTAGCCAAATTGGGAAGAAAAAAACCCAAAAATCAATTTTTATATGGTGGGGACCAGTCCCCCCTCTCTCTCCTTGCGAACCCGCCCAAACCCCCCTGGGGGGGTTTAGGTGTACCAGCCAGGGCCCCCTGGCTGGTCCGCCTAAACCCCCTTGGGGAGGGGGTTTACGCGGACCAGCCAGGACCCCCTGGCTGGTCCGCGTAAACCCCCAATCAAACCCAAAAAAAACTTTTTTCAATAAGAAAAAAGCCCAGCCGCCTAAACCCTTGGGGGTTTAGGCGGACCAGCCAGGCCCCCCTGGCTGGTCCGCGTAAACCCCTTTCCCTCTCTCTCTCAACCTGTAACCCAAGCACTATTCCATTGGGTTTACGCGGACCAGCTCACCCCCCGTGGCTGGTCCGCGTAAACCCCTTGTGACCCTTCATCTTCCCCTATAAATACCCCTTAGTATCTCAAGGGGCGAGGCATCAATCAATCAATCCAATACAAAGCATCCAGCAATACGCAAGATCGTCCGGCACCCGGCAAGCACAAGACTTCGAGCGCGGAGCAAAAGAGAATTGTGTGTGGGTGACTTGTTTGGCGGTCTACTACGCCGGGGGTATGTCATTCGCGCTCCCCTCACGCCGTAGGTAGTCGTCACACACAAGTCGACACCCACCGTGTGTGAGACGTTGTGATATGGGCGGACGTCCCCTCATGCCGGGATTCCCCCTCGCACGCCCGTCGGTCGCAACCACTCGCGTGCCATGACGTCATGCTCACTCACAGTCACGAGGCCATGTCCGACCGCTCAACTCGAGCCGCGTCCGACCCTCGTCCAGATGCCAGATCGACAGATCCCCTCAGCTATCCAGTTGTAGGCCCCCGTTTGGCACCACGGCCGCGGCCTACACCACGGGAGGACCCCTCTGTAAAATGCACATGTGTGTATTCATCACGCATCGACCCGGGGACCGACTACCACGTCGAAATTGTCCCGTGGCATGCGCCAGTTGTACTTTGGCCATTACGGCTTTCCCGTAAAGAAATACGCGTCTCAGCACAACACCGTCGATTGGACGAGTGCCCTCGCACCCGCGTCCCGGCCTTCAATCTCCTATCTGTATCCTTCGGCATCCATGCCTAACACTCCACCCCCAACAAACACCCCTAAGTCTAGCACGTACCCCTAGCTGCTGAATGCGCCCGACCCTACACCCATGGCTTCAGACACATATACAGACTTTTCTTCAGCATGAAACGAAGGTATTCGGATTCAATCCGATGTAAATAAACACCGGTTGCTTGCGGCCGGTGGGGAAAGACATCCTGTACACGATTCCTGCAATCTCCTACGCACTCGCACCCATGGAACTCCTTCTCTCCATGTGTCGCCCGATCGCCTGAGCCCACGTGCCGCGCCCTGGTGGCGCTTCCCCGGTCAAACCTTGGTTCCATGAGTGATTGTCGAGAGATCGACTGGCACGCCCGCACCCTGTCCGGTTAACCCTTAGCCCGACATTCCCGTGCCATTCCGCCCGTTTTGACTTTCCGTAAAAGGAGAGTGCCCGGTACCGCCGTGAGAGGCATGCACCCGTAAGGAGGATACCTGAGATACATCAAACTCCCGTATTTTCCTTCCCCGCTGTATTCCTTCCTTCACCCCGGTTAACCGGCATAAAAATGCGCGCAACAGGTTCATCGTCGGAACTACCTGCAATGTTAACTGAAAAAGTAGGGTGAGCGAAACGCTCAGTAGGATTTATATCTCTATACCAGGCAACTTAAAGCAATTAACATTTTTGGATAAAGTTATTGTGCTATGCCAAGAAACGTAAATAAAATATAGAACATGAATAGGAGAGAGAGTACAGAATGGAATCGCAAGTAGACAAGATATCAAGAGTAAAGTTCAAGTAGAAGACGATCATATAGAAAGTATTACTATGGAATTGGCCATTTCATGCAAGTATGTACAAGTCAAGTATTTTACATAATTCAAGTACTTCAAGTAATTCACGAACTGTGGAATGTCATAAATCAATCTAGCAAGTCAAGCACTTTGGTGCAATGTCACACCAGGTCATTCAACTCCCATGGGCACAAGTACTTTTGGGCGCTCCCCCCAAGACCAGACCGGGCCCTATTAACACCAGGCATTGGGGTTATAGATCATAGATCCCAAGTATATTTAGACATCCACATAATATGTATGGCCAAAGAATTTCAAGGTAAAGGTTACTAAATAAAGTACAGATCTAGCAAAATTTATCATTCGAGGTATGAGTAGTACAAGGGCTACAAGTAGTTGAAAGAGAAGTTCGAAAAGGATTTAAGACATCATGTTTAACGACATTAAGTCGATAAAAGATTGGATTGTCGGACAAGACACAATCAGCCCTTACGAAAAATCTCTTAAAATGGGTTTAGATCAAGTTTTTCACGGTCGAGTGTTTAGCTAGAAAACTAAGGAATTACGGCCAGGTAAGAGGTGGGACAGTGGGAGGCTCCCCTCGCATTCGCGAGGTCCTACTTAAGAAACCACTTATCCACTTAAAGTGTTTATCCGTGGACCTCTTTCCTTAGACACCGTTTTTTCTTGGGAATCTTGCTAATTACACGACTTGTTGGAAATGAGGAACAATTCTAGAGGAATTTCTATCCCATTTTCCCATTCGGAGCTTAACTAGAAAATCGATGAATTACGTCCATGTAAGAGGTGGGACAGTGGGAGGCTCCCCTCGTATTCACGAGGACCTAATTAAGTAACCACTTATCAACTTAAAGCATTTGCCCGTGGACCTCTTTCCTTAGACACCGTTCTTCTTTGGAAATCTAGCGAACTATGTGACTTGTCGAAAACACGGTAACACGATAACATGGAAATCGTTAAACTCGTATTGATCATGATCATGCAACTAAGCCCATGTAATTTTAACAGATAATATATATTCCATTTAACATGCCAGAAAGATAATATAGTCATGGAGATCAAAGATATCATGAAGGTAACAAGAACTAGGACGGAAATATAAGCTCATAGAATAAAATTATTATCTTCCATATCCTTAACGTAATCGTGTGTGAATTTGAATGATATGCAACTTAACATGACATATTTAATATGCTAGATGATATATTGGTTCAATTAGAACCTGAAGAGATCACGATTGGGACAGAGATCGCGCATCCGGAACACGGATCCGAGACGGATCTTCCGGCGGTTAAAAATCTCGGTTAGAATCTTATGTCCAGTTGTATGGACAACATTCTTAATACTCAATACAAATTTGAGAAAATGATATAGAATCAAAGTAGACATGCATCTACATCTAATTCATGCATCAATTTGAGTTTAGCCTGAGAGAATACTTACCTAGTGGAAGATCAAAGAGGAAGAACAACAAGAACGAAGAATACTTCGAACACTCCTCCAAACTTCAAGATTTCCTCCTCTCTACAACCAGCATTTGCCCAATGGATTTGTGCTTTGAGTAGGGAAGATCCCAACCCTATTTATAGGCCAAGTCCCATAATTATTTTATTACTAATTTAATTCCATCTTCCACCCAATTTCTTATGTCACCCACCCATGTTACTATTATACCAACTTATGTTGGCAATAATTTCCAACATGTGGATGTTGAAATAAATATCCCTTTATGACATAATCAATTACCTCATTTATTCAATGATGTTTTATTGCTAATTTAATTCTAAGTCAATTTTCCACCCAATTTCCTATTTCACTAACTCATGTTACTATTATACCAACTTATGTTGACATTAATTTTCAACATGTAAATATTGAAATAAATCCCCCTTTATGACATAATTCATGACCTCATTTATTCAATTAGGTAAGAAATTGCATCATCCACTAATTAAGATTTAACTAGAGCTAATAATTCTCTCTTAAATCAGATACTACAATACTGCTACAGTACCGATGTCTTCGCCTTCTCAGAATCGTGCTGCGAATCTCGCCGTTCATGTGGACATAAATAAAAATATTTACCATTTATTTTATTTTCATCTTTCATTATTTTTTTCGCATATAAATGCATATATAAAATTTTGAGTTGCTACATGGGGTTAAGAGATAGATTTTGAGCGATCCGAGCGATGATTCATAGTGTAAATGATTGGTACTGATGGTATGAATGGTGGGGAGAGGTTCCTCGGTGTTTTTCTCATCCCATGAGGTGATCAAGACGTGGTTTCAAATCTCCAGATCGGGGCTCTATTTGGGAAAGCTCTACAGAAGGAGGCCAACTAGGTGGTCATCGAGTTCTGTGTGCGACCAGGTCAATGGCCGCCCTGCTCAGATGGGTGGCCAACTATATGGCAAACCAGAGAGTTGAGCAGGTGGGCGGCCAGAAAGGTGGCCGCCTAGGAGAGGAGGCCTACTGGGTGGCTAGCCCTTTGGCCGCCCAGTGTCTATGTGGTCGCCCCGATTTCTTGTTGCTGGAAGTCTTTCGTGACCTTGTGTTTCTGCGGAGGGTAGTTCCCGCGTGATCTTGTGTTTCTACATAGGGTTGTTCCTACGTAATTTTATGTGTCCACGGAGGATGTTCCCATGTTGTTCATATGAGCTGACGATTGTTAGTTCTATTGTCTGGCCCAACGTTCTTGTGGTTTTCAGTCCTCCAATGAAGGAGGGAGATTTTGAGCTATGTCAAGCCGCGTCGTTTCCACAGTCCACGTATGTGAGCCGGTGGTACTCCAGTAGTTTCCTTTTGACTACGTGGTTTGGTGTACTTACTGTAAGTGGCATACCGCTAGTTGTAGCCCTCTGGGTACTTTTCTGTGTACATGTGCGGTTGGGGGCTTGAGTACTGTGTTGTTGGTCGCAGAGGCATGAACCCTGTGTGGTTGGGGGCTTGGGTAGTTGTTGATCGTAGAGGCACAGATCCCCACTAGTCCCAGTAGGAGTTATGTGTGTGTGTGTCTCGCTGGCGCACTCCTCGGAGGGGAGGTGGATCATGCGTGAGATGGGTGGCGCGGTATAAGATGTCAGTGGACGCATCCTGCCTTGTATGCGTGTGTCCCGCTGCCATACTCCTAGGAGAGGAGGTGGATCCCACATGAGACAGGAGGTGCGGTGTAAAACATCAGTGGACACATCTGGCTTGGTTACTAGTGGGCGGTTCTCCTATCACTCGTGGTTGTGGCTTTCCTGACATTAAGGTCAAGGGTTTCCTAACGGTGTAGTCATGGTTCTTCCGTCGGTTGGCTTTGTGGTTTTCTTGATAGCCGTGGTCATGTGTCTCCTGACCGTTGTGGTTGAGGTTCTTCCATCACTCATAGCTACAATGTTGTGCTACTGACCTGGCATGGCATGATGACGGTCGTTACTCTTCGGACACTTGTGGAGGTGATACCGCGTGTTTCCTTATGGCGTGAGGTGTTGTCTTACCGGCTCAGGGTTGTGTTTCCGTTGAGACGTGGTGTCTATAGTAGGGTTATTGGTAGCCATGCATGCTTTACCTAATTGTTGTTCTTCCTGCTAGTTAATTGTTATTGTTATTGTTTAGTGTGCTAGGGATCCACGAGACCCCTACTGAGCCAATGAAATGAGGCTCACCTCTTTTTCTTTCAATGCACCTCCGACGCTTCGGAGGTCCCGTGCGGTGTCAACGGAGTTCTTAGTTGCCAGTGTGCTAGAGCCAGAGTATGTCCCGCGTGTAGTTTTCTTTTGTTGGGCAATACTTTTTAGACTTGGACTCTGGACTGTTATTTGTATAAATTGTAATAAATGTAAATTTTAATTCCTGCATCTTAATTTCTACATTTATTTTAGATTCTTATGCACTCCCGTAACGTTAATCTAACCCTTCCGAGCATTGTGGCTCGTGGGTGACGAGTCAAGATTCAGGCCGCGTCAGTTACTTTCCGATACTTAGATCCTGGGTCATCACACTATCCCTCCGAACTCGTCTCTCTGTCTGATTGACAACATTGACGAGTTCGGCTACGGCTCCGGAGGGCCATCACTGTAGTCCTACGGATTTGAAGGGTGGACCAGTAGGTCGACTCTCGTAGTCTCTATTCTGACTCCACTAGAGTGTGTTGGCTTCACCAAGGTTCGTGCATGTGTGTCTCCATATTGACTCCAGCTTCTCTTCTGCTTTGGTTTATGTTGTCGCTTTATGTGGACAAGGTACGTCCTAATTAATGTTGTACTTATTTTATATATATATATATATATATATATATATATATATATATATATATATATATATATATATATATATATATATATATATATATATATATATATATATACCGACAAATGACATTCTCTGAATAAGATGACGAGTGTGATGCGATTTATGAAGGGAGGGGCCCCTTACATGAGAATGGGCGTGGAATATCCATCTTGTGACCGAATTTTTCCGAATGTAGAGAACAAAAGTCATCCATCCCGAGTACAAACAAGGGGGGGAGGGGTCGCACTGTCCGTGTGTTCATCTTTCTCCATCGCCCTTGCCGGCCCTCATCTCTTGGAGCTTTCTCACAACCTCCCAGCTCGAAATTAATTAAGCACCCTCTCTTTTTTTTTCTTTCGAAATTAAGCACCCTCTCTTGTTCCCTTCTCATGTCGATCGGTGCATGCATGCAATATATATATATATATATATATATATATATATATATATATATATAATTGTTCCTTTCCTCCCGTGGACAGTGACGTGACTTCACTTGTTACCCTATATATATATATATATATATATATATATATATATATATAATTGTTCCTTTCCTCCCGTGGACAGTGACGTGGCTTCACTTGTTATCCTACAGTTCCTCTCTTCAAGGTAAAACCCATATTCCTCTAGCTAGGCTGGCCTCAAAAAACTTAATATTGATATCCTTCACACTAAGCTTCACAAATCATAATTAATTGATGGCATATGGCTGCAATGCCATGTTCCATAGACAATATTCTGAAGTACATACCCTTTTTTTTTCCTGACTTTCCAACACACATGACACCCACCATCACCTGTGCATGCAATTCCTATCTTTCTGCAAAAAAAAAAAAAACCGGAACAACGTACGCTCTTGTCTAATTAATCCATGGTTCTCCGAATAAAAATTAAGACCCACCGGAGTTTGGCACCTGTACCTCTATACCCACATTATAATATGACTTTTTTATAATTGTCCCCCCACCCTTGCCCTCCCTAAATTTTTTTCGAGATCTTTAAATTTGTCCCTTTATATTTTGATATCATTACATTTTTACCCGATGTCCTATATATGACTGACCTTTACACTGTACACACATCTTTTTACTAGATTCACCACGTTATTTGTTATAGTTATTTACCGTACGATCAATTAAATCAACGATCAAGATTAACTTTTGCAAGTTGAAAATCTAAAGTCTTTGCTGAGAAATCGCGAGAACAAATACAGCACAACTAAAATCGTAAAAGGAACAGAGTACGTATTACGTATGAGAAACTCCGTGTTGGTTATTTTCCCGGTTGAGTAGAAAGGGAAAAAAAAGGACGACTGTGAGGCTGTACACAAGGTCGATTTGCAGTAAGTCTCTTCAATCCGCATATCTAATCGGATCGACCCTCGGCCTCACTCCATCGGGAAGAGTTTTTCTGTCAATACGATGAGTTTTCTCCATTGTTCGGTTCTCTTGTTATCTATTTGATGACTTTTTATGGAATCATAGGACTTTACCATAGGATTTTATTAAAAGTATTTGTTTGAGAGCTCTGATTTTATCTTTCTGTTTAATTCTTGCTTGGTGTATTCCCAATTACGGACATTTTACATACCTCAAATCCTCAATAGTTTAACATGATTCTTCCCCTCAGTTATTCATGTTTGTGATTTTTTATTTCGATAATATAATATAGAGCTAGCTCTCATTCGTCGAAAACCGTGTCCCTAATTTTGAAACTGAAGCAATTTTTGACAGGGAGTTCATCACAGAATATGAGTGATCCGAGTGGATCTGATGTTTCTTTTATCTCCGAAATTTTTTGGGAACAACTTTTTATCTTGAGTCATTCTATGTTTTTTTATTATTTTTCTATATGCAACATTTAGTTTATTCACCGATAATAATACAACGCTTTCAAAATATAAAGATTCACAGTGGATAACTCACTTGTAAAATACCTTTTACTTGAATAAAAATAAATAATTTTTATTATATTAATTTTATTTTACTCCCTCTTCCAAATATTCTTGACTCCGCCACTGATAATATGCCATGGCTGGGACCATTCTAACTGGTGTGGATGGTACGTAACTACGTAACTACGTACGCCTAGCTAGTAAGTGTGCTACAGATCGCGAGCAGATGGCACAGCGGCCCACCCCCGCACTTGAGGCCAAGCTTGCTAGGTGTTATGTGTGTGTAGAGAAATATTAGAAGTCTCGTGTCGCCATGCAAGGGTGATGGACCAGCCCCAGCGACAGGGCACGCGGCCACCCCTCCCACCCAAAAGCTTCTGACACCTCGTGACGCCAAAGGCGTCAGGACCAGCGCCCCGGGGGGTGGGGGGTGGGGGGCGGGACACAACACCCCCGGGCCCCCTCCCCCCCCCGGGGCACACCAGCGGAAAGCCACAGGAGCGATATGGACAGCTAGCGCCGTGACGCCTCCTCGATTCGCCCACAAGCAGGTAGGCCTGCACTATAGTACTGCGCTGCCATGGATTATATGTGCTCTCCCTCTCATGCAGGGGTTCCGAGTTTTGATTCCTGCAAGATGCGGACCCCAGCCCACCTCTGCTGTCTAACTTTGCCTCGGTCAATATATATATATATATATATATAAGATTTCACGTGATGTCAGTCCCACGACAATTTATCATGGGACCGACATCCGGACCTTTCATCTTACAAGCGGCTAACTTGTGAGTTGCTTGATCGGCTCGTGCGCATTCATACATGGGGGTAACGTACCGATGCTGCAGCATCAGAAGCACGTACGGGAATGGGGATGGGGAAAGAAACTCTGGAGATGCTACAAATTTCGTATCATTCCTAGCTAGCTTATACGTACGTAGACCTTACATATGAGCTAGATTCCGTTCCTGCGTAAATCTCCATGCTAATTAATAGGACTGCACATGTTTGTTTAATCCCTTCTAGCATTTACATGTATTTCCTTTCCTTTCTGTTGTTGTGAATTAGAGACCCTATAATCTGTTTGGAGCATTAATTTTGATATAGTAGATTACTTCTGACATTCATCTTTTTATAGTATAAAATATCAATATTGATATTGACATGGAAGGAGTATTAAGAATGGCAACTGAAGAAGAGGCACAATAAAATTGAAGGTAGAAGGAGAGGAGATGCTAGTTTTGGACTCACACAATCAGGATTGGATCAAATTTAATATAAATTAATTAGGCTTCCATTAAGCAACAACGCTCTTTTAGTTAACTTGATGGTATTATGAAATCGATAGAACTTAACCGATAATTATATTCTTTGTTAATATATATCAATATCAAAATTAATATTGATAGAGGTGTTCGCTGTACATAATAACCAAACATCACTTCCTCTCAAGCAGGCGCGCGGTTACATCAAATGTAATGTTGACAGAGTTATTTGATTCGTACGATAACTAAGCATCACTCTCTCTCCCCCTACCGAGACAGCGATGGTGTGGATGGTTCTGCCCATTTCGGCATTTAATATTATTGCAACAGATGGACCACTTTGGCTATCCAATTGCTCGCAGTGTGTGGTTCGAACAGCCGCTATATATCTTTGAAGAGACATGCTTAACTACCCAATTAATAGCCGTTACAAGAATGGATCGATTTTGCCCCTAAGGATGCTATAGGCTTGACAGGTTCATATGTTAGAAGGATACTACTACATGTTTGCCAATAATTTCATGATGTACGTGAAATAAGCTTTGATGGGAACGCTGCTTAAATTTGAAACGTCTCAAGATGCCTGAGGCAGTTTAAAATTTGACAATTTTGTTCTTCACATTAACTTCCTTTTGGGTCACGTGACACGCAGGTTTGCATATTTATGACTCCACGACGAGGACAAGAATTCTCAGTGGAGTGAATTTTCCGCATTCACATGACTATTCTACTATTTTTGGACGACTACATTGGGTCCTGTTGCTTGTGGAGAGTGCTCGTGGATATATCTTCACAAATGTATATATTAAATCTCTTCTCATACAATGCGGCCCGGCCCGCGGGCTTGGCCCGATTTTGGGCCGGGCCACAAGGTCTTTTTCGGCCCGCGGGTTTTTAGTCGCGCCTAAAAGTCCGGCCCGACTAGACTCGCGGGCCGGGCTCGGGCTTTGAGTTCGGCCCGCGGGCCGGCCCGGCCCGATCCCTTTTTTTATTCTCACTTCAAATTTTAAAAATTATTTGGTCAAACTTATGTTATTTTACTTAATTAAAATTTTTAAAATTCTCTTTTCACACAAATTATGTAATTAATATCAAAATTTTAATTTATTTAGTGAGATTATAAGTTTTATAATATTAAATCTATTAATTTTTATTATTTTTATTATTTTATTTAAGTAGTCGGGCCGGACCGGGCCTTAGTCGGGCTTTGAATTTTTTACATAATATCGGGCCCGACCCGGCCCGACCCGACATAAGTCGGGCCCGGGCCGGGCTCGGGCCTTACTCTTGATAAGTCGGGCCCGGGCCGGGCCGACCTAAGCCCGGCCCGAGCCCGGCCCATTGACAGCCCTACTACTAGGACATTATATTTAGTAGACACCAGTGTCCCGAATGAACTCCAACCAAGTCAATCCTAATCTGAATCCGACTTATCCCTTGCAAAGTCGAAGACATACTCTAAGCTCCGCTTTGGTACGGGATTATAGATGTCTCGATTAAATATAAGTGAGTTCATATATTCTTGGGTTATGCCTTTTTACTTTGGTAGGGTCTTGGGTTAAAATATCTCACCTGTGGAAGTGGGATGGGTTAAACCGACTTAAAACAACTTATCACACTTTTAAGTAGATTATCAAATTCTGCTCCCGCCAAAGCAAATAGGGTTAAGTTACGTCAAAAGTGAGCTTATTCCTGTGTTAAGCCCGTACCAAAGCGGAGCTTAACAGTAGAAGATGAAATTTGAATGCAAGATGTCCCACCACAAAACAGGAAGGCTCACGCCATCTCCACATTAACTTCTGCGCCATTGAAATGCAATTGAGAATTCAGCATTAGTCACGTTCTGCATTGTCATGCCTCTCGGGAAAGAAAAACGTGATTTTATTTTTCATACAAAAGTGTACGTAAACAATTTAAGTGGGGGTGATTCCTAAGATCCTGCATCGTCTAAACTTCCAACTTCTGAACTGCGGTGCCCAATTATCTTAAAAGTTTATGATGTTGTTACCTGTCCTATAACAACGAACAATTAAACGAGAGCATCCGATTGGGTTTCGTTGGGCCATATTAGGCTGGGTCGGGCTAAACAAGGTCAAAATATGGGCCAAGCCCAGTTCTATTTTCTGGGCCTTGATCGGTCTATAGTTGGACTTGGCCTGCCCCGGTCCAATGACACCCCAGACTCCAATGCAGCCTGCAACGTCACGATACAACGTGCAGCCAGCCACACTGCCGTGCTGAGTGGCACATCATTTTGTTATTTTTATTAATCTTTTAGGGCAAATATGGCAATTTACAATATATATATGTTTATATATAATGTTCTGGTGTGCAGCGACAAATTATTCAAAACCATTTTTCTTTCTTGGAACGGATCAGCTCGTGGCATCAGGATACACCTTCAGCCCGATCACTACGCAACCCGATTAGCTCCAAGGTGTAGATCCCACCAAAAAGCATCTCAACTATTTTAACTGAACCATTTTGGTGGACCCCACTGACTACAAACCAATCAAGAAAGTTGACGACTGACCGCTTGGTGACTCAATATTGTTTCCTTTTGAAGGGTGTTTAATAAGAACTAAGATCCAGCTAAGGATGAACATTCCCAAAGTTCGTTACATATTTGAATTAACATCAAACAGGACACGTGCATTTCCCAATCATAGGCATTGGGGTATTGCCAGTAATTAACAGGTACTACAGGCAAAGAGCCTTGAGACCAAGACCAACATTTCCCAATTACACCGTTGGGGTGTCGCCACTAATTAGGCAAAGAGCCTACAGACCCTCAACACCACAGAGATCCACTTATGTACATTGGAGTAAAAAAGAGAGGAAGTACCGCTTCTTGCGGCCACACCAGCCATCCCCAAAACCATAGCTAATTTACCTTCATGACACAACAGATCCCAATTCCAAAATCCAGGATCAAATGACAAAATGAGAACACGGGCGGCAAGAACACATGGGTGAGCATCTAAATTTCGTCACCATCCTCTGCGTTGGACTCTCCATAAATGACATCCATATAAAAACCCAGCGTCTTCACAGTGAGGCCTGGAAATCGATGAATCCCATTTGGTCGAAAATCAACCTTGACAAATGGCCATTCCATCGTCTCTGCAGCTCTGCATTCTTCCATCCCATCTCCGATAACACAAAATTGGACCTTCGCACCCCTGAATCGCTCTTTGATCCACATAAAGCATTGTAGCTTTCCCACCTCCCATGAACTGTAAACTGAGAGAAACAATAAGAATATTAGTAATTAACATTTAAAGTAAGATGTAAAATTGTCATTCTAGAAACTAGAACAGGTGTGACAATAACAACTAGTTACAGAATATTCAGATATCTATGTAACGAGGGTAAGCCGCCTGTGGTGGAGTGGACACCCTCCCCCTTTGCAAGGGGGAGGTCCAGGGTTCAATACCTGGTCCCCCTCCCCGTTTAAAAAAGAAAAAGAAAAAGAGGGTAAGCAATCGTTCTGCTTGAAACAGATAACAAATTCCACTGTCTGGAATGTCCTAATTGTCCTACACTCCCAGGACAATGTCCCGAAGTACAGCCAAATGAATTTATTTCAGTCTAAAACCTTCTCCAACAACTATTAGAAACCTTTCAAAAAGATCTGAAATATAAAATCAGCCCAACCATGAAATAAGATCCTCAAATCCTTCAGGAACGTCAGCTTGCAGTAAAATCCACCATCCAACTAGACTAGTTTCACTAGAGGTGTGTCTTATTATTGAGTTACAACCAATCTGTTTCATGAAATGCATGGTCTCCTCATGCACCAGTCTGCGTAGTGCAAACTCATCGTTTGTGCCACCTTACCAGTCGGTCCAGTCCAACTGGTTTCCAAATTCCACCACCTTTATATCGTCTTCTTGCCAAATCAAACCACTGCCTGCAGGTGGTGTTATAAGAGTGATGGTTAAAGAGAAAAACACATTTCCTAGTCGTCTGATCATACCTTTGCCCCAAATCACAATCCCTGTTCTCTAGAGCTGCAGTATACTCCCAATTCTTGCTTAGAGGACAAAGCATGGTTCTTCCCTTGAGCTCTATCTTGATTTTGGTCTCAACTCTCAAGAGCTTAGCAACATTTGGTTAAGTGGCTGTCAAGACAAAGGGAAGGACAAAAAAATTTGGCCTCAAGCGGTTTGGAAAGAGTGTTGTATGCGGGGGAGAACAAGGAGCACCTTCCTCTAGTTCCATCCCCATAGTCAGTTGCTTTTGGAGAAGTGATATTATTGTGTTGAGTGATAAGGTTATGATCAGGAGTAGTAGATCTACTCTATTTCCACGAGACACTTTGCAATGAAGAAATTCCTCTCTGTTCTCATGTCTCTGGTTGACAAGGAATACGGTAGTAGTAATGGATATCTATTTCTCCATTTGAAGAGAAGATTGAGTGCCCTCTATTGCGGACAGGCCTTATGCAGCAGGAGATCCAGATGGTCATCTCATTCACACAGCTAGAAGTAGGGCAGTGGGCCGCTCATGAGGATGCTGACAATAGATTGGCATATATGCAAAGTTACCATCAGAACTTTCACAGAGTTTAGTATGTTCATTGTGGATCACGGGTGAAATGCTCTAGGGCAAATGCATCACACAAAACACCAGTTCTTTAAAAGTGGAATATCCGGTAGAGTATTGCCAAGCCTCAGATAAGATGTGCAATAAAGTTGACATCCACCTCATACAGATGATTTGTTACTATGGTGATAATGGAGGATGACCAAACAAGTCCATGGAGCATCTCCTCCTACACCATGGACTGGATCCTTTTTGACATGGCACAGTCAAGCTGGACCAATATAAATATGGCTTCCACTTGTGAACCTTTTACTGGGTGGGAGATGGAATATCATAATAATGGATTAAAATGTTTAGTGGCTTCTTCCACGTCAGAAGCAAGGGTATGGAGGAGTAATGCGGTGACTAATGGTGTCAAGTGAGAGGATTGAGATATTGACTGGAGCACAGATAAAAGCAGGATACCACATATGCCCTTTTGGGGCAGGTATACACACATCACTTTTCACCAATGCGTGATCAGGTTGTCAAATAATTATTAGTACTTGCACACCAACATCAGAGACAGGACATACCTAGATACTACAGTCCACAGAGATACACACAAAAGAACATCTGTCTAAGATGTTATGTTGACAGAAAAAGAATCCATATGATGCAAACAACAATGGTTCAACTGCCTGACCAATTTTATTCTTAATGAGAAAATTGGCAGCCATATGCATGGACTTGGAAGGATGCACATTCCATACATACAAAGTAAAAGCTAACAAGACATGTGAAGTGCAACAAGAAAGGTAATAAATGAAGAAAGAAAACTCTAACCATTTTCATGTGATATCAAGTCATCAAATCGGAACAGCAAGCATTTCACAAGACTGGGTATTAATGATCCTGAGGTGACCAAGAAATTGATATTTTGGCAACTTGACACAGAAAAATTGGTTCCATTGTCTAATTCAGCTTGATCTGCCAAGCATTGCCTCTCATTCAAGATCTGATCTAAGATTGCACGTGCTGCAAGAACAACACTGAAAATTAGAAATAAAAAAATAATGGGTGTAAAAACAAGTAAAGTTAAGCACAAAAGCACATTGCAAAATTAAATGTAAAAGCACAGATGTGTCTGACATAGCAAGCAGATACTCCAAGCATCATTGTGATGGTTAAAAAGGTGAGAAAAAAACTATAACATTTGAGTACCTTTTGATGTTAGACTTCCTTTAAAAATGCTAATTTTCAAAGTTTAAGAACGAATTGCTTATCTTAAAAGACCAGCAAATAAACTCCATGAGTAACAGGTAAAGATACATGAACATGTAGGACATACAGGTCCTTCTGTTTTCCACATAGGTCACCTTTGCAAAACTAATCTCACATAAAATGGGTAATAAATTGAACGCGTCCATAAAGTGGATGCCAGGTTGGATGAGTAGCTATCAGAAATTGTGTCCATCCACACCAACCCATATAAGTGGGATCAAAGGTTGGATGACTAGCTATCAGAAATTGTGTCCAACCACACCAACCCATATAAGTGGGATCAACCTGGCAAACTCCAAAGTGATAAGACCAACTCATTCAATTAAGACCAGTTGGGACTCATAATGTAGGAAAAAAATGATTTGCCTCATATGAGTGGCATGCCAACAAAACCATGATGGATGCACAATTGGGTCAATGATTCAATAGTAGCAATAGCATACCAGAGGAAAGCCATCCATCAGTATAACTATCAGTCAAATTATACAGATCATTCCACAGCTTAACCATTCCTTCATCAAGGACATCTCGCAAGCCCTGCATTTATCAAGAGAAATATTCAGATCAGCTACAATGTAAATTGATGGAAATACTTGTATCAGCTACATTCAAAATAAATACTATCATTTTAACACATATGATACTGCTTAGGATGGAGAAAAGCAACCAGCAAATAGCAGATCCATCAAGCAAAACAGATCTAGAATGCTAAAGTCAAACATTCTGATGGACTGATGTGAAAGTCTACCATGCATATATCAGTTGATAAACTACACCTTCACCACCTACCAGATCAAGTTTTAAGACAATTCTAGTATGATTGTGCAGCAGATCATCAAGATCATCATCATCATCATCAATTTGGATGTCAGATATTCAGTCAAATATTTGGCCATTTTGTGGTCTTTTTCACACAATTGGCATGTATATGCACAAATTTAAATGTAGGAGTGATAAACCTGAAATTTTCATTATATTAATGTTATATGCAAAAACCCCTAAGGTCCTGATCAAAGATATGCTAAATATAGAAAAGAATATAACATAAACAGTACAGTACATAAACAGAAACTATAAGACAGCCAAAGGGGGAAAAAATTCTATGAATCATGCTAGAAAAGGAGTGCTAATAGATAATTCTTGGATCAACAACCTTGATTTAGCATCTCGTGTAGGGTACGTATACAAGAGCACATGCAAGGTATAAGCCCTCCATTATCACTTCTTTTCATAGGGTAGATCAGTTTTTGAAGAAAACAACAAAAAATATGGAGTCCCATTTCTTTTATTTATTAGATCCATTTAGGTAGAGGTAGACATGCTCGTAACTGTAAAAAAAACTCTTATGAGCTTATGACTTCAGCAATTTAGTTTGTTTTATACAATTTTGCCAGGAGCAGAAAGTGTGTTTATCACAGTGGACAATCTGAACTATCTTAAACATCTATACAAGTGGCAGTGAAGATCTCAAAGAACTCAAAACCTTGGGAAGAAAAAGGATTAATAATGGGTATTCATTTTCTTACAAAAATTAAATAAATAATTTACTATTCTAAATGAAAGAAGACAAAAAAATGCATGCAAAGGAACACATCGGACCAGCATTCTTTGGCAATATTGCACTGAATGTATTCCGCAACCATCCTAATGAGTGTTTTCTCTCCTCTAGAAAAAAAACTTACACATTTTATGCATATCATACTCTGATCTATTTGTACAGAGCCTGAAGAAGATCGTCATTTATTAGCACACCCATTCTGATCCTAGGTTTACATTCAAGTGATACCCGAGCCTTGAATTCCTTCGATGTTTTGTCCCAACTAGCCCATATCTCACTTACAGCACTGACAATGCCTAGATATGCTGGCTACAACTTATTGAAACAGATTGGCTTCATGGATGAAAATCCATTTGATAGGTATTAATTAATAACTTCAGTTATTTTAGTTTTCTTAAGTCAACAGAACAGATAAGAGTATGCAAAATTTATCTTTGAATTGTTAGTGAAATGATGCATAACTCACCAGATAATCTTTAGAAAGTGATGCAGACTTCCCCTACCCACTTCCGTAACGAAAATTTATTTTGCAAATTTTCAAACCTTTGAGAGCATTAGTGACTCAGCAAAAAAGTCCATAGGCAATAACATGCAATTGCAGGTATATCACTTACAAAAACAAAACCCCCCATGCGGAAAAGTTGTCAGCTATCAACACCTGTGCATACTTCTGTGCAATGATACGATGCCGGTATGCAAGCTTTCTCTTGTTGGCATCATCATAAGGAGCACAAAGACCGTCATTGCTGAAATCATAATCTGATAAATCACGTCCATCATCATAGTCACTCAAAGCAGCAAGGAATGGTTCATTATAATTTTCGATCTGTTTCATGACATGTCAAAGTAGAAATGGATGTAAGAAAAATGGTAGACCTTACATATGTTCATGTACTGTGATTGGAAGGCAGGTTACATGCCATCAAACACTTCCCAAAAACATTATTTAATAAATGATTCAAAGAAGTTAAACAAAAGGCAAGGCTCAAAATGAATCTCAGTATCTTACTTGCTCGTAGAAGAAAATTTTGTCACAAACGTGAAGAATGTGATTCTCCCAAAGTTTCCCAATTTCTATTCCTTTTTGTATATCCTTTGAACCACGGAAAGCCCCTCCATATGTCCCATCCAACAGAGACTTGAGCAATATGAGTGTTTCATCCATGTCCCAGACATAAACATTTATATGACCATTTACGTTATTCAGAGCAGGAGCAATTCCGTTTTGGGTTGGATATGTAGTGATATTGCTCAATGACCTGTCCATTTCTCAAATGCATCTGTTGCATGAAACCTGAAATTCAACAGCATTGTCAACAGAAATTCCATTAGCACAATGCAGGACTCTGCTCCAAGAATGAAGCCCCGCCTCTAGGTTTAATTGACACACAAATATTCAAAATATAAAAATGCAGGCATAAGAGCTAAATGTAAAATGGATATCTAGGATATGTAGGCACATAGTTGCAGGAAAACGCTCGGGGAAGGGGGAAACGCGTTTCCTGATAAACGCGATCAGGAAACGAATTCGATGTGTTTGGGAAACGCATGAGAAACGTCCCCTTGTTTCCCATATGTATTTTATGTCCCCTTGTTTCCCATATGTATTTTATGGGTATTTTAATCATTTTAGGAAGGTATGTTCGTAACTTAAGGGTATTTTAATCATTTTAAAAATACATGAGATACACGTGAAGACCTAAACCTTCCAAAAATGATTAAAATCCCCCTTGTTTCCCATACTTATATCGTTTCTCGTTTCTCACTAAATTTTAGAGCCTCGTTTCTCGCTTTTATTTCACGTTTCGTTTCCCGCTTTCGTTTCCTATGTTGGTAACTACGTGTAAGCATACTATGATATATATCCATTTTACCCGATGATTCCCCACAAGACACCAAATGACTATATAGACATAATTCATAGAATGATCTCCCAAATTCAGGAAGCAGCAAGCCTACTTCTTCAACCCCCCCAACCCCACCCGCCACTACACATGCAATAAATAAATAAATAAATAAATGAAAACACTGTTTATAGTTCATTTATAAGCTCCCACTTCTGGCAATACTCCAAATATTTATTTAAATTGAAAAAAGTAGTAACTCAAAAAGGAGAGTACGTAAAAAAATTTCTAACAGACGAGCATACATATACAATTGTTGGGCAGCGAAGCCTTTCCAGAAAATACATATTTAAGAATTTGGTGAAGCTAGAAGAAACAATTTAAGAATCTGGATTGAGATGTTTGACATATGTCATAAAACCCCTCTTTTAAAACGCCTCTATGTGAATCTCAAAGTGAAACAGTAAAACTGGCATGTGAGATGATGGGGACAAGGAGACTAAGAGCTAACCGCCGCAAACTTCTCAAAAGAGGTCTCAACCACCTGAGCACAACAAAGTAAAAGAGAGGGGGCGGGGGCGGAATTCTTTTTCTCCCTAGATGTTTGAAAGTGTTCTCCCTAGATTGCCAACTGCCTTCAAAACAGTAGGAGGAACAACACAATTTGTTCTCTTTGCTCCCTCCCGGGGAGATTGACCTCTATCCTCCCACTGGCTCCGTGTCCACCCATGCTTCTACCCAGTGAAACCCTGCACGCGAACTGGGATCGATCTCCACAGAAGCACACACAAGTCAATAACACAAAAATCAGCAAACCGAAAGCGATCCAGAACACACAGATTGCAACCAATTTCAAGAATAATAACCCAAAGAATCAAACAACAAACACCGCCCCAGCGCAGATCACATCGGAATTCGAACACACACAAAAGAAACCAACGTTCCGACCATACTGGGGATACCATGCAAGTACGAACATCCAAGATGTGCAATTTCGTACCTCACTCTCTCTGCACTGCCTGGTTCTCCCCTCGCAGCTTCGCCCGCAGGGTAGCGTCCTCCATGAGGGGACCTTGGGCTGGGGGGATGTCCGTGCGTGCCTCTGTGTGCGCGGTGGGGTGGGGGTACGGGGGTGGGCTTCTTTATAGCCCAGTCTGTCCTGGGAGAAGGGGCGGGGTCCACGCGGTGGACACTGACAGATGGGGTCCATCGCGTGATGGGCGGTGATCGGGGCCTGATGCCACTTCCTGATGCAGATGCAGAAGCCAATCCGCGGGGCCGATTTGTGCGAGCCTCATAAAACCATCTCTTCTGTTGGCAGAATAATGGGACGCTGACGAAGGAGATTACAATATTTTTGCAAAGAATAATCTTACAGATGATAGATACAAAACAAATATAAAAGTGGAAATCTAAATATATATATATATATATATATATCTTCTTTTATGTTTGTGTGTATAGTATTTTCGTCATTTTTTATTATTTATAATAATTTTGATATTTGTCTGAGCAATATTATCAGAATCGAACCGATCTCTGAATCGGTCAACGAGCTGCTTCGATTTGAACTGATGTTCGATCGAATTGATTTGAACCGTGACGTCGTTATAATATTAATACATAGTTCGACCCGATTTTATAATTCAAGATAATAAGAAATAAGGTATAATGATCAAAATAAAAAAATATACATATATAATTATTAGTCATGATTATGTAATTATACAAGTAAAAAATAATAATAATATGATTTAATAAAGTGACCTTAAATTTTTGTAATATTTCGTTCATCTTCACTCTTCACAATTGACATCCATGTTCCTTTAAACTTTTAAACTTCAAATATATTTAAAATAAAATGATAAATAATAACAAGATAATTTTGTTCACACATAAATATCATTTTAAATATATAAATATTTTTACGTTTATTTATTTTTATTTTAAAGGATGAATCGGGTCGGACCGGTTCACCGGTCGAACCGCGGTTCGTCCGGTTAGTCTGATTCTTTAACATTAGACCAGACCGATTAGGTTCGTCCGATTCTTTAACATTAGACCGAATCGACCTTAATTGAACCGATTCACAGTCCGACCGATCCAACCGGCCGATTCAATCCAGTTACGATACATAGATATTTGGGCTTTTAAACTTACACTCCGTGTATTCCTCTAGGGTCAGCTTGACTCAACCGTAAGTCCTTTCAGTGGGGGGAAGCCACCCACGTTTAATGCAAGAAATTATTAGATGAAAGTAAATTAATTTTACTGCGAGATAGTGCCTTCTGAACAATCTCAGTTTTACCTCTATAGAAAGTCTTAAATCAACATTTCTGATAAAATAAAAGATTTATTTAAATAATTTCTAGGGGCTAGTTTCTTCTCTGCAAAATAACGAAGGGATGTTAGTTTGGAATTGAGCAAATGACTCATTTTTCTCTATCCTTTTCGGACCCTTTTTACCTTCACCAATGTTTTCCTCTTAAGATTTTGGACCCCAGCCCATGTGCACACACACGCCAATGTCCTTAATCAGTGGTTTGGCCCTGCCTCCCATACTAGCTCTGGTACGCATACACTTCAAGATGAAGTTAATTATTTGTTGTGTTGTACCTCCGTTAAAATAAAGAACTTGGACATTGTATTATCTCTACTAGCCGTGGACAAAAGAATTTCTTGGGTTTCGTACTTGTATAAAAAAATATTGTCCATGGTATCTTTGCCATTTCGGTCAGCTTAGGACAAAGAAGTTATGACTTGGTAAACATTAGGTGAAAGAATTCATCCACACAAATGAGCCTAGAAATATAGATTCTGATAAAATCCAATATGTTGCTATTATTAATGCCACATGAAAACTGTGTAGAAATCAGGATTCAGAATTTCCATCAAAGACTAGACTCGAGATGTAGGTGAAATGTTGCCTCTAAATCCTTAATTTAAACAAGATTGATTATACTAGTCACTCCTAGTATTTGGACTCCTAAGACTAAATCCACGTAGGAGTGAACATAGTTCGATTCGATTTGATTTGAGATCATTTTTTTAAATCAGATCGAATCGACTTTACCCATCAAATCAGATCGAATTAAAATTCGATTTGATTTAATTTTATATTAAAATTTTATATTTTATTATAATATATATAAATTTAATAATTTATATATAATAAAAATAAAAATATTTATATTTTTTATACTTATATGTGAATATAATTAAAATTTAAAATTTTTAAATATTTTTAATATATAATATTAATAAAAATATAAACAATAAATTTAACATATTTAATTTGATTTGATTTCACATATTATGAAATCGAATCAAAATAGAACCGAATCGAATCCGAATTCATTGCTCACGTGGTCACGACTGCTGCTGTCTTTTTTCACATCGGTAAGTGACACATAGACTTAGTCCAGGCGTTTCTGTAAGTTTTGGCACTGGTCACGACTATGTTTATATAATCTAGGGTTAGGGTGCAAGCGGATCCCATGCTAGGCCTTGAATATACCATGGTAATTGTAATATATATATATTCAAAGACGGGGGCGGGTACACCAGCGGAGCGGCCCCACCCGTGCCGAGGCTGGCCCTGTGGTGGTGGCCCATCACCATCTATATTATCTTGTAGTGGGCCCAGTAAGGTTTACTAGTAGGCTAGTAGCTTGTCGGGTAGGCGTAATTCTGGGGAAGACGCCACAAAGAGGATCCAAAGGAGGCAGGCAGCCCATGGTTTCTGATACCGCCTGTTTTGCAATTATGTCCGGTATCTCCTCAACAGGAGAATTAGTGGACCTCGAATGGCTTCTTCTCCACAAAGCAAGCAAGGCAGGAAAAATTTAAAAATAAAAATAAAAATAAAAATCGTACATCATCATCATCTTCTTCTTCTTCTGACTAGCATCGGGCCCCGTACGAGATTGTTGGTGCTTTCAATATCAAATGTCTATATCTTCGTGGTTTATCCCCAGATGTTGTTGATCGGAATATGGATTAACCTATCTTACCTTTACATTTAAAATGTTTGCTTTGTGCTTTTCAAATGCACAGTAGCATGGCACCCCTTTTTTTGTGAGCCACACAGACGTGGGTAAAATTAAAGACAGTGACAGAAATATCAGGAGGGGGTTTAGAACCTATCAAATTGTCGAAGACCGGGAAGGGAACCCAAGAAACCATCGTGGTGTTGGTTGGACTGTGGAGTCATCACCCGAAAAGTCGGATTCACGTGGGTTGTTTAGGATTAGGATCCTTTGATTGAGATTATCAGGGGATTTCAATCATTAGAATTTCTCGTATAATTTTATCCCAATCAAATGATCTAAAAATGTCTTGACTTTTGTGTGTTGGGTGAATTTTTTTAAAAGGAGAGAGTAAGACAAAAAGAGAGGTGTTCAATAATCTATAAAAATTCTTCTCGTAGAGTTTCAGGGTAGATTTCGAGATCTAAAATTCCTGACACTCTGACATATAATAAATGTAGAGATTTTTTAAAAAATCTGACTTGAATAATCTCAATCAAAGAGACCCTAAGGATGATAGTACAAGGGCATGGAAAAAGAGGGGTACACCTGGAGTGGGCTGATTGGGCCAGCTTCATTAAGTTCGGGCCTTGCTTATGAATACAATAATGCAATGGTCCTGGTCGGGCCTCGGCACTCGTCTTCCTCATTAGTGCATATAAAGAGCGCATACATGAATATAATTAAAATTATTTATATGCGTTTGTTTAATTAAAATGATTTTTCATGTATCTACACTGACAAGTGTCGAGATGTAACTTGGGCAGGTCGATAGGTGGCCCAATTCACTGCAGTCCGATGGTGAGAATGGCATGTCAGGATGAGTCCCACATGGAACATGGAGCCCACGCTCTGCACCAAGACTCCCTTGTGCGAACGTTCTCTCCACTTGGACGATAACCATCATTCCATATTCCCTTTTTTTTTATTTCTCATTTTCCTTTTCTTCGTATGAAAGGAAGCATTATGGAGACTCAATTCACACTTAATTTTTTTACGAGGAAAAATCCAACACAATGATATTTGGATATATGTGGAATGTAAGAGACTTAGATTTAAGTCCAATAAATATCCAACTCAATGGTATTCATTTTTTCTCAAGTTTAACAAATCTTAATTGATTAAGACAAGCTAACATGGCTGAAATTTTCATATTTTTAATTTGATATCTATCCTACTCGAGATCGGATAGGATATTCCTGTGAGAGAGGTGGAATGAGTTATCCTTAGATTAAGGGACTTAACCCTATCCGACCTCGAGTGGTATATTTTAACTCTCAAACTTGAATAATTCATCCACTCGCGAATAACTCATTCTAACCCGTCTTATTCCATTATCAAAGTGACCCTCGAGGATTATGTGAGACGGACAAGTTCCTCGGGTTAGGATATCCCTATTATGAAGCAGAATCCTTACAAATCAACTCACTCGAGATTCTCTAATCCACGGTCGGGTACTTGGGTTAAAACCAAACTTGATCGCAACGAGACTTCATAATTATCAAAGATTTGGAACAAAACATTCCTTAAAACAAAAGTAATATATAATACCATGCCATATGCCTTTCTTAAGTGCCACTCTTGAGTCTCTTCAACCATTGATCCTAATTCTATACAATATTCTTTTCCGTTTTAGCCATTTTTAATCTTAAGAGAAATGCTATGGAGTGGCATATCACACCTAATTATCTTAACCGCTTGATCTTTATTTAAACAAGACACTGGAGACAGAAACACATTTTTTGAGGAGTTGAATCTTAATTATAGTTTAATGTTCTTCTCAAGAGGTGAAAGAACTTCCAAAAAAACATATTTCATCCTAACTATCTGATTTAAAGATCAAACATGTGAGATAAAGAAAAGTACGCCACTCCTAAATTGAAGTGGCATTGTAGCTTTTCCCTTTGTCCTAATTATATATATTGTCGAACCTAGTTATCATCGGGCGGAGAGATTTAGAATCAATATAATTAATAGAAAGTGACTAATAAATAAATACATAACCGGTGGTGTAAGACAATTTGGCCAACCAGCTGGGGAAGGAGGACTCGAGTTTTTGATTGAGAGTTCCGTCCCATATCCCATCCTCACCCTATCATTCTCCTCCAAGTCTCTTCCATGCGGTGCCCTTATCCCCTTAGCTCGTCCCAGTCTTCTTTCATATATGAACTGGATAAGTATCGATCGGGGGGCCTTTGAACATGCCACCTGTCTTCTTCTCTAGAGAAAAATATAGAACCCACTTTTAATTATTATTAAAACCATCAAACTGAAGGTCACATCACTGATCCACCGGACTCGATCGTGACGCTGGAAGATCGAGGCTGGCCAATGAAAAACTGCCACAAACGATAATATCGACAAGAGATAAGCCGAATTATTAGAACACGATATACTATCACATTGACCCGGCACATTATTATTAGAAAACGCCACAAGTTCTTAACTTGTTGGCCCTCGTCATTCCAAACTGAATACTTCCTCTACAAAAGTGACAGGACCGCCGTCAGGCTGCATCTTTTGTAAGACCATCTCAAGTTCCTCATCAGACATCTGGCCAAAAGAAAAGGTCTTATTTTTTTTATAAAAAAATAGATTAAAAATTAATCAGTGTCAATCAGCCAGCAAAGAAAGTCCACCGATTCAGCTACGCGAGTTGACGTAGGTTGGCAACGGATGATATTTTGGGATCAACTTGCTTTCGTTAATAGAAAGAGGGATATTAATACCCAAGGTACATGATGAGGATAATAATAAATAAATCCCTACTCTAATTTATTTTAACACTCCCCCTCGAGCTGGAGCATATATATCAAACATGTCCAGCTTGTTACATAGTGTCTTAAAACGAGAAACTCCAAGTGCCTTTGTAAATAAATCTGCTAACTGATCATCTGAAGGAGTGAAGGGAGTACAAATCTGTTGTGACATAACTGCATCGCGCACAAAGTGACAGTCAACCTCAATATGTTTGGTACGTTCATGAAAAATAGGATTTTTAGCAATATGGATAGCGGCTTGATTGTCACGATGCATCTCCAACGGCTCAGTATAAGTAACTCCAAAATCAGACATCAAACTCCTTAACCACATCATCTCACATGTAGTTTGTGCCATAGCCCTATATTCAGTCTCAGCGCTAGATTGGGCGACCACACTTTGTTTCTTGTTTCTCCAAGTGACCAGATTCCCTCCAACATAGGTACAAAATCCTGTAGTGGACCTTCTGTCAAACTTTGATCCTGCGTAATCAGCATCAGAAAAAGCTTCAATTCTCACATGACCATTTTTTTTGTAAAGCAAACCTTTTCCTGGAGCGGCCTTGATATAATGTAAAATCTTCAGAGCAGCTTCCCAATGGCACACCTTAGGCTTTTGCATAAATTGACTAATTACTCCAATAGCAAAAGAGATGTCAGGTCTAGTAACAGTCAAGTAAAGAAGCTTCCCACACAATCTCCTATATCTTTCAACATTTGCAAACTCGGGGCTGTCCTCATTATCAAGATCCTGTTGTGAAACAGTGGATATGTCAGCTGGTTTACACCCAAGCAAACCCATCTCTTGAAGTAGGTCCATAGCATACTTCCTTTGTGAGAGAGAGACACCAGTTTGACCATGAGCTATCTCAATACCCAAAAAGTAACGTGGTCTACCCAAGTTCTTGGTACTAAAATACTTTTCCAAGTACTTTTGAACATCTTTAACACCTTCCGTGTCACTACCAGTAAGCAACATGTCATCTACATAAACAATCAAAATAATCATGTCAGCAGGTAAATGACAAATAAAAATAGAATGATCAGCCTGACTTCTCTTCAGCCCAATGCCAAATGTAATTTTGCTGAATTTATCAAACCAAGCACGTGGACTTTGTTTCAAGCCATAGATAACCTTTCTTAACTTACATACCAACTCCCCTTGAGTCACATACCCTAGAGGTTATTCCATGTACACCTCCTCATTTAGATCTCCATATAAGAAGGTATTTTTCACATCCATTTGAATCATTGACCATCCTTGATTAATAGCAAGAGAGAATAGGATTCGAACAGAATTCAAGCGTGCCACAGGGGAGAAATTTTTAAAATAGTCTACCCCATAAGTTTGTGTGAACCCATTTGCCACCAATCTCGCTTTGTATTTGTCAATAGTGCCATCTGGAGAGTATTTCACAGTGAACACCCAACGACAGGAAACAGGGGTAACATTAGTCGGACGGTGTACAAGTGTCCATGTGCCACGAGAAAACAAGGCACGCATTTCTTCATCCATAGCAGCTTTCTACTCTGGTTTAGTGAGGGCCTCAGATACAGTCTTCAGAATAGAAATTGCTGAAATAGCCAAAGAAAACTGACGAAAGGATGGAGTCAAGGATGTATAGGAAATAAAATTACCAATGGGGTGTTGATAAATGCTCTTACAAGATATCACACCTTTTCGAACAACAATAGGAAGATCAAGATCCAAAACAAGTGGAGAAGATGTCTCACCAGAAGGGGCAGGTTCCTCCAACGAGGCAGATGATGGTGGGTGGTCATCACCTGGCTGTAGCGTGCGTCACTTATAGACCAATCCATGCATATGATCTGTAGGAGGTGGCTCAGGGACTTCATCATTAGTGACAACAGTTGAGTCAGAAGGAAATAAAAGAGATGGAATAGGAACATCAGGAGTAATAGGAGAAGTTTGTACATCAAGTGTGGTAAAAAAAGGTACAGACTCATAGAAAGTAACATCTACAGAAACAAGTGTCTTCCTGGATCGGGGTTCAAAACAACGGTAACCCTTTTGAGTTCTTGAGTATCCAAGAAAAATGCAGGGAACCGACCTGGGAGAAAGTTTATCACGACCTGGCCCAAGAGAATGAACAAAGCATCTGCATCCAAACACACGAGGAACCAAGGGGAAGGGTGTACCATCAGGATGCAGACATGAAAAGGGCGATTGCCCATTAAGGACCTTGCTGGAAACACGATTTATAAGATAATACGAAGTAAGAACCACATCACCCCAATACTGTTTGGGAACATTCATGTGGAACATCAAGGTACGAGCAACATCTAGAAGATGACGATTCTTTCTCTCCGCCACACCGTTCTGTTGTGATGTATAAGAACACGAGGTTTGATGAATAATCCCCCGAGAAGAACAAAAACTGACAAAAGATGTCTGAACATACTCCAATGCATTGTCAGTACGCACAACTTTGATAGAGGCAAAATATTGGGTTTTTATTTCAGTATAGAAATTTTCAAAAATATGAAGTACATCAGACCTTGATTTGAGTAGAAACACCCAAGTCATACGAGAAAAATCATCTATGAAGGTAACAAAATATCGAAAACCAAGTCTGGAGATAACTGGAGAAGGTCCCCAGATATCTGAGTGAACAAGATGGAAGGGAGCAGTGCTCCTTTTATGTTGACTCAAAGGAAAAGACACTCTATGATGTTTGCCTAATCTACAGGCATCACAATGAAACTTATTGATTGTAGATGGAACAGACATAACATCTCTAAGCTTCGAGATAGAAGGGTGACCCAATCTGCAATGCCACTGATAAGAAGTGTCACTAGCCGACAAATCATGATGAGGCTGGAAAGGTCTATCTACAGTAAAATAGTAGAGACCACCAGATTCATGCCCCCCACCAATCGTCTTCCTCGTTTGGAGGTCTTGAAATACACAATAAGAAGGATAGAAGGTCACTGAGCAATTTAAAGAGTGAGTCAGCATGCTGACAAAAATAGGATTAACAGGAAATTTTGGAACATAGAGAACATCATTTAGAGTGAGATGAGACAATGAAACAATGCCTTTTCCTACAACAGGCGATTTAGAGCCATCTGTTATAGCAACAGGTGCATGCGAATTAGTGGAGTCAAGTGAGGAGAATAGGGAGCGATCACCTGTCATATGACAAGAGGCTCCCAAGTCCACAATCCATGAGGAATTAGAAACTGCAAAGACACTACCTGAGTGGGAGACAGCATGAAAAGAGGATGAAGATGTGGCAGAGCCCTTTATAATTCGCTGAATTACCTCATACTCCTCCCGAGATAAAGTTACTCCCCCTTCCTGTCGTGAGGATGTAGGAGTAGAATTAGTCTGCGGCTGCTGTGTAACCACAGGATTCAACTTACTTCCTCCCCTTCCGTACTTCTTCCAACAAAAATTTGAATGATGATTTGACCACCCACAGTGTGAGCATGGTTGACGACCACGTCCGCGTCCCCGACCACGGCCACCAGCAACAAGGGCAGAGGCATTCCCCAAGTCATTGTTTGCAACTGTTGGTCCAATTGTAGAAAGACCAATATTAGATAGAGATGGTGTGCTGGCCCGTAAAACACTTGAAAAGGCACCAATCAATTTAGCCATGGGGACAAAGAGCTCTTGCTGAGGCAACCGACCTCCGATTCCAAAACTGCAAGCCAGAGGTGGCGCAAGCTGTTGGCTTAACCAAAGGGGCTTGCAACAAAACCTAAATAAACCAACAAAACCTAAATAAACCATGTATGATCACTTCAACAACAATAGAAAGACAGTAGAAGCCACAGGGCCCGCCCACTGCATGTGAAAAAGCTTTAAGAACTTCCTCCTCATTAGTTTCCCAGGGGATCTGCAAGCTGCTGGCTCAATCAGCAGAGGGTTTGCAATGAAAGCCTGTGAGCAATCCCCCTAAGCGTGCTTCCAAATAGAAGAGTGCATACATGAACATGAAGAGCCCACTCGAGCCCGGAGCAAGAAATGCCTTCCACCACCAATTCCAATCGTCAGTCTGCAGATTCTCGCACACCACAATCACGGAGACTTCAGCACAGACGATCACAAGTAGCATGATGTCCACGACCAGTAACCTAGGTTGGCAATCCCTCTGTTCATCCAGTTGGCTGTCGAGGGGAACTATTTCGCGAGCGGCTGCGGGAGAGGGAATGATGTTTCGCGGGAGGCTGCGGGAGAGGGACTCATCGTGGTGGTGAAGCGCACAGGAGTGGCCGCTGGACCCCGCAATGGCGACGCGCAGGAGCGACAGTGGGAGCTCGCAGCAATAGCGGACGGCGGTGCGCAGGGGCCGTTAGCGGCCAACGACGGCGCTTGGAACGGCAGAGGGTGCCGACCGGTGCGTGGGTGGAGGCGGCTTCGCAAACACTAGAGGAGGGCGGCTGGAGCCCTAATCCGGCTTTGATACCATGATGATGCTTTGGGATCAACTTGCTTTCATTAATAAAAAGAGGGGTATTAATACCCAAGGTACAAGATGAGGACAATAACAAATAAGTCCCTACTCTAATTTATTTTAACAGCAACTAGCACAACCTGGCTGGCGGGTGTGTGATATCTATATCTATATATCGATCGAGCGAGAGAGAGAGAGAGAGAGTAGTCCTATCTCCTAATATATGATCTCGGTGGTAAGGTTGGACGCATCGTTGGCACTCAACATATAGGTGTTATGGCATCACGGCATGTTATTGTATGGAAACTTAACGTGTCAACACATGAGTTTTCTTTTACGTCCCCTGCGTCACGTCATCTCCCCCTCTCTCGAATTACATGGGTTTCCATGGTGCATTTCTTTTTTTTTTTAGGATTGATTCTAGAAGGAGTAGTGAAAGTCTAGCATCCCTCTTCCCTCCCCCTCCATCCTTCTCCTCCGACCTCCCCCTCCTCTATCGGCCATGCCCCCGTTGACTCCACCTCACCACGTCATCACCATCCACCTTGCTTCATCGTTGGACCCTTGTCACAAGTCATCCATCCACGCCTTCACCATCCTCCTCGCCACGCGCCGTCGCCATCCATACTCTATCATCGTCTTTGTGTTGCCCTCCTCCATCCACAATGATCCAGTGTCCAGATCAACCCTGCCAGAGCACCTTGTCTTGCCACTCCCACATCTCTCTCTCTCAAGCCGACCTCCCCCTCAGTTGTCACCTTTGCCAGGCTGCCGGTGACCTGACACTAGATGGAGTGCGTACAGACATACCACTATACCGATTTTCAGTTGCGAGAGAGAGAGAGAGAGAGAGAGAGAGAGAGAGAGAGAGAGAGAGAGAGAGAGAGAGAGAGAGAGAGAGAGAGAGAGAGAGAGATGAGGTCATCCTCCTCCCATACCTCGATCGCATCGAGTCCGTCGCTATAGGTCGACTGTGCCATCGCCAAGGCCATTGGCTTCCGCAGCCTCGGCCGTGGAGTTAGCTTTGGCTATGAGCATGTTGCCAAGTTCACCTTCTTCTGTGTCCATGATGTCGTTGGCACCCTTCACCTCGAGATCTCCCACTCATCGTTGGCCTGGCTGTAGCCGAACGTGCCCACCTTGAATCTCCCCGCAACACAAGACGGACAACAAGAGGCAGCAGTAATGTTGGCGTTCTCAAAATTGTTGACCTAGTGAACAACGAGACCAATAGCAAACCAGAGCAAGATGATGATGTTGGAAATGAAGCCATTGTGTTGATTCAAATTCCTTCATTGATGATTTATCTCATATTGGAAGTTGAAAAGACTTCCTTGGCTTTATGTATTGGAAAAGTCTCTCTTAGGTCGGGACCCAAGGGGCATTGGATGTGGGCTCAAATCATGTTTCGGATTGAATGGTTTGATCAAATATAAGTAAATAAAATATTTGTTTGTTTATTTGTGCCCTGTGCTACAAGGAGGGGACGTATTTCATTTCAAAGACAGTGTCATCCGAGACACGTTTCTCTCCCAATCAGGCGATTCTAAACTCATTTTTCTATTTTGCTATTATAGTAGATTAGTTTGATAATTGGTTTGTTTATATCTGGACTAGTATATTTCCCCAATTAATTCCAACAATTTTGAAACAGAAGAATTTTTTTGCTATGTCTAGAAATTCGTTGTCTAGTATGGAGGAGTTGAGGCCTGAAAAATTTTCGGGTACAAACTTTAAGAGATGGCAACAGAAGATGAAATTTCTTCTGACATCTCTTGGTCTATTCTCTGCTATAAGCGAATCAAAGGATATGCCATCATATTCTGATACGGCCCACACTCATGAGTCATCCACTCCTGCCAACAATGCATCTATTATAGTCGGCTCTGTTTCTGTCAAACCTGCATACACCCCTGATGAAATGGACTATTTATGCCATTGTCGAATTCTTAGTTATCTGCATGATATATTGTATGACATTTATTATTCTATTCCTACTGCACATGAACTATGGAAAGCATTAGAAGATAAATATGGTAAAGAAGATGCTGGAATTGAATGTTTTATTGCATCAAAATTTTTGCATTTTACCATGTCTGATGATGTGTCCATAGTTTCACAAACTCATGAATTTCTCAACATAGTACGTGAAATGAAAACAAGGGGTCAAAATATGGATGAAAATTTAATAGTGTCATGCTTAATAGATAAACTCCCACCTTCTTGGCATAACTTTGCTAGATCCCTTCAACACAAACATTCTAAGATCTCACTGGATGAGCTTCAATGTTCCATTCGAATTAAGGAAGTTCAAAGAATGTTTATTGAATTTAAAAACTCCTCTAATGTCAACCTGACTGAAAACCTCAACCGAAATAGAAATGGTAATAATCCTAGGTTCCAAAATCACAATCCTAGATTCCATAATCAAAAGAAGATCAATTATCAAAGGAATCAAAACTATAAGGCTAAAGGAAAAATTTTCAAAAATCAATCTAATCAGAAGTGTTGCTATGTGTGTGGAAAACCAGGGCATTTTGCCAAGAACTGCTATGACAGAAAGGATAGTGGCAAATCTCGTCCCAGGTTCCAACGCCATGATTGCAATCAAACTTCAACTCCTCAAGTCAACATGATAACCTCTAGAGCTTCCTCTTCTGAGCCTTCAATAGGTTTGTAACCTTAATCTCTGAAATTAATTTAACTAATTTCTCCAATGATTGGTGGATTGATACGGGGGCTAACACTCATGTTTGCTTTGATCGACATGCTTTTGTCACCTATCAGACCACCAACAAGAGCGTGACTTTGGGGAACTCCAGTGCTGCTCGAGTTGTGGGGGAAGGACAAGTCGACTTGAAGTTAACTTCAGGGAAGGTCATATCTCTCCAAAGAGTCCAGCACGTGCCTACCATCTAGAGGAACCTAATTAGCAGATTGTTGTTGAATAGTAATAATTATAAGTTAGTATTTGAGTCTGGAAAAGTTGTAATCACTAAGTTTGAAAATTTTATTGGAAAGGGTTATGTTAGTGAATGATTGTTCAAATTAAATGTAATTTGTCCCAAAGTTATCAATAATATCAACTTTTGTTCCAATTCCTCAACTTCTGTCATCAATACGGAATCTAGTGATTTGTGACACTCTAGACTATGCCATGTGAACCATAAGACTATGAGAAGAATGATGGGCTTAAACCTAATTCTTAGAATGAATACAAATGATAAGTCTATATGTGAAACATGTGTTGAAGCAAAACTCCCTAAATATCCCTTTAAATCTGTTGAAAGGAGTAGTGATCTTTTAAATTTAATTCATACTGATATATGTGATTCAAATGGTATATTAACTAGAAATGGCAAGAGATATTTCATAACTTTTATAGATGACCACTCTAGATTTTGTTATATATATCTCTTAAGATCTAAAGATGAAGCCTTATAAAAATTTAAAATCTATAAAAATTTAGCAGAAAATCAAATACGGAAAATTATCAAAAGGGTTAGGTTTGATAGAGGAGAAGAATATACTTCCAATGACTTTACTCAATTTTGTGATGAATGTGGTATCATACATGAAACAACTGCCCCTTATTCTGCTCAATCTAATGGTATAGTTGAAAGGAAAAATAGAATATTATTAGATGTAGTAAAATCAATGTTAACCTATTCTAGTTTACCCAATAATATGTGGGGGGAAGTTTCATTAACTGTATGCCATATTTTAGACATGATACCTCACAAGAACATTGAAACTACACCCTATGAACTATGGTATAAAAGAAAACCCAACTTAAACAATCTAAAGGTTTGGGGTTGTTTTACAAAAGTTAAAATCCCTGAAAATAAGAAGAGGAAAATAGGCCCTAAAATTGTAGATGCCATATTTATTGGATATGCTAAAAATAGTACTGCTAACAGGTTCTTTGTCATAAAATCTGATATTAGTGAAATAAGTGTCAACACTATTATTGAAACAAGAGCGTCTTATGCTGTTTATTATGAAAATATTTTTCCCATGAAAATAATATCACAAGACATATTGAAGAAGGAACACCATCTCTAAATCCCTCTCAATATGACACTTCTATTATAGAACCTAAACTTGTTGTAGAAAGACCTAAAAGAGTAAGAAAAGAACTATGGTGATGATTTCCTAATTTATTTGGCCGAGGATGATCCTCAAACCTTTCAAGAAGCAATGGCTTCTGTTGATTCAAGTTTTTGGAAAGAAGTCATTAATAGTGAAAATGATTCAATCATGAATAATCATACTTGGATTTTATGTGATTTACCCCATGGGTGTAAAACAGTTGGATGTAAATAGATCTTTAAAAAGAAACTTAAACCTGATGGTTCCATTGATAAATTTAAGGCAAGATTAGTAGCAAAATGTTACACTTATAAGAAAGGCATGGATTATTTTGACACATACTCTTCTGTTTCTAGACTTGCGACCATACGTGTGCTAATTGCATTGGCTGCCATATATAGACTCGAGGTCCATCAAATGGACGTTAAAACTACTTTCCTTAATGGAGATTTAGAAGAGGAGATCCATATGGATTAGCCAGAATGTTTTATGATGTGTGGACAGGAGAATAAAGTTTACAAATTAATTAAATCTTTGTATAGTTTAAAACAAACACCTAAACAATGGAATGAAAAATTCAACAAAGTTATCTTAATAAACGGTTTTATTATGAATGATTCTGATAAATGTGTTTACAGTAAACTTGTTGGTCCTTCTTGTGTGATATTATGTCTTTATGTTGATGATATTTTGATACTTTGAACCAATTATTAATGAAACAAAGTTTTTTTTATCTTCTCAATTTGACATGAAAGATTTAGGTCATGCTGATGTGATATTAGGAATTAAACTCATTAGAATATCTAATGGCATCTCTATGTCTCAATCACATTATGTGCATAAAATTTTAGAAAGGTTCAATTATTTAAATTGTAATCTTTTTTTTACACCCTTTACTCCTGTTACAAACTTAACTAAAAATTTAAATAATCCTATTTCTCAAGAAAAATATGCACAAATCATAAGTAGTCTCATGTATTTAACAAATAGCACTAGACCTGACTTGGCTTATGCTGTTGGGGTACTAAGCAGATTCACTAGTAACCCTAGTCAAGAACATTGGTCTGCTTTAGAAAGAATTTTTAAATATCTTAAAGGAACAGTGGATCTAGCATTAACTTTTTCAGGCTTCCCTGCTGTCCTAGAAGGGTATTGTGATGCAAATTGGATCACAAATTCTTCCGATACCATCTCTACAAGTGGTTATGTGTTCATCCTAGGAGGGACAGTTGTGGCATGGAAATCCATAAAACAAACTATAATAGCTAGATCTACTATGGAAGCTGAATTAATTACATTAGATATTGCATGTGCTGAAGCTGATTGGCTTAAGAATCTTTTATCTGGTATTCCTGTTGTGAGTAAACCTTTACCTGCAATTTATATGCATTGTGATAGTCATTCTGTGGTAGATAAAGTAAAACAAACTACAATTAATGAAAAGAGAAGACATCTGAGTATTAGATGGAACTCTGTGAGAGAGAAAATATCACAAGGTGTGATCTCATTGGAATTCATAAAATCATTGAATAATCTTGCAGATCCTTTCACAAAAGGGCTAGCGAGGAGGCAAATACTTGAATCATCGAGGGGGATGGAGTTGAAATCCCACAGTCAGTTACCATAGCAGATACCCAACCTATGTGATTGGAGATCCCATGAAGAAGGTTCAATGTGGAATACGAGCTATTGAGTAACTGGAGAGCACTACTTTCTTTATATACCTATCCCTATGAATGATGATTAGTACTCTACTGTAACGGCACCAGGATGAGCTATGCTCTTAATGGCATTAAGACCTTATAAGGCAGGGTATGGACCATGACAGGTACCTTTGGAGACTCACCTATGTGAGTGTGATCATGGGGCTGCGATCTATGGGAATTGGGTATTCTCTTGAGCACTCATGAGACGAGATATCAGTGCATGGCCTATAGCGCTACCATATAAAGAATATGATCACTGATGTACTATGTTGTATATTAAGTAATAGTCTGACTAAAAGGGCTTAGTTCAAGGCCTAGTCTACTACAGTCTCTTTCAGATGATGACTTAATATCACTAAGTGAAGGTTCATGTCCGGAAGATACCTTCACCCATGACATAGTAGTTCTGCCAATAACTTTGTTTTATTTTGTTTACTTCGTTAATTTTGGAATTTGAATCAAGTGGGTGAATGTTGGAAATGAAGCCATTGTGTTGATTCAAATTCCTTCATTGATGATTTATCCCATATTGGAAGTTGAAAAGACTTCATTGGCTTTATGTATTGGAGAGCTCTCCCTTGGGTCGGGACCTATAACGGCAGAAAAATGGTTCCTAGGCCACGTACCACCTTCTCTATTTATTTTTTGGGGAAGTCGTCTCGCGTCCGTGGAGCCCTACACACACCAAGAAACCAGAAAGGCGTCAGAAGGAGTCCCGGGTGTTACCCCAGGGGACAACCCTCCGATGCTTAAGTCAGCAAGGGATTAAGGAGCAATAGAGAGGAGCAAGGTAAGAGAGAAGTAGAAGCCGTAGTAGTCGATCCGGGAGACGTGTAGGTTCCCTGCACGCGTGCTCGCCACTCCCTGTGGGCTCTCGAAGAGTGCTCGCTGGGTGGTAAGGCCGTGCGGGAGGAAGAGGCTCTCTGGATGTAGCGAATGACCTCTCTGTCGTAGTTGCAGGTCGGGTTGCTCTCTTCTCAGTAGGAAGCTCTGGTGGCAGAAGTATCCGACGTATCTCCTCTTGCATAGTAGTATGGGGTTTAGTAGAAGAATCTACCCTGTCCTCTCTCTTCTGTCGATGTCCCTTTTATATGGGTCGTCTTGGAGCGAGGGACCTCATCCCTTGATAAAGAAGGGTCCGTTTAGTAGAGTAACATTCCCCCACTATGTTGGTGGGAGTTTCCCGTTGGAGGGCGATAACCTCGGCGGCAGCCGGTCCCTGGGCGAGTCTTACGGCACTCATGGCGCGTGCTCGCCCGTTACGGGGTCAAGGTCGACGTCTTGGGGGCAACGGTCGGTCATCGGAGTGTCCTCCGGCGAGAACCGCGCTTGGGCCGGCTCCATCGTGGGTCGTTGAATCTGATGCTCTGTTGGGCCGGTCCTCTTCTTATTGGATCGGGCAAGCATGTTCGCCCCTTGTCTGAGCTTAGCTTCTCCAAACCATAATGGGCCGCTCGTATTTGGGTCATTTCTGGGTCGAGCCATTTTTACCCTCCTCACTTCCCCCCTACTCTTAGTTGCCGAGCACTCGTAGGGGACTGAGAGTAGCCCAAGAGAGGGTTCTTCCGGAGGGTGTGATCCGAAGATGATATCCCCATACCGCGGGAGTTAGTAGCTTAAAGACCTGCTTGGCGCACAAGGCGCCTTTGGCCGTGGTAGAAGCCACGCTGGCAATGATGACTCCGTGTCTTATCCTATTCTGGAGATATGGGCACAGAACGGTCACTTGGCCTCGGTAGCCGTACCACCATAGTGGCTGATGTCCCTTCGCCTGACCCTAAGGGACAACCATCGGTCTGTAGTGGGGGTTATAAGAAGCGCTGCGAAGTCTCTCGCAAGCCGTACCCACGTCTTGCTGGTCGTTGCACTTCGTCGTAGGCGTCTTCCACCCTTTGCCTGGTGAGGATCCTTCTTTCTCTGCTCTTCTCCCCTTCGGTAGCGATGCCTCCGCGTAGGAGAACCCTTAGTGTTGAGTCTTCCTCTTCGAAGGAGATGCCTCAAGATCGGGGTGGTATGCCAAGCACCTCAGGTGCGGGCACTAGTCGGCCTGGTCCCCCCCTCTAGTGGCCTATAGGGTATTCCATGGCTTGCGGGAGGCCTTTGAAATTCCCCCTGAGTATGACATCGTCTTCCCCTCTGTGGGAGATGACATAATAAATCACCCCTCCGGCGGGATCATGATTCCGGTGGCCTCCTTTCAAGCAGGTCTTCGTATCCTAGTCCATCCTTTTATCACAGCCGTCCTCCGTCACTATGGGCGGAACCCTGGGGGCATAACCCCCAATTCTTACAGTATCCTCTGCGGGTTTGTCTATGCGTGCCGTAGAGCATCGGTGGAGCCGAGTGTCGATCTGTTCCGGCAATTCTTTCTCCTTCAGAGTTGCCCATCCGACACCTATTTCGCCTACTTCAAGGCTCGTACCCGCGACCATTTTATCTCGGTCTCTCGTACCGCATCCAACCGCAAGGGATGGGCGGAGCGGTACGTATACCTGGTCAAGTCGACGGATTGGATGTGGAGCGGCTTTCCTCGCCCTTGGCATGACTCGAAGCCTCCCCTCAATGCCAAGGGCCGTCGGGACTTGACGGCTGTTTCCCGATACCCTCTTGCCGATGCAGACCTCGTTCTGACCCCGACGCTACTTCAAGAGTTGGGGTTGTGTCCTCCGTTGCCGCAGGGTATTGGTTTTATCTTCCCGTAAGGTCATGGCGGTAGTGACCAGTGCTCGACTAACCTTGTCCTTGTTTCCAAGGGCGGTTGAAGCGCAGGGGTGGACACCCGAGATCGTCTGGCTACCGCGGCTTACTCCTCACCCCGTGGATCACGTTGCTCCGGGAGCCGGCCATGTGTCGGTCGCTGCCCCCCCCAGCTTAGGTTGCGTTTGCCCCGGGGAGGTTGCAGCATCCAGCCCCGGTTGGTATTCCTCTGGTGCGTTCGCACGAGGCCTCGATGGCTAGCGGAGGGCCCAGTCTTCGACGGAGTTCCTCTGAAGCTACTCCTGACGCACCAGGTGAAGAGTCCGCCATGGATGGCGGTGGTCGAGCTTATCTGACCGAGGACGAGCAGGCTGAGATGGACAGTCGCCGTCGGACAAGGAAGAGGGGGAGGGATTCGACCCCGGCCAGGAGTCGGGTCCCACCCTTGTCTGGGGCACCTCCCCCCAGTGTTCGCCCGCCATCATCGCCTGTGGTGCCGGCAGCTGTTACTCCGGCGTCCGTCTCCAGCGGGCGAGGGCGTGAAAGGGGCAAGGCCCCTGTTACTGCTGAAGCCGATCCTCTCCTTCCACAGAGGGTTTCCCCGCGTGGTCGTCCTCGCAACCTGAGGGTGCCCGGGATCTTGGCTATCGTTGACCTCATGGTGCGGAGTGCTCGCTGGCACAAGCACGTCGGGGAGCTTGGTCCCTGGACCGTGGATGAGTTGATGGCCGTTGCTGCGAGGAGCGCGTGCCTGGCCGTCAGCGCCTTTGGACTGTGGAGGCATTGTTTTCTTGACGCCGTACGTGAGCTGGAGGCCAGTCGGGCCCTTCAGGCAGGGGTCGAAGGGCGCTTGAAGGAGTCTGAAGCTGTAAACGTCGGACTCCAAGAACAGTTGTCCCAGCTGGAGTCGGCCCTGGCCGGTATGGAGCGTGACCAGGACTCTTTCTGGGCGGGGGCTGACGCGGCCGGGGAGCGGGCGGCCAAGCTGGAGGTGGAGGCCCGAGCCATGGAGGCCCGTGCACGGGAGGCTGAGGTGGAGCTCGCCAAGCTGCGCTTGTCTCTATCTTCGGTTGGCGAGGAGGCTGTAGAGGCCTTCCGCTCTTCCTCGGCTTATCGGGACGAGCTGACGGAGGTGGCCTTGGGGTACTACGGGCCAGCCCGTGACCGTGTCTTCCGAGAGGGCTGGAGTGCTGCTGTGAAGGCCACAGTCGAGCACTTCGACCTCGAGGCCCCAGTCCTCCCCCCTCCTTCAACTCCTTACGGCTCGGAGGCCGATGACGGAGAGGAGGTGTCAGACCCCGAAGAGGCGGGCGCCGAGTGATCGGTGTCGGGCACGGGTGAGCGCGCGCCCGCAGACATTGCCGTGGTGGACTTGATCGACGAGCCACCTTCTCCCAGTGCTGCTGCTGTACGTTTGCTTGCTGAGGCCAGGGCACATGATGATGTAACCGGGACAGGTCCTTGAGGGGATGTCCCTAGCTATTTTTTCCTTTCTTTGCACTTTCCGAGGCAGTAGCCTCTTTTTTGTAATTTCTTTTTCTGGAAATGAAAACCTTCCTTTTGTCTGCAAATTTTGAGGTCTCTTCCGTGTACTTCCCTCCTCCTGAACCGTCGCGAGATCCTATGGGGATATGAAGCGGCGTCATTGGTGAGGGCTCCGAGGGAGCGCGACTTTCAGGATCCGTCGCTTCGATTTCCACGGATTTGATTGAGGGGGTAGTGTGAGCGACGTCACGCGGTTCCGGGAAGCGGAGAGGGGACGCGGAGCGCGCGGGCTCCTCTTTTTTTGTTTGTTTGCTGCAACAGAAATGAGAGGAAAGAGAGAAGGGGCCACCACGGGAGATTGCTCCGGCGGGGCGAGCGGGACAAATGTAATATAGCAAGATATGGGGGTTAAACGGCCATAGCGGGAAGTGACTCGCCGCGGCCTCGGGGGGACGGGAATGGTGCAGAAATTAAATAGCAAGAATTGAAACGGCCATTGGGGAAGTGACTCGCCGCGGCCTCGAGGATATGAGCAGATAAGAAGATAGCAGAATATAAAGAGAATATAAATAGCGGAATTTAAACGGCCATTGGGGAAGTGACTCGCCGCGGCCTCGAGAATATGAATAGATAAGAATATAACAGAATGTAAAGAGAATTTAAACGGCCATTGGGGAAGTGACTCGCCGCGGCCTCGAGGACATGAATAGATAAGAATATAACATATAAGAACAGGAATTTAAACGGCCATTGGGGAAGTGACTCGCCGCGGCCTCGAGAATATGAGCAGAATATAACAGAATATAAAGAGAATATAAGAACGGAAATTTAAACGGCCATTGGGGAAGTGACTCGCCGCGGCCTCGAGAACAAGATGTGATCGCTAGGGGCCAAAGACCCCAAAATAAAGAAAGTGATCGCGCCTACCTCAAGAGCGGGAGATGGCGGGTTGCTTCTTCCTCCCCCTTCGGTCGGCCGACGGAGAGGGCTTTCCTTGGGTACCCTTGCAAAACAACGACAAACAAGTAACAAGTGGATTAGAAGGATGAAGGTGTAGTATTCAAATCCTTGCGATAAAAATAATGAAATAATGGCAAGACACACACCTGGTTGGTGTTATCTTTTAAACCCCTCTCGGACTCGAGTAGGAGGAAAATGAGATGATGGATGCAAGAAGTATAAGAGAAGAGGCGCCCTTATGAAGGGGGATAGAGGATGCAGTATGATGAATGTAAAGAACTATGGAGAAAAAGGGGGAAGAAAAGGCTTATTGGATGAGCCGAGGGTGAAATCCGGCGGAGCTCCGGCAGCGTGGGGACGACGTGGAAGCGCGGTGGATGAAGACGACCTTCCTCTCGCGAGCGTGGGCACCCGAGAAGCCGGCAGAACCTCCACCTACAAAAGACCCCACGGGTTAGAAAAATGACTCCAGTAGCCTATGGGCTCCGGCAGCCTATCGGATCTCTTCGAAGCTCCCTCAGAACTGAGGGGGTGGGCCTCTATTTATAGGGCTCCGGAGGATAGAGGCGTCCAGGACCCTGGACACCTCCATCAGGGCCGAACTAATATTTTATTCTATTTTTATTCATTTTTTGGAATATTTTTGTGGAGGCGTCCAGGGCCCCGGACGCCTCAAACAAGTCCACCGAAAACCGCCGACGGCCACACGCGGTTTGGCACAACGCGTGGTTTTGTGAGCGGCGCCTCGTGATTTTAAAATGGGCGCGTCCAGCGGCCTGGACGTCTCCATAATTTGGATTTTTTCACACACGACAAACCGTCGTTCGGTGGGCGGCGCCCGTGAGGGAGTTGATGGAGGCGTCCAGGGGCCTGGACGCCTCTAAAAATATATTATTTTTATTTTTGTTTTGTCTTTATGCCAAGGCTGGCATTTTAATTTTTTATACTTGTTTTTATGGAGGCGTCCAGGGGCCTGGACGCCTCCATTAATATATATATATTTTTTTATTTATGTTTTATCTTTTATGCCAACTGGCATTTTACACATTTTTTTATATTTGTTTTTATGGAGGCGTCCAGGACCTGGACGCCTCCATTAATATATATATATATATATTTATTATTTTTGGGCTTTGAAAAATAAATAAAAAATTAAAAGAATGGGGGCGTCCAGGGGCCTGGACGCCCCCATTAAGACCCACCCGGGTCCTCAGTTTAGGCGTTGGCGGCCGCCCGGCAGACACCCTTCTTGATTCCGGAACCTCCTGATGCGTCTGACTGGTGTTGATGTCGTCCGAATGCCGTGACGAGACGATTCCGGATGCCGAAAAGGCAGAAGAAGACCCAAGAAAAGGAAGTATTTAAGAGATTCGAAATGCGTAAGCCGTCGTGGGGCGTTGTATAGTAATATGAGACTTTCTCATGAGACGTCAAGAATGGCGTGTCTACAGCTGTCCCGCCTTGGCGTCTACTTTGCAAGGGAGCGACACGTAGTGGAATGGTATCGAAGTGGAGTGAAATGAAGTGGGAGCGGACTGATAAGTTGATGCCAAGGTGTGATGAGACACGCTTTTGACGTTACTGTCTGGAATCTTTCCTGAAGTTTCAATGAGGCGACCTTGAAGAAGGTCTTTCAAATATTGACGATTCTTGGACGGAGATCAAATAAGGGAGGGTGAGATGTGCGCTCAGGCACGAAAAAAAAGAGACCAACTTCTCGGTGTGGAAGTACCTGGGTCATAAACCTGAGGTTTCACCTTTGGGGAGCGGTTACCAGCCAATGTGGAAGTGCTGCGGCCAAGGTGGGTCAAACAAGGTCAAAAGAAAGGAATATCTGAGGGTCTGTCCAAACAAGGGTCTCCTTTGGAAGAGCAGCGTAGGGCCGTTTCAAGGAAACTCAGTATTTCATTCGGAGTGGAATATCTCATATTTGTAGGAATTGAAGCACAACGGCTTTCACAATCGAATCACTTGAATGATCTTCCGCAATAAATCAAAGTCCTATATGAATGCATGCTGGGCTTAAAGAAAAATTTAAAACAAACTAAAATAGAAAATAGCCAAGGATAATATTGTCAACTTGTTAAGAACGGGTCGGGATACCGATCCGGTGAGCTGATACTGGGCTGGGGCCCGTTTATCCGCGCACCAACTCACTGAATGGAACCGTCGTCCCCATACTACCACAAGTTAACGGCCTATCCGTACAACCCAAATTCTTCCGGGATCATCACTGTTTTTGTTGAAGGGGAACTCAGATCCCAGATTCGTTCGGGCCGCAAGGTCCTTGACATGTTCTAGTAGCGTAGGTATCGTATACTATGATGCATGACATGGTGGGACCAACCATCAAAAGGTGGGACAGGAGATAGGACAAAGACGTCCGTTGGTAAAACCTGCACAGACTGGCAAAGGTTAGCAACATCAGAAAGTAGCAGAATCACAGCAGAATCGCACCACAGTACAAAGGAGATTCAGACAAAATCTTGACAATGACCACTGATGTGACATGTTCCGTCCTGTAGCGATCTCCCTTCCTATAAGAACTCCCCTTAGGCTAGTTCATTCAAATGCACCAAGGTGGGTTTTGGAAGCTCAGGAGAGGAAGGAGAGGGGGATTTAGAGATCTCAGGATGGAAGGAGAGTCTTCCCGCGTTATGAAGAGGAGCAGGCCTAGTAGCAAGATCAGGCGACTCTCCGACCTCGAGGGTCATCTGAGTGGGACGATCATGTCGCATATGGTAAGCTGATTCTTTTCAAATTTCTCCACGTGAACCTTCTTCTTACTTCCTTCATTTCTTCTTCTTTCTTTTCTCTTCCAGCCATATCCACTCTTCCCAGGCCCGAGGAAGTTTTCCAAACTGCCATGGCTTTCAAAGCTAACTTCCAACATCTCCATCGGCATGAGGGCCATACTCTCGAAGTGGCATCTGCAGGGGCTCCTTATTCACGCCAAACACTACGAGAAGATTCGTATGGACTGGGTGGCTATGGCCGCACTAGTGGAGATCTGGCATCCCCAGACCCACACTTTTATCTTCCCGACCTTCGAGGTGACCATCCTCCTCGAGGAGGTGGAGCTTCTGCTCGGATTGAAGAAATTCAAGAGTGACGGGAAGGTGAAGGCTATGCGGATGCTGGCACGGGGGACTTCCGAAAGCGTCCTTGGAAGCTTCATGACGCTCGACGCAGCCCGAAAGGTCCGTACTCAAAAGGGGATCGATCTCCAAAAGCTCGCGGAGTGGGTCATGGACGCCCTGAGAGGGTCACCAGATGATGACTATTTGGAGGGAATCATGAAAGGATTCACCATTTGTCTGGCAGGTGCTCTCTTGTTTCCTTATACCGACAACATGGTGGAGGAAGACCAACTGAGTGCTATCTGCGGGATCTGGAGCGGAAAGAGGGTGGGACCCGCCGTCCTTGCCTATCTTTACAGCGGTCTTACTGCCTCGAGCATGGGTAAGCCTCCATTTAATTGCGCACTTGTGTTGAATTGCTGGCTTGATTTGCATTTCAAATTCGACCACCGCGAGGGAATGCCAACTGCCTCGAAGCTCTTCTAACAAAGCCCTCTTCATCACATAGCCGACGTGTTAGGCTTCGGTGGTACTGTAGTGAACCGCGTTCCGTGGCTGAATAAACGTGAAGACTGGCGGTCTCACTTCTGCACCGTGACACAAGGCTTCTTCACTTGCGCACCGGCATGTTTGCTTTCGCTTGATCTCCTCATGAGGCCTTCTCCCGAAGTTGATCTTCAACTGATCGGCGCGACCGAGTTTGTCCTTTATAACGCGCATCGATGCTGCCTCCAGGTCGGCATTCCACGCCATTCATTCCCAATTTCGACTGGCATTGTTCTTTTGAAGAAGAGAGAGTTGGGTACTGAAGCGGATGCGAGGGAAGCGAAAGCCATTAAAGCTCCCTGGAAGACAAGTGTTGCGGGAAAGGCCTTAACGCACGTGGGCGAAGAATGTGAGCTGTGGAGGGCTTATGTAACCGAACTGGGGAAGTTAAGGCCTAAGGCGCCTAAACCCCTGATGTAGCTCATTCTACTTTTCTGATGGAATAAAATCTGGCATGGATGTTTTGGACCCTTGTTCCATTAATTATTATTATCTTTTTTGTGGTTTTTCTTTTTCTTTTTCTTTTGTTTGGATTATATACATACGCTTATCTCTTTTCTTTTTTTTCTTTTGTTTGGATTATATATTTTTGTGAAATTTTTATTATGGGGGCGTCCAGGGGCCTGGACGCCCCTAATTTTTTATTTATAATTTTTTTTAAGTTTTTCTTTGGGGGCATCCAGGGTCCTGGACGCCCCTAATTTTTTATTTATAATTTTTTTTAAGTTTTTCTTTGGGGGCGTCCAGGGTCCTGGACGCCCCTAATTTTTTATTTATTATTTTTGGTTTTTTTGTTTTGGGGGCGTCCAGGCGCCTGGACGCCCCTAAGTTTTTGAATTTTGAAAAAAATAAAAAATTTGTGGGGGCGTCCAGGCGCCTGGACGCCCCAAATAAGGTAGATTCTATATATAAGGGCTGCCCCCCCCCTTTTGCTCATTTACTGTTCATTCAGACGACCCAGTCAAACCAGACGACCCATTCTTAGTCCCAATGGAGCGAGGAGGATCGAGCCAGGGTGGAGAGAAGCGGAAACGACGGGCTCGTCGTGCGAGGAGGCTGAGGGATGATGCCGAGGAGGCTGCTGCGGCGGAGGAGATTGCCGTGGAGGAGGAGGCTCCTCCTTTGGCTGTGGAGGCTGCAGTGGATGCTGGCGACGCGGGAGAGGACGATCACGACCCGGTAAACCCTTCAGAACTTCAATCTGTTGGTTTAATAGGCTGGATAGGCGAACGAGAGGCCGCGTGGTGAGGAACGGTGAGTGAGGGAAGGAGGCGTCCAGGGGCCTGGACGCCTCCATCTTTTCTTTTTTTTCTTTTCTTTTTTTTTATTTATTTATTTACGTAAATAATAATAGAAATAGAATTAAAAATAAGGAGGCGTCCTGGGCGTAGGACGCCTCCATAATAATATATATATATTTTGATTAATTGTTGTTTTGGTTTTTTGGTTTTTTCTAAAAATAAAATAAAGAAAAAGGAAAGGAGGCGTCCAGTGTGTTGGACGCCTCCAAAAAAAACATATAAAAAATAAAAATAAAATAAAATAAATAAGTAGTATATACAGTGTTATTACTTATTACTGTTCATGTTGCTGATGTGTTCTTTGTTGGTTTTGTGGTGTGCAGGGTGTGATGAAGGGCCGGATCAGCTGGTCCCTAGTGGTGGCAGCATACCGTGGGCTGCCGGACTTCCAGAGGGCGCGTGTGGACGCCATGGGCTTTGGAGCTTTCCTTAGGATCGAGCCCTTCCGGCTCGACCTTCCTCTTATCCAGGCATTGAGGGAGCGGTGGCACGCGCCGAGCCGGGCGTTTCTGATGCCCTGGGGGCACATGGTGCCGTCACTGGAGGACGTGGCTCGGATCACCGGGCTACGGGTGGATGGAGAGGCGGTGAGCGGGGTCACCTACCCCGACTACCGAGAGAGTGCCCTGGACCTGCTGTGGTTAGAGACGAGCGTGACTGACAGGGACAGCAGGGTAGTTGGCCGAGTGGAGATCATGGAGGCGCTCGGATTCGTTGACCCGCGCCAGCGGGTTAGCGAGACTGGAGCGGAGTTTCTGGCACGACTGGAGGGAGACGCTCGTGCAGCTTTCACCCAGGACCCGAGCGAGCGGGAGCTGGTGGATCTAGACCTCCGGAGGTTTCTTTTCTTCTTCCTGGGCCGCCTTCTGCTGGGGACGAAGGGGGATGGCATCCACTGCCGTTTCCTCGGGATCCTGGCGGACCTTGACAGAGTGGGACACTACGCGTGGGGAGCGGCTCTGCTTGCCCATTTGATTGATGATCTCTCCTAGACTTCGGAGAAGGAGACGACAGTTAGTGGCTCCGCACCTTTTCTCCAGGTAAACATTTTATTTATGCATTCCCACAGTTAAATATGCAATTATTGTACTAATGATGTATGATGGATGCAGGTGTGGAGCTATTACTATTTCCGATGGGGAGGGCTAGGCATGGGAACAGGAGGGCCGTGCCTCTAGCGCGACAGTGGAGGCCGGTCGTGGTTGCAGCACCCCACGGCTACCAGCTGGCGTCACTTCGTCGGGAACTGAGCGAGTATCCCGAGGCCATGGTATGATGCGTATGATTTTTTTGTGTTTTATGCATGTGACTGAATGGTAACTATCATGATGTATGTATGGTGATGCAGGTGGTGTGGAGACCCTACCTGGGCATGGGCGACGCTGGCCAGCCTTGGGTTGTAGCGGGTCTTCCTCGTTTCAGGCGGGACGTGTGGGTCCATTGCCTGAACGAGATCGAGCCGCTTCGGCTGAGGCTGGTTATAAGGACGTTGGGGCTAGCCCAGGAGTGGGTTGATGTAGATGAGCCGGCCCGCATTGGGCGGAAGACCAAGGGGAAGGCGAAAATTATGGACTGGCGTACGCGCTTCCCAGCACAGTACCAGGACTGGCAGCAGGGCGGGGTCCTAGTGGTGTCCCATGTACAGGACAGCACAGATTACATGAGACGGTATCGAGCTACGTACGGGGACCGCCTCTCCTTGGGTGGTATGGCAGGGGTAAGTGAGATGAAACTGCTTCACCCTTCTATATGTATATGCATGTGGCACTAACTTATGTGCAATGCAGGATGCTCGTGACAACATGATCGCCGACCTGCGGGCCCAGTTGGCGGATGCCAGGCGGCAGTTGGTGGCCATCCGACAGGAGTTGGAGATCCTGGTGAGTCTATGCAATGTATTTTTTTTTGTGACCTAGATTTTTGATGCTTAGCCTTTGACTGACGTTTGCCCCGTGTTTCAGCGGGCCCACCAGACAGCGGCAGCCGGGACGGCTGGTGGAGCGGGTTCCAGTTCGCGGGGCCCTCCTCCGGAGGTTTCTGCCCTCCAGGAGCAGCTGGCGTATGCGGTGGCTCGGGCTGAGGAGGCCGAGCGTGACCGCGAGGCTCGAGTGAGTGCTTGCTTGGCCCTGACCCTCTTCTAGCTGCTTTCCTTCTATCACTGTTCTCTTACGGTGCATGCGTGCTTTGACAGGTGGCCGAGATTCGGGAGGCCCTGGCCCGTGCTGTTCGTGCTGAGCAGGAGCGCGATGCCTGGGTGGCAGAGCGTGACGCCCGGATTGCGGAGCTAGAGGAGGAGCGGCGACGGGAGGCTGAGGAGCTTCCTCGCGACGTAGTGGATCTGCGGATCGCCCTCGAGCTGTCGAGGAGAGAGGCGATGAGGGAGAGAGAGGAGAGGGAGAGGGATAGGGAGAGCGTGGAGAGAGAGAGGGAGAGGGATAGGGAGACCCTAGAGAGAGAGAGGGAGAGCATGGAGAGAGAGAGGGAGAGGGATAGGGAGACCATAGAGAAAGAAAGGGAGTACAGGATGGCAGAGCGATATCGAGATTGGGACGAGAGGAGAGCTCTGGTGGCCCAGGTGTCGGAGCTCCGGCTGAGTCTTGGCACGGCAGAGGGGAGACTCCGGGAGAGTGAGGAGCGGTATCAGAGGGCGAAGAAGCGTGGGGCGCGACTTCGTCAGTCCGGTTCCTTTTCTGTGGGCAGCTTTCTAGTTTCTTCGACCGAGTAGCGTCGCCGCACCTTGGAGGCTGGCATGGTGCCACCTGGAGAGGCGAGCACTGCTTCTCAGGGTTCGCAGAGGTCGCAGAGGCCCCCTAGGGATCCCCGTCAGAGGAGGGAGGAGAGAGATGACCAGGAGGGTGATGGTGAGAGTTAGAGAGTTGCTTGTACACTCCACCTTCCTTACTGCATGATGTACTTTCGGCTATTATATGAAATGAAAATGACTTTCCTGTGTTGTGTGTACATTTCTCTCTCCCACATTTTCTTCTTTGTACTGAGTTATCCTTCGAGGCACGCTCCACGAGACCATGCCCTGAACAGCGGGGAACTACGCTTTGCACGGGGGGATTCTGTTTCGTTTCTCCCCCTTTTTTGGGCGCGTCCAAGCGCGAGGACGCGTCTTAATCTTTGAATTCAAATTTAAAGCGTCGGGGCCTTTCTTCTCCCGTGCCTTACCCGCAAACGAGCCCGCCTTCCGCCGAAACTCGCTTGCCCCCTTTCGTCTTCCTCCTCTTTTGATCGATGGAGTTCTGTGGACCCGACCATGGTGAAGGTGGAGAGGGACGAGGAACTCCTCGCCCGAGGAGGGACACGCAAGAACACGGAACGGCGTCCATGGAGGAGGAAGGGCCGCTTCGGGCCCCCGAGGGACCCGAGGGGCCCAATGGCGCGGGAGGAGGTGAACACGGCTCGGTGAGTGCTTGGTTTTTCCCCTCTTTGATCCATTTTGGGTTTTGAAGCAAGCCGTGCGAGGGGGGAAAGGGTTCGGCGAGTGTTGCACTTAAATGATGGGCGCGTCCTAGACAGGGGACGCGTTCTTTGTTATGATGCGAGGCCCTTCTTTCTTGGTGCAGGACATGGCGAGGGCCTTGGGCCTGGCCGATGAGTGGGCGAGTGCAGACGAGCCGAGCCGCGTCAGGAGGGAGAGTCGCGGCAAGGCGAGGCTCGAGGACTGGCACGTACATCTCCCTGGACAGCAAGGGAGTGTATTGGTGCAGGACAGCACCGACTTCCTGCGGCGGCAGAGAGAGAGTTATGCGGGGCTTCCCCAAGCTGGGGACACGCGTGGCATCGGCGGCTCGCGCGCCCAACTGTCAGAGGTTAGGCGGCAGCTGGCCGTCGCTCAACATGAGCTGTCGCTCCTGGTAAGTTACGTGCTGCACTTTTATCTTCAGATTTGGAGTTTCACTGACGGCCATTGTTTATTTTGTTCCAGCGTGCCCAGCAGACAGCGACGGCGGGGATGATTGGTGGCGCATCTTCCAGTTCCTCGGCCCCTTTTCTCGAGATTGCCTCCCTCCGGGAGCAACTTGCCGGTGCGGTGGCTCGGGCTGCCCGGGCGGAAGAGGAGCGTGATGCCTGGGTGGCGACTATAGCAGAGCTGCGACATCGCGGTGAGGAGAGACCTTCTCCAGACATCCTGGAGTTAAGGGTTCTTCTGCAGATGATGAGGAGAGAGGCAGAGAGAGAGAAAGCCGAGAGAAGGTCCGAGCGACAGCGGGATCAGACCGAGAGGAGGGCCTTGGAGGCCCAAGTGAGGGAGCTCCAGCTGGGCCTTCAGGCCGTCGTGCAGAGGCTAGGAGGGATGGAGACGCGCTACGAGAGAGCGCGAGAGTTCGGGGAGCGACTCCGCCAGTCCGGTCGCTTTGCCGCTAGTGGCTTCTTCGCCACGCCAGGGGAGGAGCAGCGAGTCACTGCTGCGGAGCAGGCGCCAAGAGGCGAGGCAGGTGCTGCTGCACGAGGATTCCAGAGGCTTCTGAGGGACCCGCACCTCAGGAGAGAGGAGGGGAGCGCCCAGAGAGATGAGTGATGGTGAGGATCGACGAGCTGGTGGACTCGCCACGTCTCTATGATTGTAGTGTTTATGACAGCTTATGTAGAATTATGAAGGGAGTGATTTGATTTTCTGCTGCTCGTTTGTTCTCTTGTGCGTTCCTTCTTCCCTACGCTTCTCCTCCTTTGCACTGTTCCCATGTGATGGGTTTGTCGAGACTCTACCCCGAGCAGAGAATCGCGTCTTGTTGTGACCATTTTCCACGGAAATCTGTCGTCGAAGTCAATAATGACGGCCCTAGTCCCTTTTCCCGAATGTTGTGTCAAATTTTACGGACGTCCTCCAAAACATGATAGGGTATCCTTAGACAACATAGGGGGCTAGTCGTCAATCAATCACCCTGTGCGAGCAGTGAAGTGACACACGGGACCGCATGGTAGGTGCCTCATTGCGAGGGCTATCATTAACAGGTGATGGAGGCAATCTTGGCCTGCACTCCTTCCATTTCTATAAATTCTTGTCCCTTTTATCCTCCTAGGTATATCGAGAGCTAACTCGAGGAGCACAAGTTCTTACGGGAGAGGAGGAGTTCAAAATTCCGAGAGTTGGATGGAGGGCGAATCTTCCCATTCCTCGAAGAGAAGCAGGTCCAGTGGTAGTAGTTCCAGGAGGCTTTCGGACCTCGAAGGGCACTTCAGCAAAAGGCCCCAATCACAACTCGTAAGCCAAGTTTTCCAACCCTTTTCCATTCTTTTTCTTCCTTTCTTCCTGACCAAACCTCCTCTCCATTCCCTGTATGCGTAGAGTGTGATGAAATCACAGATCTCATGGGAGTTGGTAGTGGCAGCGTACAGGGTCTCCCAGATTTTCAGAAGGCGAGGCTAGACGTGATGGGATTTGGCACCTTTCTTCGGATCGAGCCGATCAGCTCGACCTGGTCCTGATCCAAACCTTGTGTGAGAGATGGGACCCAGTGAGTCGGGCATTCCTAATGCCCTGGGGGCACATGGTGCCCAGCTTGGAGGATGTGGTCCGGATCACAAGCCTGAAGGTGGAGGGCGAGGCAGTGACTGGAGTCACTTACGCGGACTACAGAGAAGGTGCCTAGAAGTTACTGGGTTTGGACCTAGATGGTCGGAAAAACAGGTCGGTAGCTAGGGCGTCCCTCATGGATGCATTAGGGCTCACCGACACTCGTCGGCGGGACGATGAATCCTCAGGAGAGTTTATGGAAAGGATGGAAATAGGATGCCGTGCCGTGTACTGCACAGATTTTGGCAACTGGGAAAGATGCAACATAGATTTGAGGAGATTTCTCCTCTTCCTTTTGGGGAGATTGGTACTGAGCTCGAAAGGGGACGGTATCCAATGTTGCTTCCTGGAGCTGCTGTCAGACCTTGAAAGAGTAGGGTACTATGCCTGGGGAGCCGCCATGCTGGCACACTTGTTTGCAGGCCTATTCCAAGAAACGGATCGTGAGATGACTGTGAGTGGTTTCACACCATTCATCCAGGTATTTTTGGTTTGCTTGTTTTGTATTTTTTTTGATGTTTTTGCAAGGTACTGATGACCTGCGCCGAGCAGCTGTGGAGCTATTATTACCTCCCCATGGGGAGAGCTCGACATTGGCGACCCGCGATGGTGCCGCTAGCCAGGCGGTGGGAACCCATCATGAGTGCGGCACCCCTAACCTACCAACTGATGGTGCTAAGGCGGGAGCTACAGGAGTTCCCTGCAGCGATGGTAAACTGGAGACCCTACTCAGACATGGTCGATGCCGACCAGCCGTGGGTTCTAGCAAGTCGTGCCCGGTTTGGACGGGAACTGTGGATGCACTGCCTGAATGAAATCGAGCCGCTTCGGCTACGATTAGTTATGAGGACTTTAGGACTGGCTCAAGAATGGGTGGATTCAGCTGCGCCACCTCGTGTCAGGAGAAAGACGCGAGGACCGGTGACCTGCATTGACTGGCGCGTGTGGTTCCCTGAACAGTGTGAAGACTGGCAACGGGGTGGCACGACTGTAGAATCACATGCGCGGGATAGCGAGGATTACCTGCGTCTATACAAGATAAAGTACGCAGAGCGGTTCCAATCCCGGGGACTTGTGGAGGTAGGTTTCCCCTTTTCCTCTTTTCTTCTTTCTCCCTTTTTTTTTGGTTTTCTGGTGGAAATGCTGACTCGTATGGCTGCAGGATATCCGTGATACCATGATAGCGAATTTACGAACTCGCTTGGCAGAGATGGAGCAACAATTGGGCGATGCCCGTGGAGCTACGAGCGCCTTGGTAGGTGTACAGTGCGTTCTTAATTAAAACCCCAGATTCCAGATGTTGGCTGCTAATTCACGCGGTCGTAGCATGCCCAGATTGGCGCGGCTTCCCCAGCGATGGGAGTAGGTGGTGCCTCTTCGGCTTGTGGATTCCCACCTCAGAACTTGACTTGCTTCATGAGCAACTTGCTCATGCCACGCAGCGTGCTGCGGAGACAGAAGGGATGCTCCGTATACAGGTAAAAGTTTCAGTGTTGAGTTTTCCTTGTTTACGCCTTATCGCGTATCTGAGATGGTACACTCGGCAGGAAAAGGAGACGGAAGAAGCGCTTGCCCAAGCTGCGCAGAAGGAGGCTAGGATAGCAGAACTGGAGAGGGAACTGCGGCGTCATCCTGATGACGACTCTTCCAGGGATGCTATGGAACTGAGGATCACTCTCCAGTTGGAGAGGGAAGACCGTGAGAGAGAACGTGCAGAGAGAGAAAGAGACGCAGAGAGAGAAAGAGCCAACAGATTGACTGAAAGGGAGGAACGAAGGGCCATGGAGGCCCAACTATTCGAACTCCGAATCAACCTTGGTCTTGCTGAACAGTGGCTGAGAGATGGTGAGGAGCGCTACCGAAGAGCACGAGAGCGTGGCTTTCGTGTTGGTAGCTTCTCTGCTGCTTCCGTGGATCAACGCCGGGATGTGGGAATAGGAAGGGGAGTACAGAGCGGTAGGAGTACCGCTTTTCGTAGTTGGGTAGCACCTTTGAGAGCGTTTTGTCCGGAGAGTAGTGGGACGAGTAATGCAGAGAGAGAGGGCGGAACTTGATGTAATTTTTTTAGTTTTTGGAATAAAATACAAGGTTCGGTTTGTTTGTTTTTCACCTTTGCTTCTGTTGCCTGAATCCCTGCACACATCACTGAAACAAACAAATCAGAATTTCTGTTCTGACTTGGCCCCTTGCTCAATAAGCAAATGGTCATGTGACTGTCCTTGATAACTGGTCAAGGGGCCAAGCCTTTATTTAACGAAGGCAAGGGAAAGATGCGGTGATGATAAATGCGACAGGCAAGCACACGAATGCAAGCGGTATTAAAGTGAGATGCTGCACGCAAATGCGATCATGTAAAATTGATTTGTTTTCTTTTTTTATATTTGGTATTTTTTTTTGTTTTATCATAAAAAAGATTTTTTGTTTGCAAATATGTACATTTTCTTTTTTCATTTTTTTTGTTGTTTTTATCATTTCAATTTTTTTGTTGCTAACACCCGGCAAGCACCCACATGGCACCTAGCCTACGTGAGAACAGGGGTTTCTTACTAACCTCCCAGGTATCCTAAGTGCACATCTAGGTTGATTTGGGCCTCTAGACCCCTCGAATGATGATCCCGCCGGCTAAGACTTACCCTGATGACAATATCGTCATGCCATGCTTAGGCTCCCAGTTGCTTCCGACCACAGGGATTCACCCAAAAGATGTTTGAGGTAAGAGATTTGCCCGACCCGGGTCTGTTTCCTCACAACTCTAGATGGTATATGATGGACCACCCTGGAACCCTAACGACCAACCGCGCGACGCTGACCCGGAATCAGACGCCGTCGCACCCATAGGTGACGCGCTTGCATTGGCCTAAGCCCGAGGTTAAACAAGAAGACATCAAGGTGGTAAACAGGGGTCTTGACCAGCCAGAAACACGGAGACTCCTTCGCAGCGATAGCTTTTGCTTTTCAAAGTAGGCAACCATATGTGTATATTAAAATAAGGTCGCAGACCCTGGCAGTTTTCACCCTTCAGAGACTCCATCGAACCTTCATCTTTAGAGGAAGAAGGAAGAGTGTAGGGGATAAACCTCCTGAGAGGACCGGCAAAGCCGTTAACCCGGCGAGCGAATAAGGGCCCATTAACTCTTTCCTTTCGGACAACTTCGGACCAAATCTCGAGCATTTACATTCCACGGCCCCTTTTGTGGATTCAGACTTTTGCTTTGAGGGGTTCCGTTTATCGCAACAGGCACGGTCACGACCAGGCTTTTCTCTTGATTTTGATTTGTATTTCTTTTTGTGAGGGAGATATAGTCGTTTGACGTTTGTGGGCTCCCTTTTCGTATGCCTGCGGGGACACTGCCCTCTTCTCGTGCTCTGATCGATGCTCGAGGAAATGGATCCTACTCTTGCCTTTGGGGTTTGAGTTTCGGTTTCTCATGCTCAGCGTTTTAAGGGCGCCGACTGTCTCATTTGGTCGAAGAGAAAAGAATAAAGATTACAGCTTCCGGAGATCTTCTGGGTGGGGCCCCACCGTAGGTGATGCTACCAACTTTTTTGAATAAAATACATAAGTGAGCATATGTTAACTTCCTTCGAGCGAGCGTAGGCCGACGTGGCCGGACAGGGATCTCCACGGTTCTGGCAAACCAAGACCCGGTGCCTACCAAACCTTAATGGGCCCTATCCTAACATGCAGGTTAGATGCATGGACTTAACTACATGGTGACTGCCAGGCATCGGCATTTTGAATTTTCCATATTTTTAGTGGTTTTTGGTATTTCTTTATTTTTGATGTTTTTTATCTTTTCATCATTTTTTTGTTTGTTTTGTGCTAAGGGTAGTATTTCTTAAGATAAAGCCCATTCCAAGGGTGGGATAACTCGGTCCCCTCGGCGTTGATTAGCTTGTAGGCGTTGCCAGGGTACGCGGCTTGAATTACAAATGGTCCTTCCCAATTGGGTTGGAGCTTAGAACGCGGCCCTCCAGGTTTGACAAAAATTCTTTTTACGACCATCTCACCGACTTTGAATTTTCTCTCAACGACTTTCTTTTGGTAAAAGCGAGCGAGTCTATTTTGATACACACGCGCGTGTTCGGCAGCGGCCAGCCGCTTCTCATCCAAGAGTTCCAACTGGGCGAGGAGTGAATTACGACGATCGTCGAGGGGAAATTCCTCGTCCAATTGTACCCTGAGAGAAGGGATCAGAGTCTCGTACGGGACTACCGCTTCCATACCATAAGTAAGGGCAAATGGAGTCTGCCCGGTGGGGGTACGGATTGAAGTGCGATAGGCCCATAGGGCTTCGATAAGTTTTTCTGGCCAGTCTGAAAACTTACTAGACTCGCAGGTGTTTTTGATGATTTTGAGCAATGTTTTATTGGTGGCCTCCGCTTGGCCGTTACCTTGTGGGTAATAAGGCGATGAATGATGCAATGCAATTGCGTACCTTTTGCAGAGGTCCTGTAGGTCCTGAGAAATGAACTGTGGCCCATTGTCGGTGACGATCGTGCTTGGGACGCCGAATCTGGCGAGGATGTTCTTCATGATGAATTTGCAGACTGTTGATGCCTTGATTTCCGTGTAAGCTTCGGCTTCGGCCCATTTGGTGAAGTATTCCGTCGCAGTAAGGATGAAAGATTTCTGCTTGGTGAGGGAATTGGGATCACCTAGGGGACCAATGATGTCGAATGCCCACATGGAGAAGGGCCACGGGGAGGATATTGGGTGAAGTGAGAAAGATGGTGAATGGATTTTATCGGCGTGAAGTTGACACTTGACACACCTACGGACATAGACAGCACAATCATCTTTCATAGTGGGCCAATAAAAGCCTTGCCGAATGATCTTCTTGGCGAGCATCTGACTATTCACGTGGCCACCGCACACACCCGAGTGCGTCTCCTCTACACATTTCCAAACCTCATCGTCACCAAGACATCTTAACAGAATACCAGTAAGGCTCCTCCTATAGAGTAGACCTCCAACCAAAGTATATTTCTGAGCCACCCTTCTTATGACTTTCTTGTCCTCTGTGGTGGCCCCTTCAGGATAAGACTGATCTTGGCAGTATTTGACGATTTCATAGAACCATGGTTTCTCTTCATCAGCCAGTTCTTCTTCGGCCTCTGCCAACATGATCTCCCTCTTCTCAAGGATATCATCCTATAGGATCTTCCTTGCTATCCTGTCTTTGATGTTTACGTAGGAAGCATCATCGATCGCAGGGGCGTGAAGTTTATAGATGGAAATGGACTTAAACCATCTTCCTAGAGGGAATCTTATGGATGATGCCAACGAGGTGAGGGCATCGGCGAGAATATTCTGATGACGAGGGACATGAACAAAGATCAGTTTTGTGAACAGTTTGGCAAAGGCAGCAGTGAGTTCTTGGTATGGCTTGAGTTTGGGATCGCGAGTGCGATATTTAGTGAGCACCTGGCGAAGGATGAGTTGACTATCACCTACGACTCACAACTCAGTGATACGAAAAGAATGAGCGAGTTATAGGCCAGCTAGAAGAGCTTCATATTCGGCTATATTGTTGGTAACTGGAAATTTAAGCTGGTATGCCAATGGGAATGTGAGGCCTTCAGGCGACAGGAGGGCGACGCCGATTCCTCTCCCTTGAGAATTCAGAGCTCCATCAAAATATAGTATCCACATTGGCTCATCTGATTGGTTGGCGGACATTAGTTCCTCATCTGGAAACTCTGATTGGACGGGATCGAACTTGGGAAGAGGATGGTGAGCGAGATGCTCGGCTATGGCATAGCCTTTAATCGCCTTTTGCTGGATGTAGGTGATGTCGAACTGAGAGAGAAAACTTTGCCAGCGTGCTAGCCTATCCGTAAGGACGGCTTTCTCCAGAAGGAATTTGATAGGATTCATTCGAGCAATCAAGTGGACCTCATGAGCCAGGAAGTAGTGCTTCAATTTCTGCACTACCCAAACGAGGGCAGCACAGGTTTTCTCCATGACGGTGTACTTCTGCTCACAGGGATTGAGAAGTTTGGACAAGTAATAGGTTGCCCGTTCCTTGCCTTCTTCATCAGCTTGTGCGAGGACGGCTCCCACGGAGTCATCCAAGACTGAGACGTAAAGGATCAGAGGTTTTTCTGGTTTGGGTGGAATGAGAACGGGTGGACTGGCCAGATATTCCTTCAACCCTTCAAAAGCTTTCTGACATTTAGAATTCCAGTGGAATTCTACTCCTGGCTTGGTCAACTCGTAGAGAGGTCTACACCTTTGTGAATGTTGGGACACAAACCGACGAATAAACTGCAACCTCCCGATTAAACCTCGGACTTCCCTCAAATTCTTGGGAGGCGGCATATCCCTGATAGCCTTGGCTTTGTCGGATCTATCTCGATCCCTCTTTTGCTCACAATGAACCCCATCAATTTACCCGACGACACACCAAACACACACTTTTTCGGGTTCATTTTCAATTGGAACTCCCTTGACCTCTGCAAGACCTTAGCCAAAACTTCTGGATGTTCCATCCTGGTCCTTGATTTCACCAATAAGTCATCCACATACACTTCCAGATATATGTGCATCATGTCGTGAAATATGGCCATCATAGCTCTTTGGTAAGTAGCTCCAGCATTCTTTAATCCGAACGGCATGACCACGTAACAGTATGTTCCCCAAGGGGTAGTGAATGACGTCTTCTCCTGATCCTCTTCTGCCAAACGAATTTGATTGTATCCTGAAAATCCATCTATGAATGAGAGGGTTTCGTAGCCTGCCGTGTTATCAATCAACACATCAATGTGAGGCAAGGGAAAATCATCCTTTGGACACGCGCGGTTAAGGTCCCGGAAGTCGATGCAAATCCTGACTTTCCCATCTTTCTTCATGACCGGGACAATGTTCGCCACCCATTGAGGATAAAGGACGACTCTAATGAACCTGGCTTTGTGGAGCTTATCGACCTCTTCTTTCATTTTCAAAGCCATCTGAGGGTGGAAACGCCTTAACCTTTGTTTTACCGAGACGGACCATGGTTTTAAGGTTAAACGGTGTTCGACCAAGGTTGAATCTAGACCTGGCATATCCTCGTAGCTCCATGCAAACGTGTCCTTATATTCCTTGAGAACCTCAATTAATGCCTCTTCTTCAGAGGGTGGTAGGTTGTCACTTATGAGGATGATCCTAGGGTCTTCCTCAGTTCCCAAGTTGACTTCTTTGGTGGATTCTTCTACGGCGGTCGACGGCTCGTCGAATCTCCTCATTCCACTAGCGTATGCGCCCGCCGCATCCTCATATTCTTCACCCTCATCTTCAGTGGGGCATTCTTCATCCATGATCTCGTAGACTCCATACCCTTCATCAAATGCACAGTCGCCCTCACATTCCATTTCCGGTAGCTGGATGGGATCTTCTAACAATTGGGGGATGGCGAGAAGGGCCTGACACCTGGCGGCTAAATCCAGAAGGAATCGACGAGGGATCTGCCTACCCTTGGATTTCTTCCTAGGTACTACCCTTGGCCTATCATTCCCAGATTGACTGACAATATTTACAGAAGAAGAGGAAGACGAAGAGGATGATGTAGAATGTACAGGAAAAGACCCCTCAGAGGAGGGGTAGAAAAGGTCGCTCATTGGACCTTGGACGGGTGGTCTGCAAGGCGGTACGCACCCGTGGGAGATGTAGGAGGTTTCCTCAACGAAGATGTGTTGTTGGGGAGTTTGAAAATTGACGTTTTTTTTTCATTTTCAGTTTTAATGACAAAGCAGTGAAAAGAGATTGGAGGAGAGAGAAAAGTGGTTATGGCTAGAGGATTGGGAGGCTCGTAGAGCAGATCATGGTTGAAGACCTGGCGTGGGTTGAGAAGCCCGCGTAGATATGTAAGCAGAGAAGGGGATCTGGGAAGATCATCAGACAATTGTCTGGCCCAGGAAGAAGATATCAGCAAAGGCTGAGACGAGTGGATGGAGAAGATGGCAGCTAATGAGCCGTCGACGGTAATATTGAGGACGGATGAAGATCCGTCGATGACAGGGTCCTTCTGGCGAGGACGAGGATAGTTTGGAACCTTGGCAAGAGTGGTAATATTCTCTGGTATTTCAGAGATCAATGGTGGTCCTTCAAGCTGCGGAGACGAGAACATCCTTTCCAGTGCAACGGAAATGTCCCGTATGTCGAACCATTTGTTCCACTCGCATTCCGGATCTTTGATCTTGCCTCTTTTGGTGATCCTCGGACATTTTTCAGCCAAATATACAGCATGTGATCCCCCATATGCTTCTCGTGGGTAATCTCCCATCTGAACAACGGGTCCTCTGTTGAAGTGGTTTGATAGAGTCCATGTGAGGGGTTTCCAATCTGCTCTGAACGGTCCTTTGAAGCCTAGGCCAAACCTACGGTTCGGCCTAATTTCCTTTGGCGGTTTGAGCATACCCTGTAATTGTGTGCCCAGACATTTACCCTGTTGATAGCCGATGTTCCTCATAATCTCCCAACCTTTGGAGTGAAAAGGGAGACATGATGTTGCGGTTGTCCTGACCGGCTCCTTTGGTGCTAGTGGAACGTGAGATGAATCACGTACATCCAGTAGTGATAATATGGGCCGATGAGACGGCCAAACAGAGGGCAGAGAGGTGTTGATAGCATCCACTGTGTGAAGGACAGGTGTACTGACTACTTTAATAATCCTCCCATTGTAAGGAAACTTCAGACACTGATGGTTGGTGGAAGGCACAGCGTCCATGGCTTCGATGTAAGGGCGACCCAGTATAGCCTTGAATGTGGGGTCCATGTCGAGGACATGGAATTCCGTGGGAATTGACATGGGGCCTAGTTCTGTCTTCAGAATAATCATCCCCTGCGGCGGCCTTTTGCTATTGTCATAAGCCGTGACCGTGATCGAGGAAGGTCTTATTTGTTCCTCGTCGACCCCACACAACTGAAGAGTGCTCATGGAGATCACGTTTATGGACGCACCCATGTCCACAAGACACGGGTTTATGGATACCCCATTAATTTTTATTGAAATGCACAATGCATATTTCTGAACTTCCTTGGGAGCGAGCTCGTAGTTGTGGAACATGATGGCCGGTTGTGTGTCTGTTGGGGTCAGGACGGTAGAAATCTTCTCCACGGGGAGGTCTTCATTAACCATGACTTTTTGAAGATATTCCATCAAGGCCGCCTGGTGGGATGTGGATCTTTGAAGTAGCTCCATGATGGAGATCCGAGCAGGCGTCTTGTCCAAGTGTTTCAATAGATCATACTGTGTTCCAGGGATAGCTCTTTCTGGTTGTTCTCCATCATCCTTCTCTGGCTGAGATTGCTCAGGATTCTGACTGTTGTGGGGGAAAATCCTGTGGAAAATCCTTCCACTCCGGAGCACCATTGCCTGCGGCTTTTGTACCTCTGTGGGGGTAGCAGTGGGTTTTAACAGGGATTTGAGGGGTAGTGGTGGAGGAATGGTTGATGAAGCAGGGGTGATGACGGGAGCAGGGATTCTGATGAGGGGTTTGTTAGGTGGAGGCATGGCGGAGGTAGAGGGGATATCGCGCGGATTATGAAGAATAAGGGGTCTGGAAGGTGGAGGTGGAGGCAAAGTGGAAGTGGGTAAGGTTTGAAACGGGTAATGGTTTTGAGGTGGATGGTGGGTGATGAGTGGTTTTGAAGGCATTAGTGGTGATGTGGTGGAGAAAGACGGGGTTATGTATGGTTGACGGATGATAAGGGGTTTAGAAAGCGTAGGGGTAAATGTGGTAGAGGTGGATGGTAAAGTGGGGGAGTGAGAGAAGATGAGAGGGTGCGAAGGCGTAGTGGAGAGTGTCGGTTGATAGGAGATCGGGGTGCGGATGAGAGGGCGTAATGGTAGTGGAAATGGTGAAGGCGATACTGACGCGGGTTGATGAGAGAGAGGTGCTACCCGGGCAAGGCAAGGGTGTTGCGTGATGATAGGATTGGCGGTAGAAAGAATGGAGGTACTTTCCTGGTGCCACACCTGCTCTCTCTCGACTTCCGGGAAGGAGGAGATGGGGTTAACCTGATGATTGGGCTGTTGGTGCTCCGATAATGGATTCTAGATTATGCCCATGTCGGGCTGTTGTTGTGGGGCCTGCTGAGGCTGTTGTTGTTGTTGTGGTTGCTGCTGCTGCTGCTGTTGTAACTGCTGCTGTGGCCTATGAGGAGGTCTTCTAGCCTTGAGAGCGGCGACGTATCGTCTCATTTCATCCCAATCTATTTGATGTTCATCATTCATATCGTGGATGTAATCTTTAAAATGGAAGCAGTAATCTACTGTGTGTCCTGGCTGCCTGTGGTAGACGCAGTATTTGGAGGTATCAACATTCGGGGGCCACACGGGCCTTTCTCTGGGTAGGGCGAGTTGGTTTGACGCCATGAGGGCATTAAAAATGTCTGCTAAGGTTTCTGACAATGGTGGATAGTAGGCTCTCTTGGGACCGAGCGGCCTCCTTTGTTGCTGTTGGGGACCATAGTTCCCCGGGGGTGGAACTTGGTTGTACTGAAGTGGTGGTTGTTGTTGCTGAGGTTGTGGTTGTTGTTTCTGGGGTTGACGTAATGGAGGCATATTATCCTGGGGTGGATTATTTTGGGATGGAGGACGAAGAGGGAAAGGACCTGGTTGGAGGGGAAGTCGGGGCATTTGTGGAGGCCTTGGGTTGACTGCATAGTTGGCATTGTTGACCGCACCCACTTGCTCATTTGTCACGACCCCTTCTGTGGCTCCGCCTGGGACACCAGCACCTGTCTCTCTAACTACTTTAGGCTTCGGCGACTCAAACATGTTCATAATGGGGGAGTCTTTTAACTGGGTTTGGATGTACCGGGCCCTTTCATAGAGTTACTCCATTGTAGTAAGTTTATTCATGGCCAGGACGTGTCTGAACTGTGGGGTTACATTAGACACAATCATCTTCACTTGTTCGGGCTCAGAGAGGGTATCCCTTATTCTTTCCGCCAGAGACCTCCATCTATCAGCATAGCGGAAAAAATCCTCGTCGGGCTTCATCTTTTCGGCCACTAGGTCGGTAATGGAGAGTGAGGGACCGACCCTATCCCTATACTTCTGCAAGAACCTTCTCTGGACTATTTCAAAATTCTCGGCCTCGCGGGGCTCCAAAGAATAGAACCACTCAAGCGCGGGACCATCCAACGATCTCCGAAAGAGGTATGCCAGGGACCTCTGATCGTTTTGCTAATATGAGGATTCATACATGAAAACCTTGAGATGAATGAAGGGGTTGCCGGTACCATTGTATTTGCGGTACGTGGGCATTTCGGAGGGTGGAAGATGAATGACAGGAAGGATTGGCAAAGCAACCTCCGGGGTGACTTTCACGTCCACCATTCTTTTCAGATTTTAAAACTGCTCGTCCATGCGATTGAACCTATTGAGGAGCGATTGGGCGAGCTCCTCTGGAGGTGAAGGTGGCACTTGCCACTGGGGGAGAAACTGTCTCCCGGTGACTTGAGGAGGGAACCCGGAATGAGAGGGAGCTGTCGGACCGCCGACAGTTGGCCCTGGCTGAAGCGGTGTGTGGGGAACAACGGGAGTTTGAGATTGTGACGGGAACTGGAATGAGGGTGGTTGTTGGCTCGCTTGTCCTTGAAGCGAGGGAGACTGGATGGCTTGCGCCAATGAAGGAGATGGAATGGCCTGCACGGACTCTTGGAGAGGTGCGATTGCCGGAGTTGATTCCTGGGGGGTGGGGGAAACGGATTTCCCCTTCAGAATGGCCTGGAAGGCCCGGAGCTGTTCAGAGGTAAGCTCCGTGTTGGCGAGGACGCCCAGTAGGGAAGAGATATCCTGTGGTGGGGACGTGTCCCCGGCAATAACCTGCACCTCATGCGAGGGCTCATGAGAAGGACCCGAGTCCATAGCATAGACTCGCGGGTCGACTGACAAACCACGACTAGGGTGGTTCTCCTCAAAAGACTCGTGAGACATGCTCACAGTTTTCCCAGAACGCAAAAACATACACTAGCAAGTAGGTAGCAGAGATTATCAAACAAGTGGATGCCTTTACGCCCTTTTTTTGTGTTTTGATTTTGATGATTTTTTTTATGTTTAGCGAGATCCGAAGTTCACACAAAATGGGGACCCTAGTTTATTTTTGTTTCACCGCCGTGTCAGCTAGGGTCTCTCGTCTCACCACGAATGTAATGACTAACTTCGGGGAACTTCAATGGTACAACCAGCCCAGTGAACGAAGAGGAGATTCTTCGATGTCGGGGACTTACGGAGGTCCCAGTGTAGGAGATTCTAGTCCGTTGAGAGGAATTCCCAAACGGAGAGTCCTTCCTTCACCGGGAAAGGGTGATCCTCAAAAAAATGAAAAAAGGATAGAAAAGAGGGATGGATGCATGCAATGAAATGCTGATAGAGATATGGAGTGGGAAAATAATAGAAATAACAGACATATAATAAATAAACAACCAATCACAACTGACAGTGCTGCCGTGAGCACAACGGGGGCGCGCGCGGGCGCCAAGGTGGAGAGGCACGGATGGTGCCGAACTTGCAAGGGTAGCCGAAAGGAAGCAGTAGAGGTCCCACCGTGATCGCCAATCTGTGAGAGACGTCACGCGGTTCCGGGAAGCGGAGAGGGGACGCGGAGCGCGCGGGCTCCTCTTTTTTTGTTTGTTTGCTGCAATAGAAATGAGAGGAAAGAGAGAAGGGGCCACCACGGGAGATTGCTCCGGCGGGGCGAGCGGGACAAATGTAATATAGCAAGATATGGGGGTTAAACGGCCATAGCGGGAAGTGACTCGCCGCGGCCTCGGGGGGACGGGAATGGTGCAGAAATTAAATAGCAAGAATTGAAACGGCCATTGGGGAAGTGACTCGCCGCGGCCTCGAGGATATGAGCAGATAAGAAGATAGCAGAATATAAAGAGAATATAAATAGCGGAATTTAAACGGCCATTGGGGAAGTGACTCGCCGCGGCCTCGAGAATATGAATAGATAAGAATATAACAGAATATAAAGAGAATTTAAATGGCCATTGGGGAAGTGACTCGCCGCGGCCTCGAGGACATGAATAGATAAGAATATAACATATAAGAACAGGAATTTAAACGGCCATTGGGGAAGTGACTCGCCGCGGCCTCGAGAATATGAGCAGAATATAACAGAATATAAAGAGAATATAAGAACGGAAATTTAAACGGCCATTGGGGAAGTGACTCGCCGCGGCCTCGAGAACAAGATGTGATCGCCAGGGGCCAAAGACCCCAAAATAAAGAAAGTGATCGCGCCTACCTCAAGAGCGGGAGATGGCGGGTTGCTTCTTCCTCCCCCTTCGGCCGGCCGACGGAGAGGGCTTTCCTTGGGTACCCTTGCAAAACAACGATAAACAAGTAACAAGTGGATTAGAAGGATGAAGGTGTAGTATTCAAATCCTTGCGATAAAAATAACGAAATGATGGCAAGACACACACCTGGTTGGTGTTATCTTTTAAACCCCTCTCGGACTCGAGTAGGAGGAAAATGAGATGATGGATGCAAGAAGTATAAGAGAAGAGGTGCCCTTATGAAGGGGGATAGAGGATGCAGTATGATGAATGTAAAGAACTATGGAGAAAAAGGGGAAGAAAAGGCTTATTGGATGAGCCGAGGGTGAAATCCGGCGGAGCTCCGGCAGCGTGGGGACGACGTGGAAGCGCGGTGGATGAAGACGACCTTCCTCTCGCGAGCGTGGGCACCCGAGAAGCCGGCAGAACCTCCACCTACAAAAGACCCCACGGGTTAGAAAAATGACTCCAGTAGCCTCTGGGCTCCGGCAGCCTATCGGATCTCTTCGAAGCTCCCTCAGAACTGAGGGGGTGGGCCTCTATTTATAGGGCTCCGGAGGATAGAGGCGTCCAGGACCCTGGACACCTCCATCAGGGCCGAACTAATATTTTATTCTATTTTTATTCATTTTTTGGAATATTTTTGTGGAGGCGTCCAGGGCCTCGGACGCCTCAAACAGGTCCACCGAAAATCGCCGACGGCCGCACGCGGTTTGGCACAACGTGTGGTTTTGTGAGCGACGCCTCGTGATTTTAAAATGGGCGCGTCCAGCGGGCTGGACGTCTCCATAATTTGGATTTTTTCACACACGACAAACCGTCGTTCGGTGGGCGGCGCCCGTGAGGGAGTTGATGGAGGCGTCCAGGGGCCTGGACGCCTCCATAAATATATTATTTTTTATTATTTTGTTTTGTTTTATGCCAAAGCTGGCATTTTAATTTTTTATACTTGTTTTTATGGAGGCGTCCAGGGGCCTGGACGCCTCCATTAATATATATATATTTTTTTATTTATGTTTTGTCTTTTATGCCAACTGGTATTTTACACATTTTTTTATATTTGTTTTTATGGAGGCGTCCAGGACCCTGGACGCCTCCATTAATATATATATATATATTTTTTTATTTTTGGGCTTTGAAAAACAAATAAAAAATTAAAAGAATGGGGGCGTCCAGGGGTCTGGACGCCCCCATTAAGACCCACCCGGGTCCTCAGTTTAGGCGTTGGCGGCCGCCCGGCAGACACCCTTCTTGATTCCGGAACCTCCTGATGCGTCTGACTGGTGTTGATGCCGTCCGAATGCCGTGACGAGACGATTCCGGATGCCGGAAAAGGCAGAAGAAGACCCAAGAAAAGGAAGTATTTAAGAGATTCGAAATGTGTAAGCCGTCGTGGGGCGTTGTATAGTAATATGAGACTTTCTCAGGAGACGTCAAGAATGGCGTGTCTACAAGTAGGAGTCCTCATACTCATGGGGACTTCGCTTTCCCTATAAATGGTGGCTTTCGCAGCGTTCCAGTGATCAGCTCTGTACTAGAGAACCCTTGTAGGTAGCCTCCTTATGGAATGCTATCAGGAGAGTCTGGTACTTCGTCGGATGATGAATTTCTGCAGGCTCGTCGTCAACCCTTGGTCCTCCGGGAAAATCCAGCGCCGGTACTGTGGCGGCCGTGGCCTGCGCCTGGAGAGGGTGGCCCGACGTCTGAGCAATACAGGCTCGGGTACCTTGATGGCTGGCGGGAGGTCTTGGAGAAGGTCAACCGCTTGTATGCCGGCAGGGGAGTCCTGCTTCTTGAGTCGGATAAGTTCTGTCCTTGAAGGGACGAGAAGTGTCAGGGTAATGCCGCCTTCCTTTCTTCAGCTGGTTCCCCTTGCTTGTCTTTGTGGTATATAACCGTTGCTTGCTCCTTGCAGGTGCTTGGTGAGATGCTCCTCGTTGCTGGAACATCTTCCTACTTTATGGTAGGAAGGATCGTAAGGAAGGGTGGGAACTATTTTCCCTTCTTCGACTTTGTGGGCACGGCCGTGTGGCTTGGACGACGGCTGTGGGCTCCTCTGCTTGCAGGCATGGCCAGTGCGTCGGGGCAGCCTTGATAATGTGTTGGCCTCGTGGTACCGCTGTCCCTCGTTGGCTTGGGTAGGCCTGCTGGTTCCCTGTAATGGGTGGACCTCGCTGGTCTTGAAGTCCCGCAATCAATGGCACCCAAGAGGGGGGGTGAATTGGCTGATAACAAGATTTTAACCGAACTATACTCAATTTTACGATTATGTGAGGACACAATGAACCAAGAGCAGGATAAACTAGATCTATCAAAATTAATCACTACAATAACCCTTGGTACTAGGCGGAGTTAACAAATCCGTAGATTCACTCACTCAAACTATTATCTTTCCGGCAAGAATAACCTTGTCAGTTCGAGTCTAGCTTTTGATATACCGAAGGATCTATTTGAAAGAAATCACATAATCTAGATCTACAAGCATGCAAGAAGGGGGATAGGAGATAAGGAACAAACCACAAAGAGACAGCGATTTTAAGGTGGTTCGGATGCCACAATGGCAACCTACGTCCACCCCTCACCGACAGTGAGGATCCACACACTATCTTATAAAATGTTACAAGATCAGACACACACACACATACACTGGGAAAGAGGGCTCCCGCGAAGGTGTAAGAACACCTTAACACACACAAAACTACAACGGATTAAACACACACACACACACACACACACACACACACACACACACACGGATCTAGGAAGATCCACACACACTGAAATGTTTAACGATTATAAGAACCACAAATGAAGCTCAAGAGAAAATATGAAATTAGAACACAAGAGAGAAATGTTGATTTGCTCCCCCTTAGTGGATGATGAATGCTTTGGATGCAGCTTGATCCCTTGGATTGATCTTCACTTGAATGGATGAAGAAGGATGAAGAACTCTTCTCGGAGCACTGTTCACATCTACAGTGCTAGCTCCCTTCTCTTCCTCTTTGGTAGCCTCCTTGATCCACCTTGAGCATTGAAGTTTTCTTAACCCTCTTGTATATATTTTATAGACTTTGAATGGTCCATGGACTCCCCCAGACCAGATCCACAATTTCTGGAGGGTTTGGTTGCTTAGAGATTAAACAATACCAAGAGGGATGGTTTTTCTCGAACTGACAAAAAGTCAACAATTATGGGCAGCTCGGGGCCGGCGGTCGACCTGCAGAGGCCAGCGGTCGACCGCTAGGAGCATTCCTGTAGCCATTTGGCTGTTGGAAAAATCAGTCAACCGCTAGGGTCCTGGCGGTCAACCGCCAGTTTTACAGGTTGCTTAATTTCAATGTTGTGATTTCAGGTCGACCGCCAAGGGTCCACAGGTCGACCGCCAATCTCCAAACTTGCAAAAATCAAGTGTTAGCCCACTTGAAACTGTCCATAGGTTCGATGTTTGAAATGGGCTTGTGTTATAGTTGATTACAAGTTCGTTTAGGCTCGATTTAACACATGGAAGGATTCATGAACACTAAGTTGAAATGGGGTGAAACTTGATGGTTTAAAGCATGAAACTTCGTTCAAATACAAGGTACGTAGGAGATAAATGCCCTGGGTTTTGTTATCATCAAAATCACTCGGATATGTCCAACAATCTCCCCCTTTTTGATGATGACAAAAACTAGGCATTAAATTCACATGTTCAAACCATTGTGCCTTTGAGCGAGTTTTCAAAACGAAGTCAATCACATTTGAAATTCAGTTGAAATCCATCAAGTTGAAACGTTGAACTCAAGATTTAAAGGCATTCAACACGTCCATTTCAGCACGACATATTACTTCCAACACAACCACTTCAACATATCCATACCAGCCATTCAAGACTTATTTGCCACATTGAAAAGAAGTGAGAGAGGAGAGAGCCAATCTTGTAAATTCAAGTAGTGCATTCTTCCTTTCATTCTCATTAGATCCATACAGGGTACACTGAATGCAAGAGGTAAAAATGGACTCGACACACGAGAGAATGCAACCACTAAATGCTCAAACCACTAATGCAATACAACCAAAATGCAACCAACATGCTCAAACTACAATGCAAGAGATAGACATGCATGCAAGTAGGCAAACACGCATAACATATATAAGCCTAATAGCCTAGCATATATATAAGCCTAATAGCCTACTTCTCCCCCTTTGACATCAGCAAAAAGGAGTGGGGAGGGATACAAAAAGTGGACAAAAGTGACACTAGTGACTCGAGAATAGCTACACAGTAGGGTGATCCTCAGCTTCCTCGCCATGAACACCATCCGGGGCACCATCAACATGGGGGGAACCAGCAGGAGCAGAAGCACGAGGGAGACGGTCCGCAATGTCATGCAGAGTTTCATCATGATGAAGAAGCTGGCGACGGATAACAAGAAGGGATTGGTTGGTCAGCCGGAAGGCTTCACGGTTATCTTCATGGCTGGCATAGAGAGTGGCCATGTGGGTAGAAAGATCATCCAGAGCATGGGTGAAGGAGTCCATTCGTCCAGTCATGGTATCCATAAAAGAGTCCAAACGCCCAAGGGAGGAGTCAATGCGGGTTTCCATGCCTAAAAGATGCATGTCTAGAGTCTCATAGTCTCCCCAAGTGGGATGCCCAGCACCCTGAGTGGAAGACTCCCCATGAAAGTACTACGGTGGTGGAGGAAGATCCGCTGGAGGAGGCACATCCTCGGGCTAGACTGGTGCAGGTGCATCTTGGTGATCTTGCTATTGGTCCCATTCTTGCTCTTCTTCACTGTCATTCTCTTCCCCATAAACTGGGACAGCACGACGAATTTCACCATTTGCAGCACGGTAATATCCCATATCGGAGAAAATCTTATGCTCATTATAAATGTCATCATGGCGGGCCAGAACAAACTGCTCACCCTCCAATGGGACCCCGATAAAAGTGAAAACTCCAGTGAGTTGAGAAGCATAGGGCAGGGACCTTCGTAAATGTGTACGGCATCGACTTATCAGTTGAGTCATAAGCCATCCCATATCAACTAATTCGCCCTTCATAACATGATAGAACAGGAATCAGTGCACTTCAGTCACTTCATCTCGACTGCCACTGTTGGGATAAATGAGTGTAGTAAACATATGATGGAGAACCCGTTGCAGTGCGGGAAAGTGGTTGGCATTGAGCTCAATTAGGTCACTCACATCACGTACAAACTCACAGCTCGTCATGGCATTAAAACTTGCCTCAACCTCACCATGCCCAAAACTCATGTCTGCACCATGGGAAGAAACACCTAGGGCATGATTAAATAGTTCTGAATTAATGCGAATCTCAATGCCCTGAACCATTGTGTACAACCTTCCATTTCTATCAACCAAATTACCATAGAACTGTTGTACTAGATAGGGATAGTACCGGTTGTATCTAGTGACAAAATCAAGCCATCCCGGTTGCATTGAGAAAACTGTATAAATGTCGGGCAGGATTTCATTCATCTATTCAAAATCGACAAGATGGGGGTCGATGATAGTTCTTGGAGGTAACCTGGGTGCCAGAGCTTGTGGTGGTGGTGCGGCCGGAGCTTCACGTCTCCGAGCACCAGGTTCCCCTTGGAGAAGACGCCGAGTACTCCTTCTAGGTGCCATTTTAGACTAAGAAACCCGGAGATGATCCTCTTGAAAGGTAGAAACTCTACCTTGGGATGGAGAGAGAGAGACACCGGGAGGGACTAAGAACACCTTCTTCACGCTCTGGAACTCAGGGAAGGGTGGCACGATCGCACGAACGCCGGCGAGGTGTCGTTCCAAAATGGAGAACAATCGGCTGGATCGTGTGAGGAGAGAGGAGACGGGGGGTGTTTAGGGCTTAGAAGATGGGAATGGGATGTGCTAGGGTTAGGAGGGAGTGAGGGAGAGAGAATGGATGCAAAGGAATGAAGAAAAGATGGAGAGAGCCCCCTTAAGTTGGGGTTCGGACGGGGTTGAACCGGGCCGGTTCACCGCTGGCGGTCGACCGGCACGAAGCCAGCGGTCGACTGCTGGGGCATAGAAACCCCATTTTTGACCCCGAGAGGAAAAGAGTCTAGCCAGCGACCTCCAGAGATAAAAGTGGGCTCCATGACCCTGTGGACTCCCCCATTTTCACAAAATCATATTTCCTTATATATATATATATATATATATATATCTCCTTTTTTTGTATTTTTCTTTTGCTAACCCAAGAATGATATCAAGCATGAGTCGACTACGGAATCCCCTGTTTCGAGACTGCTTAGAACACTAGATCACTAGTCCACATTTATTTGTCAAGGAGTATTCAATCTTAGGAATGTGTCAAGGAAGAAGTGTGTAAATATATATATAAGTACAAGCACACATGCTAGGTATTGTCATACACAATAGAAATAAAACATACACAATGCATGCATCTTACAAAATCTACCCAAAATAAATTAACCTAGTGCATACCTAAGTACGTATGCCCTCACCCTTGCACATGCCAAGTTCTCTCCTAATTTTATTGAATTGATCCTGATTTAGGGGTTTTGTGAAGATGTCAGCCAGTTGGTTAAGTGTATCAATGAACTTGAACTCAAAGACCCCTTTGCCTACATGATCTCTCAGAAAATGATGCCGAATGTCAATGTATTTGGTTCTGGAGTTCTGAATAGGATTTTTAGATAGATTAATTGCACTCGTATTATCACATAAGATCGGCACACAATCCACTTCAACATTCAAATCAAGCAATTGATTTTTGATCCAAAGTACTTGGGCTCCACAACTTCCGGCGGCTACATATTCAGCCTCGGCCGTTGAGAGAGCTACTGAATGTTGTTTCTTAGAGGCCCATGAAACGAGACACCCGCCAAGAAACTGACAGTACCCACTTGTACTTTTACGATCTACAATGCACCCGGCATAATCCGCATCGGTATAAGCAATTAAATCAAAAGAAGTACCGATGGGAAACCACAAGCCAAAATCTATTGTGCCAATAAGATATCTAAAAATGCGTTTAACTGCTGATAAGTGAGATTCTTTAGGGCATGACTGGAAACGGGCACAGAGACATACACTGAATTGAATGTCAGGGCGGCAAGCTGTAAGGTACAGTAGTGATCCGATCATACCTCGAAATAGTGTAGAATCTACTTTTTTACCATTTTCATCTTTATCCAGCTTTGTGGTGGTGGCCATGGGAGTTGATATGGGTTTTGCTTCCACCATCCCGTATTTCTTCAGCAGTTTCATAATATATTTGGCTTGATTGATGAAGATTCCTTCTGAAGTTTGTTTCACCTGCAATCCAAGGAAAAAAGTCAGCTCCCCCATTAAGCTCATCTCGAATTCTCCTTGCATAATCTTTGCAAATTCATCACATAAGGCATTGTTAGTAGCTCCAAAAATAATGTCATCCACATACACTTGAACTACTAAAATGTCCTTACCTTATTTCCTTGTGAAAAGTGTTTGATCAACCTTATCTCTCTTGAACCCATTTTCAACCAGAAATGAGGTAAGCCATTCAAACCATGCCCTTGGTGCTTGTTTTAGTCTGTACAAGGCCTTTTGGAGCTTGTACACATGTCGTAGATGTTTGGAATCTTCAAAACCTGGAGGCTGCTCTACAAAAACATCCGCCTTGATATAACCGTTAAGAAATGCAGATTTAACATCTATATGAAACAATTTGAAGTTCAAAGAGCAAGCGTAGGACAGTAAGATCCGGACTGCTTCAAGTCTAGCAACCGGTGCAAAGGACTCATCAAAATCAATGCCCATCTCCTGGCTGTACCCCTTGGCTACAAGTCGAGCCTTATTCCTAACAACCAATCCCGCATCATTTAGCTTGTTTCTGAAAACCCAACGGGTTCCAATAGTGGGATGGTTCTTAGGACGCGGCACGAGAGTCCACACCTCGTTTCTTTCAAACTGGTGCAGCTCTTCATGCATAGCTTGAATCCAGGATTCATTTTGAAGAGCTTCATGAATGTCCTTGGGCTCTTCTTGTGAAAGTAAAGCCATCAAATCTTCCTCTTCTACTTGCCTTAGGGAGGACCTTGTTTTTACCCCATCCTCCAAATTACCTATGATGTTCACAGCTGGATGATCCTTTAGAAGTGTGGAAGAACTGGGCAAGTCAGGATGCTGCACTTGTGATTCTTGCAGTGTCTCAATTGTAGGATCCTCATCTTCCTCATTTTTGCTTGATATTGCCTTCAATGGTTCATCCTTAGCTTGGATATTTGATGAGTTCTTAGGATCTTCATCTGCATCCAAAGTAGAAGAAATTTGATTTGTCAGTTTTGATTCGGATTCATCAAAAATAACATGAGGACTTTCTTCAACGACCAAAGTCCTTTTATTGAATAATCGGTAAGCTCTAGAATTGAGTGCATAACCTAGAAAAATTCATTTGTCACTCTTTTCATCAAACTTACCCAGGTTGGACTTACCATTGTTCAAAATGTAGCAAGGGCATCCAAAGGGTTTAAGATAGGAGATGTTTGGTTTCTTACCCTTGTAGAGCTCATATGGAGTTTTCTTCAGAATGGACCTTACCATTGCCCTGTTAATGATGTAGCATGTTGTACTCACCGCCTCAGCCCAAAAATACTTAGGTAGGGAATTCTCACTGAGCATGGTCCGGGCCATGTCTATCAACGTTCTGTTCTTCCTCTCCACTACTCCATTTTGCTGGGGCGTCCTTGGTGACGAAAAATTATGTGTGTACCCCTGCTCTTCACAGAAAATGCTGAATTCATGATTTTCAAATTCACCACCATGATCACTCTGGATGGTGGTGATGAGGTAACCTCTTTCATTTTGGATTTTTCTGCAAAACACTTGAAACTCCATCAGGACATCACTTTTATTGGCTAAGAATAACACCCATGTGAATCTGGAAAAGTCATCAACAATCACAAAGCCATAAGATTTTCCTCCTAGGCTAGAGGTTCTAGTTGGACCAAAAAGATCAAGATGCAGCAGTTCCAACGGCCTAGCGGATGAAACAATGTTTTTATTTTTGAAGGAAATTCGTGTTTGCTTGCCTTTTGTGCAAGCTTCACAGATTATATCACTTTCAAATTTTAATTTTGGCAGTCCATTCACCAAATCATGTCTAGACAACTTGGAGATTACTCCAAAACTAGCATGACCTAATCTTTGGTGCCATAACCATGCATTTTCATGATTGTTCGCAACCAAGCAAAGATTATCACAAGAAACATTGTCAATATCAACAGTATAGACATTGTTATTTCTTTTTTCAAGAAATTTGATCTCATTTGTGTTCTTGTTCAAGATAATGCAGTGGGTTTCATCAAAAATAACTTTAAAACCCTTATCGCACAATTGGCTTATGCTTAGCAAAATGTGATTCAGACCTTTCACCAAAAGTACATCTTCAATAAGAATTTCAGAATTCTTACCAATGTTGCCAATCCCAACGATTTTACCTTTGTCTTGACCTCCAAAGACAACTGAGCCTCCATCCTTGTCTTGCAGTGTAGAGAACACTTTCTTATCCCCTGTCATATGCCTTGAACAGCCACTGTTCAAGTACCATTTGCTCCCCCTGACTTCAAGACATATCTGCAAGAAGAAAAATTCTCATGCAATTATTTTTGGTACCCAAACAAGTTTGAGTCCATAGGAGTTAGTCTAACTTATTACAGATGTTCTCTTTATCCATGGAACATGATATTTAGGTGTGCTTTGTCTAAACCAGTAGTTGGAAATCACATGACCAAATCTACCACAATGAAAGCAATTAGCATGTGAGAAAGTTCTTTGATATCTGTGTGGTTTAGGCTGAACATGTTGGGGTTTAGAATTAGAACATGAAGCATGATTATAGTCCTTTTCATGAACAAAGGATGTGGTGATCTTATGCTCAAAAGATTTTTTGTTTTGAGGTGTGTACCCCAAGCCTTCCTTTTGGAAGTTGACTTTAACCCCCAATAAGTTATCCAGGTTTTGTTTCCCTTTAACAAACCTAGTCAATGTGGACTGAAGTTCAGCAACTTATTTACCCAAAATCCCATTTCTCCTTTCGAGTTCTGAATTTGTGGATTTCAGAATTTCTTCTTCCTTTTTCACATTTTCACACACTTTTTCAACTTCAGCCATTTTGCATGAAATCTCTTCTTTGGTTCTTTCAATATCTGAAATAGTTTGCAGCAAGCTTTCTCTTTCTTCAGTTACTTCAAACCATTACTGTTCCAATTTTTCAAACTTGACAAAGATATCTTCATGTGACAGTTCATCAATTTTCTTTTTAAGAGTGTTATTTTCATATCTGATTTTCTTATATTTGGCATACAGTTTTTCATATTCAGATTCCCATTGTTCATTTGAAATAAAATCAGGGTCCGAATTTACCTCGGTTGAGTCATCCTCATGAGCCATGAGACACAAGCTCTCCACAAGCTCTTGTATCTCCTCCTCGGATGGTTCATCCTCTTCATCGCTCCACGTAGCAACCATGGCTTTGGGCTTTCTGAAATTGTCATTTTTGAATTTCTTCTTCAGGTCTGGGCACTCTCCCCTCATGTGCCCGGGCTTTTTGTATTCGTAACATATGATGCTACTCGGCTTGCTCGACTCACCCTTGGTTTGAGTGGGCTTCCTTTGCCCTTTTCTGAAGTTGCCTTGGTAATTTCTTTTCTTCCTCAGAAATCTTTTTACTTGACGAGTGATCATAGCCAATTCTTCTTCTTCGTTGCTTCGTCACTGGACTCTTCTTCTTGAGAGTCGTCATCGGATTGATGAGCTCTCAATCCAATTACTTTCTTCTTCTTGATATCTTCCTCAGCTGTCCTCTTCACATTTATCTCATAAGTCATGAGTGACCCTATGAGTTCATCGAGGGTAAGTGTGGACAGATTCTTGGAGTCTTCAATAACGGTGGCTTTGGTGTGCCACGCAGGAGAGAGGGATCTTAGCACTTTTCTTACGAGCTCAGAATTTGTGTAATCTTTCCCAAGACTTTTGAGACCATTCGTGATCTCAGTTAGCCTTGCGAACATCTCTGAAATTGTCTCTTCAGGCTTCATCTTGAAAAGCTCATAGTCTCGAACCAGAAGGTTGGCCTTGGTCTCCTTGACCTCGGATGTCCCTTCATATATGAGCCGTAGTTTGTCCCACATTTCTTTAGCTGAGCTGCACATGGAGACACGAGAGAATTCGTTAGGGTGTATCGCACATTGCATAATATTCATAGCATTAAAATTAACAGTGCATTTCTTAATTTCCTCGGGTGTCCATTTTTCTTCATCATTCCCAAGTTTGTAAGGACCCTTGTCCACAACTCTCCAAACTTCGTACTCTTGAGCCCTCAAGAAAACATGCATTCTATTTTTTCAGTATGAGTAGTTTGAGCCGTCAAAGAACGGAGGACGGTTGATGGAGTGACCCTCGGGCATCATACCCTTGTTTGCCATTGATCCGGATCTCACTCTAGATCGTTAGATCTGTGAAAGATAGAGCCTTAGCTCTGATACCAATTGAAGTCCCGCAATCAATGGCACCCAAGAGGGGGGGGGGGGGGTGAATTGGGTGATAACAAGATTTTAACCGAACTATACTCAATTTTACGATTATGTGAGGACACAATGAACCAAGAGCAGGATAAACTAGATCTATCAAAATTAATCACTACAATAACCCTTGGTACTAGGCGGAGTTAACAAATCTGTAGATTCACTCACGCAAACTGTTATCTTTCCGGCAAGAATAACCTTGTCAGTCCGAGTCTAACTTTTGATATACCGAAGGGATCTATTTGAAAGAAATCACATAATCTAGATCTACAAGCATGCAAGAAGGGGGATAGGAGATAAGGAACAAACCACAAAGAGACAGCGATTTTAAGGTGGTTCGGATGCCACAATGGCAACCTACGTCCACCCCTCACCGACAGTGAGGATCCACACACTATCTTGTAAAGTGTTACAAGATCAGACACACACACACATACACTGGGAAAGAGAGCTCCCGCGAAGGTGTAAGAACACCTTAACACACACAAAACTACAATGGATTAAACACACACACACACACACGGATCTAGGAATATCCACACACACTGAAATGTTTAACGATTACAAGAACCACAAATGAAGCTCAAGAGAAAATATGAAATTAGAACACAAGAGAGGAATCTTGATTTGCTCCCCCTTAGTGGATGATGAATGCTTTGGATGCAGCTTGATCCCTTGGATTGATCTTCACTTGAATGGATGAAGAAGGATGAAGAACTCTTCTCGGAGCACTGTTCACGTCTACAGTGCTAGCTCCCTTCTCTTCCTCTTTGGTAGCCTCCTTGATCCACCTTGAGCATTGAAGTTTTCTTAACCCTCTTGTATATATTTTATAGACTTTGAATGGTCCATGGACTCCCCTAGACCAGATCTACAATTTCTGGAGGGTTTGGTTGCTTAGAGATTAAACAATACCAAGAGGGATGGTTTTTCTCGAACTGACAAAAAGTCAACAATTATGGGCAGCTCGGGGCTGGCGGTCGACCTGCAGAGGCCAGCGGTCGACTGCTAGGAGCATTCCTATAGCCATTTGGCTGCTGGAAAAATCGGTCAACCTCTAGAGTCTTGGCGGTCAACCGCCAGTTTTACAGGTTGCTTAATTTCAATGCTGTGATTTCAGGTCAACGGCCAAGGGTCCACAGGTCGACCGCCAATCTCCAAACCTACAAAAATCAAGTGTTAGCCCACTTGAAACTGTCCATAGGTTCGATGCTTGAAATGGGCTTGTGTTATAGTTGATTACAAGTTCGTTTAGGCTCGATTTAACACATGGAAGGATTCATGAACACTAAGTTGAAATGGGGTGAAACTTGATAGTTTAAAGCATGAAACTTCATTCTAATACAAGGTACGTAGGAGATAAATGTCATGGGTTTTGTTATCATCAAAATCACTCGGATATGTTCAATAGGTCTTCCTCCAAGTAGGGGTGGCCGGAGCTGCTGGCCTAGTTTTCCTTGTGTAGGCCTTCTACCAGTGAAGCCTTTTGTTGGCCTGGGAGCTTTGTCCCTCTTCTCTGGCATAGGAGGCTTCTCCGTAGGTACCCTCCCACAGAACAAAAATGGATACCTACGCCTGCTCGGAGATTCAACATGATCATTGGCGGGGGATGATGACGAAGAAGCAAGTCGCTGGAGTCATATGTCGCCATCATCGAGCACGTTTTGTCTCTCCATGTATTTGTATTTGGCCCATGTGAGGGTATCTTGCCAATTTCTGGCAGCTTGTATTTTGACTAAAGAAATATAAATTCTTTATTCTGAGCCAATACTGTTGTGTACCTCTTGTTGGAGTGCTTCTGCGTGCCTTCTGGGCGATCCTCCGTGCTCGTATTCCGTAGTGTTCACGTCCTCCGCAGGAACCCTTAGGTTACTACTTCATTTTCAAGGGGAGTGGTGCTCGCCTCTAGGGAACCCTTAGGTTACCTTGGTTTTCAAGGGGAGTAGTGCTCGCCTCTTTAGGGAACCCTTAGGTTACCTTCTCATTTTCAAGGGGAGCGGTGCTCGCCTTTAGGAAACCCTTAGGTTACCTTTTTATTTTCAAAGGGAGCGGTGCTCGCCTTTCGAAAACCCTTAGGTTAACTTTTCATTTTCAAGGGGAGCGGTGCTCGCCTTTAGGAAGCCCTTAAGCCACCTTTTTATTTTCAAGGGGAGCGGTGCTCGCCTTTAGAAAACCCTTAGGTTACCTTCTTCATTTTCAAGGGGAGCAGTGCTCGCGCCTTTAGGAAACCCTTAGGCTACCTTTTTATCGTTTGTGGGCAACTTACCTTAGTGGAGTACGGCTGGTGACGTTTCACTGGAAGTATTTCCTGAGGTTGACGGAATTCCACGTCCTGGGCACCTCTCTCCCCCCAGCGTCACTAGCATGTACGCTCCTTTGCCGAGTGCTTCTGCTACCCGGTACGGGCCTCCCCAGTTTGATGCGAATTTACCTGCAGCTCCCCGTGGGTCAGCCACGCTTGCTCACCGTAGAACCAGATCTCCGGGGAAGAAGTGTCGCTCCTTAACCCGGGCATTGTAATATTGAGCCAGTTTCTATTGATATGCCACAAGTTTTACCTGGGCGTTGGTTCTTCCTTCTTCGGGCAAGTCTAGGTTTTCTCGCATTGCCTGGTTGTTCCTGGCCTCGTCAAAATGTCCCACTCGTCGCGAGGGGTTGGATATTTCCACCGGAACCACTGCTTCAGCTCCGTAGGCGAGATGAAAAGGTGTCTCCGTGGTGGCGGCTCTAGCGGTGGTCCGGTGAGCCCATAGAATGCTGGGGATCGAATCGATCCATGCGTTGCCTTCTTGGTCCAGGCAGGTTTTGATGCCATGGAGTAGAGTTTGGTTGGCATTTTCCACCAACCTGTTGGCTTGGGGATGCCCCACGGAGGTGTAGTGGTTACAGATTCCCAACTCCGAGCACTTCTCCTGAAATGCGGTGCTCGCGAACTGTTTGCCGTTGTCGGTAGTGAGGACCTTGGGGATCCCAAACTGGTAAATGATGCTTCGCAACACGAATTTCCAGGCTGCCTTGCTTGTTATCTTCCCCAATGGTTCGGCATCAATCCACTTGGTGAAGTAGTCGACGGCGACTATGAGGAACTTCTTCCTTCCTTGTGCTTCAGGGAAGGATCCCAGTATGTCGATCCCCCACCGAGCGAACGGGCGAGGCTCCGTCAAGGCGTGGAGCTGCGTCGCTGGTTGGTGGTGCAGGTGGGAATACTTCTGGCATTGGGGACACCTCCGAACATAATTAAGACAGTCGCACTGGAAGGTGGGCCACCAATACCCTTGTCGGATCAGCGTCCTTGCGAGTGCTTGCCCTCCCACGTGGCTTCCGCAGAGTCCTTCATGGACCTCTTGGATGGCCAGGTTGGCCTCTGTAGGGAAGAGGCACTTAAGTAGAGGAGCTGAGAGGGACCGGCGATATAGCCAGCCGTCCACAATGGTGAAGTGGGCCGCTCTTGCCCGCGTGCATCGCGCCTCGGCGTGGTCACTTGGGAGCTATTGCCGAAGGAGGAAATCGAACAGAGGATCCATCTAGGAAGGTTCGTAGTCGATGGCATTTACCTGGAGTGTTGGATCATCTATGCTCGATGCTGATAGTTCCTCGATCAGGATTGACCTCGAGCTGGAGACCGTAGTGGCTGACGCTAGGCTGGAGAGGGCGTCTGCTCGGATGTTTTCCTTGCGTGGGATGTGGACCACTTCAAAGTGGGTGAATTCATTCACCGCGGCCCTGGCCTTCTCTAAGTATTTCATCACGGAGGGATCGCGGGCTTCGAACTCCCCCCTGACCTGGTTGGCGATTAGCATGGAGTCGTCGTATGCTCGCACACTCGAAGCCCCCAGGTGTTTCACCATGCGCAACCCGGAGAGGAGCGCCTCGTACTCGGCCACATTATTCGTGGTCAGGAAGTTGAAACGCAGGGCATACTGTAGCTTCATTCCTTCTGGTGAGAGTAAGACCAAGCCCGCGCCACTGCCCACAGCGCAGGATGATTCATCGACGTATATCTCTCAAGTGGGCTCCAGGGACTGCTCGGGGGAGTCTTTGACGGGCAAGGTGCATTCGACGACGAAGTCTGCGAGAGCCTGGGCCTTGATCGTTGTCCTCGGTCGGAACTTAATGTCGAACTCTCCCAACTCGATGGCCCACTTGACCAACCTCCCAGATGCATCAGGGTTCTGAAGGATCTGCCGGAGGGGTTGATCGGTGAGGACGACGATCGGGTGAGCCAGGAACTATGGCCGTAGCTTGCGAGCAGCCGTGATCAATGCGAGGGTGAACTTTTCAGTCCGCGAGTACCGAAACTCCGGTCCTTGTAGTGCTCGGCTAACATAGTAGACGGGCTTCATGACTCCTGCTTCTTCTTGTGTGAGCACAGTGCTCATGGTGTTGGATGTCACGGATAGACATAGGAGCAGTTGTTCACCCCTTTGGGGCTTGGCGAGGACAGGAGGTGTCGTCAGGTAGTGTTTCAGCTCTTCGAACGTCTACTCGCACTCCTAGTCCCAGTCGATCCATCCCTTCTTTTCTGGTGCCAGGTTGGCCTGCTTGATCAGTCGAAAGAAGGGTAGACATCGTTCGACGGCTCGGGATAAGAACCGAGCCAGAGCGGCGATGCATCCGGTGAGGCACTGCACGTCCCTCACCCGTTTAGGTCGCTCCATATCCAACACGGCTCTGATCTGATCGGGGTTGGCTTCGATTCCTCGGTGGGTGACGAGGAAACCTAGGAACTTTCCTGACCGTACCCCGAACGCGCATTTAGCAGGGTTGAGTTTCATGTTGTACCTTGTTGGGTTCTGTGCGCTCCCCTCTTTGTCCTTGATAATGGTTTTGATGATTACAATATATTATGTGTTTTACGTATGCTTTAAAGTGAAAATATTCTGAGTATGTGCTGTGGAACATGTCTGTTATGTCTGTTTTTGTCTCATGAACTCATATCTTGCTATCTTGCTTTGTAGGTTGATTCATGATTCAAGGTTGTTTTAAAAGGGCTTGAAGCTAGAATACCAGATTTCTAGGTTGTGTTGATTTAATGCTTTCATGAATCTGATTTTCAGATAGTGGTGATTCAAGGTGCCCTTCATCCCTTGGTCTCATGGTAAAACAATATTGGTTTGATGTGGTTTTAGAAAGCATTGGGCTAAATTTGTAGGTTTTCTATTCCATTCTGCAAGGGTCGACCCCATGGGTCGACCCCTGGCTCATTGAGCATTGTTCTTTGTCTTGGACTGTTTAAATGGGTTTTGGTCATGGACATACATGTCAAATTGATTGTGGCACTACCTGAGGTTTTGTTGGTTCACATGTGCTTTAATGGATTGGATGTTTTTGAGTCTGCTTCATATGTGAGTGTCATACAAGTTAATTGGTCTCATGGGCGGTTTTCAGTGAGCTGAGTTTAAATTCTTTATATCTGAATCTTGTTGTCCATGGAATATGTGAGCTCAGCCTTGATTTGGATTGCATGAGTAATCTCATTGTATAACAAGGTTGGTGTGAACTATAAGTAAAACCGGGTTTTCCTACTTTGGACTGAATTGACTGAATTTGGTCTCAAAGAGACATTTGAATGAGTTAAGTTCATATTGCCTTTGTTTAAGCTTGAATCAATTGGACTGAACTTGTGAGGTTTCTGAACTAAATTTGATATTCTTTTTTTTGGGTTGAATGGAAACCATGTGTGTGATTTGTTTGAACTACTTTTACAATTGATCACCTGTGTCATTTGGTCTTTTGAGCTATGCTAGTAATTGGATATTTGGTATGGACTGTATTTTGGAAGTTATGACAGGTTTAAATGGATTGCATTGGAAATGCCCTTTACATGCATAAATTAATTATTCATATGAGACATATGAGCTTGAGCTGTAGATGAATTAAATACATGGTGGAAAAGTGTTTTGTGTATCACATTTGCCTTGACAGAAAATTGACATGAATTTTAAACTTCTAGAAAGTGCAGGTTCATGCTGCCCATAATGCATTGGATCAATGGTAAGCTTCCACTCTTGTATACAATCCCTTGAATCTATAGTAAGTAGACATGGTTGAATGGATTTCCACGTGCCTAGATTGGGGTTGATTCATTAGTCATGTTTTCAATTGATTTGATTTGCTAGTTGAGGACTTAATGGTTTGAAATTCATTTACTTGTCACTTCGTTGGCTTGTGTTGGAATGTGCTTTAATGTATGCCAATGCCATGTTTCAATGCATGGTTATTTGTTCTAAATGTTTGGATGAGGTTTTGTAGGGTTTCAATTGAGTTTTATTGACTTTTCACTTTTGTCACTAAAAGTGTCGACTCTAGGAGTCGACACTTTGTCTGGTTCGTCTGTAACGGGATTGCCGGATTGGTTTCGAAACCCAATTTTCAAGGTCCGATTGGGGTAGTATTTTACCCTAATGCCCTTAGGGTTATACCCTACCACTAGGAGTGCATTTGAGAGGGTATAAGCATGGGCTTTATGGTCCTTTCTAGTAGTTTTCTGTTGGGTATATAGTAGCTGCGAATTTCCATCGAAATAAACCCTAGTGTGCTAATCTTGCTGTATCTGTGCTTGCAGGGAAGAAGAAGAATGAAGAAGAGGAGAAAGGGAGCGATCCAGTCTGGAACACCTTGAAAAGCATCCGTCTTCAAGCATTCAAGCTCGTGGTGGGCGAATCTCAGTGGAAGAGCTTCACCGACTTCGTTTCTTTCAAGATCTATCTCTCACCTCCATCAAAGTTCAAAGAATATGCGATTGGGGGTTCTCCATCCATTAAGAGGATACTTCTGCAACCTCTCCACATCTACTTTTCTATTTGAGCATAGCTTGTTGGTTGGAACTCATTGTTTTATCCTTTGTAGCAAGTGAAGAAGAACAAGGAGGAGGTCATGCGCACCTTGTTGGAGAAGGAAGTTAAGGAAGTCTTCCTCGGCAAGGTTCCCCCTGCAGACGGTGCCTTCTACGGTTTCGGCCGGCTTCCTCTCCATGGATAAAAGTCTCCAGCGCACCCATCTATCCTATCCATGGACTGTATTGAAGATTTGAGGGAGATTCTTTAGTCTTTCATTCCTACTCATTTTATTTGATCATAGATCAATATCTCTTGTGGTCATTGCATATCCTTTGTGTTTGTTAAACTCTGAATATCATTGTATGTGTGGGCGGAGCTGCGACTCCTCGTGGTTTTAGTGTCCCGGGTGTGTTCCCCGACGTTGTGTGTGTGTGTGCTGCGGTGGCAGCGTTTTAGGGCTTGTCCCCGTGTGGATATTGCTGCGGAAGCAGCGTGTGTGGTTGGGGTTCGTCCCCGTGTTGCTACGTTTCATAGCGTGGAGTGAAGCCTCACCTGGTTGGGTGAGGGGTGGACGTAGGGAGCCCGCCGTGGTCCTGAACCACCTTAAAATCTATGTGTCTTGTGTGATTGTCTGTGTGATTGTCATTTCTTCTATCTCCGTTCACAGGTACATTATATAGGTTTTTAATTCACTGCACAATCACTCCCTGCTACCTCCGTAATCTGTGTTGAGCAAAATTTTCTTGTTAGTTGTATTAACTATCCGTGTGAGATCGGAAAGTTTGAGAGAACATTGTAATCTCACTTGAGTTTTAGTTAATCAACGTTGCTAGTTTTACTTCCGTTGTAATTAGTTAAGAAAGCTTTTAAAATCCGTCATCTCGGCAAGGGGATAATTCAACCCCCCTTCTTGTCCGCCATCTCTCTGGGCCAACAATTGGTATCAGAGCCTCATCTCTGATTTTTTAGTCGACCTTACGGTCGTAGAGTAAAGATCGTTTCCATGATGGCTAGTGTGAATTCTATTCCTGTCTTTAATGGTTTTGATTATGCTTTGTGGCTAGGAAAATTTTATGTTTGGATTACTTGTGTTAATCCGAAACTTATGAACATAATGACTCGTGGTCCTCATGTTTTACCCAAAAATGAGTTGAGATGGACCGATGAGGATAAGAGAAAGAACTCTGATAATTTGTTTGCTTTGAATGCTCTTAAGGTAGCAGTAAATATTAACAAATTTTCATTTATTTCCAACCGTAGGTCTGCTAAAGAGATATGGGATGGGCTAAGCGAAGCCCAAAAGGAAAGCTCCAACGACAGTGACTGTCTAGTGGCAAACAAAAAAAAATGAATGCCAAAGCGAGGAAACGTCCAAGGTAAATTCTAACTCCGATTCTGAGGAAGAGGATGAACTTAGCTATGATGAGTTAGTGGATGCTTACGATGAACTAGTTGATAGATACAAAGCATTAAAATCTAAAAATAGAAAAATAAAAAAGAAACTTGATGATGTTTCACATGTTAACTCTCCATATGTTAAGTGCCTTGAAATTGATAATGCTTGTGATCTTAATTCTTCATGTGGAAAATGTTCTGAGCTTAGGAACTTGAATGAAAGCTTGTTGCATGATGTTGATGTGCATAAAGAAACTATTTCAATTATGAAAGCTGAGAATGAATCTTTATTGAGAAAGCTTTCAAAACTTCAACATATGGGAGAAGATAATGAGAATCTGAAAGAACTGAATAGTGCCATGTCAGAAAGATTGCTTGTCCTTGAAAATGAAAATTACGTGTCTGTTGACAAATCTGAATGGTTAAGGGAGCTAAGACATGAAATAGAAAGTTTTAAGAACGTGAATGATAAATTTGAATGCAATGAAATCATGAATAAAATGGTTGATGAAAATGTGAGTTTTCAAAAGAATGAACTTGAACATACCTCCGTGATTGGAAATTCATTTGAAAAACGTCAAAATGAAAAACTTGCTGAAGAAATTCAGAAATTGAAAGATCAAAATAGTTTATTGGTTGATAAAATCCACATGTTTGAAAAAGGAAAACATGTTGTTGATGATCTTGAAAATTCTTGTGTTCTAGAACAGGATGTCGCAAGGTATAAAATTGTTAACTCTTTGTTGAATGAGAAAATTGTGTCATGTGAATAACAACTTGCTAATTGTGAACTGTGTATTTCATCATTGCAAAATGAAATCAAGATTTTGAATGAATCATTATCTTTGTGTGATAAAGAAAATGAGAAACAGAAAAAGGATGTTGACTATTCTTGATGTGACACAACCTAGGACTTAAACAAACAAGCACAATCGCAATCAAACGGACCGATGTCGACGACTGCTCACCCGTTGCTCACCAAGACCCGGGGTAACTTGGCAATGCCAAGGTGAGGTTGAGGGGTTGGGCCCTTGCTGGTAGAGGGCCAGCAAGGCCAAGACTTGATTCCCAATGGATGTGGAAGCCCAAGACAATGGGGCCGACCAAGTGCCAAAGGCACCGGTTTCTCTCTTTTCCCACGGTGATCACTTATAGCACAAGAGCTTAAGGATCGGGCTCTCATTCACGGCCAGCGGAGTTTATGAACTAATATTGAAAGAACAAGCATAAATTAGAGCAAAGTTTGGAGCACTTACTCGACCGGTTTGAAGAAACCGATCCCGCTCGGAGACGAGGGCGAGCGGGGAAGCGTGGGTTCCCCACACGCCGCGCCGGGGTAGCTTGACCTGTTTAAGCTATTACAACAGTACACCCCATGCAAGGGGGGGATCGTGGGGAAGGGAAGATGATAGTTACAATCAAAACTACCTCCACGCAGGGAGGGGCCTTCAGCCGGCCAAGCGGGGTGGGGAAAACTAGGGCTAAAACGATGATGAAGTGAATATGCTGAATCTGCCTTCTCTCGGCAATTGTGGACAGATAGTCGGTACTGTGGCTACATAACGTGATCAGGAATTTTGAGGAGGGCGAGACAAGTGGGAAAATCTTTGTTACTGGAACTGGAGTGCCTATGAATTTTTAAGAATTCTTCTGGGGTCACTGCTGGCCTGGGCAGGAGCTTGAACAGGGACGCTGATTCTTGGACTGACAGAAACTGGTTACTAACAGCAGGAAGAAGAGGTTGCCTCGGCCGCTCCCGAACTCCGAATCAGGTGCCGCCAGAGCCGCTGGAACCGTGGACGAGTCTTCTTTGCAACAGAACTAACGGGAAAGCGAAAAGATGCCGGCGACGATCAGTGGACCCAGAACAGTGAGTGGGGGTCGGTGTAGACTGTGGGAAGCAGAGTCGCACGCCTGAGGAATAAAATTCTTAACTTCTGATACCGGATGCCGAACGGAGTTCCGCTTCTTGGTTATGAAATTAGACAGGGAGAGGAAGAACTTTGCAGAAGAGATCATGGCCTAATTCCTCCGGGGATTATCTTGGTGAAGCTTTCTCTCCGGATTAGGATCTCTGCAGAGCTAGCTCCTGGTTTCCAACAGCAGGTTGCAGAGGATTCCTCGGCAGCTCCCGACCTCGGAATCAAGCACCGTCAGAGTCGTTGGAATTGTGGACGAATCCTTTTCGCAGCAAAACTGACGGGGAAGCCAAACGATATCGGAGAAGACTAGGGGATGCAGAACAATGGCGACTGGTCGGTGCAGACTATGAGTAGCAGATCTGCGTAGCTGAGGGAGAAAAATGAGAACTCTGGATCACGAATGCCAAATGAAGTTCTGTTTCTTGATTCTGGAAGTAGACTGGGCGATGAAGAACTTTGAAGAAGAACTCATGGACTGATTCCTTCGGGGTTCGTCGTGGCAGAGCTTCTAATCTGGCTCAGGTCCTCAGCCGAGGCAGAACTGCGCAGTTGTGGGAGAATGGACCTCCTGGATGGCTCGGAGATCGGAAGAAGATGAAACCACTTCTGTTGCGAAGGAGACTGGTAGACGCTTCCGACGATGGCTCTTGGGTCTTCAAACTCGTCCGGAGGAAGTCGTGGTGGCCTCTGCAAGTTGCTGGTTCATCTGTAACCTCTGGACAGCAAACTGCAACTTCGAAGTAGCTTCCAATGACCAAGAAAGAAGAAGGGGAAGGGGGTAGATGAGTGTGGGAGTGACCCCTGGTTGTAAGGGGTCTTGGAGGGGGTGTTCTAAGGTGTGGGAGGTGGAGAATAAGGTCTGGAAGAGGGTCCAATAGATGGTGGTAGTGGGGGCTGCGAATTTGGTTGGAATGGAGAGAGGGAAAGGATATTCGAAAATAGGTTTAAGGGTGGGGTTAATTTTTTGTCTTGGGAATGGGGGGGTTGTGTTGGGGAAGGGAAGGGGTGCTTGGGGTAGTGGGAAGGGTGCTTGGGAAAGTGGGAGGGGTAGTTGGGGGTTGGATGGTGAGGAGAGGATTGGTGGAGGGGGTCTTGGGAAGGGGTGGAGTATTGATGAGGGTTGTGGGGAATGGGAAGAGGCTTAAATGGGGTAGGTGGGGAGTGGAGGTGGTTGGGAAGGGAGGAGAGAGAAGAAAATTCGAATTTGGGTGTTGAGGAGAGAGAAAGTGGAGTGAAAAAGAGAGATTAAGAGAGGGAAGGGTGGGGAATCTCTCCCCTAGGGTTTCTCACCCAAAAAATGGAATCTCTCCACTAGATAAGAAGTGTAAACTCTCAAAATGGCAAGTTTTTTCATTCATTGATTCATTAAGTTGAAATGGGGGGAATGGGGTCCTATATATAGGAAACCCACATTTCTACAAAAGTCCCTGACAATTGACTCAATGACAAATAACCGAGGGGGTAGGGGAGAGCCCTTGGGCCAAGCCCAATGAATTGGGCCCAATAGCTAACTAGACAACCTAATGACACTCAAACTTAGGGAAATGAACACAAGACCTAGGAACATGACTCAAATAAAAGGGAAAATACATCAAATGACTCAAATAAAAATTACATAGGACTCAAAATTAAATGACTAGACCATGCCGGATGCAACCGGGGCGAGGAGACGAGCTGTGAACGTGGGCATGGGAGGTGATGTCCCCATCATACTCCCGGGGTGTGGAGAACTCGACTCCGTCGAGTAAGTGTCCTTCCCTCCTTGGAGGGTGTAGAAGTGGTACTGCCCTCAAGTCTTCCGAACGAGACCGATCCATCCACCTGCCGAGATAGCGCTCGTATACCTTGCTCCTGGTGGTAGTGACCTGTTCATCCAATATTCGTTCAATGCGCTCACGCTGGGCTCTCTTGGCTGGTGGACTCTCCTCACGGGTGGGTGCTCTCTCAACGGAGGGAATAGGCTCAATATCCTCACTAGGTACCACCGTGGGTCCCTTGTATGGCACTAGGTCGGCGACACTGAATGTGGGACTTACCCCATATTCCTCGGGGAGATCTAACTCATAGGCATTTGCACCAATGCGCCTCAGGACCTGGAAGGGACCAGCCCCACGTGGCCTCAATTTGGAGATGGCTCCCGGGGAGAGCCTCTCCGTCCTTACCATCACAAAGTCACCCTCATGGAATTCTTGGTGACGTCGATGAGAGTCGGCTTGCCTTTTATAAGTCACATTCTTCTTGCTAATGTGCTTGCGGATCTCTTTATGCAATGTTGTGAATGCAGACATTCTAGGGGTGATGGGTGGACCTGGGCAACCAAAAGTAGACCTATCGTGTAATGATGCAGTGTAGACTTTGGTTAGCCTAGGTGGGCCGGGGCACCCGTAGGTGGCCCTATCATGCAAATTAGTGATAAATATTGGGGGACCCGGACATCCGTAGATGCCTTTGACATGCTTAAGACCCATGATGAATGAAGGTGGACCATGACATCCGAATATGGACCACTCATACTTTCTACTTGACATGTGGGTGATATGAATGAATGGACCCAACATAGTGTTCATGCCAAGGGGTATGGTAAGCCTAGACACATGCATGCTTTTCCCAAAGGTGACTTCCATGTGTATAGGTGTGGGACAACCTTTGAACTCCCATTGGAAAGGATCGAATGGATCTAAGAAGGTGGTCATCATGGGGTGGGGCACAACCTTATTACCTAGGGATATGTGGCTCAAGGTCATGGCTCCCAAGGTGTAACCCGGGTCTAGGATGGGGTGGATTGGGTCAAACATGGTGGGTTGGGATAGGGAAAGGTAGGTGGTGGTTAAGGTAGTTGGGTCACCCGGGTTCCTTGACTCCCATTGTAATGGATCATAGGGATCATAAAATGGGTTACTAAGGGGAAGGAGCTCCATGTCCTCAAGGTCCTCAAAAGGTGCTAAGTCATCCCTCTCAATGATAATTGGGTCAATGTTCTTGGTGAGTGGGTTGGCCATGAGGGGAGGGCTTGGCTCTCTACCCGATATAAAAAGCTCCAATTGGAGGAGAAGGTCGGGCTCATCGGGTGTGGGGAGGAATAGAAGGAGGTCGCTAGTGTAGCAACCAATGGTGCAAACCGAGGTGATAGACCCGATGCATAGGTGTAGGAGGCCAAGGCTCCTAGGTTGTTCGGCCATAGGGGTCAACATGCTAGTGAACTCAATTTGCCATGCTAGGCCCTTAAGAAGATCCCCTAAAGTTTCCACTTGGTAGGATGATTGGATGGTGGTGTGATAGGTGGAGAAGGGTACTATGGGGAGGTTTAGCTCCATGAGAGGGTAGACATTGGACGTGATGGGGTGAATTGGTTTCTCCTTTAGCCATCTAGCTAGGGGCCCATCTATGATTATGGTGCCATTTGTGAAGGTTTGTGGCTCTTGAAGACTCGGACAATTTGAAGTGGTAAAGGGTTGAAGCTCTTCCTCACCATTGGTGTGAACTTGGGTTTCCTCATGGGTGGGGAGAGGGTCTGGGCTAGCAACTATTCCTATGTGAGTGGGTGTGGCCTCTTTTCTTAAGGGAATGGGAGGGTCTTTTGGAGATGGGGTGATGATGGTTGGGGCATGGTGCACCCGGGGTGGTGAGTGAGGTCGAACTTGGGTTGGGAGTGGAAGTAGTGGTGGCTTAGGTTGGGGTAGGGTTGGGGTTGGAAGTGGAAGGTGGGTTGGTTCAGTTTGGGTTGATTGGGGGGGTGTACCCTTTTTAGGGGAAGATGGAGGGATAGTGGTGTGGACCAAGGGGAATTGTGGAGAGGTGGATGCTTGGTTTATTTGGGTCTTAGGGAGAGGACTTGGTTGCGAAGTGTAGTTATGATGGTTGAGAGGTGATTTGTTGGGGTTGGTGGGGGTGGAGACCAAAGGTCGGTCTCAAGTTGGCCGGGTGGGGATGGAGGAGTGGTAGTGCTCCTCGGGTTAGGGGTGCTTGAGTAGGAGGGGTGGGAATGTTTGGGGATGTAGATCTTTCTAAGTTCTACTTTCATATCATCCCATGAGGAAATGGGCTCTTGCCTCCTAACCCTTCTTAATCCCTCTATGTGTTCCCACTTACTCTTGGCTTGACCCCGAAACCGTCCCTTGGCCCGTCGGACTCTCGCGGATCCATATACCCAAGTCTTTTCAAAGTACTTTTCTATGGTAGCCTCCCACCTAAGATAGTCACTAGAACGTGATCCGTCAAAGGTAATATCCCTATCTAGGATGAAGTCCATGGGTGGTGAGTAGGCTAAGTAGGAGGTGGCCATGATGATCGGGGGGGATCAATGCAAGGGTTGGATTGATGATGACTCCAATGCAAGCATGCCCTAGGACTTGACTTGTAGAGACAAGTCAATGACTTGCTCTGATACCAATTGATGTGACACAACCTAGGACTTAAACAGACAAGCACAATTGCAATCAAACGGACCGATGTCGACGACTGCTCACCCGTTGCTCACCAAGACCCGGGGTAACTTGGCAATGCCAAGGTGAGGTTGAGGGGTTGGGCCCTTGCTGGTAGAGGGCCAGCAAGGCCAAGACTTGATTCCCAATGGATGTGGAAGCCCAAGACAATGGGGCCGACCAAGTGCCAAAGGCACCGGTTTCTCTCTTTTCCCACGGTGATCACTTATAGCACAAGAGCTTAAGGATCGGGCTCTCATTCACGGCCAGCGGAGTTTATGAACTAATATTGAAAGAACAAGCACAAATTAGAGTAAAGTTTGGAGCACTTACTCGACCGATTTGAAGAAACCGGTCCCGCTCGGAGACGAGGGCGAGCGGGGAAGCGTGGGTTCCCCACACGCCGCGCCGGGGTAGCTTGACCTGTTTAAGCTATTACAACACTACACCCCATGCAAGGGGGGGATCGTGGGGAAGGGAAGATGATAGTTACAATCAAAACTACCTCCACGCAGGGAGGGGCCTTCAGCCGGCCAAGCGGGGTGGGGAAAACTAGGGCTAAAACGATGATGAAGTGAATATGCTGAATCTACCTTCTCTCGGCAATTGTGGACAGACAGTTGGTACTGTGGCTGCAGAACGTGATCAAGAATTTTTCCGAGGGCGAGACCAGTGGGAAAATCTTTGTTACTGGAACTGGAGTGCCTCTGAATTTTTCCGAATTCTTCTGGGGTCGCTGCTGGCCTGGGCAGGAGCTCGAACAGGGACGCTGATTCTTGGACTGACAGAAACTGGTTACTAATAGCAGGAAGAAGAGGTTGCCTTGGCCGCTCCCGAACTCCGAATTAGGTGCTGCCAGAGCCTCTGGAACCGTGGACGAGTCTTCTTTGCAACAGAACTAATGGGGAAGCGAAAAGATGCCGGCGAAGATCAGGGGACCCAGAACAGTGAGTGGGGGTCGGTACAGACTGTGGGAAGCAGAGTCGCACGCCTGAGGAAGAAAATTCGTAACTTCTGCTGTCGGATGTTGAACGGAGTTCCGCTTCTTGGTTCTGAAAGTAGACAGGGAGAGGAAGAACTTTTCAGAAGAGCTCGTGGCCTGATTCTTCCGGGGATTGTCGTGGTGAAGCTTTCTCTCTGGATTAGGATCTCTGCAGAGCTAGCTCCTGGTTTCCAACAGCAGGTTGCAGAGAATGCCCCGGCAGCTCCCGACCTTGGAATCAAGCTCCGTCAGAGTCGTTGGAATCGTGGACGAGTCCTCTTCACAGAAAAACTGACGGGGAAGCCAACCGATGTTGGAGAAGACTAGGGGATGCAGAACAATGGCAACTAGTCGGTGCAGACTATGAGTAGCAGATCTGCGTAGCTGAGGGAGAAAAATGAGAACTCTGGATCACGAATGCCGAATGAAGTTCTGTTTCTTGATTCTGGAAGTAGACTGGGCGATGAAGAACTTTGAAGAAGAACTCGTGGACTGATTCCTTCGGGGTTCGTCGTGACAGAGCTTCTAATCTGGCTCAGGTCCTCAGCCGAGGCAGAACTGCACAGTTGTGGGAGAATTGACCTCTTGGACGGCTCGGAGATCAGAAGAAGATGAAACTACTTCTGTTACGAAGGAGACGGGTAGACGCTTCCGACGATGGCTCTTGGGTCTTCAAACTCGTCCGGAGGAAGTCGTGGTGGCCGCTGCAAGTTACTGGTTCATCTGCAACCTCTGGACAGCAAACTGCAACTTCGAAGTAGCTTCCAATGACCAAGAAAGAAGAAGGGGAAGGGGATAGATGAGTGTGGGAGTGACCCCTGGTTGTAAGGAGATCTTGGAGGGGGTGTTCTAAGGTGTGGGAGGTGGAGAATAAGGTCTGTAAGAGGGTCCAATAGATGGTGGTAGTGGGGGCTGCGAATTTGGTTGGAATGAAGAGAGGGAAAGGATATTCGAAAATAGGTTTAAGGGTGGGGTTAATTTTTTGTCTTGGGAATGGGGGGGTTGTGTTGGGGAAGGGAAGGGGTGCTTGGGGTAGTGGGAAGGGTGCTTGGGAAAGTGGGAGGGGTAGTTGGGGGTTGGATGGTGAGGAGAGGATTGGTGGAGGGGGTCTTGGGAAGGGGTGGAGTATTGATGAGGGTTGTGGGGAATGGGAAGAGGCTTAAATGGGGTAGGTGGGGAGTGGAGGTGGTTGGGAAGGGAGGAGAGAGAAGAAAATTCGAATTTGGGTGTTGAGGAGAGAGAAAGTGGAGTGAAAAAGAGAGATTAAGAGAGGGAAGGGTGGGGAATCTCTCCCCTAGGGTTTCTCACCCAAAAAATGGAATCTCTTCACTAGATAAGAAGTGTAAACTCTCAAAATGGCAAGTTTTTTCATTCATTGATTCATTAAGTTGGAATGGGGGGGAATGGGGTCCTATATATAGGAAAACTCACATTTCTACAAAAGTCCCTGACAATTGACTCAATGACAAATAACCGAGGGGGTAGGGGAGAGCCCTTGGGCCAAGTCCAATGAATTGGGCCCAATAGCTAACTAGACAACCTAATGACACTCAAACTTAGGGAAATGAACACAAGACCTAGGAACATGACTCAAATAAAAATTACATAGGACTCAAAATTAAATGACTAGACCATGCTGGATGCAACCGGGGCGAGGAGACGAGCTGTGAACGTGGGCATGGGAGGTGATGTCCCCATCAATTCTTGTATGCATGCAGAAGCCTCATATGATAAACACAATCATGCATCAAGAAAAGGAAGAAATGTTTCATGTTTTTATTGTGGGAACTTTGGTCACGACATGTACGATTACTTCTTAATGAAGCTTGATGATGATGAAGCTTTAAAATCAAGAATGAAAATGAATGTTGATTCTAAAAACCATGAGAAACCCACGAAGATAACTCAAAACACTCATTACTTTTATTGTGGGATGCATGGTCATGTTTTTGAAAATTATTTTATAAAGAAAAATGATGATGAGTGGTCTTTCAGGAAAAACATCTCTTGTCATTACTATGGTGGCTTTGGACATAAGATGAACAATTGTTCTTTAATGGAAAATGATGAAAAGCTGTCCATGAGAAGAAAGTTTTCTCATTATTTTTATTGTGGCCTGAATGGACATTCTATGGATGATTGTACCATGATGAGGGCCGATGATGAATGATTTGCTATGAAAAATAGGAATTCATCTGTTCGTGTAAGAACTAACCCCTCGGGACTAAAGATGGCTTGGGTACCCAAAATACCAAAATGAGAATTTATTTTGCAGGGGCGTCTTGAGGACAAGTGATGTTGATAAATAAAGGACTCACAAGGCGAGAAAGAAAAATGGTTTGATCTTGAAAGTCATCTTATTTAGGTCTACTTTGAAATCTGAAAAGGTGAAAGTTGAATTTGGAGTTTGCATTTAAACAATTACATTTCTGTTTGTGTTGATTTTAGTATCTTCAAAAGTGCTGAGATCTGCAGGTTAAATGGTTAGGTGATTATGACTGCTTTGCATTGTCTCCATTTCACATTATGTGAACAAACTTGTATTTGGAGCTATTTCACATCTTGTGAATAAGTCTGGCTTTTGAATGCTTCACTTTGGATATACATAGTTAGTTTTCATACACACCTTCTCTTGCTTTACAAATAATGATTCGTCTTTGAGTGCTCTGGTCTGTGCATAATGTCTTTCACACTCTTACTCACATCCTGCAAATAATGGTTCACTTTTGCAAATTCACTTTACATATCTAGTTCCATGATACTCATTGCACATATCATACACATCTTTGCATACTTGTAAATAGGAATATTTTTTCAATCATCTTTTCAAGTTCATGCATATACTTGCATATATATATATACATACTTGACATACTCGTGTGCTTGAATTCCATGATTATCCGGTATATCAAATGATGATTGTGGAAGGTTGGATTATATCCAACTGGATGTTGAGTCTCCTTGAGTGATTTTGATGATAACAAAACTCTGAGTGGAGGATTTATCTCGGCTCGTGTCTTAAGACTCTATATACGAGCTAATGGGGTTCAAGTTTATACCTATCAATTCTGTGAAAAACTCATAAGTTTTATTTGAATCATGTGTTTCAAATTGAGTTAACCTTGTTTAAACAAACCCCAAAATTCATGATACAATCATTCACTTAAAACCCTTTGAAGGGGCGTGATCTCGCGCTTGTCCTGAGCTGGGAGGGTGATCACCGAATAGTGAACTGCAGAGAAAGGGAAACGAATCAGGAAGCCCAGGGATGGTTCCCTAGGGAAAACCCTCCGATGCTTAAGTCAGTAGAGCAATTGTAGAAGGTATTGAGGGAGGTAGAAAGAGGTGCACGAGATCCCCCAACACCAAGATGGTGAAGTGGTTCCTGCTCAGGGAGTTTTAGGCCTGTATTCGCCTTACCTGCCGCCGGAGGGAGTCCCTAGTTTATATAGCGAGCTCACCTGATGAGTCCCGTAAGCTGAGGAGTTTCAGGCGGGAGTTACGTCCTCATCATGGGATCGTTACGTCCTCATCGTGGGATCGTTACGTCCTCATCATGGGCTCTTCATGGCCTTGAGGGATCATGGCTCCTTTATCCCCCTAAACTCCTGCTCATAAAGGGCTCTCAACGGCTGCATGGATAAACACTTGTCAGTCGGTCCGAGCATAAGAGGTGCCAGCCCTGTCCGGGCGATAGGCATAGCTCGGATGCTGTCAGGTCGGAGTGGGTGCAGAGCGCTCGCCTCTATCCCGATGGAGGGATAACTCGGGCATGGGTCTTCCTCCGTTCTGATACTCTGTCCTTCCGAGCCTAAGGGCCGCCGAGGAAGGGTGGGTTCCCGAGTGATCTTTATTGGGCTTTTTGCCTAAGTGGGCCCTAGGGGGCTATCACTTGGATGAGCTGAGCCTCGTTTGGTCCTGATGGGCCTAGTTCGGCTGCTCTTAGTTGGGCTACAGAAATCCCCCTCTCCACCCTTATTACCTTGATCAATTTCTCCAGGCTAACAACTTAGTTTTGCAGGTCCAGGCTATTCCGGTCGACCAGGACCATAGGCCCGGTCGACCAGTTTTTCCAGAGACGAAGGGTGGCAGGTTTTACAGGTTTCGGTCAACCTGGACCCTAGAACTGGTCGACCGGTTCTTCCAGAAACTAAAAACTCCGGAAGTTACAGGTTTCAGTCGACCACCCCTGGAATTCCAGTCGACCGGAACTCTCGAAGCCCTCTTTTGTTGACTTTTGGTCCAAGCTCGAAAAGAGGGAGTTTCTCCCAATTGTTTAAACCCTTTGGTCTCAGTCTTGGAGTGAATTATGGATCTGGTCTGGGGACTTGTCTCCTGACCTTCCAAGATCTATAAAAGATCTCTTTGGGGTCATAAACCCTAAGGCTTTTGAAGAAGAAGAAGAAGGAGAGGCTGTCAAGGAGAGGGTGCTGGTACTGTTCACGTGAACAGTGATCCAAGAGAAATTCTTCATCCAAGAGCTGAAGCTTTCAAGAGCAAATCTGCATCCAAATGAAGTGAAGATCAAGCCAAGAGCAAGCTTCATTCAATACTATCCTCATCCACTAAGGGGGAGCATGATCTATATTTTCACTTCTTGTTTTTGTTCCTTCCATTCATGTTTGAGCTGATTCGTGCTTCTCTTGTAATATTCAAGCACTCGTGTGTGTGGATCTAGACAGATCTGTGTGTGTGTGTGTGTGTGTGTGTGTGTGTACTTCGTTGTCCATCATTATTCTTGTGTGTCCGTGCTCTAGCACTTTCGTGAGAGTTCTATACTCCTCATGTGTGTATGTGTGTGGTTGGTGTTCGTCTTGTAATCTTCTACAAGATAGTGTGTGAATCCTCACAGTGTGTGAGGGGTGGACGTAGGTTGCTGTTGTTGCAAACGAACCACCTAAAAATCACTGTCTACTGAATGGTTTGATCCATATCTTCTACCTCCATTCTTTTTAGCTTAGTTTTATATCGCATTATCCAGCTTTAGTTCATTAATTTTTAATACCCAATTCACCCCCCCTCTTGGGTGCCATTTAATTTCGGGACTTCAATTGGTATCAGAGCTAAGGCTCTTTCTTTCACAGATCTAACGATCTAGAGTAAGATCCGGTTAAATGGCAAACAAGGGTATGATACCCGAGGGTCACTCCATCAACCGTCCTCCCTTCTTTGACGGTTCAAACTACTCGTACTGAAAAAATAGAATGCATGTTTTTCTGAGGGCTCAAGAGTATGAAGTTTGGAGAGTTGTGGACAAGGGTCCTCATAAACTCAGGGCTGATGAAGAAAAATGGACACCCGAGGAAATTAAGAAATGCACTGCTAATTTCAATGTCATGAATATTATGCAATGTGCGATACACCCTAATGAATTCTCTCATGTTTCTATGTGCAACTCAGCCAAAGAAATGTGGGACAAGCTGCGACTCATATACGAGGGAACTTCAGAGGTCAAGGAAACCAAGGCAAATCTCCTAGTCACTGACTATAAGCTATTTAAGATGAAACATGAAGAAACCATCTCCGAGATGTTTGCAAGGTTAACAGAGATCACAAATGGTCTCAAAAGTCTCGGGAAGGAATACTCAAATGCCGACCTTGTGAGGAAGGTGTTAAGGCCCCTACCGTCAGCTTGGCACACAAAGGCCACGGTAATTGAAGACTCAAAGAACCTGTCAACTCTGACCTTGGACGAACTCATAGGGTCACTCATGACCTATGAGATAAATATAAAGAGGACAGTTGATGAAGACATCAAGAAGAAAAAGGTCATTGGATTGAAAGCTCATCACTCCGATGACGAATTTCAAGAAGGTGAATCAAGTGACGGAAGCAATGAAGAGGAAGAATTGGCGATGATAACTCGCCAAGTGAGAAAATTTCTAAGGAAGAAGAGAAATTTTTAGGGAAACTTCAGAAAGGGGCAAAGAAGGCCCACGCAAACCAAAGGCGAATCGAGCAAGCCAAGTAGCATCATATGCTACGAATGCAAGAAACCTGGGCACATGAGAGGTGAATATCCAGATCTGAAAAAGAAATTCAAGAAGGATAATTTCAAGAAACCCAAAGCCATGGTCGCCACTTGGAGCGACGAAGAAGATGAACCATCTGATGAAGAGATTCAAGAACTTGTGGAAAGGTTATGCCTCATGGCACATGAAGATGAATCTACGGAGGTAAATTCTGACCCTGATTTCATTTCCAATGAATAATGGGAATCCGAGTATGAAAAGCTGTACACTAAATACAAGAAAATCAGATCTGAAAATAAAACTCTCAATAAGAAACTTGATGACTTGTCATGTGAAGATATCTTTGTCAAATTTGAAAAACTGGAACAGGAATGGTTTGAGACTACGGAAGAAAAGGAAAGTCTTTTGCAAATAATTTTAGACTGTGATAAAACCAAAGAGGAACTATCGTGCAAAATAGTTGAAATGGAGGAAGCATGTGAAAAGATCAAGATTGAAGAACAAATTCTGAAATCCACAAACTCAGAACTTGAAGAAAAGGCTGTGAGTTTAGAAAAAGAAGTGGCTGATCTTCAGTTCACACTGTCAAGATTTGTTAGGGGCAAGCAAAATCTAGATAATATGTTGGGAGTTAAAGTCAATTTTCAAAAACAAGGTCTCGGATACACTCTTCAAAACCAAAAATCGTTTGAGCATAAGATCACCACATCCTTTGTTCATGAAAAAGATAAAAACCATGCTTCATATTCCAAGCCTGAACCAAAACATGCTCAACCCAAACCACGACAGTTTCAAAGAAAGTTTGCACCTGTTAACTGTTATCATTGTGGTAGATTTGGTCATGCTATTGTAAATTGCTGGTTCAAACAAAACCCACCTAGAAATCATGGTTTTTGGACCAAGAAGAGATATACTCAGAACTGGACTAACTCCTATGGACCCAAACTAGCTTGGGTACCAAAAATAATTGCATGAGAATTCTTCTTCTTGCAGATATGTCTTGAAGCCATGGGGAGCAAATGATACCTGGACAGCGGCTGTTCAAGGCATATGACAGGGGACAAGAAAGTGTTCTCTACACTGCAAGACAAGGATGGAGGTTCAGTTGTCTTTGGAGGTCAAGATAAAGGTAAAATCGTTGGGATTGACAACATTAGTAAGAATTCTGAAATTCTTATTGAAGATGTGCTTTTGGTGAAAGGTCTGAATCACAATCTGCTAAGCATAAGTCAATTGTGCGATAAAGGTTTTAAAGTTATTTTTGATGAAATCCACTGCATTGTCTTGAGCAAAAACACAAATGAGATCAAATTTCTTGAAAAAAGAAATAACAATGTCTATACTGTTGATATTGATAATGTTTCTTGTGATGATTTCTGCTTGGTTACGAACAATCATGAAAATGCATGGTTATGGCACCGTAGGTTGGGTCATGCTAATTTTGGAGTAATCTCCAAATTGTCTAGGCATGCTTTGGTGAATGGACTGCCAAAATTAAAATTTGAAAGTGATAGAATTTGTGAAGCTTGCACAAAAGGTAAACAAACACGAACTTCTTTCAAAAACAAAAATATTGTTTCATCCGCTAGGCTATTGGAATTACTGCATCTTGATCTTTTTGGTCCTACTGGAACCTCTAGCCTAGGAGGAAAATCATATGGCTTTGTGATTGTTGATGACTTTTCAAGATTTACATGGGTGCTCTTCTTAGCAAATAAAAATGATGCCGTGACGGAATTTCAAGTTTTCTGCAGGAAAGTTCAAAATGATAAATGCTATCTCATCACCACCATTCAAAGTGATCACGGTGGAGAATTTGAGAATCATGACTTCAGCAAGCTTTATGAAGATCAAGGATATACGCACAACTTTTCATCACCACGGATGCCTCAACAGAATGGAGTAGTGGAAAGAAAAAACATAACCTTGATAGACATGGTGCGGACTATGTTAAGTGAGAACTCCTTGCCCAAGTATTTCTGGGCCGAGACGGTAAGTAGAACATGTTACATCATCAACCGGGCAATGGTAAGGCACATCTTAAAGAAAACTCCTTATGAGCTGTACAAGGGTAAGAAATCAAACATCTCTCATCTCAAACCCTTTGGATGCTCATGTTTTATTCTAAACAATGGTAAGTCTAATCTAGGAAAGTTTGACGAGAAAAGTGACAAAGGAATTTTCCTAGACTATGCACTCAACTCTAGAGCTTACCGATTGTTCAATAAGAGAACCTTGGTTGTAGAAGAAAGTCCTCATGTAATTTTTGATGAATCTGAATTAAAACTAACAAATCAGTCTGTTCAAATTGTGGATGCAGATGAGGATTCCAAAGGTCGGGATGATGTCAAGTCCAAGAATGAGCCAACTGAAGGTGGATCAAGCAAAAGTGAAGAAGATGAGGATCCCTCAATTGAAACACTTCAAGAGCAGCAAGTGCAACACCCAGATTGGCCAAGACCACCCACTCTTCTGAAAGATCACCCCGCTGTAAACATAATAGGTAATCCTGAAGACGGGGTAAGAACTAGATCCTCTCTACGGCAAGTAGAAGTGGAGGACTTGGTTGCTTTAATTTCTCGAGAGGAGCCTAAGGACATTCACGATGCTTTGCAAAATGACTCCTGGATCCAGGCTATGCATGAAGAGTTGCACCAGTTTGAAAGAAGCAAAGTGTGGACTCTTGTGCCACGTCCTAGAAATCAGCCCGTAATAGGAACCCGTTGGGTCTTTAGAAATAAGCTGAATGACATGGGTATGGTCATTAGGAATAAGGCCCGGCTTGTAGCCAAAGGGTATAGTTAGGAGATGAGGATTGATTTTGATGAATCTTTTGCCCCGGTCGCTAGGCTAGAAGTAGTCCGAATTTTATTATCTTTTGCTTGCTCACTGAACTTCAAACTGTTTCAAATGGATGTCAAATCTACTTTTCTTAACGGGTATATCAAAGAGGATATTTTTGTAGAACAACCTCCAGGCTTTGAAGATTCCAAGCACCCACGACACATGTACAAGCTCCAAAAGGCGTTGTGCGGGCTTAAGTAGGCACCAAAGGCATGGTACGAAAGGCTTACTTCTTTTCTGACTGAAAATAGGTTCAAAAGAGGTAAGGTTGACCAAACACTCTTCACAAGAAAATCAGGTAAAGAGATACTGGTAGTTCAAGTGTATGTTGATGACATAATCTTTGGAGCTACCAACAATGCCCTATGTGATGAATTTGCAAGAATAATGCAAGGAGAGTTTGAAATGAGCTTAATGGGTGAACTAACCTTCTTTCTTGGTTTGCAGGTAAAATAAACGCCCGAAGGCATCTTCATAAACCAAGCCAAGTATACAATGGAGCTGTTGAAAAAATATGGGATGGCAGAAGTAAAACCCATATCGACTCCGATGGCCACAACCACGAAGTTGGACAAAAGTGAAAATGGTAAAATAGTAGATCCTACACTGTTTCAAGGTATGATCGGATCACTACTGTATTTAACAGTATGTCGCCCTGACATTCAGTATAGTGTGTGTCTGTGTGCGCGCTTTCAATCATGTCCAAAAGAATCACATCTAATGGCTGTTAAACGGATTTTTCGGTACTTGATTGGCACACTAGACATTGGTTTATGGTTTCCTATCGACAGTTCTTTTGATTTGATTGCATATACCGATGTCGATTATGCTGGTTGCATTGTTGATCGAAAAAGTACTAGTGGGTACTCTCAGTTTCTTGGTGGTTGCCTAGTTTCATGGGCCTCCAAGAAATAACATTCAGTAGCTCTCTCAACGGCCGAGGCTGAGTATGTAGCCGCCGGAAGTTGTGGAGCCCAAGTACTTTGGATCAAAAATCAATTGCTTGACTTGGATATTGAAATAAACTGTGTTCCAATTTTATGTGACAACACAAGTGCAATCAGTCTATCAAAAAACCATGTTCAACATTCTAGGACTAAGCATATAGACATTCGACACCATTTCTTGAGAGATCATGTAGGCAAAGGAGTTTTTGAGCTGCATTTCATTAATACTCTCAATCAGCTGGCCGATATCTTCACCAAGCCCTTAAACCAGGAGCAATTCAACAAGATTAGAAGGGAACTTGGCATGTGCAAGGGTGAGGGCATTCACTTAGGTCTGCATTAAGTCGCGTGATGCATTTCAGAAGCATTAAGGGCAGTTAGTGTGACATGCATCACCATGTTATGTGTTTCACTTCTCTATGTTTGATACCACCCTGCATGTGTGATTATATTATTTTATCTTTATACCTCTCCTTGGAAATTTCTAAAACCCTATACTCCTTGACAAATAAATGTGGACAATTGACCTCGAGATACTAGACAGTCACTAAGGGGGAGCCTTCAGAAAAACCTCGCTGGTTGATTCTTCGGATGTTCCTTACTGAAATTCTCTCCAAAAGAAAAGAAAGAAAACAAAAAAAGGAAAAAAGGAGGAATGACATTTTGCACGACGAGGTGAATGACATTTCGCCTGGTTGATTTTCAAGAGGTGAATGACATTTTGCCAGATTTGTTTGCACTCTTTGCAATTCAAGACGGGTGGAATGATTTTGTCTCCATATACACTAGATATTATCCAAACCTAGTACATCAATTTTATGGGAATCTCATTGAGAGAAATGGAAACTTATTCACAGTTGTTCAAGACATTGAGATACATATTGGACCCGATCTTTTCTGGCTTGCATTAGGAGTTTCAGCCTGGGGTGCCGATATGACGTTTGGACATGGTGAAATGCCAGACACATTCCTTGTTATGACGAGTTGTGACTATGTTCAGGGAGTTAGTAATCTTATTCAGTTTAATGCCAATCATTTTTTGCCTCTGCAACGTGTTCTACATCACATGTTCACTACCTTGATTTATCCAAAAGGCGGTAGCAAAAATGAAGTGACGGCAGTTCATCGGTTCTTATTTTACCATGTTATGAATGGGAACACTGTAAATATGGGTCGACTCATGACCACCTTGATTGATTCATGCCGCACCAACTTGGGACGATCCTTACCTTATGCATCCCAATTGACAGGAGTGTTTATCTATGCTGGGGTTGATTTGGGTGAAGAAAGATCACTTCCAATTCGCCAGGATGATGTTTACAACGAACACAAGATCTTCTTCAATCTTGGTTATTATTGGGGTGAAGATGGTGAGCTTACAAGGGATATCCCCACTTATGTAGAACTGCTTGCAAATGAGGAAGAACCGTAGCAACCAGAGGATAATGGGGATGTACCCCCACCAGTTCAGGTGGAGGATCAGCCTCCCCCACCTTCTCCACACCATATGGATGAGGAGTTGCCTCCACCTCCACAGTTTGCTCACGGGGAGTCCTCTACTCAGGGTGCTGGTCAGCCTTCTTGGGGGGACTATGAGGCTCTTGATAGGCGTGTATTAGGCATGGAAACCCGGCTCTACTCATCCCTTGATAGGCTAGACACCTTCATGGACAGCATGACTGTCCGAATGGATTCTTTCTTCCATGCTCTGGATGACCTTTCCAACCACATGGCCACACTTTATGCCAGCCACGAAGACAACCGTGAAGCCTTCCAGATTACCAATCACTCCCTTCTCACCATCCAACAATAGCTTCTTCATAATGATGAAATTCTGCATAGCATTGAAGACCATCTCCCTCCTGCTCCTGCTCCTCCTGCTGCCGGTGCTTCTGGTGATGATGCTCGCGAGGGGACTCCGGATCACTCTGCTCATTAGCTGTCCTTGTGTCTATGTAGTGTCTTTTCTGTCCATTTTTCTTGTAACCCTCTCCCCATTTTGATGATGCCAAAGGGGGAGAAGTAGCTATGTCAGGTCCTATCTATATCTATATGTATTTTGCGTGTTTGCTTGTCTGCATGCTTGAGTCATTGTGAGTCATGTTGCATCATGTTAGCTTGCATCTTGTGTATTACATTTTGTGCGTCTTGTTGGTTGGAACTCCTTGCACTATAACAATCTTGTATCAGCAATCCTCGATCTGTAATGATATGATGTAATGCACTTGGTTTTAGCCACTTAATGGATTCACTTGTTCTACGTCATATCAATATCTGGGCATATATGAATGTTTCCATTATTTGAGTTCTTGGTTGACTCGTCTTCGCTCTCTCTACTTGTGTTTTGTCATCATCAAAAAGGGGGAGATTGTTGAGTCTCCTTGAGTGATTTTGATGATAACAAAACTCTGAGTAGAAGATTTATCTCGGCTCGTGTCTTAAGACTCTATATACGAGCTAATGGGGTTCAAGTTTATACCTATCAATTCTGTGAAAAACTCATAAGTTTTATTTGAATCATGTATTTCAAATTGAGTTAACCTTGTTTAAACAAACCCCAAAATTCATGATACAATCATTCACTTAAAACCCTTGTTACCTTGATCAATTTCTCCGAGCTAACAACTCAGTTTTACAGGTCCAGGCTATTCCGGTCGACCAGGACCATAGCCCCGGTCGACCAATTTTTCCAGAGATGAAGGGTGGCAAGTTTTACAGGTTTCGGTCGACCTGGACCCCAGAACCAGTCGACCGGTTCTTCCAGAAACCAAAAACTCCGGAAGTTACAGGTTTCATTCGACCGCCCCCGGAATTCCAATCGACCGGAATTCCCGAAGCCCTCTTTTGTTGACTTTTGGTCCAAGCTCGAAAAGAGGGAGTTTCTCCCAATTGTTTAAACCCTTTGGTCTCAGTCTTGGAGTGAATTATGGATCTGGTCTGGGGACTTGTCTCCTGACCTTCCAAGATCTATAAAAGATCTCTTTGGGGTCATAAACCCTAAGGCTTTTGAAGAAGAAGAAGAAGGAGAGGCTGTCAAGGAGAGGGTACTGGTACTGTTCACGTGAACAGTGATCCGAGAGAAATTCTTCATCCAAGAGCTGAAGCTTTCAAGAGCAAATCTGCATCCAAATGAAGTGAAGATCAAGCCAAGAGCAAGCTTCATTCAATACTATCCTCATCCACTAAGGGGGAGCCTGATCTATATTTTCATTTCTTGTTTTTGTTCCTTCCATTCATGTTTGAGTTGATTCGTGCTTCCCTTGTAATATTCAAGCACTCGTATGTGTGGATCTAGACAGATCCGTGTGTGTGTGTGTGTGTGTACACTTTGTTGTCCATCATTGTTCTTGTGTGTCCGTGCTCTAGCACTTTCGTGGGAGTTCTATACTCCTCACGTGTGTGTGTGTGTGTGTGGTTGGTGTTCATCTTGTAATCTTCTACAAGATAGTGTGTGAATCCTCACAGTGTGTGAGGGGTGGACGTAGGTTGCTGCTGTTGCAGTTGAACCACCTAAAAATCACTGTCTACTTAATGGTTTGATCCATATCTTCTACCTCCATTCTCTTTAGCTTAGTTTTATATCGCATTATCCAGCTTTAGTTCATTAATTTTTAATACCCAATTCACCCCCCCTCTTGGGTGCCATTTAATCTCGGGACTTCACTGGAAACTTTCTTCACACGTGATGGTGGTTTTCGGACCTATGTTCTCCACCACGTACCGGAAATCAACTTGCTTGAAAATTTCAGTTCAGTGCTTGTTTGAATGTATATAATATACAACCACTTTTTGACTCCTTCTATGACTCATTCCTTGCTAAATGAAATTGCATTGATTTAGACATGTTTGTTACATGGCATATATTAAGGGAGAGCTTTTTTTAATAACCGTGCATACATTTAGGGGGAGACATTACTATGTTGAGACTAATTCATCTTTTACATTCAATACAACCACCCACACAAAATGCACCTTTTTGAGATAATGATTCAATCAAATAAGGATTATTATTTTCTACTCCACACTCTAGAGGGCTATTGATTCTCAACATAGAAATCACATGTCTCGTGAGGAAAAAACTGTTTACCCCTTCAAAAATTTGTATAAGTGGAACGTGGATCCGAGTAGCCAGGAATCTCCCCTGAAATAAAGGAGGAAACTCGCGTCGAAAGGAGAAACTAATCCATATGAAAATAAGTGTGATTTGCCACTGAGTATCCGGGAAGTGCCCCTGAGACAAAGGGTACAACTCGCATCGAAAAGTGTCTCATCCACATCATAAAAAGTGACGAAACTGAGTAACCGGGAATTGCCCCTGAAACAAAGGGCATGACTCGTGTCAAAAGGTTAGTCACACCATTTTTAGTAATTAAAAATTAGGGTCATACGTAGCTACCAATATTCGAGCATTGTGTATGGAAGTGTATGGATGAGAAGTTCTTTTCAGTGTTCTTTAGAAAATCTGATTTTCCATATTGACTTGAACTTCATTGCTAAATCTTCACATATGCACCTTGGGTTTGATTGTTTGAATGTCCTTTATGAATCAATCGTCTTTCATGGTTAATGTAGTACTTTATTTATGTAAGCACGACCTTCTTAGTATTATTCATGCACTTCATGTTCAACGATCAATAGCATTATTCTTACACCCATCCCGGAGGGACTTGCATGAGTCTATATCTTATTATGCATGCCTGAGTGCTTGATTGTTTAATCTGGTTTGCACATATCATGCTTCATTTCATTTACATGCATCTATAGGTTATACTTGTAAATAACATGTTAAATAACCCATTGTCGGTTGGTTTTTGGTACTTGACAATTGGGGGAGAATAACGTACTTTTTAGCACTATACTTTTTGTGCATAGCTAGGTTTCACACTTTGCATATAGGTTAGTTAAATAAATACACTTATGAATAATTAGTCATACATATAGCAAAAATTACAAAAATTTGAGCACTTGCACTTCTTTCACACATCTACTTGTTGCACGTCAACTTCCAAATTCTTATTTACTGTTATTGGTCTATACACCTTCCCTTCATGGGAGGTTTATTGTTGGGTTCATGCGCTCATGTCTCATTCATTTTTGGAATCTTTACAGTTGTTCCTCAGTCCCCCATTTTTTTGATAATGCCAAAGGGGGAGAGAAATTTGAATAGCCACAATATATTGTCATCATCAAAAAGGGGGAGATTGTTGGGTTCTGTGCGCTCCCCTCTTTGTCCTTGATAATGGTTTTGATGATTACAATATATTGTGTGTTTTACGTATGCTTTAAAGTGAAAATATTCTGAGTATGTGCTGTGGAACATGTCTGTTATGTCTATTTTTGTCTCATGAACTCATATCTTGCTATCTTGCTTTGCAGGTTGATTCATGATTCAAGGTTGTTTTAAAAGGGCTTGAAGCTAGAATACTAGATTTCTAGGTTGTGTTGATTTAATACTTTCATGAATCTGATTTTCAGATAGTGGTGATTCAAGGTGCCCTTCATCCCTTGGTCCCATGGTAAAACAATGTTGGTTGGATGTGGTTTTAGAAAGCATTGGGCTGAATTTACAGGTTTTCTATTGTAGCATCATGTCTTTTTCTACTATAAATATTTCCATATAAATTAATTATTTATTGGCTCAACTTCTAAAGAGATTATTAAAATTCTGGAAAAATATGAATCTAGTGTAAAATTGAATTTGTAATAACTTTATCTTCAGGTAAGAGGCCAAAATAAAATACGTGTAGGCCCAATTTCGCGTTTTAGCAATTTTTCGTGGGTTTAGAAGGCCTAGTTTAACCATCGCAATTTGGGTCCAATTCTAGCCCAATTGTGCTTCGATTCGACCCAAACCCTAGCCCATTGTTAGGTCTTTGCTTTCTCTTCGAAAACCCTAAGTCTAGACGCTTCTATCGGCGGCGGCGGCGGTGGATTAGAACCTTATCCGAAGTTTTCGCCGGAATTTCTTCATAGGACTCTTCAACCAAATTCGATCTCTAGGAGTCCCTATAGGTTCTATTTATAGAGGGCTTTTGACACCCTAGAACCCTATTTGCACCAGCAACAGGCGGCGTGACCGATCGTGACCAGACGAGGGGGAATTTGGGCGTTCTTGGAGCGGTACCTAGGGTTCTGGCGACCCCTCTTCTTCGTCCCTCTTTCCTTCAAGCAAGGGTAGGTGTCTCTTAGGACAAACAGAAATCTAATAATACCATCTTGTGCGTCTTTATGAGTTCTTTCTTTTTATACCTAATTGCCCAATTTTCGTTCATCATGCTGTTCGAATTTTACGTTTTACTCCGAGGTGTATCAAAAGGATAACTTTCATGATTATTAGTTAAATATTGAATCTTGTTGTGTTAGATCTAATCAAAGCATGCTATTTTATACTAAATTTTATGCTCTTTCGAATGGTAGTATTTTTCCTAATATTTATTCATTCTTTCATGAGCAATCGAAGTTTAGTGTAACATGTCGAAGTTCATCGTTGGCTGGTTTCCAGGTTTATGTGACGCATCTTTCAGAGACCGTTACAATGTGACGGCCGCACGACAGACTGTCACATGAGCATGACAATTTCACGACAGACCGTCACTTGCCCCTGTGTTTTAAGATTTTTAAGATTTTACCTATTTATTTTCTGATACGTAACGCTCCTACTATAGACCGTTACATTCTTGTAACACCCCTTACATAGACCGTCACATGCTTCTGGCAGGGTATTTTTAAACTTTAATTTCATGTGTTTTAACCAGAAACTTGCTATGTTAGTAAGATATCTTGATCTATAAACAAGGCAGAACGTAATGTTAATGTTGATTATGATCATAAACATTAAATTTTATTCTACATGAAAGATGTTTAGAAAATCCTAAGTTGAATGATCATGAAGAATTTGATAAAAACCCTTAATTAATACTTGTATAAATTTTGATTTATGTAAGATATATTTGATCTTAGCATTATTGTTTGACAGTCATGCCACTCCGGTGGGATTGACTGACCGCACCATCTTGGTTTCCGTGTTTATTAGCCTCAATTCTTATAATAGATGGGACTCTCCGCCGGATATTCCTTCCGTCGGACTAGGACCACTATTATGAGACCTCCGTAAGACCCCGTGAGCCTGGGACTCCCACCAGGACGCCGGGCAAGTTGTACCCTAAAGACCTAAACTCATGAACGTGGTTTGAGTCGTGTTTTTGGACTAGCTCAAATTAAATTGGTCTGTGTACTGTAACGGCCCAAGATTGGATCGCCACATCATCGTAACGGCCCTGTGTACGACCGTCACGTTGCTGTAACGGCCCTGTTATATACCGTTACAAATAAGATATTAATAAGGTTTTTTGTTGTTTTATCATCATGAAGCAGTTATCAAGGTTGGCCTTGAACTGTGAGATCATGTGTGATCCTTGTTTACATCCTTGTTACCTAAAGACTCATAGTCTTTCTACTTGATGTCATTCCAATTTTGTTGAAATTTCTCATGATCTTAGAAGTAAGTTCGTGAGCTTAACCTTGGAACTCTTGGCCATTTAATGTGATGAATGTCTAGACTAGGATCATTGATCAAAACCTTTCAATGCCAACGTATCAAAAAGGGCCCGGTCTGGTCTTGGGAGGAGCGCCCGAAAGTATTTGTGCCCCGGGGAGTTTGTAATGACAAGGTGTGGCTTTGCACCGAAGTGCATGACTAGCGTGATTGGTCTATGACATTTCCACTTTTACTCAATTACTTGAAATTCCCGTGTGACATGATATGCGTGCTTGATATGGCCAATTCCATTTATCATTTCATGACATGAAAAGTTCTTGTTATACTTGTGTTTACTCTTTACTTGAAAGCTCATGTTCTTTTTCCTATCTATCTCTTGTCATTTATTTATCATCGCTTTTGTTACAATGTTATTGATAAATGGTTAATCACTTTAATTATGCCTGATGACAGAGATATAAAATCCTACTGAGCTTTGCTCACCCCTACTTTCCAATCCTTTTCAGGTAGTTCTGAGAAGGACGTTCGTTTCGATGGGGACGAGTGTAGACACGCCGTTTTTGACATTACCATGAGTAAATCTCATATTACACCATGATACCCCAAGGTTACCTCTACACTTTTAATTACTTTGGTGATTTCCTATTTTTCTAAAAAAAATTTATATATTTTTAAATTTTTTCATGAAAAATCTTTGACGTGTCAAGCTGCTTTGACGCCTCAATTTGAGGTGTCAAGGTACCTTGACGTCTTCATAAAAATATTTTTTATTATTATTTTTATGATTTTTAAATATTTTTTCTCTTTTTTTGAAAGTGACAGGGTAACTAGATGCCTGTTTTAAAGGCGTCCAGGACCCTAGACGCCTCATTTAGAGCTTCGTGCAACACGCGGGCGGCGCCGCTCCGGCCGACTAGTTTGACGTTTCGAATAAATCCAATCATGAAGATGTCATTGATCCTAGACGCATTTTAGAAGTCAAAGTTAGGCGCCGAAACCACTCGCTTTCCCCGCTGTCGACGGCTTTCGGCGCCGTTTTAATGGAAATTCATTGAGGCGTCAAGGGTCCTAGACGCCTCAATCAATAAAAAAATCATGGGCGCGTCCAGTCAGCTGGACGCCTCAACATTGAGGCGTCCAGGACCATGGACGCCCCAATAAATTTTTTCCCTATAAATAGGGACCCCCCTCCCTCGAAATCAGAGAGCTTCAGATCTGACAGAGGAGAGGGAAACTCTGTCGGATTCTTTTCTAACTCGTGGGTTTTGTAGGAGGAGGTTCTGCAGAATTTTCGGGTGCCCGCGCTCGCGAAAGGAAGGCAATCTTCATCCACCGTGCTTCCACGACGTCCCCACGCTGCCGGAGCTCTGCCGGATCATGTCATCGGCGCCTTCAATAAGCCACTCTCCCCCCTTTCTCTTTTGCCATTTCTATTACATGCATCATCCGCCATTTGTCATCTCGCTTCTGTTTTATGCACGTTTGCACGATCCTTTATCCATCATAATATTTTCCTCCTATTCGTGTCCGATAGGGGTTTAAAAATAACACCAACCAGGTGTGTGTCTCGCCATGATTTCGCTATTTTCATCACAAAGGATTGATACTACACTGTCATTTTTCTGATTCATTTCTTCTTTGTCTGTTTTCACAAGGGTAACCAAAGAAGGACCTCTCCATCGGCCGGCCGAAAGGAAAGGAAGAAGCAACCCACCATTTCCCGCTTTTGAGGTAAACGCGATCACTCTTCTTATTTTTGGGGTCTCCAGCCCTTGGCGATCACATCATATTTTCGAGACTGCGGCGAGTCACTTCCCGCTATGGCCGTTTGAATTATGTTTTTAAAATTCTGCCCTATTCTCATATCTTCGAGGCCTGTATCCCACTGGAGCAATCTCCTGTGGTGGTACTATGGCCGTTTAAATTCCGTCCTTTAAATTCTGCGCTATTCTCATCTCTTCGAGGCCTATATCCCACTGGAGCAATCTCCCGTGGTGGTGCTATGGCCGTTTAAATTCTGTTCTTTAAATTCTGTATTATTCTCATCTCTTCGAGGCCTATATCCCACTGGAGCAATCTCCGGTGGCGGTGCTATGGCCGTTTAAATTCCCGTCTTTTAAATTCTGCACCATCCCCATCCCCCCGAGGTCGCGGAGAGTCATTTCCCACTATGGCCGTTTAATCCCCACCTTTATTACGCAATATCTATGCTGCATATCATGCCGAAGTAATCTCCTGTGGTGGTCTCTATCTCTCTCTCTTTCTGTGTTACAGTAAAATGAGTGCGCTTCGCTCCCCGCAGCATTCCGCGTGACGTCGCTCACATCTTGGCGATCATGGTGGGACCTTCTTTTGCTTTCTTTTAGTTACCCTTGCGATTTCTTGTGGTTTGCATTACTATCTCTCTTGGGTGTTCTTGTACCTCTGTTGTCTCTGTTTTTGTTGTATTCCATATATCTATTCAGCACTTCATTGCATACATCCACCCTTTCTTTTCATTTTTCTAAGGATCACCCTCTCTCGGTGAAGGAAGGACTCTCCGTTCGGGAATTCCTCTCGACGGACTAGGATCTCCTCCATCGGGACCTCTGTAAGTCCCCGACAGCGAAGGATTCCCTCTTCGTTCACTAGGTCGGTTGTACCATTGAAGTTCCCCGGAGTTGGTTGACCCATTCGTGGTGAGACGAGTGACCCTAGTTGACACGGCGGTGAAACAAATTCAAATTAGGGTCCTTCCTATTTTTGTGTGAATTTCAGATCTGGTTAAAAATATAAATTTTTTTTATCAAAAACAGAAACAAAAAAGGGGACGTAAAAGCATCTACTTGTTTGATAATTTCTGCTATTTGCTTGTTAGTGTATGTTTTTACGTTCCGGAAGAACTTTGAGCATGGCTCACGAGTCTTTTGAGGAGAACCACCCCGGTCGTGGTCAGTCAATTGAGCCACATGTCCATGCTATGGACTCGGGCCCTTCCCACGAGGCCCCACGCGAGGTGCAGGCAACTATAGGGGACGCCTCCCCGCCACAGGACATTTCATCCTTGTTAGGTGCCCTTGCCAATACGGAGCTCACCTCCGAACAACTCCGAGCCTTTCAGGCCATTCTAAAGGGGAAATCTGTTTCTCCCGCTCCCCAGGAGTCAGCTCCAGCCATCGCACCCCTCCAGGAGTCGGTGCAAGCTATCCCCTATTCTACACCAGTACAAGCCATGCCTTCTCCCTCACTTCAAGGGCAGGCAAGCCAACATCCCCCCTCTTTCCAATTCCCTTCACAATCTAAAACCCCTGTTGTTCCCCACACACCACTCCAACCAGGGCCAACTGCAGGAAGGCCGCTATATCCCTCTCATGCGGGGTTCCCTCCTCAAGTCTCCGGGAGACATATTCCTCCCCAGTGGCAGGTGCCACCTTCACCCACCGAGGAGCTTGCCCAAGCACTCCTCCATAGGTTCAATAAAATGGATGACCAGTTTCGCAACCTAAAGCAAAGGGTGGACGTAAAATCCACCCCGAGGTTTCTCTGCCAATCCTACCTGTGTTTCATCTCCCTCCCTCCGAAATGCCTACGTACTGTAGGTACAATGGCACTGGCAATCCCTTTATTCACCTCAAGGACTTCATGTATGAATCCTCCTATTGGCAAAATGACCAGAGATCCCTGGCATACCTCTTTCGGAGATCGTTGGATGGTCTCGCGCTAGAATGGTTCTATTCTCTGGAGCCGGGCAAGGCCGAAAATTTTGATGCAGTGCAAAGAAAATTCTTGCAAAAGTATCGGGATAGGGTTGGTCCTTCTCTTTCCATTACCGACCTAGTGACCGAGAAAATGAGGCCGGATGAAGATTTTGTTCGCTATGCTAACAGATGGAGGTCTCTGGCAGAGAGGATAAGAGATACCCTCTCAGAGCCCAAACAAGTGAAAATGATTGTGTCCAATGTCACCCCATAGTTCAGGCACGTCCTAGCTACGAACAAGCTTACCACAACGGAGGAGCTCTATGAGAGGGCCCGATATATCCATACTCAGTTAAAAGATTCCCCTATCATGCACATGTTTGAGCCGCCGAAGTCCAAGGTGGTCAGAAAGATAGACACCGGTGTCTCAGGTGGAGCGACAGAAGGGGTCGTAACAAATGAGCAGGTGAGTGCAGTCAATAACGCCAACTATACAGCCAACCCAAGGCATCAACAAATATCTCGACTTCCCCTCCAGCAAGGTCCCTTCCCGTCTCATCCTCCGCCCTTCCCGTCTCATCCTCCGCCCCAAAATAATCCACCCCAGAACCATATGCCTCAACCATTTCAACCCCAGCAACAACCCCGACCCCAGCAACAACAACCACAACCTCAGTACCACCAGGTTCCACCCCCAAGAAACTACGCCCCACCACAGCAACAAAGACGGCCGATTGGCCCCGAGAGAGCCCATTACCCGCCATTGCCAGAAACTTTGGCGGATATTTTCAACGCCCTCATGGCCTCAAATACACTCATTCTACCAAGGGAGAAGCCCGCGTGGCCCCCGAATGTTGACACCTCCAGATACTGTGTTTACCACAGGCAGTCAGGACATATAATAGAGACTTGTTTCCATTTTAAAGACTACATCTATGATATGAATGATGAAGGCGGAATTGACTGGGATGAAATGAGGGGATACATCGCCACTCTCAAAGCCAGGAGACCTCCTCCTAGACCACAGTTCCAACAACAACAGTAGTTACAACAGCAGTTACAACAGCAGCAGCAGCCTCAGCAAGCCCAACCACAATAGCCTAACATGGGCATAATCCATGATCTATTGCCGGAGCACCAACAATCCAATCACCAGGTAAACCCCATCTCCTCCTTCCCGGAGGTTGGGAGGAAGTAGGGTTGGCACTCAGAAAGTACCTCCGTTCTCACAGCCGCCACCCCTATCACTAGGCAACCACCTCGCCTTGCCCGGGTGGCACCTCTCTCTCATCAACTCGCATCACAACCCATAGCGCGGCCTTCACCATTTCCGCAGCTATCACGCCCTCTCATCCGCACCCCTCCCACTAACTCACCAATGACCTATCAGCCAACGCCCTCCACTATGCCCTCACACCCTCTCATCTTCTTTCACCCCTCCATTTTTCCATCTACACCTACTACATCTACACCTGTACATTCCAAAACTCTTATCATCCGTCAACCGTACGTGATCCCGCCTACCTACACCATGCCTCCACTAACGCCCTCAAAACCACTCATCACCCACCATCCATCTGAGAACCATCATCCATCTCAGGCCTTATCCACCTCCACTTTACCTCTGCCTCCTCCTTCCAAGCCCCTTACCCTCCATAGCCCGTATGAGGTCCCCTCCACCTCCACCATGCCCCCACCTAACAAACCCCTCATCAGAATCTCCCCTCCCATTGTCACCCTTGCTATGTCAACCATTCCTCCACCATTACCCCTCAAACCCCTGCTAAAACACACATCTAACCCCATAGATGTACAAAAGCCGCAAGCAATGGTGCTCCGGAGTGGAAGGATTTTCCACAGGGTTTTCCCCCAGAACAACTGCTTTTCATTCAAGGAAGGGCATGATTTAATCTACTATGATATTATTTCGCGGTAGTCAGGACCCCGAGCAGTCTCAGCCAGAGAAAGACAAGGGAGAGCAGTCAGAAAAGTCCATCCCTGGAACACAGTATGATTTGTTAAAACACCTGGATAAGACGCCCGCTCGGATCTCCATCCTTGAGCAACTTCAGAGATCAGCGTCCCATCAGGCAGCCTTAATGGAATATCTTCAAAGGGTCATAATGAATGAGGACCTCCCTATAGAGAAGATTTCAGCCGTCCTGACACCAACAGACACACAGCCGGCCATTATGTTCCAGAACCACGAGCTTGCCCCCAAGGAAGCTCGAAAATATGCATTGTGTGTTTCGATAAAAATCAATGGAGTGTCCATAAACCCGTGCTTAGTGGACACATGTGCATCCATAAATGTGATCTCCATGAGCACCCTTCAGTTGTGTGGGGTCGATGAAGAACAGATAAGACCTTCTTCAATCACAGTCACGGCTTATGACAATAGCAAAAGGCCACCACAGGGGATGATTATCTTGAGGGCAGAGTTAGGCCCTACGTCAGTCTCCACGGAATTCCATGTCCTCGATATGGACCCCACATTCAAGGTCATATTGGGCCGCCCTTATATTGAAGCAATGGATGCCGTGCCTTCTACCAACCACCAATGCCTAAAGTTTCCGCACAATGGGAGGATTATTAAAGTGATCAGCACACCTCTCCTTCATACAGTGGATGCTATTAATACCACTCTGCCCTCTGTTTGGCCGTCTCATCGGCCCATATTGTCACTGCTGGATGTGCGTGACCCATCCCGTGTTACACCAAAGAAGTCACTTTCGGTACCAACGTCACGTCTCCCTTTTCATTCTAAAGGATGGGAGATTATGAGGAATATCGGCTATCAACAGGGTAAAGGCTTTGGCGCACAATTACAAGGAAGGCTAAAATCGCCAAAAAAAATAAGGTTGAGCCACAAGTTTGGTCTAGGCTTTAAAGGACCGCTCGAGGCGGATGGGAAACCCCTCACGTGGACCCTATCCTTTCATTTCAAGAAGGGGCCCGTTGTTCAGATGGGGGATTACCCGCAAGAAACACATGGGGGATCGCACGTTGTATACTTGGCTGAAAAATGTTCAAGGGCCACTAAGAGAGGCAAGATCAAAAATCCAGAATGCGAATGGAGCAAATGGTTTGACATACTGATGCGCACCGACTAGTGTCGTTAAGAAAGCCGTGCCACAATTTTAAAATATTCACACTCACTCACTTTAAAAGATTGGAAAAATCAAATATATAGTGGTAAGCGGAGTCGATCCCACGAGGAGGAATAATCTTTATAGAACAAGTTGGAAAAATACCTTATGCTTTGAAAACCGAATTTTTGAGTGTGATTAATCTAAGGAAAGATAAATTGCATGAAAACTATTTAAAGAATATGAGAGGGTTTAAGTAGAGAAATTTGGAGGAGATAGAAAGATAAACATAATTTCACAAAGATCAACTTTATTGCTATGAGAGGTGGCAAGTACAATGTATATGAAAACTAAAATTACAACTTGTAAAATAAAAGAAGAGAAAAGAAATTGTAAGCCAATAGGATGAAGAATGCCGTCAACTCCTTGCCGAGCCTTTGAGTGTATCACCCCGCCTTGGATGTCGACGCCGCGAGAGGATCGATTGGAAGAGAATCCGCCAAAGGGATGTGTGGATCAAATATAGGAGAGGGAGATGAAAAGGTGGAGGAAGAAGAATAAAATTAAAACAAAAACATGTGTGCTGTGAAAAGAGAGGAAGAGAGATGGCTACGGTGGGTGATAAAATAGAAAACACAGTGAAAAAAATTGAAGTTGAAAATAGAGAGTGATTGGAGGAGGAATAACTTAAAAACGAATGAGATTTAGAGAAAGTGGAAGAAATGAAAGTTGCAGAGAGCGAAGAGAGGAAGAGAATTGATGAAGAACTCAGAAGGAAATAACGAGAGAAAGATGGAGAAAAATATGAAAAACCAGAGAGTAACCGTGCGGATGAACAGTAAACCTAAAAAAATTGAACTTTGAAAAATTGATTGTAACTTGAAAACGGTGAAGAATTGGAAGAAGTGGTAGAAGAAGAAGTTGAAGAACTTTAAAAAACGCACAACTTTTGTGAAGAACACAGAGAGAGATGAGGATCAGAAGGGGGAGAAAAATGAGAAAGAATAGAGTTTATAAAAATCGGATGAACAGTAAAAATGCAGAGATAGATGCTTGAAAAGCTGAGAATAGATTAAAAACGGTGGAGAATTAGAAGAAGAATAAGAAGAAGAATTTGTAGAAGATTTAAAAATGAAAAACTTTGAAAAAGAACTTAACTACAAAAGATGAAAGGAAAAGCTTCAAAATCAATCCCTACGGCAGACCTCCAACTAGTTATCTCCCCATGGCCGAACACAACATCCTATTTATAGGGTTTAGAACCCTTCCACGATCGTGGGTTCCCAATTTCATCCAAAAACTAGTTTCCAACAATGTAACTTGATCCATTTAGACTTCTTTCCATCCTTGGAGTCCTCCTTTCCTTGAATATGGCTTGGATAAGCTTGAAAATTGGTAGGAGACTTCGATCGAGAAACTACAGTTGCCGTTTCTGGTTCAACTTTGAATAGCGACCTAGACTGGGGCATTATTTCTTGAATTAGAGACTCTTCACTCGGACGTTGTTTCATTATTTCCTTATTTGTTATTTTCTGACTTTTTCGTACAGCAGGGTTTAGCGTCCGTCTGAACGGTCGCTATTTATTGAATTGACGACTCCTCGAACAGTCGCTCAAACTTTTCCATTTTCTTTCTATTTTCCAATCAAAATGTATTGACGCCCTCCATGCCATCGCTATTTCTGGAATCAACGTCTGCTTAAAAGGGCATTCATTAAATCGCGCATGGAGCTCGGTCGTCATTTCTTTTTTTTTCCTTCTTTCTTCAAATTAATTGACGTCTGATCTTGTGTCGCTTCTTACTGAATACGCGCCCTTGCAGCTGTCGTTATTTAAATAACACCTTGATCTAGGTCGCTGTTTCTTGAAAATTAAAATATCAATCTATTTAATTCCAAAATAATTGTGTAAATATTTAAATATTTCTCACATGGTCTTTTAAGCTCAAAAAGATGATAAAATACATGAAGACTCAAATAATGTGTGAGAATATAATTAATGCTCATGTTACACAACTTTATTCATTTAATGCTCAAAGATGATAAATGTGATGCAAATTATGATATGAAATATAGCATTTATCACACCCCCCCAACTTATTCATTACTAGTCTCTTAACAATGTAATTAAATTAAAATTTAGGTGCAACAAGAGTTCACAAAGATCATACTTCTTATATCCAGCTCTCCCTTCATAGAATCAACTAAAGATTAGGAATCCAGAATCATTAATGCTCGTACTAGCCTTAGATTGGAAATTAAAGCACATGACTTAAGAATACAAATCAAAGTTCAATAGCACTTGTGCATGTGTAATTCTAAATCTGTAGTTAAGACAATTGCATCCCCCATTTGTTATTTTAAGTAAGTACCTTTCAACCCTGCCCTCTCAGATCAGAGCATTTAAGCATACTAGCTTTTGTCTGCCTTTTTCTTCTGTCCCTTTGGAATTTTTTTTTTCATTTGCACAACCATAATGCTGCACTACCCTTCACCTTTTTTGCGCGAATCTCAACACGTCTTAAGTGAAGCAGGCCCGGTTACTCAGATCAGGGGTATTTTTCATGGCGTGATCTTTCTATTTCATCATTTCTCTTTTTTTCAACAATATGCCTTTGCATTTTCTATAATACTTGGCAGAAAGCTTTTTCTTGAAATAGATATCCTCCTCAAGAAATGCAGAGTATCTCATACAGTTCCCAAAATAACAGAGGGCTTGTCTTATTTTGCTTCATCAGAGTGCATAGTGAATATTTTTTTCTAATAGTGCGCATGAACTTTAAAGAGATTCTTATATCAGTTTTCCATGGCAAGATCGAACTTAATTTTCCTTCAACTTTTTCCTAGTCTTTTCTAATCCAGAATTTCTTTCTATTCAAGCATGAATTAATAAAACTCCGTCGGGGATTTCATCTTTTCACTTTCATGCAAATTTGTAAGAATTCATGCAAAATCCCTACCAGATTGTACTATATGCAATGAAAATTTTCTGACCTCTCCCCCCAAATTGAATGACATTGTCCTCAATGACATGTAAAGTTGAAATGAAAGAACAATGTAACAGTGAAGTTTGCTGAGTAGGAAAGAGACAACCTAGTGTGCGGGGCAGAACTCCATCAATAGACGGTAACATCTTCTTCTCCTTCGACCTTATCCTGACTACTGAAACATACTTAAGCAAAAACATTAAATAACAAAAACCTTGGGTTGTCTCCCAGAAGCGCTAAGTTTTCCATCTTCAGCCAGACGCAAGAAAAAAATTCTTACTCCAGATCACTCAAAGCAATTGATTCTTTTAACAGCTGCTCACTTTCCACGTAAGGTTTTAATTGTTGACCGTTGACAGTGAAAATGACCATTTTTAGGATCCAAAATTTTACAACACCATGGTCAAAAACTTTAACAATAATGAACGGTCCATCCCATCTAGACTTTAGCTTACCGGGGAACAAACGCAGCCTTGAATTAAATAGCCAAACCTTTTGATTTTCTTGAAAACTCTTTCTGTGAATGTGCTTATCATGAAATGCTTTGATTTTAGCTTTGTAAATCCTTGTATTTTCATAAGCTTCGTTCCTTAATTCCTCCAGTTCATTAATTTGCAGAGCTCGTTGGGATCCAGCTTGAGTTAAATCAAAATTAACTTGCTTAATGGCCCAATAAGCTCTATGTTCCAATTCTACGGGCAAGTGGCAGGCTTTACCAAAGATAAGGCGGTAAGGGGACATACCAATGGGAGTTTTGAAAGTAGTTCTATAGTCCCATAATGCATCATCTAATCTTTCAGACCAGTCTTTTCTATCTGGCCTAACAGTTTTATGCAAGATATTCTCAATCTCCCTATTAGAAACTTCAACCTGGCCACTAGTTTGGGGATGATAGGGGGTAGCAAGCTTGTGAGTGATACCATACTTACGAAGTAAAGCTAGGAATTGAAAATGAGTGAAATGAGAACCTCCATCACTAATTATAGCTCTAGGATAACCAAACCTAGAAAATATATTCTTCTTCACAAACTTCATAACCACCTTATGGTCATTTGTCCTAGTAGCAATGGCTTCAATCCATTTGGAAACATAATCGACCGCCACCAAGATATATTCATTACCAAATGAAGATGGAAACGGTCCCATAAAATCTATTCCCCAGACATCAAAAATTTCAACCACCAGAATGGGATTTAGCGGCATCATATCTTTCTTCGAATTATTGCCCACGCCTTGACATCTCAAACAAGATTTAGAAAATTCATAAGCATCCTTAAATAACGTGGGCCAATAAAATCCACTTTGTAGCACTTTTGCCGCTGTCTTCTTTCCAGAGAAGTGTCCCCCACAAGCTAAATTATGACAAAAATTCAATACTGATTGCTGTTCTTCCTCAGGGACACATCTTCTAATGATCTGATCGGGACCCATATGAAATAGCTCAGGGTCCTCCCAGAAATAGTGTTTTAGCTTAGAAAAGAAGTGATCCTTCTCCTGCCTAGTCCACCCTCCCGGGATCTGACCTACCGCCAGGTAGTTGACAATATTAGCATACCAAGGAGTTGAAGAATGAGAGAGGGAAAGAATATGCTCATCGGGAAAAGAATCAAACATTGGAGCACCTTTTGGTAACACTATCCTGGACAAATGATCAGCAACCACATTGGCTAACCCCTTCTTGTCTCTAATTTCTAGATCAAACTCTTGTAACAATAGAATCCATCTAATGAGACGAGGCTTAGCATCCTTCTTGAAAAGTAAATATTTTAAGGCAGAATGATTGGAGTAAACAATAACCTTAGCCCCTAAAAGATATGATCGAAATTTTTCTAGGGCAAACACAACAGCTAGCAGCTCCTTCTCCGTGGTGGTGTAATTCAACTGAGCATCAGCGAGGGTGTGACTCGCGTAGTAGATTACCACGAGCTTCTTATCTATCCTTTGACCTAAGACAGCTCCAACAGCATAGTCCGAGGCATCACACATAATCTCGAAAGGAAGCGACCAATCTGGAGATTGAAGGATCGGAGCTTGAGTAAGAGCCGCTTTCAAAGAATTAAAGGCTTTGAGACAAGAATCATCGAAATGGAATGGAGTATCTTTAGCAAGCAATTATGTGAGGGGACGAGCAATGGTAGAGAAGTTGTGAATGAATCTTCTATAAAATCCAGCGTGGTCAAGAAAGGATATGATTTGCTTGACAGATGTAGGGGGAGGAAGATTGAAAATCAAATCTACTTTGGCTTTATCGACCTCTATTCCCCTTTCCGAAATCACATGGCCTAAAACTATGCCTTCCCTCACCATAAAGTGGCTCTTCTCCCAACTTAACACCAAATTGGATTCAATGCACCTTTTCAAAACCTGAGTCAAAATTTTCAAAGCACCCCTCAAATGAATCACCAAACACCGAAAAATCATCTATGAAAATTTCCAAAGTCTCCCCCACCATGTCAGAAAATATAGACATCATACATCTTTGAAAAGTAGCAGGGGCATTGCAAAGTCCAAACGGCATCCTTCTGAAAGCAAATGTGCCAAAGGGGCACGTAAAAGTGGTTTTTTCTTGATCCTCCGGATAGATAGCAACTTGATTATATCCGAAATAACCATCTAAGAAATAAAAATATTGTTACCCAGCCAATCTCTCCCGAATTTGATCAACAAACGGGAGTGGAAAATGATCTTTCTTTGTTTCTGAATTTAATTTCCTGTAATCAATACAAACCCTCCATCCCGTCTGTAATCGCATGGGCACCTCTTCTCCTTTTTCATTTGTGACCACTGTTAGCCCCGACTTCTTAGGAACCACTTGTGTCGGGCTAACCCATTTGCTATCAAAAATAGGATAAATTATCCCAGCATCTAACCACTTAACAACTTCCTTCTTCACCACCTCTTTCATATTTGGATTCAGCCGACATTGCATCTCTCTACTCGGCTTGGCATTGTCCTCCAAATAGATATAATGCATACAAACATCTGGACTTATACCCTTCAAATCTGCCACAGACCATCCTATCACCCCCCTATGCTCCTTAAGAACTTCTAAAAGTTGAGATTCCTGAGTAGAGGTAAGATTAGAAGCAATGATAACAGCCAAGGTATGATCTGGGCCTAGATAAGCATATTTCAATGAATCCGGCAGAGGCTTAAGTTCCAAAACGGGTGGTTGATCAAGAGATGGAAGAACTGGTTCAGATCTTAATAGAGGAAGAGGCTCCACACTAGAATAAGAAAGAGGTGAATCCTGAAGCAAACTACCCTCTTCAATCACATTCTCATTCATATCCGCATTTTCTTCAATTATTTCCTCAAAAATATCAATGACATTAGATTCTCCCTCGTGATTCAGGTATTGTGAAGCTTTAAAAACATTCAATGAGACCTTCTCTCCTCCAAAGGTAATATCCATCATCCCTGTGGCACAATTAATATTGGCCTTCGCCATAGCCAAAAATGGGCGTCCCAAAATGATTGGTGTATGTTTTAACTCTTGGGATGAGGCCATATCTAAGATTAAAAAATCCACTGGGAAATAGCATTCATGAATTTTCACTATCACATCCTCCAACAAACCCTTTGGTGTCTTAACAGACCGATCCGCCAGTTGAAGGATAATAGAAGTGGGCTTCAATTCCCCTAAATTAAATTACTCATAAATGTAGGTGGGTAACAAATTAACACTAGCTCCAAGATCTAACAAAGCTTTATCAAATGTCACTCCACCTATATCACATGAAATTAATGGAGCACCAGGGTCCTTCAACTTCTTTGGTAAAGAATTCATTAAAACAGCACTAACATCTTCAGATAGACAGATCTTCTGTGTTGCTGCCTTCGGCTCCCTTGTTGGTGTACAAAGCTCTTTCAAGAACTTGGTATATGCCGGCACATGTTTAATAGCATCCAAGAGTGGAATATTAATATTGACTTGCTTAAATAATTCTAACATCTCTTCTTGTTGGACCGGCTTCTTTTGAGCTTTTGGCTTTAATGCATCCGGAAAAGGTACCTTAGGAACATATCCTTGAAAACCTTCATCAACCTTGATCTTTCCTTTGTCCATTGTCTTCTCCCCCCATCCGGCTTCTTTTTCTCTTGAACAATTATCGGCTCTTCTTCCTCATTATCACTTTCCTCTTGGGCATCTTGGCCCGAACTACCACCCACATCCTTAGCCTGATATGGATCATTAAGAACTTTCCCGCTCCTAAGGGTAGAGATAGCTTTGGCATTCTCGAATTGAGGAACGATAGGAGGGGGTGGCTGAGGTTGATTGGGCTAATTTGGAGGGAGAAGAATAGGAGCTCTTTGCTGAAAACCCGGAGGTTGTTGATTGCGGGGATTAGCTATGGATTGACTAGGTAACTGCCCAACATCTCTCCTCATATTACTAGCCGCCAACTGACCTATTTGACCTTCTAACTTAGCAATTGATTGTTGCTGAGAGAGAATAAGTTGCTGAAGTTGGTCAAATTTATCCTCAAAATGAGGCTGAGGGGGTTGAGGAGGCGGTTGATAAGGAGCTTGAAACGGGGCTTGAGGTTGATAACGATGTGATGGAAATTGATTATATTGGCCCTGGAATGGTGGAGCTTGTTGATATGGGGCCTGAGCATGATGGAACGATGGTTGCTGAAATGGCAGATGTTGTTGTTGATTATGTTGAAAAGGAGATGAAAATTTTTGGTGAGATTGGTTTGGAACTTGAAACGATTGTTTAGGAATTGAGGGATTGACTTGAGTAGATGGGCCTTGTTGTAATTTCCAAGAAAAATTTGGATGATTTCTCCAGCCCGAGTTATAGGTATTAGAATATGGATCATAATTAGGCTTGGAGACACCCTGAGCAGCAAAGACTTGTTCTTGAATAAATGGGGGAAGTTGAGCCGATGTAGGGCAATCAATGACAGCATGATTTGAGCTAGAACATAAAGCACAAACTTCTTGAAGGTTTGAATCTGAGAGAGGCTGAGCAGAAGGAAGAGATCACTCATGTCTATTTATGGACAAAAGTTGATCTAGCTTTTGAGCCACTAAATCTACATTCTCTATCTTTTACGCCAACAAGTCCACTTTATTCAACTTTTGAGCAAGCGCATTAATATCCATCATATTCTCCAACTCTCCTTGACTTTTGACTTCATATAGCCCACCCTTCTTGGAAGGTCCAATCATCCTTTCATAGGATGAAAGTGAAGCATGACTAATAGAATTTTCACTTAACATCTCAAACAAATCATAGGCTTCATCCTTACTTTTACTCATGAAAGCCCCCCCACATGAGACATCTACCATTTGTCTATACTTTTCCGTTAATCCCTCATAAAATGCTTGTACAATTTACCATATAGATAGGTCATGATGGGGATATTTTCTCAATAAATCTTTCAACCTGTCCCAGGCCTCATGAATTTATTCCCCAGAATTTTCTGTAAATCCAGTGATGGCCCTTCTCATGATATTAGTTCTACCAATGGGGTAAAATTTCTTCAAGAACTATTTTTACATCTCTCCCCATGTGTCAATTGTTCTACCTAAGGCTCCCAACTAATATTTAGCTTTGTCCTTAAGGGAGAATGGGAAGAGAGTAAGCTTAAGGGCATCATCTGAGAAGTTTTAAATTTTGACAGTTGAACATATCTGGAGAAACTCATCGAGATGTTTATATGGATCTTCATTGGTATTGCCATAGAAGGATGGTAACATTTGGATGGTACTTGATTTGATTTCATAATGAACCGCCTGGTTCTGAGGTGCTTGAATATAGAAGGACGGTTGATATTGATTAGATATGAAGTAGTCCTTCATTTGCTTAGGGACTTGTTGCGCTTGTTGGTTTTGATTTTGATTCTCCATGAGGTTAGGTTGAAGTTGTGGTCTAGAATGCACTAACCTTTCAATTTCACTAATGGGTCCTATCAAATGTGGGTGGAGGGATCTCCTACCTTGCATGCAATGCAAAGGGCCCAAAAGATAATGATGATTTTTTTCAAAATGTAATGAATCCCTATATGAATGGGTTATGGGTTAACTAGACTATGCAAATACAAGGATTAACTATATGAATGTAAGAATGATGATATATATATATATATATATATATATATATATATATATATATATATATATATATTATGGAAAACCTTCTAAGGGCACTCTAACTCCAAGGTACTTCGTGGTACAACATGCCCAGCGTCTTTGAGAGAATCCACGGATGCGGGGACTTATGGAGGTCTTAGAAATGAAATTTCAAGTCCAAAGAGACGGAATGCTCAATGGAGTGTCCTTCCAAATCCAATAGGGGTGTAAAGATCCTAATGCCCTTAAGAAGGGGAAATAGATGATAAGAGAATTTTTTTTTTCAAAAGATGTTGTAAATAAAAAATGAAAAATAAAATGAACAACTAAGTGCACAAATGCATGAAAGTAATGCAACTAAGATGGAGATATGCTAGCATGATGAATTTTTTTCTGTTTTCTGATTTTTATTTTCAGAGAATTTTTCAGAATTTTTTTTAGAATTTTCAGAATTTTTCAGAATTTTACAAAAAGGACCTTTTCCTATGTATACTAACCTTTAGTGACGCTTAAATTTTCTAGAATTTCTGATTTTCAGCTTTCTGCGACAGATTATTTCCTGGGAATATGCAGGTCCGAATTTCAGTAATTTTTTATTTTTTTATTTTTTTTATTTTCCCTGTAAAATAAAAAAATAGAAAAATAAGTAAAACTATATACAAATCAAACACAAGGAATTTCCCAACATAAAAATAAATTTCCTCCCCGGCAACGGCGCCAAAAATTTGATGCACACCTACTAGTGTCGTTAAGAAAGTCGTGCCATAATTTCAAAATATTCACACTCACTCACTTTAAAAGATTGGAAAAATCAAATATATAGTGGTAAGCGGAGTCGATCCCACGAGGAGGAATAATCTTTATAGAACAAGTTGGAAAAATACCTTATGCTTTGAAAACCGAATTTTTGAGTGTGATTAATCTAAGGAAAGATAAATTGCATGAAAACTATTTAAAGAATATGAGAGGGTTTAAGTAGAGAAATTTGGAGGAGATAGAAAGATAAACATAATTTTACAAAGATCAACTTTATTGCTATGAGAGGTGGCAAGTACAATGTATATGAAAACTAAAATTATAACTTATAAATTAAAAGAAGAGAAAAGAAATTGTAAGCCAATAGGATGAAGAACGCCGTCAACTCCTTGCCGAGCCTTTGAGTGTATCACCCCGTCTTTGATGCCGACGCCGTGAGAGGATCGATTGGAAGAGAATCCGTCAAAGGGATGTGTGGATGAAATATAGGAGAGGGAGATGAAAAGGTGGAGGAAGAAGAATAAAATTAAAACAAAAACATGTGTGCTGTGAAAAGAGAGGAAGAGAGATGGCTACGGTGGGTGATAAAATAGAAAACACAATGAAAAAAATTGAAGTTAAAAATAGAGAGAGATTGGAGGAGGAATAACTTAAAAACTAATGAGATTTAGAGAAAGTGGAAGAAATGAAAGTTGTAGAGAGCGAAGAGAGGAAGAGAATTGATGAAGAACTCAGAAGCAAATAACGAGAGGAAGATGGAGAAAAACATGAAAAACCAGAGAGTAGCCACACAGATGAACAGTAAACCTAAAAAAACTGAACTTTGAAAAATTGATTGTAACTTGAAAATGGTGAAGATTTGGAAGAAGTGGTAGAAGAAGAAGTTGAAGAACTTTAAAAAACGCACAACTTTTGTGAAGAACACAGAGAGAGATGAGGATCAGAAAGGGGAGAAAAATGAGAAAGAACAGAGTTTATAAAAATCAGATGAACAGTAAAAACGCAGAGATAGATGCTTGAAAAGTTGAGAATAGATTAAAAACGGTGGAGAGTTAGAAGAAGATGAAGAAGAAGAATTTGTAGAAGATTTAAAAATGAAAAATTTTGAAGAACTTAACTACAAAAGATGAAAGGAAAAGCTTCAAAATCAATCCCTACGGCAGACCTCTAATTGGTTATCTCCCCATAGCCGAACACAGCATCCTATTTATAGGGTTTAGAACCCTTCCACGATCGTGGGTTCCCAATTTCATCCAAAAACCAGTTTCTAACAATGCAACTTGATCCATTTAGACTTCTTTCCATCCTTGGAGTCCTCCTTTCCTTGAATATGACTTGGATAAGCTTGAAAATTGGTAGGAGACTGTGGATGGGCATAAATCCCACACAAAAAATCACAAGAGAATAAATTATGAGGAAGAAAAAGCTTGCACGCGGTGCAAATATGGAGATGTGATCGCCAGAGGGGTTACCTCAATAATAATAAAAAGAGATCGCGAGTACCTGGTGAAGATTGGAACGCGGGATGATGTGAAGTTCCTTCCTCCTTCTTCAATCGGCCGGCCGATGAGAAGGGTTCTCCTTTTGATTACCTTGCAAAAAAGACAATGAACAACAAAGCAAAAGAGGGGATCAGCCAATGCAAGTAGTATCAATCCAAAATAAACATAAGACGATGAATAGAAAACCACATGCGCACCTTATTGTTTTGGTTTTAAAACCCCTAAAGAAGAATTAGGGAGAGAGGGAGATATGTGAATAAATCTAATGCAGACGTGAAAAGAAAAAGAAAAAAAAGAACTGAGGATGGAATTGATTAATGCAAAGACGTAAAAAGAGCATAGTGGATGATCGGATGATGAAAACAAAACCAAACAAACGAAATAAGAAGAAGATCCTGCTGTCCCTGTTGACAGTAAAGGGAAGATGGACGCGGTTGACCGGAGGAAGAAGCTGAGGAAGCTGAAGTCTTCCTATCAAGCACACGATAGTAGGGAAGCAGAGGAAGCCGTCTGGGGCTTTCTAATCTCTTCAACCTCTTCCAACCTCTTCAAACTCTGGAATCGTCAACCTCTGCTTCGATCGCCCAGATCATGTTTTTATAGGATTTCAGTGGGAGATAAGCTTGAATTTGGTAAGATAAGGATAGGCAAGGTCCAAAGAAGGCAGGACTCTACCTCCAATTCGAGCAAGGAGACTATTAGAGGCAAGACTCCATACAGGAAAGAGGAGTTCAAGCAGGACACGAAGGGTGAAACACGACCTTGCGAAGGGCGTCAAATCAAGAATTGACGACCTTCATCAAGACGTTACTCAAAACACGACCTCTACCAAGGGCGTCACTTCTTGGATTTAATTTTGGCAATAAAACTTACTTTATTTGAAAATTATGAGAAAACGCCTATGATAGAGGCGTTAATTTAAAACACGCCCTGAGGAAGGACGTTAACCAATAATTAAATTGATTTTGCATTTACTTTAAAACCGGATAATACCAGAAATTGACGCCCTTATGTTTAGTCGTCCTTTCTTGAGAAAACGCCCTAGGTAAGGTCGCTATTTAAATAACGCCCCTCTTCAGGTCGCGAATCACAAAATGCAAGAATAAATCAAAAACCACGCACGAGAAAATAGAAAAACTCCATATTATGGATATATTGAAGTTCATTTTGGGGCGTCATCATAGTGACATGAGATTTGATCAACATAGCGTCATTTTTGGCGTGTCTACAGCTGTCCCGCCTTGGCGTCTGCTTTGGAAGGGAGCGAGACGAAAATGGAGTGAAAGTGCAACAAATGGAATGAAGTGGAGCGAACTGATAAGTAGATGCCAAGGTGTGATGTGACACGCCTCAGACACTAAGCAATGGAAATCTTTCCAAGATTCTGAATGAAACAACTCCGAATGATTCCAAGAAGACATCAATTTGCTGGATAAAGGAGATTAAACTAAACAAGTAAAATGTAAGGCAAAAGGTGTGCGCGCGGGCACGATAGGGAAAGACCATTGGAGAGCGGTTACCAGCCAACGTGGACGTGCTACAACCAAGGTAAATTTGTAGAAAAATAAAGAGAATTGAGATGAGATCCAACAAAGGGTCTTTTTCAAGGAACCAGCCTGAGTGGCTTCAGATAGAACAACGTACTTGATTTGGAGTGGAATATCTCATGTCAACTCGACAAAGAGCGAGTGACCTTCATTATCACCATAATATGAAGATTTTCATCATGAATCTCAAAGTCCTACATGATGCATGCTGGGCTGAAAGAAAAGAATAAAACAAACTAAAAATAGATAATAATCAAGGATAATATTGCTAAGCCATCTAGATTTGGTCAAGTATCCAAGTTTCTGAGCCAACACTAAGCCGAGGCCCGTTTGTCCGCGCATTAACCCAGAAAGTGGAACTATCGTCCCAATCCTTGAACGACTCAACGGCCTATCCGTGTGATCAAGACTCTCCTGGAATTATCACTGTTTTTGATGAAGGGGAACTCAAATTCCAGGTTCATCAGAACCACAAGGTCCTTGATATGCTATAATAATGTAGATATCATATAGTAACAATGCTTACAAGATACAAAATGACAAGTGCGATGTTATTTCCATGAGCAACCCAAGCATCCTGGAACCTGCAAACTTCTGCACTTTTTTAAAATTCATCAGTTTTCGAAATTCAAGATAATCAAACGTAATTTTCCATTTAAATCATGATATGATCATAAGTGCTCAATTAAAAATAATTCAACGAAATAATAGCACTTAAGTTCATTAACACACATGAATATCTAAATTCATAAGCTCATAAAAACACGCCTGCACCGAACGGCGTCAAATCATGAAACGCGCCTTAATATGTAGTCGTTAAAACATGAAACACGCCTTTCAGCAAGGCGTGAAATCCATCGAGAGGCCAAAGAGTAAACGACCTACTAAAGGGCATTACACAAAACACGACCTCAGCAAGGTCGTCAATTCAGAAATTGACGCCCTAACAAAAGGCGTTAATCAATCCAGCGCTTCCGTTTCCAAATCGAAAGCAAAACCAAATCCTAATAACTCTCAACCTGCTAACTCCGAACAACCTTAAGCCCTCTCCAAATCTTTATAAAAGACAGGCTGCTTCCTCAACCTAAAACAACTTTCTCTGAACCTCCGTCGCCGGCTCTTTTCTTGTTTTCTCTGTTTGTTCTTCTCCTACAGGCACTCGTCCGAGCTCCTTCTGTAAAGCCAAAACAATGGAGAGGATGATTAAGAAACCTAGGTCTTCCACCCTTAGGTTGACTGATATCCAAGGGCATATCTGCAGCCGAGTTGCTCAACATCAGGTTAGTGCTTTTCCCTCTGCTTATATCTTCTTTCTTTTCTTCTTATTGAATCCTTCTGTCAAACAAGCTCACGTCTAGCACTATTGCACTGTTCATGTTTTCCTTCCACAGGACTACCCAAATGTCCCTGGTGCTAGGAGATTTACAAAAGTGAAGTGGTTACCCCTTATTCTTTCCAAATTCTCCTCTGACATGAGAGTATACCTAGCAAGATGGCATCTTTTGGGCCTAGTAACCCATGCCAAGCACTATGACCAAATTCACTTAGATTGGGATGCTATAGGAGCATTGATTGAAATATGGCATCCTTCTACTCATACCTTTCTCTTCTCGACATTTGAAGCCACCATCCTATTGGAAGAACTAGAGTTGATCTTAGGCTTGAAAAGGATGAAACAAGGAGAAGAAGAAAAGATGGCCCTCCTGCCAAGGCCAATCTCCTCTCAAGAGTTGCTAACCTTAATGATACCTAGCCCAAATATAGTGAACCAAATCAAGGTCACTAAAGGGATCAACCTCTTGAAGCTCGCCTCATGGGTGTACAAGAGAGCGGACCAAGCAAAGGAAGAGGAGGAGGTAGAAAAGATAGCAAAGGCCTTCGTGGTGTGCTTAGCAGGCGCACTCTTGTTTCCATCCACGGAGGACTTTCTAGAGGAGGCCCAATTGAGCGCGGTGGTGAGCTTATGGGAAGAGGAAAGAGTTGGACCGGCTATCCTAGCCTATCTCTATAGTGGGCTTACTTCGGCGGCCATGGGAAGACCCATATACGGGTGCATGCTAGCGTTCTCTAGTTGGGTTGTTCTCCATTTCAAATTCGATCCATGTGGTGAGGCCCAACAACCCTCAAGAATCTTTTCAAAAAGCCCACTCTCTTACATCACCGGCTCGTTAGGAATAAGCAATAGAGTGATGAACCGGATCCCTCAAATCAAGAAGAGAGTGGAATGGAGAGAGCACCTAAAGGTAATGCCAAAGAACCTCTTTACATGTGCCCCGGGTGTACTCAAAATGCAGGAACTTCGTGCACGGTTCTCTACCGGGACGGACCTTCGTCTCATTGACGCTTCGGACTTCATACTATACAACTCTCACAGATGCCTTCCTCAAATTGGACTTCCAAGGCAACATCTAGAAGACGTCTCTCATCTTCCTCCAATCAAATCAAGAGACTTAGGCAGCAATGAAGATGGAGAAGGGGCTATCACAATCCAAGCCCTATGGAAGATTAGCAAACTCCATCAACCTGTAGAAAACTTAGACGAAGACAAAGATCAGTGGAAAAACTATGTAACAGCTTTGAGAAAGCTAAGGCCCAAGACGGCTCATTAAGCATTGTAATGTTTTTCTAAATCAATGATAATGATTGTTTTCTGATTGAGCCAATGCCAATGTGATTGTGATCAAATAACTTCCAAAACCCGTGATTCTATTCCAAATAACGCCTCAAGGAAAGGCGTGAATTCGTAAAAGGGCACCTTCAACATAGGTCGCTTTCAACATTCCTGTGCACACATTTGACGCCTTCAAGAATAGGCGTTACTTAAATAACGACTTAAAACAAGGCGTTAATCGATTCAAATTCCCAAAATATATTCGTTGAAATTCCAAAAGTAACGCCTTCAAAGAAGTCACGTTTCAATCAGCTAACGCCTCTAGCTCAGGCGTGAGTAAAAACCATAATAATTACTTCGATCACATCAATCAACGCCCATTGAATGCGTCTGACGACGGTTATCATTCCCCATGCAAATAAAATTGACGCCTCGAGAAACGTCGTCTATATTATAAACACGCCCATGTCATAGTCGTGACTTCCACAAAAAAATGCCTCTTCTCAGGGCGTCTCTTCTTTTCGAAAGCTAACAAGGGCTTTCCCCCTTTCTTCTTCTTCCTCCGTTCCATTCTCTCTTCTCTGCAACCCTAACCGAAACTCCCCCTCCCCTCTTCTCTTCCTCTATCTCTCTCTCTGTCCTTAGCCCTAACCCTAACCATGGCCAGAGGCGGTTCAGTCAAACGGCAGAGGGTGGCCGCTCCCGAGGTGGTTGATCTGGGTGACGACGCCCACGGTGAGGAAGGGGCCATCATGGCGGTTGAAGAAAACGCTCCAATGGCGGAGGCTGGCGACGAGGCCGGAGGAGACCAAGAAGCCCACGAGGAAGGCGAAGGAGAAGAGGACGGCGAAGGCGAAGGGGGTGAAGAGGAAGAAGGTGGCGAGGAAGAAAGCGGTGAAGAAGGAGAAGGAGAAGGAGATGAACCACCGCCTGCGGCGGCGATCCTCCCCCGTGCCGGCCAACTGCGGCGGCCACGGCAGCCAAGGCCTCGACCACAAAATCAGAAGCACAAGAAGGTAAGCCTCAAACCCTTTCTCCAATTTTAATTATTTTAATTTCATTTTTTTTTTTTTATTTTCCATAGCCCTCGGGTATAAACCCTGCAACCCAGAAAGAAGGCGCCCTCAGGGGCGTCGCGATTTCGAAATACACGCCCAACCCAAGGGCGTTTATTAAATTATTTTTCATGAAAAATAATTAACCCCATGAGAACACGCCCTAAAGCATGTCGCCCATTTTAATTTTCATATTATGCTGTCAATTATCGCATGCTATTGCTTTTATTCCATTTTCTGAAAAATTGGAGACCACGCCCCACACCAGGGCGTTAATTAAAAACAGACGACCAAACCAGCGGTCGCCCATTCATTAATTATTTGATTAATTAATGAACCCAAATAGAAAACGCCCTACGCAGGGGCGTGAATTGAAAAACCTTTAGGAATTTTTAGAAATTAACCATAAACACACGCCCAACACAGAGGCGTTTCATAGATGAAAAATGACCTAGGGTAGGTCGTTATCTATAAGCTCAAACAGAACCACGCCCTCTTTAAGGGCGCTACTTCAACGAAGAACGACCTGAGGAAGGTCGTTAATTCCAATAACATCAACACTTGACTTGGGGCAAACAAAATGAAATAAGCATGAATAATCAAAACAATTAAGCCAGAAATTCTTATTTTATGCATGCACGGGCTGATGAGGACGTGCATCTCATGGGTCATGGTCCGGGCAGCTTACTACGGCCTCCCCGAGTTCCAGAGAGAGAGGGTAGACGCGATGGGGTTCGGGGCCTTCCTTAGCATAGAGCCAGTCAGACCCGACCTACCACTTATCCAGGTTCTACGGGAGAGATGGGATAGGACTAGCCGGGCATTCTTGATGCCATGGGGGCACATGGTTCCCACCCTAGAGGATGTGGCTAGGATCACCGGGTTGAGGGTAGACGGTGAGGCCGTGAGCGGGATTACCTACCCAGACTACACCGAGCATGCCCAGAGATTGCTAGGGCTAGAGATGGTTTATGAGACGCCCAGCGAGTGCAGGACGATCTTCCGCACCGACCTCAGCACAGTGATGGGCTTAGGGAATGCTAGGCACAGGTCAGGGGAGACCCTAGAGCAGTTTTCACAGAGGCTGATAGACGGGGCTAGGGCAGTATACTGCCAGGACCCAGCCGACAGGGAGAGAGCTGACCTAGACTTGAGGAGGTTCTTGCTACTGCTACTGGGGAGGCTATTGCTCGGGACAAAGGGCGACGTCATCAACTGCCGCTTTCTAGAGATACTCGAGGACCTGGAGGCAGTTGGCAGCTACGCCTGGGGAGCGGCTCTGCTGGCGCACATGATGGCCGACCTGTCCACGGGTACAGGTCGAGAGACGACCGTCAGTGGCTTCTCACCTTTTCTTCATGTATGCATTTTTCATTTTCATTTTTTCTTTCTTTTATGTATATTTTTATATGCGTGTGAATGCCTAACTAATGCAATGCATGGATGCAGGTTTGGAGTCACCTCTACATGCCGATGGGGCGCGTTGACCCACGGCCTGGGAGTGAGGGGGCTTTCCCTCTAGCACGGCGCTGGGTGCCGGTCGTCTTCGGCGCCCTGCTCGGCTACGAGTTGTGGGTTCTACGGAGAGAGCTCCGCGACTTCCCTCCCTCGCTGGTATGTATGAATGCTATGCATCTTTCTTTTGCTTTTTAATTTGAATTTATGATGATGACGATGAAATGATGATATGTATGTTTATGAATGCAGGTGCAGTGGAGACCCTACGAGGGGATGACAGACGTGGGCCAGCCTTGGGTCGTAGCGGGCCGACCTCGCTTTGGGCGTGAGCTTTGGGTTCACTGCTTGAGCGAGATTGAGCCGTTACGGCTTAGGTTGGTGATGAGGACGCTAGGCCTCCACCAGGAGTGGATAGAGGTAGGCGAGCCGCGGGGCATCGGGAAGAAGACTCGCGGTCGTACAAAGGCGACCGACTGGAGGGTACGATTCGAGGAGCAGTACACTGACTGGCAGCGCGGCGGGACCAGAGTCACCTCCCGCGCGACTGACAGCTCCGAGTACCTCCGGCGCTACTGGGAGGTATACGCCGGCCGACCCCAGATGAGGGTCTTAGGGGTATGTATGAATGCACTTATTTCTAAATTAAATGCAAATGCTTATGTGACTATCATGCGACTAACATGTGATGGATGCAGGATGCGAGGGACATAGCGGCGATAGATGCCCAGGCCCACCTACACAGCCTGGAGGACCAGCTGGCCACCACACGGGCAGACCTAGAGACCCTGGTGAGTGTTTAAATTATTTCTATATGCAAATGAATGTATTTTTGTTGAATTATTGATGATTAGCCACTGACGATCTTAATGAATGCAGCGTGCCCAGTAGGGAGCAGTGAGGAGAGACCCAGGGGAGGCCTCCAGCTCGAGAGGGCCTAGTGCAAAGGTGACTGCACTGGTAGAGCAGCTAGCGGGAGCGGTGGCACGAGCCGAGGCAGCAGAGCGCGACCTCGCTTCACGGGTAAATTCCAAAACACAACTCCATTTAAACATTGATTATATAATTATGTACTGATAAAAATTTACTTACAGACTGAGGAGCTTCGAGCCGCTCTTAACTGCGTCTGCGAGGGGCAGCAGGCGATGACTGCCCAGGTGAGTGATTTACCTTTCGTTATGCATTTCCTGAATTATTGAACTGTGGAACTGATGATTGTCTACCTGTTGCAGACCAGACAGTTACAGGCGGCGCGTACTCAGGTTGCCTTGGCTGGGACAGAGCTGTCGATCCGCGAGCAGCGGATTACAGAGCTGGAGCGGACCGTGAGGCGACGAGAGGAGCTGCCTCAGGACGTGGCAGAGCTGCGGGTTGCCCTTGTGCTAGAGCGACGAGAGCGTGCCCGGGAGCGCGAGGAGCGGGCTCGTGAGCGTGCGGAGTTGGCAGACCTGAGGACCCAGCTGATCCTTTCCCAGGAGCGACTGCGAGTGTCCGAGGAGCGTCTCCAGCAAGGACGCGAGCGAGCACGGGCCGCGGGGTACTCCTTCACCAGCTCCACCTTTGTGGCGGGCTCTTCCCTCCGAGAGAGGAGCAAGGCAGGGGGACACGTTCGGGTTCCGGCTTCTTCCCGGGGGCCCATGCCTCCTCCACCAGCACCAGCTCGAGACGGCGAGGAGGAGGTTGAGAGTAGGAGAGAGGAGGGTGGAGGCGAGAGCTGAGAGACTTACTTGTACTCCTCCACCCTCACACCTATACTTAGACATTCATGATGTATATATATGATATTGAGATTCCTTTGTTACCTGAGCACTTTGTGTACTTTCTTCTTTCCATGTTCTTCGTGTTTGCTTTATTTTGCCCTGTACCTGCAGCTGCGATTTTCACTTGAACAAAACAGGTTAATTCATCTGTTCGACTTGGCCCCTTGCCCAATAAGCAAGGGGTGGCAATATTTTGACCTTAATGACGGGTCAAGGGGCCAAGCCTTTGATCAAGGTAAGGAAAAATAAAATGGCTGATAGCGGGAGATGCATCATGCAAAGCACACATATGCAAACAATAAATAAAAGATGCCCATGCAAAAGAATGCAAGCATACATCGTGAAGAAATGCATTTTTTTTCATTTTGTTTTTATATTTTTTTCTTATTTTTTCTTGAAACACGCGCCTTAGAGAAGGCCGTGATTTGAGTAAAGACGCCCAAGGATACGGGGTGAATTAGAAAAAGAATTTGATTTTTGGAAAAGAAACGACCTGCTCAAAGACGTTATTATGAAAGAGACGACCTAATCTAGGACGTTAATTATATAAAAAAAGCGCCTTACCCGAAGGCGTTAATTAAATTATTCTGCAAAAAGGGCTTCAAGGCTATCAAGACCATGAGTCTTACATAGTCACCATCTAAAATTCATTAACCTTTCTTGAGTGATTAAAAGGGAGTTGACGTACTCATAGTTGACTTGTATTCGAGATTTCACACAGTGCAATTTCTTTAGTCTGTCTTGACCATCCTGCTAGTTCGCGACTTTACCACATAGAAAGGATGGAAGAAAATATAAGGGAAGCCCATAAGGGATTCTGAGATGCTCAAGGCAAAGTTACCTCCCCTACCCTATGCCTGTTGGGGTTCGATCTTTGGCGTAGGGAAATTTGTTACCTTTTTGCCCATTTATACTGCATGCAAACGCCCAAGGTTTTCCTTGCGGGGACTTTGCCCTCTTGACATGCTTTTATTTTCATAACTTGACTTTCACTTTGGAATTGTTTTGCATTGATGAAAATAAACCTAATTGTACTTGGGCTTTTATGGCATTTGCTCCCTTTTGGGCCGTGACTTCCACCTACTAGGGCGGCGGATAGGCTTGGCGCATCTACCTCAAGGTCTCCCTTCCTCCCTTATGGGCCGAAGAAGAAAAGAACGGGTATTGTCTTTCACTTTTAGTCAGGTTTTTGACTTTCCATTGGATTTTGCACTGTTTGAGTTCAAGAATAAAGCGTGTAGTGTGTGCGGGAATCAACCCCCTTTTAAGTTAGCAAGACTGATGAATGAATTCTGCATTTTGACCTTTCGGACATTGATCCTTTGTGTGCCATGGCACCAATTTTGATCTCTTTTGATTTTGAAGAATCTCTATTTTTGTTTGCTTTTTGGAGTTTCTATTTTTTATGGTTTTCAGAGATATTCCTTTTTGTTTGGGTTTTTTTGAAGACATATATTTATATTTTTTTGGATTTTTGAATCAAGGGTAGTATTTCTTAACATACAAACCATTCCAAGGATGAGTTAACTCTTCCCCTTCAGCATTAACCAGTTTATAAGCATTGCCAGGATAAACATATTTTATAATGAACGGTCCTTCCTAATTGGGTTGGAGTTTTGAGCGGGGGCCACCCGGCTTTACAAAAATTCTTTTGATTATCATCTCACCGATTTTAAATTTTCTCTCAATTACTTTCTTTTGATAAAAACGTGAAAGCCTGTTTTGGTAAACGCGCGCATGCTCAGCAGCGACCAGACGCTTCTCATCTAGGAGTTCCAACTGGGCAAGGAGTGAATCACGACGTTCATCAACAGAAAATTCCTTATCCAATTGTACTCGCAGAGAGGGAATAAGAATCTCATAAGGGACTACTGCCTCCATTCCATAAGTGAGGGCGAAAGGGGTTTGCCCAGTGGGGGTGCGAATGGAAGTGCGATAGGCCCAGAGAGCTTCAACTAGCTTGTCTGGCCAATCCGAAAATTTATTAGCCTCACACGTCTTCTTAACAATTTTGATCAACGTTTTATTAGTTGCCTCTGCTTGGCCATTGCCCTGCGGATAATAGGGAGAAGAATGATGCAATGCAATGTTATACCTGCTGCAGAGATCTTTGAGCTCTTGAGAGATAAATTGAGGTCCATTGTCGGTGATGATGGTACTCGGGATGCCGAACCTCGTGATGATGTTCCTCATGATAAATTTGCAGACGGTTGACGCTTTAATCTCCACGTAAGCTTCTGCTTCCGCCCACTTGGTGAAGTATTCCGTTGCCGTGAGGATGAACGACTTTTGTTTGGTCAGGAGATTCGACTCACCAAGAGGTCCAATGATATCAAAAGCCCACATGGAAAAAGGCCATGGGGAGGACGTAGGATGGAGTGAAGAAGCAGGAGAATGAATCTTGTCGGCGTGCAGTTGGCACTTAACACACCTTCGAACATAGATAGAACAATCCTCTTCTAGAGTTGGCCAATAGAAACCTAGCCTAAGAATCTTCTTAGCTAACATCTGGCTATTCACATGACCACCACACACTCCAGAATGCGCCTCTTCCACAACTTTCCAAGATTCATCATCATCGAGGCATCTTAACAGAACACCGGTGAGCCCTCTTCTATAGAGCACACCTCCAACCAAAACATAACGTTGAGCCACTCTTCTAATTGCTTTCTTCTCTTCTGCAGTGGCCTCTTCGGGATAGGACTGATCATTGCAATACCTGACAATCTCATAATACCAAGGCTTCTCTTCGTCAGCCAAATCTTCTTGCCAATCCAAAAGCATGACTTCCTTACCTTTAAGAGCTTCCTTCAGCTTAACCTTCTCAAGCACTTGATCCCTAATATCAAGGAATGCGCGATCCTTAATAGCCGGGGTGTCACGCTGATGAATCAGGGGAACATGAAAATCACACTCAGGAGGGAAAACTAAAGCGGAAGCCAAAGAGGCGAGAGCATCAGCCAAGATGTTCTGGCTGCGAGGGATCAATTTAGTGAAGAGTTTGGCATAAGCTGAAGCGAGTTCCTGGTAGGGCTTGAGCTTAGGATTGATGGTGCGGCACTTGACCAACACCTGGCGCAAAATGAGCTGACTATCACCGACAATTCGCAAATGAGTGACACCATATCGATGAGCGGTTTGGAGACCGGCCAAAAGAGCTTCATACTCTGCTATATTGTTGGTGACGGGGAAAGTGAGCCGAGCAGCAAACGGGATGGTGACCCCTTCTGGTGTTAAAAGAACCATGCCGATCCCTCTTCCTTGAGAATTAAGAGCTCCATCAAAATGTAACGTCCACATAGGATCGTGGGGTCGATTGATGGACATTAGTTCTTCATCTGGAAACTCCGAATTGACAGGATCAAAACGGGGAAGAGGGTGGTGAGCAAGGTGTTCGGCAATGGCATAGCCTTTGATGGCTTTTTGCTGAATGTAAGTGATGTCGAATTGAGAAAGGAAGCTCTGCCAGCGTGCTAATCGATCAGTGAGGATAGATTTTTCAAGGAGGAATTTAATTGGATTCATGCGAGCAATGAGGTGAACCTCGTGAGCTAGGAAATAGTGTTTTAACTTCTGAACTACCCAGACTAAAGCAGCGCAAGTTTTCTCCATGGCTGAGTACCTCTGCTCACAGGGGTTAAGAAGCTTAGACAAGTAGTATGCTGCCCTTTCCTTACTTTCTTCATCCACTTGAGCTAAGAAAGCACCTACGGAGTCATCCAGGACCGAAACATAGAGAATAAGTGGCTTGCCTGGAATTGGCGGCCTCAGGACAGGAGGATTGGCCAAATAATCCTTCAATCCGTCAAAGGCTGCCTGACACTTGTCATCCCAATTAAACTTGACTCCCGGCTTAGTAAGCTCCTAGAACGGCCTACATCTTTGTGAATGCTGGGAGACGAAGCGGCGAATAAATTGCAACCTCCCGATTAATCCTCAAACTTCCTTTAAATTCTTGGGAGGAGGCATATCCCTAATGGCCTTTGCCTTGTTGGGATCAACTTCAATTCCCCTCTTGCTAACAATGAAACCAAGCAATTTCCCTGAAGAAACGCCAAATACGCACTTTTTGGGATTCATTTTCAATTGATATTCTCGCGATCTCTGTAAAACCTTAGCCAGAACCCCAAGATGTTCAATCCTTGTCCTTGATTTTACAACCAGATCATCCACATACACCTCAATATAAATATGAATCATGTCGTGAAAAATCACCATCATAGCCCTTTGGTAGGTGGCTCCAGTATTCTTGAGTCCAAAAGGCATGACTACATAGCAATATGTACCCCATGGCGTAGTGAATGATGTTTTCTCTTGATCCTCTTCAGACAGACGAATCTGATTGTAACCTGAAAAGCCATCCATAAATGAAAGAGTCTCAAATCCTGCCGTATTATCAATTAGAACATCAATATGAGGGAGGGGGAAGTCATCTTTAGGACACGCCCGGTTGAGGTCCCGGAAGTCTATGCAAATCCGAACCTTCCCATCTTTCTTCATAACCGGGACGATGTTAGCCACCCAATTGGGGTAGAGGACAACTCTAACAAATCTAGCCTTATGAAGCTTATCGACCTCTTCTTTCATTTTCAAAGCCATATTAGGGTGGAAACGCCTCAACCGTTGTTTGACCGGGACAGACCCTGGCTTAAGTGTAAGGCGGTGTTCAACGAGCGCAGGGTCTAATCCAGGCATATCTTCATAACTCCAAGCAAACATGTCCTTGTATTCTTGAAGAACTAAAATGAGCGCCTCCTCTTCGGAGGGCGGCAAATTCTTACTTATGAGGATAATCCTAGGGTCTTTCTCGGTACCCAGATTAATTTCTTTGGTAGGTTCTTCTACCGAGGCTGATGGTTCGTCGAATCGTCTTATGCCACTAGTAAAAGCATCAGCCTCGTCCTCATATTCTTCATAACTTTCATCCCCCTCTTCAATAGGGTCTTCATCATTCATAATTTCATAGACACCCAAACCCTCATAAGAAGCAACAGCATCTTCAAATCCTAACTCTGGCAGGATAATTGGACTTTCCACGAACTCAGGGATTGCTAAACAAGCTTGGCATCTGATAGCCAATTCTAATAAAAATCTGCGAGGAATCTCCTTACCCTTGGATTTTTTATGTGAATCTACCTCATGAATTTTATTAGAAGAAGAAGAATAGGAGGAGGAGTAACTAGCATGATTAGAAAGAAAAGAAGGAGGTGAAAAAGCGGATACAAAAGGTGATACAGAGGAAGACCCCTCGCCAGAGGGGGAAAAGAGATCTATCAAGGAATCTTGAAAGAGCGGTCCCTGGGTCGAGACGCACTCGGGAGAGAAATAGGAAGTCTCCTCAACGGAGATGGAGGATTGGAAAGTTGGAAATTTGACGTTTTTTTTTCGTTCTTATCTTTTTCTTCATTTTTATTTTCTTTTTCAAGGAGAAAGCAGTGTGATTTAGAGAAAGATTTAATTAATGATGGCCCATGGGGGGGCGAGATGGAGATTTTAGAAAATTGCTCGAGGAGCGAAGGAGGAATCGGGAGAGAAACTTGGATTGAACTTGGAGCAAAGCTGATTGTAATCGGAGGTGGTCTTGGCACACGACCAAACCAATGAGAATGTAGAGAAGCAAGCACAGATGGATGTAGCGAAGTGAGAGAAAAGAGGCCGGCCCACAGCCTATCCACAGTAAAACCATCTTCAAAGGGGACATCTGGCTCCCCAGCATCTGTGTAGTCACTCAGCAGCTGCCTCTTGTCTGTGATCGCTACTGGCATTTCAATCAATTCCTGTATGAGCGGCGGCCATTCCGGATCTGTCGGCATGAAGAGGCGGCTTAGAGAAATAGTGATGTCATTCATGTCGAACCACCTGTACCAGTCACATTCTGGATCGCCCATTTTCCTTCTTTTGTCCGGCCTTAAAGACTCCAGGGCTTTGTAGGTAGTCAGTGGGGCGATGTGACGGGCAAACTGTCTGGCGTGAACATCTTGATAGTCAAGCAATGAAGTAACTATGGTAGTCTGCTCATTATTCTGAATGCTGCCAGTAACAAAATGTGTCTTCAGTGTCCAAGAGAGTGGCTGGCGATCAGTCTTCAGAGTAGAAGTCATAAATGCCCATGGCTCTTCTTTATTTTTGCTCGGCCCTTTATGGCCTAAACCGCCTCGTACAAGCAATTTTTACGGTTTAATGGGCCTAATCCTGCCCTGACAGTTGGCACCCAGGCCTTTGCCATCTTGATACCCCATTTTTAACAGAATGTTCCAGCCAGGGGTATTAATCATGTTCTTTTTCTTCTTCCCCTTAGAAGGCAGGGGTGTCATAACAACCGTGGTAACAGTTTCAGATGGCATTGGCCGTGGACGGGGGACGTCCAGCACAGATAATAGTGGCTTATTGGCAGGCCAAATAGAAGGAACTGACGAAGCCACATGAATATCTTCCTCTGGCAGAATCGGCATGCTGGTCACCTTGATAATACGGCCCTTGTGTGGGAATTTGAGACACTGGTGATTTGTAGAAGGCACCGCGTCAAGCTGCTGGATGTACGGGCGGCCGAGAATGCCATTAAATGTTGGGTCCATGTCCAAGATGTGAAAATCTACTGTGATGGTGGCAGGACCCAAGCTAACTTTCAATGTGATCATGCCTAGAGGAGGCTTCTTTGTGTTGTCATATGCGGTGACCGTTATGGTGGACGGACGAATCTGGCTTTCTGGTATGCCACATAACTTCAAGGTGCTCGGTGGCAAAACATTGATGGATGCCCCAGTATCCACCAGACATTGCTTAACAGCCACCTTATTGATGTCGATTGTGATGCATAAGGCATATTTTCTTGCTGAGATTGGTGCCAGTTCGTGCTCATGGAAAGTAATTGCCGGCTGACTGCTAGCAGGTGTTAACACTGTGACTATCTGCTCAACTGGAATGTCTTCATTAACCATTACCTTCTGCAGATATTCCTTTAGAGCCAGCTGATGAGTGGTGGACCGTTTGATCAATTCCAGGATCGAAATTTTTGCCGGAGTCCGGTCCAAATGTTTTAACAAATCATATTCAGTGCCCGGTACAGACCCTTGTTCTTGTTCTTGCTCTTGCGGCCCCTGCACGGGCTCTAGCTCTCTTTGCGGAAAGATACGGTGGAAAATCCGTCCACTGCGGAGCGGCGCCATGCCTTGTAGTGCCTCTGTCGGGGCAAGTGTGGGAGGAGGATTAGAAGAAGAAGAAGAGGGAATGCCGTTGGCAGTGTTCAACAACAGGGGTGCCCCCGTAGGAGGCGTGGGAGTAATGTTTAGCAAAGATGCCCCCGTGGGAGGCATAGGAGAGTGGTTTGACGAAGATGCCCCGTCAGGGGGCGTGGGATTAGAAAGGGATACTCGAGTGCGAGGAGCATTGGCGGGTGGTCTAACAAGAAGAGATCTGGGGATGAGAGGTGGGGGAACTGATGGCGGAGGAACCCTTGCCGGTGTAGGAGTGGTAGGGGGTGTAGCGGGTGCTAGCGGTGAGCGAAGTAGGAGTGGCCTGGACGGCGGAGGCATAGAATTGGTAGTGGAAGGTGGGGTTTGTCGTGCGGTAGGTTGTAGAGGTGGCAAATGGGTAAGCAGAGAGCGGGCCGGTAAGGCCGTAGAACTGGTGGAGGTAGATGGGTTGACGGGGCGTAGAAGAGGACGTCCCGATAGGAGAGTAGAAGAAGAAGGAAGGGTGCGCAAAAGGCGCGGAGGTTGATTTTGATTTGGATCATGATGAAATGTCCCGACAGAGGCGTTTTCTTCGTGCCATCCCTGTCCTCTCTATACTTCATAGAGGGATGTGACAGGGTTCACATGCTGATTAGGGGCGTGCTCCGGCAATGGATTACGGACAATTCCCATATCTTGCTGGTGTGCTGGAGCTTGCTGTGGTTGCACTTGTTGTGGAGCGGATTGCTGAGGTTGTTGATTTTACTGTTGCCGAGAAGCCCTTCTTTCTTTCATAGCGGATATGAATTGCCTCATCTCATCCCAATTGATGTCACCCTGGTCATTCAGATCGTAAATGTAATCTCTAAAGTGGAAACAACGATCAAGGTTGTGACCAGGGGCGCAATGAAAAGCACAATAACGGGATGTGTCAACATTAGCGGGCCACACGGTTCTTTCCCTTGGCAAGGCGAGCAAGTTGGCGGCCATCAGAGCATTAAAAATATCGGGGAGACTTTCGGGAAGTGGAGGATAGTGGTCCCTTTTGGGGCCAAGTGGTGGTCTCCGTTGTTGTTGTTGGCCGTAGTTGGCAGGCGGGGGCATTTGATGGTATTGTGGTGGAGCTGGAGGGTCTACGAGGGGGGTTTGGTTTTGCGGTGGAGTGAAGGAGTGTTGAGGTGCGAATTGGGGTTGTGGAGTAGGGTTAAAATGAGAGTTCTGTCGTAGAGGCGGTGGTGGACGTGGGTTAGCTTGATGGTGGGGGTTGCCAACTGCGCCGACTTGCTCATTTGTGACGGTGCCCTCAGTTGTGGGCCCGCTGTTAACATTGGTGGTTTTCTTAAATAGCCGAGGCTTCGGCTCAAACATGCCCATAATGGGCGAATCCTTCATTTGTGTCTGGATGTAACGAGCCCTCTCATAGAGCTCTTCCATAGTAGTCAACCGGTTCATGGCCAAAATATGGCGGAATTGAGGAGTTGCATTAGAAATAATCATCTTTACTTGCTCCTGTTCCGACAATGTGTCTTTAAGTTTCTCGGCCATCGACCGCCATCTGTCAGCAAATATGATGAAATCCTCCTCAGACTTCATTTTCTCCGCAACTAAATCTGTAACGGACAGAGAGGGTCCAACACGGTCTCTATACTTTTGCAAGAATTTCCTTTGGACAACATCGAAATCACTGGCATCAGCTGGCTCCAAGGAATAAAACCATTCGAGGGCTGGCCCCTCCAGAGATCTTCTGAATAAATAGGCCAAAGAAGCCTTGTTGCCTTGCCAGAAGGAAGTCTCGTACATAAAATCCTTCAAATGAATGACCGGATTGCCAGTTCCATTGTACCGCCGAAAGTTCGGCATCTCAGACGGAGGAAGATGGAAAATTGGCAGAGTGGGGAGCGAGATTTCTGGTGCATTCTTGGCCGCAGTGACTTTCTTAAGCTGTTCTTCCATGCGGGCCATCTTCTGAAGTAGCAAAGCATTAGAGTCGGACTCAACTGGGGCCTGGACAAAAGAATGTGGTATAGGCGACCGTAGAATCTGAGGAGGTTGGGGGAATTGGTGCCTAACCGCAGAATAACTTGCCTGCTGGGCCGGTATGGCCGTGACAGGCGTTGGTGGACGAGAGGGGGGTTTATGCAAGACCGCCTGGTCGTTAACGGGGTGATGGCCATCTTCGGCCGGAGGGGGGTTGGAAGATGAAGAGGGAACTGACTTCCCCTTCAAAGCAGCCTGAATAGCTTGCCGCTGGGAGTCATCCAATTGAGAAAGAGCTTGGATTAAATCTGTAACGTTGATGGATGGGGAAGAGTTCCCCGAAGTATTGGAAGGTAGAGCCTGAGAGGTAGGCTCAACCCCTTGAGAAGTAGTATCGACCACATGAACTTGTGAATGATGAGGGTGAGGAGGGGGATAGTTTCCCTCATAATAGATGGAATCCTGGAGGGGGGTCTCATATTGACCAAAAATGTTCTCGTCCTCATCATCATAAGAATACCCATAGCCTGCCATGTTGATGATCTTACCTGAACGGAGTTTCATGTTTTTAAGAGGAGAAACAATTTTATAAAGGCACTATCAAACAAACAACCACTCAATCCAAACAAGTCAAATCACCCAAGCAAGTGTATGCAACCAAGTTGAGATGAACGCAAGGTTTTAGTGTTCCGCTTGAGATTAGAGTAGGTTGAATTGTTGAATAGTTCACTTATGTTTGCAATGTGAAACCTAGTTGATCCAAGTGTAACCTCCGGGTCAACTAGATTCTTTCTCTCTCCTCACTAACGATAGGTTCTCTAAACTCCGGGTACTTCGAGGGTACAACCAGCCCGGCGTCCGTGAGGGAATCCACGGGTGCGGGGACTTATGGAGGTCTTGAAAAAGGGATTTCCAGTCCAAAGAGACGGAATGCTCAATGGAGGGTCGTCCCGATTCCAAGAGAGGTGTGTGGAATCCTAGTGTAGAGAGAGGAGGTCTCTCAACCAAATGCCACAATATGCAAAGTAATATGATCAGGTCAAAGCAATATAGGCAAGCAATATGACAATCACACAAACTATCACAGACAGCAGCATGAAGCAAGGTTCTATAAAACGCAGGAAAGAGACGACCTGGGGCAGGTCGCTATCAACTAAAGCAACGACAGGGTCACTGTCGTGAATCACTGCGAGAGGCTATGAGCCAGCAGCGAGAAACAGAAACACGCCTCTGGTAGAGGCGCTAAATCTTGAAGGGACGCATCTGCGTGAGGGCGTCAAATATGAGGAAGCGCCTTGATGTGAGGCGCTATGTAATAAAAGAACGCCCTTCCGGAAGGGCGTGAATTCACAGGCAGTGATTAGAGCAGTAAACTGATGTAATCGGCAGTAGTAACATAAAAATAAGACGCCCTGGATGAAGGCGTTATAAAACGATAACACGCCCTGGAGGTGGGCGTTAATTCTCAGACAGTATAATGAACGGAAACAAAGCAGTAGATATGCTAACAGACGCCCTGGAAAGAGGCGTTAATAAATCGAAACATGCCCCTGAGAAGGGCGTTAAACCAAAACGCGCCCTCGTGGAAGGCGTTAATTCAGAGAAAGATGCAAACGCAATCTGGCTGATCCCGGAGTGTGCAGAATGCACAGTGGAGGGTGCCCGAGGGACACAAAGGAAAGGGTACCGAGGGTACCAAAGGGGAGAGGGCACGCGTGGGTGCCAAAGGGGAAAGGGCACAAGAGGGTGCCAAGGGGAAAGGGCACGCGAGGGTGCCAATGGAGATGGTAATCAAAAGAAAACAGTGGAAGTCCCACCATGATCGCCAATTTGTGGATGGGCATAAATCCCACACAAAAAATCACAAGAGAATAAATTATGAGGAAGAAAAAGCTTGCACGCGGTGCAAATATGGAGATGTGATCGCCAGAGGGGTTACCTCAATAATAATAAAAAGAGATCGCGAGTACCTGGTGAAGATTGGAACGCGGGATGATGTGAAGTTCCTTCCTCCTTCTTCAATCGGCCGGCCGATGAGAAGGGTTCTCCTTTTGATTACCTTGCAAAAAAGACAATGAACAACAAAGCAAAAGAGGGGATCAGCCAATGCAAGTAGTATCAATCCAAAATAAACATAAGATGATGAATAGAAAACCACATGCGCACCTTATTGTTTTGGTTTTAAAACCCCTAAAGAAGAATTAGGGAGAGAGGGAGATATGTGAATAAATCTAATGCAGACGTGAAAAGAAAAAGAAAAAAAAAGAACTGAGGATGGAATTGATTAATGCAAAGACGTAAAAAGAGCACAGTGGATGATCGGATGATGAAAACAAAACCAAACAAACGAAATAAGAAGAAGATCCTGCTGTCCCTGTTGACAGTAAAGGGAAGATGGACGCAGTTGACCGGAGGAAGAAGCTGAGGAAGCTGAAGTCTTCCTATCAAGCACACGATAGTAGGGAAGCAGAGGAAGCCGTCTGGGGCTTTCTAATCTCTTCAACCTCTGAAAACGTCAAGAACGTCAACCTCTTCCAACCTCTTCAAACTCTGGAATCGTCAACCTCTGCTTCGATCGCCCAGATCATGTTTTTATAGGATTTCAGTGGGAGATAAGCTTGAATTTGGTAAGATAAGGATAGGCAAGGTCCAAAGAAGGCAGGACTCTACCTCCAACTCGAGCAAGGAGACTATTAGAGGCAAGACTCCATACAGGAAAGAGGAGTTCAAGCAGGACACGAAGGGTGAAACACGACCTTGCGAAGGGCGTCAAATCAAGAATTGACGACCTTCATCAAGACGTTACTCAAAACACGACCTCTACCAAGGGCGTCACTTCTTGGATTTAATTTTGGCAATAAAACTTACTTTATTTGAAAATTATGAGAAAACGCCTATGATAGAGGCGTTAATTTAAAACACGCCCTGAGGAAGGACGTTAACCAATAATTAAATTGATTTTGCATTTACTTTAAAACCGGATAATACCAGGAATTGACGCCCTTATGTTTAGTCGTCCTTTCTTGAGAAAACGCCCTAGGTAAGGTCGCTATTTAAATAACGCCCCTCTTCAGGTCGCGAATCACAAAATGCAAGAATAAATCAAAAACCACGCACGAGAAAATAGAAAAACTCCATATTATGGATATATTGAAGTTCATTTTGGGGCGTCATCATAGTGACATGAGATTTGATCAACATAGCGTCATTTTTGGCGTGTCTACAGAGACTTCGATCGGGAAACTGCAGTTGCCGTTTCTGGTTCAACTTTGAATAGCGACCTAGACTGGGGCGTTATTTCTTGAATTAGTGACTCTTCACTCGGGCGTTGTTTCCTTATTTCCTTATTTGCTATTTTCTGACTTTTCCGTACAGCAGGGTTTAGCGCCCGTGTGAACGGTCGCTATTTATTGAATTGACGACTACTCGAACAGTCGCTCAAACTTTTCCATTTTCTTTCTATTTTCCAATCAAAATGTATTGACGCCCTCCATGCCGTCGCTATTTCTGAAATCAACGTCTGCTTAAAAGGGCGTTCATTAAATCACGCCTGGAGCTCGGTTGTCATTTCTTTTTTTTCCTTCTTTCTTCAAATTAATTGACGCCTGGTCTTGTGTCGCTATTTACTGAATACGCGTCCTTGCAGCTGTCGTTATTTAAATAGCGCCTTGATCTAGGTCGCTGTTTCCTGAAAATTAAAATATCAATCTATTTAATTCTAAAATAATTATGTAAATATTTAAATATTTCTCACATGGTCTTTTAAGCTCAAAAAGATGATAAAATACATGAAGACTCAAATAATGTGTGAGAATGTAATTAATGCTCATGTTACACAACTTTATCCATTTAATGCTCAAAGATGATAAATGTGATGCAAATTATGATATGAAATATAGCATTTATCACATACAAGATATTTCCATCGCACTAGGAAGAATGTTCTCGCCTCCACAGCTAGAAGGGCCACCATTGATCTCTGAAATGCCAGGGAACATCACTACTGTTGCCAAAGTTCCAAACCATCCTCACCAAGAGGACTCTGTCACCGGCGGATCTTCATCCGGCATCAACATTACCATCGACGGCTCATTAGCCGTCGTCTTCTCCATTCACTCGCCTCAGCCTTCGCTGATGTCTTCCTCCTGGGCCAGACGGTTGTCTGATGATCTTCCCAGGTCCCCTTCTCTACTTACATATCTACGCGGGTTTCTCAACCCGCACCAGGTTTTCAATCACGATCTGCTCTATGAGCCTCTCAACCCTTTAGCCATAATCACTTTTCCCCCTCCTCCGATTTCTTTTCATTGCTTTGTCATTAAAAATGAAAATGAAAAAAAACCGTCGATTTTCAAACCCCTCAACAACACATCTTCGTTGAGGAAACCTCCTACATTTCCCACGAGTGCGTCCTTACCTACGGGCCACTCATCTAAGGTCCTATGAGCGACCTTTTCTACCCCTCCTCTGAGGGGTCCTTCCCTGTACATTCTTCAGCATCTTCTTCAGCTTCTTCTTCGTCCGTAGGACCGCTTAGTCAATCTAAGAATAATGGGTCGAGGGTAGTACCTAAAAAGAAATCCAAGGGTAAGCAGATCCCTCGTCGATTCCTTCTAGATCTAGCCAATAGGTGTCGAGCGTGCCTATCCATTCCTCAATTGCTAGAAAATCCCATCCAACTACTAGAAATAGATTGTGAGGAGAATTACACAATTGATGAAGGGTATGGAGTCTACGAGATCACAGATGAAGAATGCCCTATTGAAGAAGAGGATGAAGAATATGAGGACGCGGCTGGCGCATATGCTAGTGGGATGAGGAGATTCGACGAGCCGTCAGCCACTGTAGAAGAGTCCACCAAAGAAGTCAACTTGGGAACTGAGGAAGACCCTAGAATCATCCTCATAAGTAATAATTTGCCATCCTCTGAAGAAGAGGCATTAACTGAAGTTCTTAAGGAGTATAAGGATATGTTTGCATGGAGCTATGAGGATATGTCGGGTTTGGATTCCACTTTGGTCGAACACCGCATAACTTTAAAATCAGGGTCCATCTCGGTAAAACAAAAGTTAAGGCGTTTCCACCCTCAGATGACTTTGAAAATGAAAGAAGAGGTCGACAAGCTCCACAAAGTCATGTTTATTAGAGTCGTCCTTTATCCTCAATGGGTGGCGAACATTGTCCCGGTCATGAAGAAGGATGGAAAAGTCAAGATTTGTATCGACTTCCGGGACCTTAACCCCGCGTGTCCAAAGGACGATTTTTTCTTGCCTCACATTGATGTATTAATCGATAACACGGCAGGCTATGAGACCCTCTCATTTATGGATGAATTTTCGGGATATGATCAAATTCGTTTGGCAGAAGAGGATCAGGAGAAGACGTCATTCACTACACCATGGGGAACATATTGTTACGTGGTCATGCCATTTGGATTAAATAATGCTGGAGTTACTTACCAAAGAGCTATGATGGCCATATTTCAGGACATGATGCATATATATCTGGAGATGTATGTGGATGATTTATTGGTGAAATCAAGAACCAGGGTGGAACATCCAAGGGTTTTGGCTAAGGTCTTGCAGAGATCAAGGGAGTTCCAATTGAAAATGAATCCGAAGAAGTGTGTGTTTGGCGTGTCATCGGGTAAATTACTGGGTTTCATTGTGAGCAAAAGGGGGATTGAGATAGATCCCGACAAAGCTAAGGCCATCAGGGACATGCCGCCTCCCAAAAATTTGAGGGAAGTCTGAGGTTTAATTGGGAGGTTACAATTCATCTGTCGGTTTGTGTCTCAGCATTCACACAGGTGTAGACCTTTCTATGAGTTGACCAAGCCAAGAGTAGAATTCCATTGGGATTCTAAGTGTCAAAAAGCTTTTGAAGGGTTAAAAGGAATACCTGGCTAGTCCACCCGTTCTCATTCCACCCAAGTCCGAAAAACCTCTGATCTTTTACATCTCAGTCTTGGATGACTCCGTGGGAGCCATCCTCGCACAAGTCGATGAAGAAGGCAAGGAACGGGTAACCTATTACTTGTCCAAACTTCTCAATCCCTGTGAGCAGAAGTACACGGCCATGGAGAAAACCTGTGCTGCCCTTGTTTGGGTAGTACAGAAATTGAAGCACTACTTCCTGGCTCATGAGGTCCATTTGATTGCCCAGATGAACCCTATCAAGTTCCTCCTGGAGAAATCCGTCCTTACTGATAGGCTAGCACGCTGGCAGAGTTTCCTATCTCAGTTTGACATCACCTACATTCAGCAAAAGGTGATTAAAACATATGCTATAGCTGAGCATCTCGCTCACCATCCTCTCCCCAAGTTCGATCCTGTCCAATCAGAGTTTCCCGATGAGGAACTAATGTCCATCACCCAATATGACGAGCCAATGTGAACATTATATTTTGATGGAGCTCTGAATTCCCAAGGGAAGGGTATTGGCATTGTCCTTCTAACGCCCGAGGGCGTTACCATCCCAGAGGTATTTCATCTCGCATTCCCAATCACCAACAACATTGCTGAATACGAGGCTCTTCTAGCTGGTCTGGAACTAACCCATTCTTTCTATATCACCGAATTACGAGTTGTGGGTGATAGTCAACTTGTTCTCCGCCAAGTGCTCACCACATATCGCACTCTTGATCCCAAACTCAAGCCTTATCAAGAGCTGGTCTCCGCTTATGCCAAATTGTTCACCAAGCTGATCTTTGTCTATGTTCCTCGCGAACAGAACATTTTGGCCGATGCCCTCGCCTCCTTGGCGTCATCTTTTAAATTCCCTTTAGGTGCATGGTCTAAATTTATCACCATCTACAAGCGTCTCGTCCCTTCCGTTCAAGACCCTTACCTCTTAAAAATCAAAGAAAGAGTCCTACGGAAGGTTCAAGAAGGGGAAATTCTTGAGAAGAGGGAAATCATGTTGGCAGAATTTGAAGAAGAACTGGCTGACGAGGAGAAACCTTGGTTCTATGAAATCGCCAAATATTGCAAAGATCAGTCTTATCCTGAGGGAGCCACCACAGAAGATAAGAAAGCCATAAGAAGGGTGGCCCAGAAATACACATTGGTTGGAGATCTACTGTACAGGAGAAGCCTTACTGGTGTTCTATTAAGATGTCTTGATGATGATGAGGTCTGGAAATGTGTAGAGGAAGCACACTCAGGTGTATGCGGTGGCCATGTAAATAGTCAAATGCTCGCCAAGAAGATCATTCGGCAAGGCTTTTACTGGCCCACTATAGAAGAGGATTGTGATGTCTTTGTCCGTAGGTGTGTCAAGTGTCAGCTTCACGCCGATAAGATTCATTCACCATCTTCCTCACTTCATCTAGTATCCTCCCCATGGCCCTTCTCCATGTGGGTGTTCGACATCATTGGTCCCCTAGGTGATCCCAACTCCCTCACCAAGCAGAAATCCTTCATCCTCACTGCGACGGAGTACTTCACCAAATGGGCCGAAGCCGAAGCTTACGCGAAAATCAAGGCGTCAACAGTCTGTAATTTCATCATGAAGAATATCCTTACCAGGTTCGGCATTCCAAGCACAATCATCACCGATAATGGGCCACAGTTCATTTCTCAAGACCTTCAAGACCTCTGCAAAAGGTACGCAATCGCATTGCATCATTCATCACCTTATTACCCACAAGGTAATGGCCAGGCAGAGGCCACCAATAAAACATTGATTAAAATTATTAAGAAAACCTGCGAGCCTAGTAAGTTTTCAGACTGGCCAGAAAAGTTTATCGAAGCTCTATGGGCCTACCGCACTTCAATCCGTACCCCCACCGGGCAGACTCCGTTTGCCCTTACTTATGGGATGGAAGCGGTAGTCCCGTACGAGACTCTGATTCCTTCTCTCAGGGTACAATTGGATAAGGAATTTCCCCTCGATGAACGTCGTGATTCACTCCTTGTCCAGTTGGAACTCTTAGACGAGAAGCGACTAGCCGCTGCCGAGCATGCACGTGTTTATCAAAATAGACTCGCTCGTTTTTACCAAAAGAAGGTCATCGAGAGAAAATTTAAAGTCGGCGAGATGGTTGTAAAAAGAATTTTTGTCAAAGCTGGAGGGCCGCGTTCTAAACTTCAACCCAATTGGGAAGGACCATATGTGGTTCAGGCTGTATACCCCGGCAACGCCTACAAGCTAGTCAATGCCGAAGGGACCGAGTTATCCCACCCTTGGGATGGGCTTTATCTTAAGAAATACAACCCTTAGATAGGTGTAACAACTGGCATGGTACGAGGACCGTCGGAGCAGGAAATTCACTCTTCAATCTTTGTAGTCTAACTCAGGGTTAACCTGCGCACACTCCCACACCCCGCTTTTGGGAACAAACGAAAAGAAACTCGAGGGAGCACTTAAAAAAGAGAGAGAGAGAGAGATAAAAAAAACTAATGCCGGGTGATCATCGTGCAGTCGGGTCTTTGCATTTGTCCTTCATATTAGGATAGGACCCATTAAGGTTCGGTAGGTCACGGGTCTTGGTTTGCCAGAACTGCGGAGATTCCTATCCAGTCATGCCAGCTTACGCCCACTAAAAGAAGGCAGCACGCACACACGCAGCTGTTTTTGCCAAAATTGATAGTATTGCTTATGTGGGGCTGTACTCGAAGGTCTCCAGGAAAGTCATAATCTTTGTTCTCTTCTTTCTCGACCCAATGAGATAGTCGGCGCCCTTAAAACGCTGAGCATAAGGGATCCAAAGTACCATACCTTGAAGGCGAGGGTAGGATTCATCTCCTCGAACCCGAATCAGAGCACGAGAAGAGGGCAGTGTCTCCGCAGGCATACAAGAGGGACTCCCACATATCGAATTATCATGTCCCCCTCAAAAAAAAGGGGGGGGGGGGGTCACATAAGAGCCTGGTCGTGGCCGTGCCTGATTTCGACAAGCGAAAACCCCTCAAAACAAAGGCTAAATTCCAAAAGGGGCAACGCGATCTTGTTCGAGGCTTGGTCCGAAGTCGCCCAAAAGGGAAAGGTCGAGTAGGTCCCGATTAGCTCATCGGGTTAACGGTTTTACCGTTCCTCTCGGAAGGTTTACCCCACCACACTCTTCTTTCTCCCCTCATAGATGAAAGCCCAATGGAAATCCTGAAAGGCGCGCCCCGCTAAGGCAAGCGACCTCGTTTGAGCAAAACACACATAACTTTCTACTTCGAAAAGTGAAAGCCATCGCCGCGAAGGAGTCTCGGTGTTTCTGGCCGGTCAAGACCTCTATCTACCACCACGGTAGATTCTTACTTTAACCTCGGGCTTAGGTCAATGCAAGCGCGTCACCATAGGTGCGACGGCGTCTGATTCAGGGTCAGCGTCACGCGGTTGGCCGTTAGGGTTCCAGGGTGTTCCATCCTATACCATCTAGAGTTGTGAGGAAATAGACCCGGGTCGGGAAAATCTTTTACCTTGAATGCTCTTTCGGTGTATCCTTGCGGTCGGAAGCAACTGGGAGCCTAAGCATGGCATGACGGTTTTGTCATCAGGTCAAGTCTTAACCGGCAGGATTGTCATTTGAGGAGTCTAGGGGCCCAAATCACTCTAGATGTGCACACAGGTTACCAGGGAGGTTAGTAAGGAGCCCTGTCTTCATAAAGGTCAGGTGCCATAAGAATGGTCACCAGGCGTTGGCCATAAAAAAAAAGAGAGATGATAGTGATGTGATGAAGTGGCCCTCGGAGGACGCCGTCGGTTGAGTCTCCAAGTGGAAATTCTTTTGGAGCATGTTAATCATGCATTAGGCTATTTAAGAACGATTTAAAACACCCCTGATCCAAGAACCATGCCGGTTGTGATAATAGTGTCATTCGTTTAAAAATAAAATAATAAAAAATAATATAAAAATCCAATAAGTCAAAAAAATAAAAAAAATAACAAAAAAGAAAAAATTTGCATCCGTGTGATCTCATTTGTGTGCTACATCTTTACATTTTGTTCTCATTTATGTGCCCGTGTGTTGCATTCATCATCCTTGCATTTACCTTAATCGATAAAGGCTTGGCCCCTTGACTTGTTATCAAGGTTAGTCTCAAAATGATCACCCACTCTTTAAGCAAGGGGCCAAGTCAGAACGGAAGAACTGACTTGTTTCATTGAGCAATGTGTACAGGATTGAAAAGCAGGAATGAAGGCAGAAGACACGAAACTGAACATTCCTTCCTTTATTTCCTTCTAGAAGTTGTACATTAAGTTCCATCCTCTCTCTCAGAGTTACCCCTCTCTCCGCTCTCCAGGCGAGGAACCTTGGAGGGTGTTGCTAAACCATGCAAGGCGGTGCCTCTACTGCTCGGTACCCCTCTTCCTGTCTCTACTCCCCGTCGATCGATAGGGGCGGCAATGAAGCTACTAACACGAAAGCCACGCTCTCGTGCTCTTCGGTAGCGCTCTTCACCATCCCTCAGCCATTGTTCAGTAAGACCGAGGCTAGTTCAGAGTTCAAACAGTTGGGCCTCCATGGCCCTTCGCTCCTCCCTCTCAGCTAATCTGTCGACTCTCTCTCGTTCTCTTTCCCTTTCCGCACGTTCTCTCTCTCTGTCCTCCCTTTCTAGCTGAAGGGTAATCCTCAGCTCCACGGCGTCTCGAGAAGAGCCATCGTCTGGACGATGCTGCAACTCTTCCTCTAGTTCCACTATTCTGGCTTCCCCCTGCGCAGTATGGGCAAGTGCATCTTGCACCTCTTTCGTCTGCCATAACCATCATCTCAGATATGTGGAGGCGGGAATAAGTGAAATTCCATGGTGAAACTCTCACATGTGTGGAAAGCATTCCTTCTGCCTCCGCAGCCTGCTGCGTAGCGCAGGCAAGCTGTTCATGGAGCAAATCAAGTTCGGAAGTGGGGATCCATAAGCTGGAAGAGACACCATCCGCCCCCATGGCTGAAGAAGCCGCGTCAAGTTGGGCACGCTGCAACACGCATGAGGTGGCATTGAGGGTCTAGCACTAGGAATCTTGGTCTATGATCATGAGTAAACAGGCTTACCGAAGAACTCAAGGCTGCGCGAGCATCATGTAACTGCCGCTCTGTGCCTATCAGGTGAGCTTGCAGGTTCGCTATCATGGTGTCGCGAGCATCCTATGGCCAAGGCATAAGTTAACATATTTAAAAAAAATTAAAAAGAAAATAAAAAATGTGTTCACCTCCACAGTCCCCTCAGGTTGGAGTCGCTCTGCATACATCACCTTATAGAGGCGTAGATAATCCTCGCTGTCTTGAGCACGTGACTCTACGAGTGTGTCACCCCGTTGCCAGTCTTCATATTGCTCGGGGAACCGCACTCGCCAATCAACGAAGATCGCCGGCCCACGCGTCTTCCTCCCAACATGTGGTGTTGTAATTATGTTCACCCATTCCTGGGTAATCCCTAAGGTCCTCATGGCCAATCGTAGTCGAAGTGGCTCGATTTCATTCACACAGTGCATCCATAGGTCACGCTTGAACCGGGCACGACTCGTCATGACCCATGGCTGATCGGCGTCGATCATGCCCGCATAAGGTCTCCAGATCACCTAGGTCAGGCCACACACGTCTTCTTAATAATAAAAAAATTCAAAAAAATCATCAAATATAAAAAAATCAACAAAAAAATAATAACCACCATCACTGCGGGGAACTCTTGCAACTCGCGTCTTAGCACCATCAACTGGTAGGATAGAGGGGCTGGACTCATGAGGGGCTGCCACCGCCTTGCCAGCGACACCGCCGCTGGGTGCCAATGACAGGCCTTTCCCATTGGAAGGTAATAATAGCTCCACAACTGCACCATCATGTGTCTTTAACCTACCAAAAAAAAGGAAGAAGAAAAAAAAGAGAAAAAAAAGGATAGGGTGGGGGTACCTGGATGAACGGCGTGAAACCACTCACTGTTGTCTCTCGATCTGCTCTTTCAGACAGACCCGCAAATAGATGCGCCAGCATGGCTGCTCCCCAGACATATCGCCCCACTTTCTCAGGGTCTACCAGGAATTCTAAGAAGCGGCAATGGATGTTGTCTCCTTTCGAACCCAGTAGCAATCTCCCCAATAGGAAGAAGAGGAATCTCCTCAAATCCATGTTGGCCCTTTCCCAATTGCTCACATCTACATAGTAGATGGCGTGGCATCCCCTTTCGGTCCTCTCCATGAACTCTTCCAAGGACTCATCATCACGGGAATGAATATCAGTAAGTCCCAACATTTCCATGATAGGCATCTTGGCTACGGACCTGTTCTTACGATCATCTAGATCCACTCCTAACAACCTCTGAGCAGCCTCCCTGTAGTCGGAGTACGTGATGCCGGTCAGCGCCTCGCCATCCACTTTCAGGCCCGTAATTCGGACCACATCTTCCAAGCTGGGCACCATGTGCCCCCAAGGCATCAAGAAGGCACGACTCATTGGATCCCACCTTTCACGTAATGCTTGGATGAGGGCGAGGTCGAGCTCGACGGGCTCGACCCGGAGGAAGGCTCCAAAGCCCATTACGTCTAGCCAGGCCTTCTGAAAATCCGGGAGACCTCTGTATGCTGCCACCACTACCTTCCATGATATGTGTGATTTCATCACGCTCTGCGCATACATAAGAAATGAAAAAGGGGCCTTTGTCAAGAGAGAAAAAAGAAGAAAGAGTGAGGGAAAGGGCAAGAAGGCTTATTTTACGAGTTGCGATTGGGTCCTTTCACTGAAGTGCCCTTCAAGGTCCGAGAGTCTGCTGGAACTGCTACCGCTGGACCAGCTTCTCTTCGAGGAGTAGGAAGATTCGCCCTCCATTCTGAATCCTAGAACTCTCGGTCCTTCCTCTTCCGTGGAAACTTGTACTCTGCGAATTGCCTCTCGATATCCTTGGAAGAACGAGGGAGGGAGGTATTTATAGAAATGAGAGAAGTGCAAGCCAACTACCTCCATCAGCTTTAACAATAACCCTCGTGATAGAGTACCTTCCTTGCGATCCCATGTGTCACTTCACCGCCTGCGCAGGGTAATTGATTGGATGGTGCGATATGACGATTCGCTCCCTATGTAGTCTAGGGATGCCGGGATGCCCTGTCATGTTGTAGAGGTCATCTAGGAAGGTTGAAAGGTCATCCAGGAGAAGGAGCTAGAAGCTGTCATTGTTGACTTTGATGGAAAATGATCGCGGCGAGACGCGATTCCCCGTTTCACGGTGAGGTCTCGTCGAGCGCATCACATGGAAACAGTATAAAGGAGAAGAAGCGCAAGGAAGAAGGAATGCGCAAAAGAACAAATAAGCAGCAGGAAATCAAATCACTCCATTCATAGGTCTACATAAACTATCATAAACATCAGTCATGAACATCGCAAGAGAGGAGGCGGGTCCACTAGCTCGCTAACTCTCGCCAGCACCTTCACGCTCTTCCCTCTAGGCGTCCCTCTCCTCTCCCCTAAGGTGAGGGTCCTTCAGGGGCCTCCTGGAACTCTGTGAAGCCGTACTCGCCTCACCCCGTGATACCTGCTCTATAGCAGCGGCTTGCTGTTACTCCCTTGGCGTGACAAAGAGGCCACCGACAGAAAGGTGGCCAGACTGGCAGAGTCGTGCCCCGAACTCTCGTGCTCTCTCGTAGCACGTCTCCATCACTCCTAACCTCTGCCCCATAACCTGAAGGCCTAGCTAGAGCTCCCTCACCTGAGCCTCCAAGGCCTTCCTCTCATCCCGATCCTGCTGTCGCTCGGCCCTTCTTTCCTCCCTCTCTTTCTCCCTCTCCTCTCTCTCTCTCGGCATCCCTCCTCGCCACCTAGAGGAGGACCCTTAACTCCAGGATGTCTGGAGACGGCCTCTCTTCATCGTGACACCGCAGCTCTGCTATGGTTGCTGCCCAAGCATCACACTCCTCTTCAGCCCGGGTCGCGCGGGCCACTGCACTGGCAAGTTGCTCCCGGAGGGAGGCGATCTCCAGAAAAGGAGCCTGGGAGCTGGAAGATGATCCGCCGGCCATCCCTGCCATCGCCGCCTGCCGGGCACGCTGGAATAGACAAACAACAGCCATCGGTTAAGCCCCGGGATTTCAAAAAAAAAAGGGGGGGGCTTCTTTCACCTCTATCTGTCTCCCGAGTTGAAAAAGGCCCACTTGGCTCTCCCTACATAGCCGCAAGTAGTCGGCACTCTCCTGCACTGGCGCACCACCTTGCTGCCCTTCCTGGAATTAGGCAGGGAGATGTATGCACCGGTCTTCAAGTTTTGCCTTGCCACGTCTCTCTCCCCCGACGCGGTTCGGCTCATCCGCACTCGCCCACTCATCGGCCAAGCCCGGGATCCTTGTCATATCCTGCGCATCAAAAATGGAAAAACCACATCATCAAAAAAAAACGCGTCTCCTGTCGAAGACGCGTTCATCATTCAAGTGCAACGCTTGCCGAGCCCTCTTCTCCCTCTCTACTTATTCGCTACCAAACTAAAAGGAGTGGAAATCAAGGAGTTTACCAGGCCATGCTCGCCTCCCTTCATGCCTTCGGGCCCCTCGGGTCCCTCGAGTGCCGGAAGAGGCCCTTCATCTTCCGTGGCCGCCTCTCTCTACTCTTGCACGACCCTCCTTGGGCGAGTAGTTCCTCGTCCCCCTCTCCCTTCACCAAGGTTTGGCTCGCCGTGCTCCATGAATCAAGGATGGAAGAAGACGAAGCTAGGCGAGCAAATCTTGACGAGAGGAGGAGTTGTTTATGGGCAAAGTAAGGAAGGAGAAAGACCGCCCCGCGGTTCTTGGTGATTTAAATTTGAATTCAAAAGGTTAAAATGCGTCTTCACGTCTAGACGTCCCAAAGGAGGGAGGTGAAGACGGTATGCCCTCCGCGCAAGGTGTGATTCCCCATTATTGGGGCAAGATTCTGTAAAACGTGTCATGGGGAGATAAGTAAGGAAGAAGAAGCATGAGGGAAGAAACGTGCACAAAAGACAGTCAAGTGACAGAAAAAGAAACCATTCCATATAACAAATTGTCTGTCATATACATCATAAGTAAAGATGGGGGGTGTACAAATCACTCTCTAACTCTCACCACCACCCTCCTGGTCATCTCTCTGATCATCCCTCTCCTCTCTCCTCTAGCGTGGATCCCTAGGGGGCCTCCACGAACTCTGAGAGGCGGTGCTCCCCTCGCCCTATGGTGCCTGGCCAGCCTCGAACGCACGGCGCCGCTCCTCAGCCGAAGAAACTAGGAAGCTGCTTACGGAGAAGGAGCCAGACTGTCGAAGGCGCGCCCCGTGTTCCTTTGCCCTCTGGTACCGCTCCTCGCTCTCTCATAGCCTACCCTTTTCTGTACCGAGACTCACTTGGAGCTCCGTCATTTGGGCCTCCAAAGCTCTCCTTTCCACCCTCTCCCTTTCCCTCTCTGCCCTCTCTCTCTCTGCCTCTCTCTACGACACCTCAAGGGCAATCCGCAACTCTAGCACGTCGCGGGGAAGCTCCTCAGCCTCCCATCGTCATCGGTCCTCCTCTAGCTCCGCCATTCGAGCGTCGCGCTCCGCCACCCAGGCGTCGCGCTCCTCCTCTGCATGGACCGCACGAGCCAGCGCATCTCGAATCTCCGCCACCTGTCAAAGCTCATATTGAAGTCAACAAAGGAAATGGAATATGCGGAAAAGGAACCCGTGTCAAGCAAACACTCACCCGAGCCGCCTGATCAAGCTCGTCCTCCTCAGCACGGGCCACCGCGCCCGCCAACTGCTTCTGGAGAGAAGAGACCTCCAGAGGAGGGGCTCGCGAGCCGGAGGCCGCCCCACCAGTCATCTTAACCGCCGCCGCTTGATGGGCACGCTGAAACACAGAATAACAAACGACAGTAAGAAGCTAAGCATCAGGAATCCATGTGACACAAAAAAAAACGCATTGCAGACTCACCAGGATGTCCAGCTCCTGACGGGTGACTGCCAACTGTTGCCTGGCAGCTGCCAGCTAGGCCCGCAGGTCAGTGACGATAGTGTCAGGAGCATCCTGCATTCATAAGCATATAGATTAATGTCACATGCATGCATTTGCATAAAAAGAAATCCACGTTTCATACTTACCCCTGCTGGCCTCCCTAGGTAGAGGCGATCCGCGTACATGTCTCGGTACCGTCGCAAGTAGTCGGCGCTATCCTGCACATGGGACTCCACTGGAACGCCACCCTACTGCCAGTCCTGGTACTGTGTAGGAAAGCGTGTACGCCAGTCCACGAGCTTCGCCTTGCCCCGGGTCTTCCGCCCGACGTTGCTCGGCTCGTCTACCTCCACCCACTCCTGGGAAAGCCCCAGAGTCCTTATGACTAGCCTGAGCCGCAGTGGCTCGATCTCGTTCAGGCAGTGGACCCACAGGTCCCGCCCGAAACGAGGTCGGCCAGCTACGACCCAAGGCTGGCCAGCGTCGGCCATGCCCAGGTAGGGCCTCCATACCACCTGCATCACCATACATGCATCATATCATCCCCCACCCTAATAAACAAAGTAAATGCACAAAAAAGATCATATACATCATACCATGGCCTCACGGTACTCGGTCAGCTCACGTCGAAGCGATGTCAGCTGGTAGCTGCGCGGTGCCGTGGTCGTGACCGGCCTCCACCACCGCGCTAGGGGTACGGCTGTCCGGTTCCATTGCCTGGCTCTCCCCATCGGGAGATAGTAATAACTCCATACCTGCATCCATCGTACATCATTAGTACCAATAATTGCATGACTGTAAATTAGGAATCATTGTAAAATACATAAATGAAATGTTCACCTGGAGAAAAGGCGCGAAGCCACCGACTGTCGTCTCCTTCTCTACACCCTAAGAAAGATAAGCAATCAAGTGGGCGAGTAGGGCTGCTCCCCACACGTAGTGACCCACTCGGTCTAGGTCTGCCAGGATCCCGAGGAAACGATAGTGGATGTCGTCCCCCTTCGTCCCCAGCAGAAGGCGGCCCAGTAGAAAGAAGAGGAACCTTCGGAGGTCCAGGTCCGCCCGCTCTCGCTCGCCCGCGTCCTGGCTGAAAGCTCACCGAGCTGCTCCCTCTAGCCGCACTAAGAACTCTGCTCCGCTCTCGCTGACGCGAGTCCACGAATCCGAGCGCCTTCATGATGTCCACCCGGCCGACTGTCCTGCTGTCTCTGTCAGTCGCGCTCGTCTCCAGCCCTAACAGCTCCAGGGCGCTCTCTCTGTAGTCGGGGTAGGTGACCCCACTGACAGCCTCCCCGTCCACCCGTAGTCCGGTGATCCGGACTACGTCCTCCAGGGTCGGCACCATGTGCCCCCAGGGCTTCAGGAACGCTCGACTCGGCGCGTGCCATCGCTCCCTCAACACCTGGACGAGGGGCAAGTCGAGCCGGAAGGGCTCAATCTGCAAGAACGCCCCGAACCCCATGGTGTCCACTCAGGCCCTCTGGAAGTCCGGTAGCCCTCGGTACGCCACCACTACCAGGCACCAGCTGATCCGGCTCCTCATCACACCCTGCACATCAAAAGTAAGAAATCACATCAAAGCCACAAATAAAGAACAACACGATATATATATATTTAAAAAATTTATTTTTTCCAAAAAAAAAATTTTGACGTGTCAACATGGTTGGACGCCTCCATATTTTTTTTATTTTTTCTATAATAAAAAATTGACGCGTCATTTTCCCTAGACGCCTCAACAATTTCTGTATTTCTTTATTATTATTATTTATTTCGATATCTTTTAAAATATATATATATAATAAAAAAAGTGACGCGTCAATACCCTTGGACGCATCAATAATTTTTGGATTTTTTTTTATTTTGATTATTTATATGTATATAAAAAATAATAATTATTTTATTGAGGCGTCCACTAGCTTGGACGCCTCAATCATTCCCCCTCCACTTCCGTTTGGACGCCGTCTCCCGCCCCCTTTTTCCTAATAAAATCACGCAATAATGCAAAAGAGAGGGTTCTAGGCGGTCTACCGGGTCATGCTCTTCCTCTCCCGCTCCACCGGGCCCCTCTGGGCCCTCCACGGCCAAGGGAAACGCTTCCTCTTCCACGGCGGCCTCCTCCTCCACGGTAGGCTCCTCCGTGCGATCCCGAGACCTCCTCGGCCGACGAGCAATCCGCTTCCGCTTCTCACCTCCCTGGCTCGATCCACCGCGTTCCATGGACTCAGATTAAAGGAGGGAAGGCTGAATGGGGAGAAATGAGAGGTTTGGGAGAGAGGAGGGCCGTTTGTTTGGTTGGGAAGAGAAAAGGCCGTGTAAGGGCCTTTTAAACAAAATTTTGAATTTTTTGACGCGTCCAGGCGCCTGGACGCGTCAATATAAAATAAAAAGAAAAAAAATTGGGGCGTTCAGGCGCATGGACGCGCCCATATTAAAAAAACAAAAAAAATTAGGGCATCCGGATGCCTGGACGCGCCCATATTTAAAAAAAAGTTTTTATTGGAGCGTCCAGATGCCTCGACCCGCCCATATAAAAAAAAAATAAAAGAAAAGAAAAGAAAATTTTGGAGCGTCCAGAGTCCTGGACGCGTCCATCAAAAAAAAAGGAAATAGTGAAAGGAAATGAGAGCTAAAAATTCAAAGACAATTTTTACACACAATAACTTCTCATTTATTTCATTAAGACAAGGGAGTGAGCTACATCAGGGGCTTAGACACTTCAGGCCTTAACTTCCCCAGTTCGGTTACATAATCCCTCCACAGCTCGCGTTCTTCCTCTACATGCACTAATGCCTTTCCCAGAATGCTCGTCTTCCACGACACTTTGATGACCTTCACCTCCTTTACATCATCTTCCGCGCCCAACTCTCTCTTCCTTAGAGGAGCAGTGCCAGATAACAGTGAGAACAAGTGGCGGGGAAGGCCAATTTGAATACAGCACCGATGCTCATTGTAAAGAACAAACTCAGTCGCGCCAATAAGTTGGAGTTCAGCTTCGGGGGAAGACCTCGTAAGGAGTTGCTGCGGGAGTAGACATGCCGGTGCACAAGTGAAGAAGCCTTGCGTCATAGTTCTGAAGTGAGACCTCCAGTCTTCGCGCTTCCTCAGCCACAGAACGCGGTTCACTATGTGACCACCAAAGGCTAACACATCGGCTATGTGGTAAAGGGGGCTTTGTTGAAAGATCCTCGAGGCAGTGGGCATCCCCTCACGGTGATCAAATTTAAAATGTAAATCAACCCAGTAATTCAGAAGAAGCGCGCAACCAAAAGGAGGCTTACCCATGCTGGAAACAGTAAGGCCACTGTAGAGGTAAGCAAGAATGGCAGGTCCCACCCTTTTACCATTCCAAATACCGCAAATAGCACTCAGCTGATCTTCCTTCACTATGTTGTCGGTATGAGGGAATAAGAGAGCACCCGTCAAACAGATTGTTAATCCCTTCATAATTTCTTCCAAACGATCATCGTCTGGCGATCCTCTCAGGACATCCATGACCCATTCCGTGAGCTTCTGCAAGTTGACTCCCTTCTGAGTCTGGACATCTCTAACGGCACTAGACGGCATGAAGCTTCCAAGGATGTCCTCAGAAGTCACCTTCTTCAGCATCAGCATGATCTTTATCTTGCCATCCCTTTTGAATCTTTTCAACCCAAGCAGGAGTTCCACCTCCTTAAGAAGGATAGTCATCTCGAAAGTGGGGAAAATGAAAGTGTGAGTCTGAGGATGCCAGATCTCCACCAGCGCGCCCATAGTCGCCCAGTCCATGCGAATCTTTTTGTAATGCTTGGCGTGAACCAGGAGCCCCTGAAGATGCCACCTCGTGAGTATGGCCCTCATACCGATGGAGATGTTGGAAGTTAGCTTTGAAAGCCAAGGCAGTTTGGAGAATTTCCTCGAGCCTGGGAAGAGAGGGTACGGCTGGAAAAGAAGAAGAAAAACAAAGGAGGAAAGAGGTGAATGAAAGGTCATACAGAAAATTTGAAATGAATCAACTCACCATACATGACTGGATCATCTCACTCAGACGTCCTTCGAGGTCGGAAAGCCGCCTGAATTCGCTGCTAGGCCTTCTCCTCTTCATGGGCGGGAAGACTCGCCTTCCATCTTGAAGAACCCAAGATTCTTCTCCTCCTCCCCTTAAGCTTCAAAGCTCTCCTTGGTGCATTTGGCTAAGCTAAGTAGGGGGGTACTTATAGGAAGGGAGGGGCTTAAAAGTCAAACAAGTTACATCAATGATGAGTCGTCAATGTTGACTTTAGCAAAAGGTGTTTTGTCTTGTTCTCCCTTATACTGTGTATTCTCCTGTTGTGATAATTGAAATGCAATTATGTTGCTTTGAGATAATGTTGTGCTAAATAATGAGTGTAGGTTTCACTAGTGGGCACCACTATCCCACCTCGACCCATCATATGTCACCTTTCGATGATTGGTCCCACCATGTCATGCATTGTATTATATGATATTTACGATATTAGAACATGTCAAGGACCTTGCGACCTGAACAAATCTGGGGTTTGAGTTCCCCTTCAACAAAAACAATGATAATTTCAGAGGAATTTGGGTTGTACGGATAGGCCGTTAAGTTGTGAAAGCGTGGGGACGATGGCTCCATTCAGTGAGTTGGTGCGTGGATAAACGGGCCCCGGCTCAGTATCAACTCACCGGATCGATATCCTAACCCATTCTTAACAACTTGACAATATTATCCTTGGCTATTTTCTATTTTAGTTTGTTTTAAGTTTTCTTTTAAACCCAGCATGCATTCATGTAGGACTTTGATTCCATTGCGGAAGATCATCCAAAGTAATTCGATTGTGAAGGCCGCCGTGCTTAAGTCTTATAATATGAGATATTCCATTCCGAATGAAATACTGAGTTTCCTTGAGACAGCCCTGCGCTGTTCTTCCAAAAGAGACCCTTGTTCGGACTGATCCTCAAATATTCATATACTCTTACTCTATTTGACGCACCTTGGCCGCATCACTTCCACATTGGCTGGTAAACGCTCTCCAAAGGTGAAACCTGCAGGTTTACGACCTAGGTACTTCCACACAGAGAAGTTGGTCCCTTTTTTCTTCTTGTGCCTGAGCGCACATCTTCCCCTTCCTTGTTTGATTTTCGTCCAAACAATTGTTGAATTTGAAAGACCATCTTCAATGTCGCCTCATTGAGACTCTGAAAAATATTCCAAACCATAATGTTAAAAGCGTGTCTCATCACACCATGGCATCTACTTTTCAGTCCACTCCCACTCTATTTTATTTCACCTCTATGCCACTCCATTACGTGCCACTCCCTTGCAAAGCAGACGCCAAGGCGGGATAATTGTAAACACGCCGTTTTTGGCATTACCATGAGTAAATCTCATATTACACCATGATACCCTAAGGTTGTCTTCACATTTTCAATTACTTTGGTGATTTCCTAATTTTTTGAATTTTTTTAATATTTTTTTAAAATTTTCCATGAAAAATCTTTGACGTGTCAAGCTGCTTTGACGTCTCAATTTGAGGTGTCAAGGTACCTTGACGTCTTCATAAAAATATTTTTTATTATTTTTTATATTATTTTATATATTATTTTTAAATATTTTTTCTCCTTTTTTTAAAGTGGCAGGGTAACTGGACGCCTGTTTTAAAGGCGTCCAGGACCCTAGACGCCTCATTCAGAGCTTCGTGCAACACGCGGGCGACGCCGCTCCGGCCGGCTAGTTTGACGTTTCGAATAAATCCAATCATGAAGACGTCATTGATCCTAGACGTGTTTTAGAAGTCAAAGTTAGGTGCGAAACCACTCGCTTTCCCCGCTGTCGACGGCTTTCGGCGCCGTTTTAATGGAAATTCATTGAGGCGTCAAGGGTCCTAGACGCCTCAATCAATAAAAAAATAATAAAAAAATCATGGGCTCGTCCAGTCAGTTGGACGCCTCAACATTGAGGCGTCCAGGACCATGGACGCCCCAATAATTTTTTTCCCTATAAATAGGGACCCCCTCCCTCGAAATCAGAGTGCTTCAGATCCGACAGAGGAGAGGAAAACTCTACCGGATTCTTTTCTAACTCGTGGGTTTTGTAGGAGGAGGTTCTGCCAAATTTCCGGGTGCCCGCGTGAAAGGAAGGCAATCTTCATCCACCATGCTTCCACGACGTCCCCACGCTGCCGGAGCTCCACCGGATCACGTCATCGGCGCCTTCAATAAGCCACTCTCCCCCTTTCTCTTTTGCCATTTCTATTGCATGCATCATCCGCCATTCGTCATCTCGCTTCTATTTTATGCACGTTTGCACGATCCTTCATCCATCATAACATTTTTCTCCTACTCGTGTCCGAGAGGGGTTTAAAAACAACACCAACCAGGTGTGTGTCTCACCATGATTTCGCTATTTTCATCACAAAGGATTGATACTACACTGCCATTTTTCTGATTTATTTCCTCTTTGTCTATTTTCGCAAGGGTAACCAAAGAAGGACTTCTCCGTCGGCCCGCCGAAAGGAAAGGAATAAGCAACCCACCATTTCTCGCTTTTGAGGTAAACGCAATCACTCTTCTTATTTTTGGGGTCTCCAGCCCCTGGCGATCACATCATATTTTCGAGGCCGCGGCGAGTCACTTCCCGCTATGGCCGTTTGAATTCTGTCTTTAAAATTATGTCATATTCTCATCTCTTCGAGGCCTATATCCCACTGGAGCAATCTCCTGTGGTGGTGCTACAGTCGTTTAAATTCCGTCCTTTAAATTCTGCGCTATTCTCATCTCTTCGAGGCCTATATCCCACTGGAGCAATCTCCCGTGGTGGTGCTATGGCCGTTTAAATTCTATTCTTTAAATTCTGCATTATTCTCATCTCTTCGAGGCCTATATCCCACTGGAGCAATCTCCCGTGGCGGTGCTATGGCCATTTAAATTCCCATCTTTTAAATTCTGCACCATCCCCATCCCCCCGAGGTCGCGGAGAGTCATTTCCCACTATGACCGTTTAATCCCCGCCTTTATTACGCCATATCTATTCTGCATATCCCGCCGGAGTAATCTCCCGTGGTGGTCTCTATCTCTCTCTCTTTCTATGTTACAGCAAAATGAGCGCGCTTCGCTCCCCGCAGCATTCCGTGTGACGTCGCTCACAACGGGAACGAGTGATTCCAGGAGCAAGCCATTTAGAGTTTGAAGGGGCGTGATCTCGCGCTTGTCCTGAGCTGGGAGGATGATCACCGAATAGTGAACTGCAGAGAAAGGGAAACGGATCAGGAGGCCTAGGGATGGCTCCCTAGGGAAAACCCTCCGATGCCTAAGTCAGTAGAGCAATGGTGGAAGGTATGGAGGGAGGTAGAAAGAGGTGCACGAGATCCCCCAACACCAAGGTGGTGAAGTGGTTCCTGCTCAGGGGATTTTAGGCGTGTATTGCCCTTACCTTCCACTGGAGGGAGTCCCTGGTTTATATAGTGTGCTCACCTTGTGAGTCCCGTAAGCTGAGGAGTTTCAGGCGGGAGTTACGTCCTCATCGTGGGATCTTTACGTCCTCATCGTGGGATCATGGGTCCCTTATCCTCATAAACTCCTGCTCATAAAGGGCTCTCAACGGCAGCGTGGATAAGTAATCGTCAGTCGGTCCGAGCATAAAAGGTGCCAACCCTGTCCGGGCGATAGGCATAGCTCGGATGAAGTCAGGTCGGAGTGGGCGCAGAGCGCTTGCCTCTATCCTGATGAAGGGATAACTCGGGCATGGGTCTTCCTCCGTTCTGACGCTCGGGCCTTCCGAGCCTAAGGGCCGCCGAGGAAGGGTGGGATCCCGAGTAATCTTTATTGGACTTTTTAGCCTAAGTGGGTTCTATGGGGCTGTCACTTGGATGAGCCAAGCCTCGTTTGGTCCTGATGGACCTAGTTCGGATGCTCTTAGATGGGCTACAGAAATCCCCCTCTCCACTTATCCCCCTCATACTCCCGAGCTTTAGTAAGCTCGGAAGAGTAGCGGTTTGGGGTTTTGGACCAGCGTGGCTCAGGTGGGCGGAGATCTGGCGGTATTAGGAAGTCACGTGTCGTGGTCACCTGGGCCCGTGTTAATGATGATCCTGACGGATTTGAACTGAAGGGCCCCCCTTTTCTCGGAGGTCGGAACGACGCGCCGCCTCTCACGTGGGGATATAGACGTTGGGCGTTTGTTGTCATTCCAGACTCCCTTCGTCTTTAGGGTTTTGGCTCTCCTCCGTTCTTACTTTTGGGGCTCTTCGATGCGCCGTGAGGACGCGACGGAAGAGCAGAGGCTTGCAGCGGCGTTCGAGGAGTTGGCGGAGATAACCGCGGAGGCAGTCCGGCGGCTTCCTCCTCCCCCGGAATCTTCAGGGTCTCGAGATCGCCTTTCCTCAAACTCTTCTCCGATTTCCATGGCGGACCAGTGCTCGGATGTTGAGGAGTGGGAGGACGAGTCGGTGGTGAAGGCGCCGGTTCCAAACTGTAGCGAACTAAGGGAGGCGGATGTGAGAAGGCTGGATGATGCGGGACGGACCACGGACTCGACTCGAATTATGAATGCGATCCTCGGACTCTAGATGAGCTCGCGATTGTCCCTTAGCGAGGGAAGCGTCGGACGTGCACGGTTGAGAAACCGGCAGTGAGCTAGGGTGGTCAGCTCTCTCTTGTGCCCGGATCGGGTCACGAGGCGGTCACGCTCTCTCTCGCAGCAGCGGTGCTATCACAATATATAGCGAGTTACGGTCCTAGCATGATATCTAGCAGCGGCATAAACAAGTATATATGAATAAAGCAAATGCCGAGTGTAGGAGCGAACACGATACCTCCACGCTCTCGGCGTGGGGAAGACGGACCCGGCCGAACTCGTACTCCCGGGATAAGTAATACACAAATATTACAGCAAAGAACTACTGCCCACTCCACGCAGGGAGGTAAAGGGCTAGACAAGTGGGCCCGGGAGGACCGATTCCGGGTTGACGGGCAGCTTCTTGTGTTGATTCGGCTGCACGCGTGCTCGCGACCGCGGGGCCCACGTACTGGTCGGAGGGGCCGTGTGGGACCGGGCGGCACCGCTGTAGTGGGGACGCTTGGAGGAGTGCTCCCCTAGGGTGGCGGCGCGCTGGATCGTCGGTCGGAAGCCGGGCGGCTCCGATCGTCACCCGTCGGAATAACCGGCCACGGACCTGCACTTGCTGTTTTCAGGCGCGCTACCCGACGAGATCGCTTGCTGGGACCAGCACCGATATCGAAATGTGACGAAACCAGCGCCGTTGGAAAGATGCTTTGAAGTGCTTCAACCTAGTGGCCTTCAGAAAAATTCATCAGATCTGTGTTTCTGATGGACGAATTATGAAAGCTGATGTTCTTAGTTTCAGATCTGCTCAGGTAGAAACTGAGTTTCCTGTAAATCGGCGTTGACCGATTGGTAGACCTCCGAATCTGAAGTTGGGTTCTTCAGCAACGTTGTATAGGTTCAAGAGAGGAAACCAGGGATATTTTTAGATCTAGAAAATATGGAAGTTTAGATTTTCTAGAGAGTTTATACTGGCGAAGGGTCGGATCTGAACTGAGGCAGACAGAACAGATTTGGGAACTTGGGCGAATTTTAGAAAATATGTGGAGGGCTGATGAAAAATTAAGAAAATTCGTGGTGATAGGGGAAGGTGGATAGAACTTTCAATAAATTTGGGATCTCTTGGAAAAATCAAAAAGTGATTGGGAGATGGAAAACTCAAGGTTGCTGTCACTGTAGATAGAAACCTGGCAGAACTGGAATGAAAGGTTGGACGAAAATGTAAAAATAGATTTCGGAGACTAGAGGCCAAACCAATTTTTATGGAGAGAGGTGGGAACCTCTGGAACATACCCTAAAAATCCCAACTCAATAAGATCTCGGAGGTGTGAGCAGAAATTTGTGGAAGATGCTACTATCCTGAATGGACAGAACTCCGACGAAGGCTTCGCGGCGGCTCGATGGCGGCACGAACGGCGGCGGCGGCGGCACAGACCAAAACCTGAGATAGAGGAGAAGGAATAGAAGGGATACCACTCTAGAAATGGGGTTGGGGAAGATGAAACCAGAGGGGGAGGGAGAGGGGCGCACCAAGCTCTTGGGCTCTCCAAGAAATTTCAACAATTCTTCTATCATTAATTCCACAAAATGAGAAATACATGCTATATATAGTAAAGGGAAAAAGACCTCTAATGCCCCTAGATCTAGGGTTTAGAACTACTTTGTTCTAATCAAGTTTTATAAAAATAAAATGGAAAAAAAGGGAGGGGGGTGCCCCCTTGACCAAGGGGGGGGGGGCAAGTTGGAAAGGTAGGTAACCTACCTTTGAAAATTTAATCCCTTTGTCTACCCATGTGTCATTTGACATTCAACCCTTCTAGAAGCCACCTAGTATGGTTTGACCAGCCCCACATGGCCTAGGTGGACCAATGGGAAAGGACTGGGGGGCCCCTTACTGGACCTACTAGCAAATTACATAGAAACCCACACAATCCAAGGGAATAACGCATTGTCTTACAAAGCCTTACACTTGCGCATATACTTTCCCATGGATATAAAAATAAACTAAAGGACATAAGTGCAAAATAAAATGTACATGCTCGGCGTCGATTCCCATCAACTCTCCCCGGGTGGGAGGAACTCGACCCCGTCGAGTAAGAGGTGCGGCTGCTCGAGTACTCCGGCGGATCCGTCACCGTGCCAAGTAACGCGGGTATGCTCCACTCCAAGTGACCATCGCCTGCTCATTCCATATATACTCGATATGCACAAGCTGCTATGGGCTAGAGGTGGACACTCCGAGTGGTGCACTCTCAAAAGGGGAGGTGGCGGCTCGAAGACTCACTAGGAATCACCGTTGGGCCCCTGTAGGTGACTTGATCCGGGTATAGAACTGATCCCATACTCTTCGAGCGAATCCACTCACCTCTCAAGGGACAGACATCAACGAGCTTGCATAAGGCACATGCAGACTGACCATGCACTAACACACGTATGCAAACAACATAAACAATCGACTCAAAACACACCACGCCAACAAACCACACAAAGAAGAAACATACTGACTCATATATGACCCTAGACTTAAGACGGTAACATCAAGCCCACTAAGTGGCTGCATCCTGAGTTGCGGCAAGCTCCTAAGCTTCATGCTCATCGACGAGTTCCGGATCGGCCTCATAGTAAACAATCTCGAGCCCAGAAGGCGAGGCCTCTTCAACCCCTAGGGTTAGTGTGGCACGAGTGGGACACTGGTTGGCAAAGTGAGAAAAACCCATGGCAATGGAAACACTGTAGACGGGACCTACTACTCTCTCCAATGAGAGGGGCCTTATCCTTATCCTCCCGACGGGTAGGGGGTGTGGGCAACAAGGGTGGAGGTGTAGGTGCCGGGGGTAACAGTGGTGGGGGTGTCGGTGCCAGAGGATGGGCTATGGGTGCCGGGGGACGGGCAACGGGTGCAGGTGGTTGGGGTGGAGGTAGATCCCATGGTGGGGGAGGTCGAGGTCTAGGAGTGAAGTGCCCCTGACGGGCGGGCTCATGAGGACGAGCCATGGGTCCCCTCGGGTATGAGCCTAAGGAGCCACGTGAATCAGCACTACGAGGAGGAGCGGAGCCCCACCGTGGAATAGACTCGAACTCTCCCTCGAATTACTCCATCTCTAGATCAACTTGGTATGCATCCTCCAACTTGTCCACCTTGCGGCGGAGAAGCTCATACCTTAGGTGCGGTCGTAGACCACGCCGAAATCGAGAGATAGTAAGAGAGTCTTCCTCCGTGGCATCACATCGCAAGTAGTATTCATCGAACTCGGTGATGTAGTCAGAGACGGACCGGTCTCCTTGGGTGAGACTTTGCCACCGTTCTATGAGACGTTGGCGGTAGGAGGTAGGGAGGTACTTCTTCCTAAGCTTTTCCCTCATCTCGGTCCAAGTATCGATCGGGGGTTCATGACGATGAAACAATAGGTTCTCCATGTTCCTCCAATAGGTTTGTGCTTGGCCTAAAAGTTTCATCCTGGCGAACTTGACCTTCCGTTGGTCCGACATCTCGAACCACTCAAAATATCGGTCCATGTCAGCCTCCCAATCAAGATAGACCTTTGGGTCTAAGGACCCGTCAAAGGTGGGAGGGTCTGCCCGAACGGTCCTAAGGGCCCGTTCATCCATATCTTGGTCGTGGGTACGCCGTGTAGGGCGACGATCACGACCATGTCCCCGATGCTCATTATCGGACTCATAATCATGCACCTCGGGGACTTCGTGCCTCCTAACAGCTACCCCTTGAACCCTTGGAGTCGCGGGTTGGTGAACCGACTCCGGTTGAACTTGTGTAGGTGGGACGGGTGCCTGGACTGGGGCAATCGGGTGTGCCTCAGCTGGACCTCTCTATAGTGCGTCAACTCTCCCGACTAATCCCTGAACGGATTGGTTCGACCCAGCGGCCCTATCCTCTACGGCCTTCATCCTCTCTTCTAGGCGGGTGTCTAGGCCATTCACTCGTGTACTCAACCCTTCCATCCTATCCATTCGAGTACTCAACTCATCCATTTGTGTACCTAACCCATCGATACGTGTATTCAATCCTTGCATTTGCCCCATAAGGTTTTGGAACATTTCGGCCACAGCTGACGCATCGAGACTAGTGGCTCGGGGATCCGCCATAGGTGGTGGTGGGAGTGAGTACTGTGTACCTCTACGAGTGGGCATGCAAGCACACAGAGTAGGAGACACCGACTAATGCAAATGCACACTACAAGATGATGCACCTAGACTTAACCAAAACTCGGCACGTGGCGGAGTTAATCGATCCGAAAATCACTCGCGTAAGTGTGCGGCCTTCCCGATAGGCGTAGCCTAACGTTCGGACAACACCTTTTGATATACCGAGTAAAGGGATGTAAATGCAACCCGAAAGACACTTTTTTTTGTTTTAAAATATGATGATTCTAGACTCGACTTAGATCGTGCAATACTTATGCAATGACAGATGCAACGACTACCCTAGACTCAACTTCGCTCTGATACCAAATTGATGCGGGACGGACCACGGACTCGACTCGAATTATGAATGCGATCCTCGGACTCTAGACGAGCTCACGATTGTCCCTTAGCGAGGGAAGCGTCGGACGTGCGCGGTTGAGAAACCGGCAGTGAGCTAGGGTGGTCGGCTCTCTCTTGTGCCCGGATCGGGTCACGGGGCGGTCACGCTCTCTCTCGCAGCAGCGGTGCTATCACAATATATAGCGAGCTACGGTCCTAGCATGATATCTAGCAGCGGCATAAACAAGTATATATGAATAAAACAAATGCCGAGTGTAGGAGCGAACATGATACCTCCACGCTCTCGGCGTGGGGAAGACGGACCCGGCCGAACTCGTACTCCAGGGACAAGTAATACATAAATATTACAGCAAAGAACTACTGCCCACTCCACGCAGGGAGGTAAAGGGCTACACAAGTGGGCCCGAGAGGACCGATTCCGGGTTGACGGGCAGCTTCTTGTGTTGATTCGGCTGCACGCGTGCTCGCGACCGCTGGGCCCACGTACTGGTCGGAGGGGCCGCGTGGGACCGGGCGGCACCGCTGTAGTGGGGATGCCTGGAGGAGTGCTCCCCTAGGGTGGCGGCGCGCTGGAACGTCGGTCGGAAGCTGGGCGGCTCCGATCGTCACCCGCCGGAATAACCAGCCAGGGACCTGCACTTGCTGTTTTTAGGCGCGCTACCCGACGAGATCGCTTGCTGCGACCAGCACCGATGTCGGAATGTGACGAAACCAGCGCCGTTGGAAAGATGCTTCGAAGTGCTTCAACCTAGTGGCCTTCAGAAAAATTCATCAGATCCGTGTTTCTGATGGACAAATTATGAAAGCTGCTGTTCTTAGTTTCAGAACTGCTCAGGTAGAAACTGAGTTTCCTGTAAATCGGCATTGACCGGTTGGTAGACCTCCGAATCTGAAGTTGGGTTCTTCAGTAACATTGTAGAGGTTCAAGAGAGGAAACCAGGGATATTTTTAGATCTAGAAAATATGGAAGTTTGGATTTTCTAGAGAGTTTATACTGGCGAAGGGTCGGATCTGGACTGAGGCAGACATAACAGATTTGGGAACTTGGGAGAATTTTAGAAAATATGTGGAGGGCTGACAAAAAATCAAGGAAATTCGTGGTGATAGGGGAAGGTGGACAGAACTTCCAGTAAATTTAGAAGCTCCTGAAAAAATAAAAAGTGGTCAGGATATGGAAAACTCAGGGTTACTATCACTGTAAACAGAAACCTGGCAGAACTGGAATGAAAGGTTGGACGAAAATGTAAAAATGGATTTCGGAGACTAGAGGCCAAACCAATTTTTCTGGAGGGAGGTGGGAACCTTCAGAACACACCCTAAAAATCTCAGCTCAAGAAGATCTCGGAAGTGTGAGCAGAAATTCGTGGAAAATGCTACTATCCTGAATGGACAGAACTCCGACGAAGGCTTCGCGGCGGCTCGATGGGGGCACGAACTGCGACGGCACAGACCAAAACCTGAGATAGAGGGGAGGGAATAGAAGGGATACTACTCTAGAAATGGGGTTGGAGAAGATGAAACCAAAGGGGGAGGGAGAGGGGCGCACCAAGCTCTTGGGCTCTCCAAGAAATTTCAACAATTCTTCTATCATTAATTCCACAAAATGAGAAATACATGCTATATATAGTAAAGGGAAAAAGACCTCTAATGCCCCTAGATCTAGGGTTTAGAACTAATTTGTTCTAATCAAATTTTACAGAAATAAAATGGAAAAAAAGGGCGGGGGGCTCCCCCTTGACCAAGGGGGGGGGGACAAGTTGGAAAGGTAGATAACCTACCTTTGAAAATTTAATCCCTTTGTCTACCCATGTGTCATTTGACATTCAACCCTTCTAGAAGTCACCTAGGATGGTTTGACCAGCCCCACATGGCCTAGGTGGACCAATGGGAAAGGGCTGGGGGCCCCCTTGGTGGACCTACTGGTAAATTACATAGAAACCCACACAATCCAAGGGAATGACGCATTGGCTTACAAAGCCTTACAATTGCGTATATACTTTCCCATAGATATAAAAATAAACTAAAGGACATAAGTGCAAAATAAAATGTACATGCTCGGCGTCGATTCCCATCACTGGAGCACCAGTATCGCCTACCCCATAAGTTCCGCTTTGTCGTAGCTTCCCCACACGAGACGAGCATGGACTCTCGTACAGGCCACATCTGTACTTATTTTCTGTCATGGAAGGGTGGATTCCGCCTTCCTTTCGAACCTTTTGTTCTTCAGCTTCTCAATTTTTTTCTGTTGGTGCCCATTCAGTTGGTAGCCAACTCTTATCTCCTCCTTTCCACCTTCCGCATCCTCTGCCGCCAGTGTGGAGTTCCTCCTTCCATGGACCTCTTTCATTATTTCTTTGAGTTGAAAGCACATCCTTCGGCCGGGAAGGGCATCTTTTTCATCCAGGCGAGGCGGAATAGGAGCTGTATCTTCTTGGCGGCGAAGGATTCCTCGCATAAGGGGTGGAAGACTCAATTCTTCTGCGTGGGGATTTGTTCAGTGGAGGAAACTTGGAGGTGCCTAGTAATCCCCAATTTCTACCAAAATATCCCTCCCAGGCAGGATGAGTTCCCTCCACATGTGGAGAAATACGCAGCCATCTTGCTGAAGCACCGCCAATCCATCGAAGAGCAGGTTACTCCAGAGAATATCGAGTGGTGTCTTCTTACGCGGCTGCATCCATCGGGCTTAGGTGCCACAAACTAGGTTCTTCCTCTGGATGTGGGGATCATCTTTCTTTTCCTGAATATGTCTTCCTTTTCGTGCAGACACCAGGCGGGAGGCTCTGAAGGAGGCCGCAGAGGTGATCGAGCTTGGTGATGACTCGGCTGCTGATGAATCGACTGCTCCCGTGGGTCGCTCCCGAACCAGAGATAAGGGCAAGGGAGCGGCCCAGGGTGAATCTTCCAGACCGCGGGGATCCAAGTGCAAGGATCCTGTGGAGGGTATGATCCGGGCTACCGCGAGGGCCAGGAAGCGGGCCAAGAAGGTCGGGGTCGTACCCACGGTTGAAGGCGACCTTACCGCGGCTCGCCCCTCCGCCGAGCATGATGGGGCCGACCCTACCTGGCGAGCTCTCCCACCCGCCGAGCCAGAGGGGGACGATGAGGTTGGGGCTGGCCCTGCGGGCGACGACGATGCGGGCTCGATTCTTCCTTTGGCCGGAACCGAGGGGGCCGAGGGTGCTCCTGCGACTGGCAGCGGTGCCGACCCGGCTCTCCCCTCGGCAGGAGCCAAGGGGGCCGTGGCCGAAGCTGGCACTGTAGGTGGCGGTGCAGGTGCCGAGCCGGTCCAAGTTGAGGGGCCGCAAGAAAATCCGGTCGAGGCGCGAGAGGCGACCGAGGCTGGGGGTCAATCCGAGCCACACGGTGGGGCACCAGGCGATGGGGGGTTCTCCGTTCCGGCGGCCTTGGAGAGGCTTGGTATCTCGGGCCCTCTGCACCAGGTATGCCGCGGTATAGCCGCGAAGGTGAGGGGGGGAGATAGGCAGTACTCTCCGTCTGTGGCCCTTTCTGGGATTATGGAGAGTGGCCTGGCCCTGGCCCGGATGGGGGCTGCTCTGGCAGAAGCGTACGCTCAGTCGGAGTGGGAGCGAGCGAACCTGGCCTAGACCCTTGGTGGGTCTGACAGGAGGTTGGCTCGACTTGCCGATGAGCGTGATGGGCTTCGGCGGGAGCTTTCCTCAGTCAGGGAGCTGGCGCGGTCGAGCCAGGTGGAGACCCGGGCACTAACCGAGCAGCTGGCCAAGGCCCGCGAATCGCTCGAGAGGAAGAGCAGGCTTCTCGAAGAGGAGCGCCTTCCACGTGTTGAGCTAGATGGCCGGTGGGAGACCGAGCATGCAGAGCTGGTAGACCGAGCGGAGGAATCCGAGCGCCTTCGGCGGGAGGCCGAGGCTGATCGGGACGAGGCGGAGAAGCAGGCGGCGGAGGCCGAAGAGCAGACGGCTGAGGCCGAGCGGAAGTCAGCCGAGGCGGAGTGGAAGGAGGCCGAGCTCACTGGTAGGGTGGGATTGGCCGGGGCGGAGGCTCTCGAGCAGTACAAGAGCTAAGAGGCCTACCTGGTCGACCTTAAGGAGGCAGCCCTCCACTACTACGAGCTAGGACTTCGCCGGGGCATCCGCAAGGGGTTCAAGCAGGGATACGACTGGGCCGTCTCTTACGCCGAGGAGCAGGCGTCCGGAGTAGTTGACTTCCCGTCCGGGTAATGTTATGACTCGGACTTGTCATCCTCCAGTTCCTCTGCTTCGACGCAGGATGAAGAGGATCACGGGGGCTCATCGTCCGAGGGGTCGCCAACTCCGGATGCCTCGAGAGGGCACGCAACCGAGGCAGTTCCCACGCCGGTGGGGTCAGTGCCAGGGTCAGCCATCGCCGAAGATGCCGGGGGCAGACCGCTCGAGCCCTCTACTTCCGGGCTTCAAGGTGGGCCGGAGGCCTGATGTATCTGCTTCGCTTCCTCTTTTTGTATGTCTTTTTTCTTTTTGAAGGAAAAAACTTCCTCTTTTGTGTAGAAATAAATAAGGCAATAGCGTTATGATGAAGACTTATCTATTCCATATCGCCATTGCCGTATTTTGTTCAGCGTATCTGCGGTGGTTAGAAAGAGATGATACTTTCTGCGTGGATCTCGCCTGATGGTTGGGTGAGCGCCTGACAGGGTGTCTTTCCGTTTTCTCATGCTTTGAATGCCTGGCCGCTTCGTGTATCCCGCTGTGGTGGAAAATGAGAAGTTTGAGGTGACCGTTCGTAGGGAGAGATCCCTTTGGCGTGTTTTCGAGGAGAGAATCATTTAAGGCAAATAGCCTCCCTTTGCCTATAAAAGGTCTGAAGGGCGTCCCTTCCTCTCCACCGCTTAGGGGTTTCCCTGACAGTCTTTCCTCATTCCTTCTTCATGTAGCGTTGTGCCGTTGTATTTGGAGCATGGAGGATGCTCTGGAAGATGAGGCTGCCGACGACGGGGGGCAGAGAGTTCTTGCTGCTTCGGATTTGAAGAGGGTTCGACGGCCGGCGAACGGACTTGAAGAGGGTTCGACGTGTGGAGGCACGTGGTCTTCCCTTTATCAGTTCTGGCGGCGCTTGCAGGGGGGCGAGATGGTGGACAGATGGGGGCATCAGACATCCCTACCGCCCGTCCCTTCCTGCTTGCTTCACGGAGGGGAGGAGGAAGCCAACTAAGCTCCCTCCCTTCCGGGCCTTACCCTGCCTCCTCGTCCAACTCTGCTGGTTTCTTTTTCTTTCTCGCAGCATCTTTTTCCCTCTTCTGCTCTACTCCTCCTTTCTTTCACTCTTCGGAGGGTACCTGCACTCTCTTTCTTCCAAAGAGTTGGCAGTTTGGCAGGGAGGATGCTTTCATATGCCTTCCCTCTCCCCCTTCCCTTCCAAGTTCAACTTGGAAGGTAGCCTTCTCCGTCCTAATCCCTCTGTCACCTTTGTCCCGAGCTGCCCGAGCCAACGGGGTCGACTATCCTTTATCCGAGCCAATTTCTACACGAGGTAGAGTCAGTGACCGGACGCAGGAAGGTCATCCGAGTCAGTCGAGCGATGGGCTCATACGACGGCGCCAGATGGATTTTTTACTTTTTTGACATGTATTTTCTTGGCTTTGGCCTTCCTGATGTACAAGCGGGTTGTTTGAATAAAAGAAACGAGCCTTTTGTCTTATCTCATGTCATTTGTACAATGTTTAGTATTCAAAAGTAGAACTTGCGTAATGTAGTTGCGTTCCAGGTCCGAGGGATGAGCTCTCCTTCCATCGTGGATAGACGGTATGCTCCTTTTCCGAGCGTCTCGAGCACTCGGTAGGGGCCTTCCCAATTAGGGGATAACTTGCCCGCCACCTCAAGTGGTCGAGAGGCTTCGGCTTTCCTGAGGATGAAGTCTCCCGGTTGAAAGTGTCTGTCTTGGACTTTGGCGTTGTAGTATCGAGTGAGGCGGCGTCGGTACTCCGTTGCTCTGATGCTGGCAATCTCTCGGACTGCATCTGCTAGGTCGAGGTTTTCGAGTAGTTTCTGGTCGTTTGCCTCGGACGAGAAGCAGATGACTCGGAGGGAGGGGTTGCCAATCTTCAACGGGATCACGGCCTCGGTACCGTATACCAGCTGAAAGGGACTTTCACCGGTTGCCATTCTGGGAGTCATTCTATGTGACCAAAGTACGTTCGGCAATTCCTCAAGCCAGCTGCCCTTGGCCTTGCCGAGCCTAGTCTTGATGCCTTTTAAGATAGTCTTATTGACATTTTCTATCAGCCCGTTAGTCTGAGGGTGGGCGATCAAAGTGAAGTGATTGCGAATGTTAAGGTCGGCACATCTGTCTCGGTAATAACGAGAATCAAATTGCCGACCATTATCGCTTACTATCCCCCGGGGGATGCCGTAACTACAGATGATCGCAATTTGCAAGATGGAAATGCACTACTTGAAGCTTCTTCTCACCGCTCAGGAATAGTTGCACGCTGCATGAGATGCCGTGGACCTGTTTGATTGATGTTGTAGTTTGTTGGCTGCAGGAAGAGATGTCCAACGTGAGGGGAGGGCTGCGCCCTCCCCCATCCGTCTCCTTCCCACCTGCGAGTGCTGTTGGCGTGGAGCCCCTTCATCCCCTTGCTGCTGGTGCTCTTGGTGCTCCACCGGTCCCTCCACATGCTCCTGCTCTTTCCCCTATTCTTGGTGCTGCTCCACGGGCCCCTGCGATTGCTTCTTCCCTATCCGAACAGGTCCATAGCGTTGGATCCCTTCCAGCCATTGGTGCTGCTGCTGCGGTTGTACCACCGGGCCCCTTGTTGGCAGATCCGTCCTCATCTCCTGGTCCCCCTGCTGGTGCTCTACATGCTGATGCGGATGGAATCCCTGTGGCTGTCCCATCTGTTGCTGCTCCTTCTTGGTTGCATGGCCCGCGACCATCTTTTGTGCAAATCTTCAAACAGGCTATGGCCCCGCCGTCAGTTGCTGTCCCTATTCACCCCCCTGCTCGCACAGATATGGGTGATCCGGCAGTCTTTTTCTCATTGGAAGAGGTGGCTGCTTCATGCAAGCCTCTTGAGTATGCTGTTGTTGCTCACACTCCTTTCGGGCGTCCTCCATTTTCAGACATCAGGGCCCACTTTGTGCAGCGCTTTCATTTTCAGAGTGAGTTTGCCATCAGTGCATTAGGTAATCGCCATCTTCTTATTCAGGTTCTTATGCAAGGAAGACTTTATTAAAATCCTTCTCAAAGGCTCGCTGCTTGTTCATGGCCGGTTGTTTAAGTTTTTTAGATGGACTCTAGACTTCTCTCCAGATGTGGATTCTCCTGTGGTCCCTGTTTGGATTGAGTTCCCTCAACTCCCAGCTAACTTTTACTTTGATGCTATGATTCGATCCATAGCTGGGAGTGTTGGATCAGTCCTCCAGATTGATCGGGATACTATTTCCCTTGCTCGATCTAGTGCTGCTCGGGTTTGTGTGCTCATGGATATCTCTCTTAAGGTTCCGAACAGAGTTTGGATTGGTTTAGGCTCCGATGGATTTTGGCAGCCAATTGAATATCCCAATATGCCATTGTTCTATTCTGGCTGCCATCGTCTTGGTCATTTGGTTGGAAGCTGCAAATTTTCAGACCCTGGTCATGGTGCTCCAAATGTTGTTCTCAGCGTCCAACCTCCGGCCACCGGCGTGCCAGCTCCGGCCAGGAAGGTTTCGCAGGTCTGGAAGATTGTGTCCAAGACGGTGGGTCCTCCCACGGGTGTTGTGGACCCTCCCCATATTGATGATCGCACTAATTTGGCTAAAGCTTCCTCTGCTGTTCATGACACCCCTTCGGAATCTGCTCCTTGCGTTCTTGGTGACTCTCTCTTGGGGCCCATGGCTGCGCCTGTTGGTGATTCTTTGCCCCAACCGGTGCTTCCCATTATTGGTGCTACTAATGGTGTTACTAATGGTGTTGTTATACCTCCATCTAATGATGTTATGGCTGCTTTAAACTCGGATGGCCTGGATGGTTCTTCTGTTGGTATTCATGATGGCAATTCAGGGGTGGTCCCCCGTAATGTATCTCATGCTCTGCTGACCCTTGGTGCTACCGCAGCTACTCCTTCTCTTGGTGACATTTCTGTGGGCCCTTCTAATGTTGCTACACCCGCTGCCACTTTTGTTGACATGTCCCTTGGTTCCTGTTCGCTCCTGAGCATTGATGCTGCGCATAAGGGGCCTGCTCCTTCTGTGGGTGGGCCTTCACTTAATGCTCCTCAGCCGTTGCTTGATGGTGGCCTGCATGCTGCAATAGTTGCTTCGGTCCCTCATCTGTCTGATCCTTCAAGGCTTGAGCCCACCCCGCAACCAGCCAAGGCCTTGGTGGAAGCTCCTAGGGTGGCTGCTGCTCCTTCGCTTAATGCTGCTGCTGTTCCTTGGCTACCAGCCAATGTTCCTTTTGCTCCTTCTCCCTCGGTGGTGCTCAATGTTCCTTCCCTCTCGGTGGCTCCTTCTGCTCCTGCTGGTGATTTTATTGCTGCCACTGATGGTGTACCTCATGCTCCTTCCTCCATATCTTCGGTTGAGGCTGGACGCGTGATTGATCCTCCCTCGGTTACTGTGAGCTGTGTTGCTGCTGTCTCTTCTGGTTCTGAAGCCTTTGCCCCGGTGGTTCCTCGGTTTGGTATTGTTCAAGGGATAAGGTCTGCACTAGCCCCTGATCTTGCTCCTCCTGCAATTTCTATCCAGAGCGGCGTCCCTGCCATTGCTCCTGCGGTCCCCAGATCTGGGATTGTCTCTCGAAAGCCCGTTGGTGCTGCATCTTCTTTGGTGACCTTGAAGCCTCAATCTATAGTGTTAGCCTTGGCTGCACCTAATGCTGGTGTGGGCGGGGGGAACCATGCCCTTTCAGTCCCCAATCAAGCTCCTCCCCTTGCTACCCAGTCCGCTGCTCACACGTCTCCGGCATCGAGTACTTCCACGCCTGATTCATCTTCTGGTGCTGCCCCGTCTCCCTCTCGGCTTTCTTTTGCTGCTGCCCTGCGCAAGAAAGTTCGTGCTACTGATGTTCGCAGAATGGAAGCTTGTCTTGAAGAATCAGTTCCTCCACCTCGTCGCTCTTTTCGGAATCAGCCACCGGTGTCTCCTCCTCCAGCCTTCTCCCCCCCTTCGGAGGAATTCGACTTTGATGATGGCTCTGATGGTGACTTTTCCGACTGGCTAGCTTCTCCGGTTCATCGTCGAGGAGTTTGTACCCGAAGCTCCTTCATGCGTTCCAACTCCTTCGACTTTGGCCATGCGTTATGATGATGCCCTTTGTCTCTTATGTCTGCTTGTATTTAAGGGCGGCCTCTTTTTCCTGCTTGTGCAGGACCGGTCTCCTTCTTTTGCTTTCTTTTGCCGGTGATTATGCCCCTCTGCGTAGGATGTTCCTTTTGCGGCTTTGGTTGCTCTGTTCCTTTACTTTTTGTTCTATATATAAAATCGCCTAGCTGATCCTTGGATCTGCCTAGGTATTGCCATAGTTAAAAAAAAAAAACTACAGATGATCGATTTCCAGACGAAATTCTAGACGACTGTCTCGGTGATCCTTGCTGTGGCTTCGGCCTCGATCCACTTAGTGAAGTAATCGATGGCGATGATAATGAACTTCTTCTGGGCCTGGGCCGTGAGGAACGGCCCGAGAATGTCGATTTCCCAGCGAGCGAAAGGATAAGGCTCAGCTAGGGTGACGAGCTCTGTTGCTGGCTGATGGACCAAGTGGTCAAATCGCTGGCAGCGGTCACAGTGTTGTGTGTAGGCCAAGCAGTCGCGCTGCAGGGTGGGCCACCAATAACCTTGCCGTAGCAAGATCCTGGCGAGTGACCTTCCCCCTAAATGCGCTCCGCACAGACCTTCGTGAGCTTCTTCAATCGCTCGGTTGGTTTCGTCGGTGCTGAGGCACTTCAAGAGAGAGCCGGAAAAGGATCTCCGGTAGAGAGTGTCATCCAGAGTGACGAATCGCCGAGCTTGGTACTTTAATCTTCGGGCTTCCTGAGGGTCAGGAGGCTCCTGAGAGTCTTGAAGCCACGATAGATAGGGGGTACGCCAGTCGCTTGGGGAGGCCGAGTCAACAGCTAGGAGCTCCGAATCGATGTTCGGTCGCTCTAGCTCTTCGAGAAGGACCGATCGAGTACCCTTGGGGTCAAGAGAGGAGGCCAGTCGAGAGAGGACGTCCGCTCGGGAGTTTTCCTCCCGAGCTATTCGGACTACCTCAAAACTCTCGAACTGTTGTGCCACGGTCTTGACCAGCTGCAGGTATTTGATCATCACTACTTCTCGAGCTTCATAATCGCCGTTGACCTGGATAGCGACCAGTTGGGAGTCAGTGTGAATCCTGACTCGCTCAGCCCCTAACCGCCGGGCCATGCGGGCTCCCGATATGAGGGCCTCATACTCGGAAGCGTTCTTAGATGCTTGGAAGTTGAACTTCAGGGCATACTGTAGCTCCGCTCCTTCGGGGGACTTTAGGAGAATCCCAGCGCCGCTCCCGGCTGAGTTGGAAGATCCGTCGACGAACAGTTCCCAGGTCGGCCCGAGCGCGGACGGAGATCTTTCTTCAGTCGGGATGGTGCTCTCGGTGATGAAGTCAGCGAGCGCCTGGCCTTTGATAGTCGAGCGAGGCCGATACAATATATCGTAGGCCCCGAGCATGATGGCCCACTTGACGAGGCATCCCGAGGCTTCAGGGTGAACGAGGATCCTCTTCAACGGTTCGCCGGTCAGCACGGTGATGGAGTGCCCTTGGAAATAGGGTCGGAGGCGCTTGGCCGAGGTAACCAACGCTAGCACGAGTTTCTCGGTTGCGGGGTACCTTTTCTCAGCCTCATTGAGCACCTTGCTGGTGTAGTAGACCGGTCTCTCGACTCCCGAGTCATTTCTGACTAGGACTGAGCTAACTATAGATGGAGTCGCCGAGAGATAGAGATGCAAGGCTTCACCTGGGACAGGCTTGGAAAGCACCGGGGGCGAAGCCAGGAACTCCTTAAGCTCGGCGAACGCTTTTTGGCATTCCTCGTCCCACGCGAATGTAGCAGGTGCCATTTTAGGTCCCTTCAACAGTTTGAAGAAGGGTAGGCATCGTTCAGCCGCGCGGGACAGGAATCTGCTGAGCGCAGCAATGCGCCCGGTAAGGCGTTGAACATCTTTGATGCAGGTGGGTGGGCGCATGTCCAGGATGGCCTGGACCTTGTCGGGGTTGGCCTCGATCCCACGCTGGGTGACTAAGAAGCCCAAGAACTTCCCGGACCTTACTCTGAAGGCGCACTTGGCAGGATTGAGCTTCATGTTGTACTTCAGGAGGGTGTCGAAGGTTTCCGCTAGGTCGGCGAAGTGGTCCTCGGCCTTGGGGGTTTTCACGAGCATGTCGTCAATATAGGCCTCAATGTTCTGACCGAGCTGTCCCTCGAACATATGATTGACCAGCCTCTGGTACGTGGCTCCAGCTTTTTTCAACCCGAAAGGCATCCGGGTGTTGCAGTGTACGCCGAAGTCGGTGATAAAGGCGGTCTTCTCGATGTTTTCGGGGTGCATTCTGATCTGATGGTAACCTGAATAGGCATCCAGGAAGCTGAGTATCTCGTTGCCCGAGGTTGAGTCAACTAGTTGGTCGATGCTCGGTAATGGATAGCAGTCCTTTGGAGTAGCCTTGTTCAAGTCGGTGAAGTCCACGCACATTCGCCACTTTCCCGAAGCTTTTGGCACCATGACGACATTAGCCAGCCATGTCGGGTACAGGACCGGTCTAAAGAGGCCAGTCTCTTGCCCCTTGGTGACTTGCTCCTTAATAATCGCCTGCTTTTCTGGTGCGTGCTTCCTTTTGCGTTGTTGCACGGGCTTCATGGTTGGGTCGAGGTTGAGCTTATGCATCACCGTTTCCTCCGGTATCCCAGGGAGTTGATCATCAGACCATGCGAAAACCCAGACATACGCGGAAAGAAACTCTTTGTATTGCTGTTGAACCTCAGATGTTAGGTCGGCTCCGATCTTTACTCCTAGGGTCGGGTCGTCGTTAGGAAAACCGCTAGCAATTCGCCTCCAGGCTTGGCAGTTGCGGATTTTTCCTCGACTTCCCGGGGGCCCTTGTTCTTCCTGTCTGGCCTTGTGGCTTCAACCGAGATATTATAGCACCTTCTGGCCATGGCCTGGTTGCCTCGGACTTCCCCCAACCCATTTTTGGTGGGGAACTTCATCTTTTGGTGATAGGTAGAAGGCACCGCTTTCGTTCGGCTGAGGATTCCCCGGCCGAAGATTACGTTGTATGTTATCATACCTTTGATCACTATGAAGTCCACCATGACCGTAACGGTTTTGGGTGGGGTGCCGAGAGTAACCGACAGGCTTAGGGCTCCCTCGGGATAAGTGGCCTGGCCATTGAACCCTCACATGGGGGTGTTTGCGATGGGATCTTTCCGTTCTCTCCGGTCTTCTTTCTTTGTTTGTTTATGATTATTATTTGGGTTTATTTGGTTTATTTCACGTGTCGATCAATCAATTAATTGACTGGCAACTAACTGACTCATTGACTACGCTGGCGTGCCAGTCACGTGAGTGACAAATTTATTATGCGCCCATTCTGACCCGTGTCGGGCGAAAGTGAGGTCGGTCGGGACCGACAGTCCGCCACACCATAAAGGCTATGGCGTTAATTACATCCCCCACAAGGAGGGAAAACCTTTGATTAATTGCCGAGATAGTGGGCTGTCGAGGTCGGAATAAAGATGCAGAGCATGCGAGTGGTCATGCAAGATGCTATGATCGACTACACACGATTTATTAGGGCGGACCCTCGTACATGGCGGAGGACTTAGGTCCGAAGACCACCATCACGCGTAACAAAACTTCCGATCGGGCGTACCCCGACTTTCCGTTAATGCCATTTGATATGCCATGGGTGCGCACTCTCAGGCATGCATTGACGCGACATGAATGCTTAGACTAAAGCATGACGGCAAAGATACGGAGCCGATTAATTCAAGCTTAGACAAGCTAATTTATTCAATTTATTAATCAAAAGGTTTACTTCGTTCTGTTATAAACATTGGAAATCACCCCAGAGGCGAGGAGGAGACGGAACGGCACAACGCACGATTCGAATGAAATCGGCGTGGTAGCGCATAGAAAAGGGCTTAAAATGCTTGAAACGGCGCCAGAAAACGTAGGTAAAGGGCTTAAAATGGCGTGGGAACCGTAGGTGTTGAAGGGGGGTTAAAACGGCGCGACACCTTTTGGGGTCGCGCCGGGATGGGGCGCGCCGTTTTAAGGCTCGCCGGACGCAAACGGCGCCGATTTAGCCTAATTTTGTGGAAACCGAGGTTTTATTTGTTATTTCTTGGGTTTATTAAAACACTTTGGGAGACTTTGAAAGTTTATTTAAGTCAGTTATTCAAAGGATCGCCCCCGGGACATCCAGAAGCCGAGTCCTAGGCTCGCGCGAGGTTCACACTCGAGCGCGACGATTGTTCCGAGTCAGACTCGTTCGAGCCAGAATTTCGGCAACATCTCCCCATCCCAGAGGATTTGTCGGGGAGAAGCGGGGAATAGTCACGTAGCGGAGCAACCCCTGAAGGCCGGGTGGCGCAACGGCGGCCGGCAAACCCGAACGGAAAGGAAAACCCCGAGGTCTAGCCTACTAGGGGCACCAAGTCCGTGGGTGGCAGTGAGTGGATGAGTCGACTCATGACGGGAGCAAAAACCCCAAGGGCTAGCCTACGAGGGGCACGCGACCCGAGTTGACTCACGGCTCGAATCGGGACGACCGGTAGAGAGGCAAAACCCCGAGGGCTAGCCTACGAGGGGCACCCGTCTCGCGGCCACCACAAGGTCCGTGAAGGACTGTGGATTTTAAATGTCGGGATTAACCCAATTTTGATATTCACCCAATAGTCAATAAGGATGCTCACAATTAATAGATGAGTTCCCATGACCAAATGGCGGTTTGATGAAACAGTGGGGGTATATTCCCCTCCCCGGATTAGTGAGATGGGCTAATAGATTTAACCCTCTCGAACGAGCATGAATCATATACAACCGATAAGAGTGTAGATGCAGCTTACTCAGCCAGATTCGACATGCTCAGCGAAAGAGAATGCTGTCAGCATGCGAATCCATGGACAGAGGAATAAATGGATTGACCACTCGGCCACGAGAATGATCTCTTCACCTCTGGACAACTGAGGGATGCGGAGAGGCTCTATCAAAGCGTCCTGGCGCCGTGATGGGTTGAGGGGCATATACATATATGCCCTTGGCCACAAGATCATCGAGAAAGAAAGGAAAGAAAAGCAGAGCCAAGCACGGCTATGGCGTTAACGCGAAGACCCCAGGGAGGGGGGAATATTGTTGTAGCCTAGGGAGTCAAAGGGCATATGCATCGGAGGGAAAACCACAACGGGAATCGTTCGAACACATTTCATTCTGATGCCATGGGCGTTGGGGGTGGTGCGCAAACACACTTCACCCATTCCCGGTGCCGGCACTATTGCACGGCGCCGCTTTAGCGGCCAAGAGAAGAAATGCAACAGGGGAAGAAGAAGAGGTGATGCAATAGAACAAAACCATTCACGCATATAGCGCATTTATTCATCCCACAATCAAGAAAATATTACAAGCTCATATATCGGCGCCGACGTTGTAGCACGGCACAACAGCTATCGATTTCAGGGAAGCCTACAGAGGGAGAAAGAGAAACATATGGTGAAGGGGGAGACGGGCTCATATCATCGCCCCTTCCCCTTTCACTTACATTACGGCGAAAGAGGAAAACAGGCGAAGGAAGATCGACGGGAAACACCGTGCCCCACCTACGAAAACGACAGAGGAACTCTTCTTCTCCGACGCCGATGAACTCATGCGCAGCAGAGGACGACGGCGGAACAGTGGGGGACTCTCTGGGAAAACCTTTCTCCCCACGAAACCTAACCCTCTTCTCTTATGATTGGTCGTGGCTCTCCGGCGATCAGGACTTCTCTTCTCGTCTCTCCGACTGTCCCCCCCTTTTGTTTTGAGGCCGTGGCATATATATAGAGCCACAGTTAATCCGGCGCCATGGAAGGGGGCGCGCCAGATTCAGTGGCACCGGGAGACATCTCCCCAATTGATTCTGGCGCGCCGGATTTGGCGGCCCTAGATTAAGGTGCGCCGACGTCCTTTTGTGCGCCGGTTTAGCTTGTTCGCTCGACGCGGGCTAGCCGATGGGTCCGGGGATGGTTCCGGAGGCTCCCGTTGACTGTTCCTCTTGCCTTGGTCCTCGGAAAACCTTGGCGGGTGTTAACAAAGCTCTCTGCGCGGTGAATGGCCTTAATCGGAACTTCGTGTGTGTTTGGCTCGAGCACGCGGGTTTTCCGCTGGCACGACCTTCGGCACCATGATGTGTGCTTCCGACTCGGTTCGATTTGTGCACGGAGCTTCCTTCCGGGATGATATGACATCCGGCATAATTTCGCCTTGACTGGCGATCATTCGGCCACTGACGGACCCACTATTGTGAGAAGCCAAACCCGTGTAGGGTGATCGGGGTCTTCTGCTGACAGAGCCTCCTGTTCCTTTCTATGAAGGGTCGATGACGTTCTTCCTCCATAGGAGAGCCTTCATTCAGGTGGGAAGCCACCGGGTAGACCGTCGTCCTTGGTCGGGTGATGGGTGCGGGGTAGCGGCACGATGGAGTCGATGTCGGATCATTAGGCAGGCTTGGTCGCACTGTGAGTTGTTTGTGGATTCGTCTCGACTTTCCTGAGGTGAACTCCCCGGTGTTCACTTCCAGGTGACACGGGGCTCTGGCAGCTTGAGAAGCCTTCAGTAAGTTGATCTTCATCGGCTTCTGTGCTTCAGTGGGCCGTATCATTCATCTTTGCGGCTTGGTCGCCGAAGGATCATATTTTGAGTGCCAACAAATGCCCCCCAGACGTGGGTGGTGCAAGCGAGGTAGGAGTGCAGCAGGACCGATGGATGAGCTTCGTCCGGATTGATCTCCTCTGGTGACGGAAGCTCGAAACAGCACTTAATTCTGGCATCGGAAGCTAATCCGGCGCGATCGGAGTCTTGTACGGCGCCGTTTAAAACGGCGCGCCATTGTTTATTTGTTAAAACGGCGCACCCTGACTGAAGTTTAAAACGGCGCGCCTTCTTATTGAAACGGTGCGCCCTTTTGTTAAAACGGCGCGCTCCAAGGCGCGCCGGGTTAACAATGGCGGAGCCCCCCCTATAAAAGGGCTTCACCCTTTGTAAACTCTTCATCACTGTTCATTTACAGCTTTTCTTTCTCTCTCCTCACTTCTCTCCACTGCGGCGCCGAGTAGCTAGGGGTGTGGGCGAGTTTGCTCCTCGAGCGGGTGAGTGGAGTTGTTGTTCTATTTGGGTTTTGAACCCGTTCTTCGGGCCCCGGGAGGCTCCTCATAGGACTTGTCCTCGGAGCTAGATCCCCCGGGTGTCCCGTTTGGCCTTGGCTTAGCGCCTATGGCTGCTTTTAGAGGCCGCTCCCTTAGTGGACGGCTTCCACTTTTCTTTTGGCAAACCCCCGAGCTGGGGAGACTCTGCCAAAATTTTGTCAGAAGTCTTGCTTTGATCAACTGATTTCTGACTTTGCTTGTTCTCTTCTGGACACTGTCTTGCTGATAACATGGCATCCGGCCCTTCTTCCTCTGCATCCCGAGTCGCTGTGACATGGGGGAATGTCCACTCCCTTGATCGGGGGTCCAGGCGGATAGCCGTGGTAGCTGAGTCTTCGGACTCGGAGACTGACACCGTTGACACCGGCCGCATGTTGATTCTCGATGGTAATCATTTCAAGTATGAGCGAGGGGATGGCGTCAGACTGGACCACCCCAAGGACAAACACTTGATGGCATTCCTCGGACGCTTCAACCTCGGCGGGAAGCGCGATATAATTCTTGTCCGTCGAGCCGAGGGAGCTTAACTGGCGGACAGAGATAGTCTGACCGAGTCGGTCATTCACGGCATGCCCATATATATTCCAGGCGAGCTCAGAAAATGGGGAGCTGTTCTTGGCGTGCAGGAGTTATCTCCGGAGGCCGGGCTACTGACAAGAGCACCACAGTTCACGCCAGCCCGCTGGAATGAGACTGTCGGGCGCGTCGACAGAGAGAAGCCCGTGTATGGTTTGTTCCTCACCCCACTGCACTTGGGGGTACCGAGATGAGCCTTTCCTCTTGGACTGCTTGGCGGTCCGGTTCAAGCATCAGATCTCGGTGGGGTGGTTCGGAGAACTCAAAGCCACCGATGCTCACGCCTTCAGATCGGGAGTAGTCGAATTTACAGATTTTGTATTGCGGAAGTACGCTCCCATCCTGGTACATGCCGGTGTCTATCAGAGTGTATATGCTTCCCGGTACAGGTACCTGATCTCCCGAGGTCTGTGCTGTGGGATGATTGAGGTCTTCTGCCCGGAATACAACACCTTTTATACTGCAGAGGGTGAGACTTCACTGGACCTCTGGAGTCTTTCCCAGCTGAGCGGCTTGCCGATAGACGGGGAGCCGTACGAAGAAGTTTGTTTCCCGGACTGGCTGAAAGACGAGACAGATGGCGAAGGTAAATACTTTACAGGCTTCGCCTACCGCTATTTGATGAAGGCATACTGCACCCTGCTGCGCTTGACGCTTGACTCACGGGAAGCGCGGAAGCCTGGTGAAAAGAGACGCGTGCGGATGGGCACGTGGCTTCAATATTTCTTCGGTGGGGAGCAGCAATATGAGGACTTCCCCACGGTGGTTCCGACAGCAGTGAAGCGGAAGAAGAGGGCTCGACGCCAGACAACCTACCCTGCTGCTTCAGGGAGAGGGCGGCGAGAGGGCCCGAATCCCACAGGAGTCGACGCAATCACACATTGTGCTACGTATCTGACATATTGGCTTTGCTCGTTCGCCCTTCCTCAGGGGGACGAGACGGTAATCAGGCCGGAGGCCATTTACCCTGCCTGTTTGATGGCTTGGGGGACAAAGTTGTCCCTGTGCCCGGTGGCTCTATGCCTCACATATAAGATGCTGGGGGATTTGCACAAGTCACGGATCCCCAGAAATTCACGGACGGTTGGTCCCATTCACTTCTTCAATGCTGGGTCTGCACTTTATTTCCTGAAGCAGCTCCTCGGTCGATGCAGTCGGATCGTCCTTTGCCGCGGATGATCGAATTTGCTAGTGCCGAGCCGTCTTCACTGGCGGATCAGCTTTTTGCTATTCGGGGGAAGTTGACTACAGTTCCGACAGATTCCCCAGGAGTTCTGCACTTTTGGAGCTTGGCCGCTAGCTCCAGCCCTCTCGTCAATAGGATGCGGCAATGCCGCTTGTTCGAGACGAGGAATTCATTCACCAGCTCACCGGGACCAAGAGCACGAGGCCAATCTTGGAGCCAGAACTGGTTGATTGGGCACTGTCTATCTGCCCCAGTGTCTTGTATTTAGAAAGAGCGGCTTACTATGGCTGGAGCCGTACTACCCTTTCGCTTCGGCCGGAATTTTGATACGACCAGCAGATTCCTTCTTCTTCAGCCAGGTTCAATCTCCCAAACAGACATCGGGCTGGTCAGACGACTACGGATGAAGCCCGCACATGGTGGGACTACTTCCACCATCGGGAGGATGTATCCTTCAGGGTGCCAACCCCGGCTCGTCTGCCCCGAGTGACTTTGGACTTCATCAAGTGGTGGAATGCACGGACGGGCTTCTACCGGAACTTTCGGAAAGACTGTTGGCATGTTGCCGAACGTCGTTTCTTAGATTCCCAGCGGGATCCTATTTTGGATGTTGATCCCTCTTATTTGATGAAATTGAAGTCATGGTCTAACACCGAAGTGATGGCATATCTGGAGGCCAGGAAAGCTGCGAAGGGTAGGTCGTCCAAGGCCGACCCGAAGATGCCAGAGATCCAGAAGGATGACTACATCAAGACTCTCTGGGGGCTTTGCCGGGTTAGCAGTGACCGAATCGCCCTCCAGACGATCCCCCTCCGGTGGAAGAACCTCTACCTGCTGTGGCGGGCTGGCGCCCAGAGCTGACCATTTTCATCCCTACCGGACCTTCATCAGGAGGGAAGATAGACGGGCTGACTTGTATTCCAGCACCCCTTGGATATTCGCCCTGCTTCATTCTCACGGGCTTTCAATTTCTGGTCCATTAGAAGCCATCAGGGACCATCAGCTCCTAGTGTCTTTCAAGTATGTCGACGGCTAGGGATTGGACCACTTGGGCCTATATCACCACTTATCCTCCTGTGGCCACGAAGATTTGGCACAGCTGGCGGAGAAAAGTGAGAAGATTGGTGACGTGTGCTGGCTTGTTCGCGAGGCGGCTTCCCGAGACAAGGCGCCCGTATTACTTTACTGGTCGCTCAGTCCCCGATATACAGGGCCGCCAGGTAATGCTTGTCTTTCCTTTCATCCTTGAAGCTGCTCCTTTCATAGTCAGTATGCATCTTTCTCACCTGTGCGCTTTTGCAGCTCACCTCTCTGTGGAGGCGACCAGACATTACATGGAGTTGATTTCTAAGGCACAGAAGCCTTCATATTTTAACATTCCGGAGCCAGCTCCGACCACAACACCGCTGCCCCCTGGGGATTCGTGGAAGCGAACCAGGTCCCAGGTCAGAGAGGCTATCAGCAAGGCCAAGAAGGCCAAGAGGGCGGACTCCCGCGCTACCCAGGCGCGCCGGAGGAAGGCCGCTGAAGAGGAACCCATAGTCACCCCTCCTCGGGTCCCATCATTCTCCAAGTTTAAGGCCGCTTGGATGCAAGGGCCTGAGGACGAAGGTAACTTCTTGTTCCTGTATGGCTTGTTTGCTTATTTCTACCACCTTGGCTGATCATCCTTCCTCTTTTTAGCTCCTGGCATTACCTCCGCCATCATCGGGTTGGAGGCGATGACCGGTGCCGCGGTCAAAGAGAGAGAGGAGGAAGCCCCCTCAGCCTCTGTCGAGGGTGATTTGCCTTCACCGACACCCCATTAGGAGATGGAAGGTAACTTGCAGCTTGCCTATAGAGCTCGGCGGTCTATCGTGCCTTCAGTCGGGTCTTGATTGTTTATTGTCTTTTATCTCCAGTCGATGTTCGACCAACGATGCTCCCCGAGGTCGGGGCCATGGCAGGAGCTGCTACTGGAGAGCAGGTGCCTCCAAGGGAAGAGTCCCAAGATGTTCAGCCAACTAGTGTCTTCGAGACAGAGACCGCCGAGGAGGTTCTAGCTAAGGGGCCTCCTCCTAGTAGCATGGTACCCACTCAGATGCTGGAGATTCGAGAACAGGCGGAAGAGTCCTCCTCCTCTGAGCGAGTTGATTATGGTGGCGGCTCCGGCAACGACGAGGGGTTCCCACCGGTTGACACCGAGGCTGAGGATGTCGGGGCCTCTTCAGCTTATGAAAGTGACCTTTTAACATTTAGCCCTCCGAGACTACTGGGAGTCGAGCACGGGCCATCATACCCGACCGCAGGAGGAGGGCCAGACCCTTCAGAGGCCACTTTTGGAGGCCTAAATATAGTGCCGGTCGAGGTAGGAAACGTTCCGACTCCCGCCCGCAGCACTTCTTTTTATTTCCAAGCCAGCTGGCTGACATACATATATGTGATGCAGGCTGAGGTGGTACCGCCAGCTATGATGGTTCGCATACCCCTTCCTGACTTAGGCATGAGCCAATCGGCCTTTCCACATGTTGTGCGGCCCATCGCCCTACGGCTTCCACAGACCTATGCTGCTGCAGCAGCCTTAGAGGAGCCCGACGCAACTGCTGGAGTTGGCGACCTGGCCGAGGTTGCGAGGCCTCCAGCCTTGGTCGCCGGTGAAGAATTATTGCTGAAGCCAAGCAACCCCCCGGAAATAGAAGCGGGAGAAATCATTGCAAAAGAGGTCGATGCTACTAAAGCCTTGTCTGTCATAGAAAGCTTCCCTCCTTCAACGGCCGGTGAAACTATTCATGAGGAGCGAGCGCCCTCGGCTGCTGAGACGGTTGTCATGATCTCACCTCAAAGGACGGGCAAGGAAGTCGCTATCGTGGAGAGCCCCTCAACTGTAGCAGCTGCAATTGTCGGGCCGGGCGTCGGCACTGTGCAGACCATGCCGTCGACATCCCTCAGGGTGGCCGACGACATTTGGGCCGAGATAGATAGCAAGGTGGACTTTCAGCTCCCCGAGACTTCGCCACTAGGCTTACAGTTCTCCAGTGACATGGTGTGGCAGTCCCTGGACAATCTCCAGCGAGCCATGACAGCTTCCCCGGGTCTGACCTATGTGCAGCTGAGGGGCCTGATAGAACACCTCTCCCGGTCACTATTAGCATTCGGCTGCCCAATGGATGATTGGACCCCGCGGGTTATAATGCTGTTAAAGCATGCCAATAGGCGGGATTTCCTCAGCCGAGAGGTATTTGATTAGTTGGCGGCTGTGAAGCTAGAGAGGGCAGAATGCCGCGCTGCTACTACTTCAATGAGGGTGACCGTGGAACAATTGAGAGATGTTGCTAGCAATATCTCAGAACGTCGGTTGCTCCTCACAGCGCGGATGGAAGAGTTGTGCTCGGAACTTGCTAAGGTCGAAGCCGAGTTACAGGAAGCCGAGCACCTAGAGGTCCAGACAACGGAAGAAGCTGATCTGGCTGAAGGATGACTTGTCTCACTGGATGAGAGGTTATCACAGCTGACAGCTACCGAGGCTCGGTTGCAGGAGTTGACCCAATACCCTTTACTAGGCCTCTTGGAGTTGGAAGATATTTTCCGGCGCCCTTTGCCGTAGCTTTGCTTTGATTTTCTTTTTGCGTCGAATTCTGCTCCTTTTTGCCTTCGGAGTTTATGTACCCCTGGGGAATGCCCCGGGCACAAATGTATTCTGACAACTCACATTAATGAAACATCTCTGTTTGTCGCCTTAATCGTGACTTCTTTCCCTCTTTTCTTCTCTTTCTTCTTCTGACCAATCATCCAAGTCTAGGGATACGTGCCGATGGCGCAGGAAAGCGCTCACGCATTCAGCGAAGGGGTGAGGTGTTCGCTCCACCGCAGCATAGCCGTTCCCGGAGCCGGATTTTGGCCAGGGCGGGACATGGGTAGCATAGGCGGATGTGCCTTATGAACTTCGCCAATGATGACGAAAGGTGTGTTCTAACCATCGACATGGGTTAAATGTCGACGCAATGATAGTTTGTTTATTAACGAGGGCGGAAGGCCCAGGTTAGGGGGTAGTTGACCGGGCTCGTCGATGGTGGCAAGGGTCGAAAGGGTAGCGACCGATCTCACCGATGATGACAAGGGTTGAAAAGGGTAGACGGTCTTGCCGATGATGACAAGAACCGGAAAAGGGTAGCGACCGATCTTGCCGATGGTGACAAGGGTCGAAAGGGGTAGACGGTCTTGCCGATGGTGACAAGAACTGGAAAGGGTAGCGACCGCTCTTGCCGATGGTGGCAAGGGTCGAAAAGGGTAGACGGTCTTGCCGATGGTGACAAGAACCGGAAAGGGTAGCGACCGATCTTGCCGATGGTGACAAGGGTCGAAAGGGTAGACGGTCTTGCCGATGGTGACAGGAACCGGAAAGGGTAGCGACCGCTCTTGCCGATGGTGACAAGGGTCGAAAAGGGTAGAGGGTCTTGCCGATGACGACAAGAACCGGAAAAGGGTAGCGACCGATCTTACCGATGGTGACAAGGGTCGAAAGGGGTAGACGGTCTTGCCGATGGTGACAAGAACTGGAAAGGGTAGCGACCGCTCTTGCCGATGGTGACAAGGGTCGAAAAGGGTAGACGGTCTTGCCGATGGTGACAAGAACTGGAAAGGGTAGCGACCGATCTTGCCGATGGTGACAAGGGTCGAAAGGGTAGACGGTCTTGCCGATGGTGACAAGGATCAAAAAGGGTAGCGACCGATCTTGCCGATGGTGACAAGGGTCGAAAAGGGTAGCGACCGATCTTGTCGATGGTGACAAGGGTCGAGAAGGTAGCGACCAATCTTACCGATGGTGACAAGGGTCGAAAGGGTAGCGACCGATCTTGCCGATGGTGACAAGGGTCGAGAAGGTAGACGGTCTTGCCGATGGTGACAGGAACCGGAAAGGGTAGCGACCTCTCTTGCCGATGGTGACAAGGGTCGAAAAGGGTAGACGGTCTTGCCGATGGTGACAAGAACCAGAAAAGGGTAGCGACCGATCTTGCCAATGGTGACAAGGGTCGAAAGGGGTAGACGGTCTTGCCGATGGTGACAAGGACCGAAAAGGGTAGTGACCGATCTTGTCGATGGTAACAAGGGTCGAAAAGGGTAGCGACCGATCTTGCCGATGGTGACAAGGGTCGAGAAGGTAGCGACTGATCTTGCCGATGGTGACAAGGGTCGAGAAGGTAAGAAATATATATATACAGGTGGGACATTGGATGAAGACTCCGCTTCGACCCTATAAAAGGGTCTTCAGGACGGAGGATAGATCATCGCTATTCATCATTCATTTATATATATTTTTTATTCACATTACTGACCTAGGCGCCCTTTCGGGTTTTTGCCGAAGCCAGCCCCCTCTTACTTTTGCCCACGCGTCCTCTCGGGTTTTCACGAGGCGGGGTACCCGATTTTGCCTGCAACGCCCTTTCGGGTTTTCGCCACAGCTGGGTTATAGCCATTTTTGCACTTGTCCTAATATAGGAGCAAGTCTGGCGGGGTATCTCTATTTTCAACCCCATTTTTTTTATTTCTCTTCTCCTCTTTTTTTTTGAATCTAGAGTACAGAAGAACTTGACTGCTAGAATGCCGACTGGCCTTGCCGATGATGACAAGGGTTGGACCCTGGTTTAGTTCGTCAACACTGGTTAAATGTCGAAGCAAATGACATAGTTCTTAACAGGGACGGAAGGTCCAGGTTAAGAGTAGAGATCGACCGACCTCGCCGATGATGACGAGGGTCGGACACGGATTTACTCATCAGCATAGGTTACATGCCGAAGCAAAGGTATGATTATTAACAAGGACGGAAGGTCCAAGTTAGGGGTAGAGATCGACCGATCTCACCGATGATGACGAGAGTCGAACATAGGTTTGTTCATCAGCATGGGTCACATGCCGAAGCAAAGGTAGGATTATTAACAAGGACGGAAGGTCCAAGTTAGGGGTAGAGATCGACCGATCTCGCCGATGATGACGAGGGTCGAACATAGGTTTGTTCATCAGCATGGGTCACATGCCGAAGCAAAGGTAGGATTATTAACAAGGACGGAAGGTCCAAGTTAGGGGTAGAGATTGATCGATCTCGCCGATGATGACGAGGGTCGAACATGGGTTTGTTAAAGGATCTCCGGTGGAACCTTTGATGATCGTCCCTTTTTGGAGTTTCATCGGGGGGAGAACAAAAGAGGAATTTTTTAAATTACCACTTTACTGACTTGAGCGCCCTTTCAGGTTTTCGCCGAAGCCAGCCCCCTCTTGCTTTTGCCCACGTGCCCTTTCGGGTTTTCACGTGGCGGGGTACCCGATTTTGCCTGCGACGCCCTTTCGGGTTTTCGCCACAGCTGGGTTATAGCCATTTTTTCACTTGTCCTAATACAGGAGCAAGTCTGGCGGGGTATCTCTATTTTTAACCCCATTTTCTTTTCTTTTCTTCTTTTTTTTTGATATAAAGGGTGGTAGGTCGAAGTGTGATGTCCGACCCTTGGTTGACGGTAGACGGTTGTTGGCCGGAGAATCGGGCCTTGTGCCGAGCAGAACGGTTCATTCGTCAGCAAGGGCTGAATGCTAACGCAAAGGAATGATCTTCTCGCCGACTCTGGCGTAAGGCCCGTAATGGCAACAATGTGAGAGGGCCGGCTGGGATACGAAGTCTTGAGCCGAAAGGGTTTATTTGTTAGCAAGAAGATAATGCTAACGTAGGGGAAGGGTTTCATGCTAGTTCAGACGTAAGGTCCGTAATGGCAATGTGGTAAAAGATGGTTGGCTAGGACACGGAGTCTCGTGCCAAAAGGGTTTATTCGTTAGCAAGAAGATAATGCTAACGCAAGGGAGGGATTTCATGCCAATTCGGACGTAAGGTTCGTATGGCAGTGTGGTGTATTCTTTTGAGAGCTCGGCCAGGGCGGAGTGCTACTAGACCAAGGGAAGGTAGCTCGGTCAGGGCGGAGTGCCGCTAGACCAAGAAAGGATAGCTCGATCAGAACGGAGTGCCACTAGCCCAGGATAAGGGTAGCTCGGCTAGGACGGAATGCCACTAGATCAAGATAAGGGTAGCTCGGCTAGGGCGGAGTGCCACTAGACCAAGGAAGGGTAGCTCGGCAAGGGCGGAGTGCCACTAGATCAAGATAAGAGTAGCTCGGCTAGGGCGGAGTGTCACTAGACCAAGGAAATGTAGCTCGACTAGGGCGGAGTGCCACTAGACCCAGGAAAGGTAGCTCGGCTAGGGCGGAGTGCCACTAGACCCAGGAAAGGTAGCTCGGCTAGGGCGGAGTGCCACTAAACCAAGGGTAAAGAATGACGGTCATTCTGGGAATGCCGGTTGAGCTGTGTGGTACAGCTTTATATGCTTTTCGTTGAGGGGAGAGAACTGGACGACTCCTTTATGGTCCACCAGGACGTAGGCACCCCCTTCATATACTCGGTGGACGACATATGGTCCGACCCAATTTTTGACCAGCTTCCCTTTGGGGTTGGAGGCCATCACTTCTCTTCTTTTGACCATCACCAGGTCTCCTTTCTTGAATTCTCGACCTTTGACCAGCTTATCGAAAGCACGGGCCATGCGAGCTTGGTAGAGTTGGATGTTCTGTTGTGCCCGGAGGCATTTTCCTTCGAGCTCGGCGAGCTCTTCCAATCTTCTTTCTGCATTTGTTTGTTCACCGCTGGCTAGTCCATGCTGGATGGCGACTCGCAGCGAACTTCGATCGGCACCACAGCCTCCGACCCATAGACGAGGGAGAAAGGTGAACAGCCGGTTGGGGTTCTGTAGACAGTACGATAGGCCCAGAGCGCTTCGTACATCCTTTCTTCCCAATCTTTTTTATTAGACTTGACAGTCTTTGCCAGCAACGTGCATAGTGTCTTGTTGAAGGCTTCTGCAAGTCCATTGGCTTGAGGGTTGTAGGGGGACGATGTCCTCCAGTCAATCTTGTATTTGTCGGCCATCCGATAAACCTTCTGGTTTCTGAAATGGCTGCCATTATCAGAGATGATTCGGTTGGGGATCCCGAACCGGAATATTATATTCTGGCGGAAGAATCTTGCGACCAGTTCCCCCGTTACATCTCTCAATGTGACCGCCTCTGCCCATCTGGAGAAGTAGTCTGTAGCTGCTAAGATATATCTGCACCCTGATGAAGATGCTGGTAGCGGGCCTTCCACGTCCGTGCCCCACTGAGCAAACGGCCAGCTTGGTAGGGTCGGATGAAATGGCACTGGAGGTCTCCTTGCCACGCTAGCGTGCTCTTGACATTTCTGACAAGCCTTGGTGAACTTGCAGCAATCATCAAACATAGTGGGCCAATAGTAACCCAATTTCTTTATCTCAATTTTCATCTTTGGGCCAGCCTGGTGTGCTCCAGCTGATCCCGCATGGATTTCTTGCATCACATGTCCCGCTTCTGTTGAAGACAAGCAACGAAGTAGGACTTTTCTTCGGACGTCTGCCATTATTCGGAACAAGGTTCCGTTCCTCATCTCGTAAGAATCTTTGACCCTCAGGAGTTTCATTCTCTGCTCTTTTTCTTTTGGAAGTTGCTAGTGTTGAAACCACCACAGGAGATGTTCTCGCCAATCGGGCTGTTGAACCTCCTTGACGACTACCACCTCAATCTCTTGCTCGTCGGCTACGACTTCCGTTACACTGGGGACTTGCCGGTGGTTGATCACTGTTATATTCAGGCTCGCATCTGGCGAGACCGCCAAGGAACTGGCCAGCTTAGCGAGGGCGTCCGCCTGAGCATTCTGGCCTCGATTTTTTTTTTTTTGAACAAAGAGAGGCCTATCTGGATTAGCGACTGGTCGAATGCACCCTTCCTCAAAGAGGAAGAATGTTCTCACTCCCCCAGGCTACACCAGGGCCCTAATTTTATTATTTTCTCAAAGGTACAAAGTCCAAGGGGCATACCCCTGTGCAACAAAAGGCCAAACAATAAAGGCCCTAAGAGAGACACACCAAGAGAGACTAGTAGAAGATGCCAAAGAAAAGGTTAGAACCGAAAAGCTGGCAAACCTGCCTTGTCTACCCTGAGGGCGCCCCTTGCCGACCTTGGAAGATTCCCATCCCGGGTGAAAATAGGGTTAACAGAGATTTCACATGCAAAGGAGGCTAAGGAATCAGCCATTGTGTTCCCTTCCTTGTAGGTATGCTGAACATAACATCCACATTCCTGAAGAAGCATTAAGGTCTTGTTCCACCATGGAGTGGTCATCCAACTGGGATTCACATTCTTCTTTGCTGCCTCCATAATAACAGTGCAGTCCAAAAAAATTGCATCAAGATTTATGCCACACTATTTAGAGATGGCCAGCCCATCATGTAGGGCTCTTAACTCAGCAACCAAGCTATAACCAAAGCCATAATTGAAAGCAAAAGCCACAAGCATCTTTCCTGTAGAGTTCCTGATGCAACCACCACCCCCACTTCTACCAGGGTTTCCTTTCAAAGCCCCATCAATATGTAAGGTATTGCCCTGCCTTGCAAATTTGCATAGAACAACAATTGGCAATTTGGTGATAATCCGAGGAGATAAACCAAAAGTAGCTAGGCAGCTGAGCTGGCCAGGAGATAAAGCCTTGTGGAAGGTTAATCTGTCAAGAGCCACAGAGATAGAAGATATAACATTCCTTTTAACTGCTGCAGGATTAATAGTTGCACCATCAAATCTAGCTGCACATCTGGATTTCCAGACATCCCATATCATTAATATAACAGCAGATAACCCAATAAAGCTGAAGGCAGACTGGGAGTTGGAGGCTGATATGACATTCCAAAGCCGGCCTATGATTTGATTATTCATATTAACTGTGTTGCTTATCAGGGGAGTCAACCATTTCCACATCTCTGAGGCTAGCTCGCCAGTTAAAAAGACATGGTTCAGATCTTCTTGACAGGGGAGGGAGCAGCAGTTACATCTAGAGGCCATTTGAATTCCACATTCAACCACTCTGCTATCCACCGAAACAGCTCTATATAGTAGCTTCCAAGCAAAAAGGACTGCTCGGGGAGATATGGCAGAAAGCCATAAATTGGCCCAGGCAGGTCTCCTCAGGCCGTTTGGCCGGACCAAATTGTATACTGATTTAACAGTAAAGTCACCCTTTAAGGTACCAGTCCAGACACATTTATCAGCTTCTCTAGTTAGCTGAATATTGGAAAGATGGGGGGGATCACTGTAAAGTCCCCTAGCTGAATGCTGAGGATCCAACAGAACATCTCTAACCGAGACCAAGGGAAAATCTGCACCATCCTGAGTTCCTCTGGGAGAAATTTCACTTATTAGTGGGCCATTCCCAGACCAGTTATCCCTTAAAAAATCTATGTTTGTCCCACTGCCAACAAACCATTTACTATGCTGTAGCAAAATTTCCTTAGCCTGTTTGAAAATTGCCACAGGCATACCAGCAGGGAAAGACTTAGTGCAGTTAGTAAAATGGGATTTGATAAACCGGCATCGAGCATAGGATGACCAAAGGGATGACCCATGTAGTATATTCCATAAAATCTTCACTGCCAGAGATAGTTGGTGAAGCGATTTGTCTGGCCTCGGTTAATATGCTTGATGCTGATGAAGTAGAATCTTGACATCAGGCGGGTTGCCAGCTGATGATAGGAGAGAAGTTCTTGCTTTCGCACATCGAACTCTCCTTCCAGTTGTTTTATAACTAGCATGGAGTCTCCGAACGCTTCCAGCATCTGAATTCCCATGGATAGAGCAATTTGCAACCCGATTATCAGGACTTCATATTCTGCTTCATTGTTTGTGCAATGTTTGTTTATGGAGCAGGATGTGTGCACCACTTCCTCTTCTGGGGACTTTAGGACTATGCCTGCTCCTGCCCTGACCCTGGCCAATCCAGTGGCAGAGGTGTCAATTCTGGAAGCGCCATCGAAATATAGCTGCCATAAGGAGGGCTGCACCTGAACGGCTTCCAGGGTTTCATCTTCAGGGAGCTCCGGTTCCAGTGGGCAGTCCCCGGGTATTGGGTGCTCAACGAAGAAGTCTGCAATAGCTTGGCCCTTGACGGCCTTGCGCGGCACATAGAAGATGTCAAACTCCATAAAGATTACTGCCCATTTACCCAGGCGACCTTTGAGTGCCGGCTGGGACATAATATATTACAGGGGATCCTCTTTAGATACCAAGCTGATTTCATGTGACAACATGTAGTGTCGAAGCTTCTTAACTACGAAGACCAGCGCTAGACAGATCTTCTCAATGTAAGTATATTTCTCCTCAGTTCTGACCAGTCTCCGACTGAGGTAATAGAGGGCTTGCTCTTTCCCTTCTTCATTATTCTGGGCCAGCATTGCCCCCAGGGAGTTATGTGTAGCTGCAATATATAGTATCAATGGTCGTCCTTTCACCGGTGCGCCCAGCACTGGAGGAGTCTTCAGATAGTCTTTCAGCTTGTCGAAGGATGTCTGGCAATCTTCATCCCAATAAAAGGGAACATCTTTCATCATCAGTTTGTGGAAAGGCTGGCATCGCCCTGACAAATTGGAAATGAACCGCCGGATATAAGCCAAGCGGCCCTGTAGTGACCTCAACTCGAAGAGGTTCCTTGGTGAAGGTAACTCCTGAATTGCTTTGATTTTTGCGGGGTCTATCTCGATCCCCCGATATCGGACAATGAAGCCCAAGAACTTTCCGCTCGATACTCCGAACGCACACTTCATGGGGTTCATCTTCAGCTCATGCTGCCTTAGCCTCTGAAAGATAATCCGGAGGTCTTGCAGATGATCTTCTTTTCTTCTGGTTTTGACCACCAGATCATCTATGTAGCACTCGACCTTGCGGTAGAGCAACTCATCAAAGATTTTGGTCATTGCGCACTGATAAGTTGCGCCAGCATTCTTTAGTCCGAACGGCATCCTCTTATAGTGATAAATGCCCTTAGGGGTTCGGAAAGCGGTATGGACCCTGTCATGCTCCGCGATCCAAATCTGGTTGTAACCGGATGACCCGTCCATGAATGACAGGGCCTCATGACCGGTTGTAGCATAGATCATAACTTCCGTTATTGGCACCGAAAAGTCATCTTTGGGGCAGGCTTTATTTAGATCTCGGAAGTCGACACATATCCGGATCTGTCCATTCTTCTTTTTCACGGGGACGATATTCGCCAGCCATGTGGTGTACTGGTTTTCTTCAACAAATCCTACGTCGATAAGCTTGTCGACTTCAGCACAAATTTGAGTAATGAGTTCTGGCCTCATGCGCCGCGATGGTTGCTTCACCAGCTCGGTCTCAGGGCTGATTGCCAGCTCATGTTGTGAGACAGCGGGGTTTAGACCTGGCATTTCTTTGTAAGTCCAGGCGAAGCAATCCCGGTACTCTTGCAGCAGCTGGGTGTACAGCTCCCGTTCTTCTGGGGATAATTGGGCACTGGGGAAGGTAGGCCTAGGGTCCTCCTCATTTCCCAAGTTGACTTCTATCAGTTCGTCGACTGTGGCTTGGCCTCCGTCTTCTATCTCCGGAGGTGCCGGTTGGAGGTCAACAAAGTCTGGAATACCATCTTGAGGGTCGAGTACTTCGACTTCCTCGTCAGACACCACCAGAGCTTCTTGAGGATTCTCTGTTTCTTGTGCTAGTGGCTGCGCGGATTGTTCTATTAGCAAATCCACTGCCGTTGCAGCTCCCAAGGGCGAGAGAGCAGCTTCAGTCTTTGTAGATGAGGTTGCAGCCGCGACAGGTTGGTAGTTGTTTATTGCCGGGCCTGGACAGCATCTCGGTTTTGTAGCAGAAGTTGAGGAGGTCTCGCCTTCTGGGGCAGTTGTATCTTCCGTAGAAGTGGCTTTTTCTTTCTTGGTAGCTTGTTCCCCTTGATCGGAGTCGACCGAGGCTTCCCTGATTGGCAGAAGGGGTGTTGAAGTTACCATCAGTAGGACTCCACTGGAGGGAGAAATTCCTGCTTCTTCGGTAACTTCGGCTTCACTGCTGCTAGCCATATCAAATTTGGCTTGAAGGGCCGCCTCTTCAGGGTAGACCTGCTCCCAGCATCGGCAGGGGACCGCGGTCTCTACTTCTTGATTTCCGAGTCAAGCCAGTTTAACATGCTCAGCTTCCGCCGGGTATTCATCAAAAGTTGCCCCCAGCGGGCTATCTTCAGCAGGGTAGATGGCGGAGATGGTGTCCACCTTGTATCGCCCGCTGTAATAATATTCTTCCAAGGTGAAGCCCAACCCCGGATGTTGGGAGACACGTCTCATTTCCTTATCCAGATTTGCGGGATACCACATTTTCTGGAAAGCTTCCTTGCGCTTTTGAGACTGATCGGGGGGAATGTGTTGCTTCTGAAACATCCTGGCCATCCGCTCAGTCGTGAATGCCAGACCCTTGACGGGAACCGGCTGGTTGCTTATATCTTCGGGGAGGCTGCAGTCTGTGTCTTCCCGAGTAGGGTGCTCTTCAGCCGTATAGAACAAGCTGCTAGGTCCATCTTCCTGTGTCACCTCCCAAGTTTTGAAAGGCTCGACAGTAGGGTTATCAAGGTCGGGAGTTGGCTTGGTGAGGCCATCCGGGATTTCAATATGATTGTGCCGCCGAGCGACCCGCACTTCATTAGCTTCATGGTATAATGTTGGGGGTGTTATTCTGCCCACGTCCCCGGACGCTGTGATATGGGAGATCACCTTGGGCTTGACATATCCGTGCGGCGGTGGTGGATACCAACTACCGCCGGACGCGCTTCTGGATGCCCCCGCAGGGGTCTTAGCTTCAGAGGTCTTCTGGGAAGGCCCTGTATATAGGTTGGCATCCGCCAAATGACATTCAAACACCTCGAACGGGTGGGGGTCTGCAAATATCCTCTCCTCCTTCCCTTGGAGACTGTACTTGATACATTGGTGGAGTGTGGAGGGCATCACCATATTTTCATGCAGCCATGGGCGGCCGAGCAGTGCCTTGTACGAGGTGCGGGAGTCAATGACATGGAACTGCACCGTCGTAGTGAACCCTGCTAAGGTGAGGGTGAACTCCGCCACCCCCATTGACACTTCACATTTTTGATTGAAGCCGGCGATACACATATCCCCGACTTTCTCGAGATGCACGTTAAAGTGGTGCCTCTCGTATATTCTATAAGGCAGGATGTTGACCGTTGCATCGAGATCAACCAGAATCCTGTTCAGCTCCCTTCCATTCAGGTGCCCCTTCATATACAGTGGCCTGTTGTGGCTGATGGTGGGCAGCAGCATATCGTCTGGAGTGAAGGTCATGCTAGCCTCCGGCATTGCTTCGGCCAGACATGTCTCAAAATGAGCAGGCATCTGGAGAGCAGTAATAATCACCTGTCGTGTCTCTTCACTTAAAGAAACGATCTCCCAGATTGTAAATCGAGCGGGGAGCTTCTTGAGTAGCTTCATTATTCGGCTCCCAGCTCGGACATTGGAGAGCTTCATCTCTTCAGCCCATCTGAGCTTGGGGAAGTCTTGGTTTGCGGGCCCTGACGGACCTGCTTCATCTTCCTCGGATTCGGCGCCCTTCTGGCTGGTACCGACTCCTGGGTGTTCTTTGTTAGCTACTGCGGGGCAAGCTCCATCTGCATTTGGGTCTTCGGCAGATTGTGCTAGCTGCGGGTGAACGGCCCCGGGTGTAGGGTCAGCCTCCTGGCAAGGCTGCTTCCCCTTGGACATCTTCATGAATTCAAGAAATGAAGGGACCCCCTTGCCCCCACTCTTGTTATATAGGCCTGATGGAGGAGGGATTTGGACACCCTTGACCTCCGGCGGAGGTGTTTTGTAGGGTTGCTCCCCCCTGAACATGATGTTGTGGTTGGGTGGCGGCTGGCGCCCCCATTTTCGGCCTGACCGGGTGGCATGTGCAGCAGTTGCGGCCTCGGCTTTGCCTCCCCCACCATGGGGTGTGAAGCAGATTTCCTCTTCTTCCTCCTCTCTGGGCAGGTTGAAGAGTGCTGATAGAGTATGACATGAAACAACCTGCACTTTATCGGCCTCAGCGGCCTTCCTTTTCTTCTTCTTTTGCTTCTTCTTCTTTTTTGCTTCAGCGGGCGGGTGCCCCCAGAACAGACTGCCCTCTTTATCGGGTGCCGCTTTAGCTTCCTCCTTTTATTCGAGTGAGAGCTGCTCTAGTTCTTGCCACGGGACGTGATCCCGCACCAGCAGAGGCTTCAATTCGGGCTGCACGTCCTCGTCTAGCCCCTCAATGAGGTTTTGCAGTCGACGGACCCCAAGATTGGTCTTTTTAATCACTGGCAGCGGAGTTTGTCTCCTTCGGTTGTGTGTAGGTATCCTGACAGTTGTAGGTGGAGTGATCCATACGGGTGCTACCACCGGCGGAGCCGGCCATGGTGTAACACCACGGATATGGGCCCCCTCTTTCGGGCGGGGTGCCCTCTTTTTCTTGTGCTTCACAGGGACCTGCTGCCATCCCTGCTGTTCTTTCGCGGGCTCCAAGAAATGAGCTTCATAGGTGCTCCACGTACTTGTTTCAGAGATCTCCTCGGGTAATGCCTGGTATAGGGAGATCATGTTGACTCCTGCCCTCCTCCGAGGGGCTTCATGTGGCTCAGGAGGGTCCACTTTGTACTCTCCCAACTCGATCTCATTTTTCTTCACCATCCCTTCGATGATGTCCTTGAAAACATAACAATCTTCGATTGGATGCCCCAACATCTGGTTGATGGGGACATCACCTCCCATGCCCACGTTCACAGCTCGTCTCCTCGCCCCGGTTGCATCCGGCATGGTCTAGTTATTTAATTTTGAGTCCTATGTAATTTTTATTTGAGTCATTTGATGTATTTTCCCTTTTATTTGAGTCATGTTCCTAGGTCTTGTGTTTATTTCCCTAAGCTTGAGTGTCATTAGGTTGTCTAGTTAGCTATTGGGCCCAATTCATTGGGCTTGGCCCAAGGGCTCCCCCCTACCCCCTCGATTATTTATCATTGAGTCAATTGTCAGGGTCTTATTGTAAAATGTGGGTTGCCTATATATAGGGCCCCATTCCTCCCATTTCAAGTTAATGAATCAATGAATGAAAAAATTGCCATTTTGAGAGTTTACACTTCTTATCTAGTGGAGAGATTCCATTTTTTGGGTGACAGACCCTAGGGGAGAGATTCCCCACCCTTCCCTCTCTTAATCTCTCTTTTTCACTCCACTTTCTCTCTCCTCCACACCCAATTTCGAAAATTTTCTCTCTCCTCCCTTCCCAACCACCACTCTCCCACCTACCCCCATTAAAGGCCACTCCCCTTCCCCACACATCCCATTACTCCACCCCATAGTCCCAAGGGAGCATCCCCAATCACTAAGCCACCCTCCAACCACCTCATCCCTTTCCCAAGCACCCTTCCCTCTCCCCCATGCAACCCTCCACTTCCCTAGGCCATTTGAATTCAAACATCCCCTTCCCTCCACAGCCCTAGCGCGCCTAAGACCCCTCCCCTTTGGTTAGGGGCGGCCCCCTCTCATCCTCTCCATCTTCCCTTGTTCCCCTCCATCACCCCCACCTTCTACCATCTAGAGTAAGAGGACCTGCAGAAGACCTGAAGCTTGCAGCAGCGACCCCGACCTCCTCCGGACGTTCCTAGAAGCCCAAGAGCCATCGTTGGAAGCGTCTGCCTGTCTTCTTCGCAACGGCAGTGGTCTCGTCTCCATCGGAGCTCGGTGCTACCCAGGAAGCCCATTCTTCCACGACTACGCAGATTTGCCCCGGCAGAGGTTCTGAGCCGGAGAAAGAGCTTCACCACGACGAACCCAGGAGGAATCAGGCCACGAGCTCTTCTACAAAGTTCTTTCCCTTCCTGTCTGCTTTCAGAATCAAGAAGCGAAACTCTATTCGGCATCCTGTAGCAGGCGTTATCAATTTTCTCTCTCAGCTTCACAGTCCTATTACCCACAGTCTGCACCGACCTCTCAATAGTGTTCAGAGTTCCTTGGTCCTCTCCGACATCATTTGGCCTCCTCGTCAGTTTTTCTACGAAGAGGACTCATCCACGGTTCCAACGACTTCAACGGTGCTCGATTCCGAGTTCGGCAGCTGTCGGGGCATCCTCTGCAACCTGCTGTTAGAAACCAGGAGCTAGCTCTGCAGAGATCCTAATCTGGAGAGAAAGCTTCACCACGACAAACCCTGAGGAATCAGGCCACAGGCTCTTCTGCAAAGTTCTTCCTCTCCCTGTCTACTTTTAGAACCAAGAAGCAGAACTCCGTTCGGCATCTTGCAGCAGAAGTTACCAATTTTCTTCCTCAGGCGTTCGACTCTGCTTCCCACTATCTGCATCGACCACTCCTCACTTTTCTGAGTCCTCTGATCTTCACTGGCATCTTTTGGCATCCCCGTTTGTTCTGCTATAAAGAGGAATCACCAACGGTTCCAACGGAGACTGATTCGGAGTTTGGGAACGGTCGGGGCAGCCGCGTCTTCCTGCTGTTGATAATCTGTTGCAGACAATCTGAGAATCAGCAACCCTGTTCGTGCTCCCGGCCAGGCTGGCAGCAACCCCTAAAGAAATTGGCAAAATTCAGAGGCACTCTTGTTCCAGAGATGAAGAGATCCCCACTGGTCTTGCCCTCAGCAAAATTCCTGAGCAAGTTCTACAGCTACAACACCGGCTATCTGTCCTTATCCGCAGACAGCAGGCAGATTCGGTGTCATCACTTATTCCTCACTCTTTGCTTTGATTTCCCCTCCCCGCTTGGCCGGCTGAAGGCCCCTCCTTGCGTGGAGGTAGTATTGATTGTAATATCATTAACCCCCACCCCGAGGTCCCCCACTCCTGCGAGAGGTGTAGTGTTGTAATAGCTTAAACAGGTCAAGCTACCCCGGCGCGGCGTGTGGGGAACCCACGCTTCCCTGCTCGCCCTCGTCTCTGAGCAGGACCGGTTTCTTCAAACCGGTCGAGTGAGTGCTCCAAAACTTTGCTCTAATTCATGCTTGTTCTTTCAATATTAGTTCATAAACTCCGCTGGCCGTGACGAGAGCCCGATCCTTAAGCTCATTGCTATAAGTGATCATCGTGGGAAGAGAGTGGAACCCGTGCCCTTTGGCACTTCGTCGGACCCTTGATTTGGGCAGCCATACCCTTGGGGAATCAAACCTTGGCCTTACTGGCCCTCTACCAGCAAGGGCCCAGCCCACACAACCTCCCCTTGGCATTGCCAAGTTACCCCCGGGTCTTAGTGAGCATCGGGTGAGCGGTTGCCATTATCGGTCCGTTTTGAATGCTTAATTGTACTTGCTTGTTGAGTCCTAGGTTGTGTCACATCAATTGGTATCAGAGCCAGGTTATTGACTTGTCTCTATAAGTCAAGTCCTAGGGCATGCTTGCATTCTTGTCCGAACCGTGCATTGTCAAACCCATCATTGTTAACGTTGAGTCTTGGGTCACATGGCCCCTCTCCCAATCATATCCCATGCATGCTTACCTAATGGAGAGCCCATAGAAATTGATTTCATTGACCTAGAATCTGAAAATTGGGTGTCGCCCGATATCATTACCTCTCTTTGTAGGACCGGACAAATTGTGCACAATGGAGACCAAGCCTTTATTGAATTCCATAAATGGTTCGGGAAGACTAACTATTTGGATGGGGCTTGGTGTCAAAAGGGAACATTGGCGGGTCCATGTATAATCCTAGGTAAGAAATGGTTAGATGAAAGGAATGCCGACATCGACCCAACACGTCGGACTTGCCTAGTGCATCCGCCACACCTTTCGGGAACATTTAAATTCAACAACATTGTATTCTCCCACCCGTGGGAATCCCGCCCTTGTTCACCACCCCGGGTGCACCATACTCCGGCCATCATCACCCCACCATCAAAGAACCTTCCCACTCCATTAGCTTTGGAAGAAGTAGTCCACCCACTTTACCACATGAAGACAAAGACCTCTCGGGAACCTATCCCCTCCATGGAGAGCACCCATGTCCCAATTGAAGAGGAAGCCTCGCACGAGGATCTTCACCCTCCACCACCCCCTCTAGATAAGGTCAAATTCATCTTGGAAGAGTCCCTTATTGGTTGGCTAAAGAAGAGCCCAATAAGAGAGATCACGGCCCACGATTGCCTTCTCATAAAGGAAAACCTTCCCATAGTGCACATCTCATCCTATCACACCATAATCCAAACATCTTACCAAGTGGAAACCTTAGAGGACCTTCTCAAGGTCTTAGCTTGGCAATATGAGTTGACCGGCTTGTTGACCCCCATGGCTCACCAATCTAGGAGCCTTGACCTCCTACACCTTTGTGTCGGGTCTATCACCTCGGTTTGCTCCATTGGTTGCTACACTAGCGACCTCCTTCTATTCCTCCCCACACCCGATGAGCCCGACCTTCTCCTCAATTTGGAGCTTCTTATATCGGGTGGAAAGTCAAGCCCTCCCCTCATGGCCGACCCACTCACAAAGAACTTCGGCCCAATTATCTCATTAGAGGAGGATGACACACCACCACTTGAGGATCTTGAGGACATAGGGCCCCTCCCCCTCGATAACCCTTTTTATGATCCCTTTGATCCCTTCCAATGGGGGTCAAAGAAACCATGGGACCCAACCACCTTATCCACCACCCACCTTTCCCTATCCCAACCCACCATGTTTGACCCAATCCACCCCATCCTAGACCCGAGTTACATCTTGGGAGCCATGACCTTGGACCACATATCCCTAGATAATAAGGTTGTGCCCCACCCCATGATGACCACCTTCTTAGATCCATTCGATCCTTTCCAATGGGAGTTCAAAGGTTGTCCCACACCTATACACATGGAAGTCACTTTTGGGAAAAGTATGCATGTGTCTAGGCTTTCCACACCCCTTGGCATGAACACTATGTTGGGTCCATTCATTCATATCACCCACATGTCAAGTAGAAAGCATGAGTGGTCCAAATTCGGATGTAGTGGTCCACCTTCACTCATCATGAGTCATAGGCATGATAGGTATATTCATGGATGTCCGGGTCTCCCAGCATTTGTCACCCCCATGCATGACCGGATCACCTATGGATGCCCCGGTCCTCCCCATTCTATCAAAGTCTTCCTGGCGTCAAAGCATGATTGGTCTACTTTTGGTTGCCCAGGTCCACCCATCACCCCTAGAATGTCAACATTCACAAAATTACATGAAAGTCTTTGCAAGCACATAAGCAAAGAAAATGAGATCTATAAGAGGCAAGCTGACTCCCTTCGGCGTCACCAAGAATTCCAAGTGGGTGACTTTGTGATGGTGAGGAAGGAGAAGCTCTCCCCTAGAGTCATCTCCAAATTGAGGCTACGTGGGGTTGGTCCCTTCCAGGTCCTGAGGCGCATTGGCGCTAATGCCTGTGAGTTAGATCTCCCCGAGGAGTATGGAGTGAGTCCTACATTCAATGTAGCCGACCTAGTGCCATATAAAGGACCCACGGTGGTACCTAGTGAGGATATTGAGCCTATTCCCTCCGTTGAGAGAGCACCCACCCGTGAGGAGAGTCCACCAACCAAGAGAGCCCAGCGTGAGCGCATTGAACGAATATTGGATGAACAGGCCACTACCACCAGGAGCAAGGTATACGAGCGCTATCTCGGCAGGTGGATGGATCGGTCTCGTTCGGAAGACTTGAGGGCAGTGTGAGCGACGTCACGCAGTTCGGGGAGCGAAGAAGACGCGGAGCGCGCGGGCTCCTCTTTTGTTTGCTGCAACACAGAAATAAGAGAAAAGAGAAGGGGCCACCACGGGAGATTGCTCCGGCGGGGCGAGCGAGACAAATGTAATATAGCAAGATATGGGGGTTAAACGGCCATAGCGGGAAGTGACTCGCCGCGGCCTCGGGGGGACGGGAATGGTGCAGAAACTAAATAGCAAGAATTGAAACGGCCATTGGGGAAGTGACTCGCCGCGGCCTCGAGAATATGAGCAGATAAGAATATAACAGAATATAAGGAGAATATAAAGAGCGGGAATTTAAACGGCCATTGGGGAAGTGACTCACCGCGGCCTCGAGAATATGAATAGATAAGAATATAACATATAAGAACGGGAATTTAAACGGTCATTGGGGAAGTGACTCGCCGCGGCCTCGAGAATATGAGCAGAATATAACAGAATATAAAGAGAATATAAGAATGGGAATTTAAACGGCCATTGGGTAAATGACTCACCGCGGCCTCGAGAACAAGATGTGATCGCCAGGGGCCAAAGACCCCAAAATAAAGAAAGTGATCGCGCCTACCTCAAGAGCGGGAGATGGCGGGTTGCTTCTTCCTCCCCCTTCGGCCGGCCGACGGAGAGGGCTTTCCTTGGTTACCCTTGCAAAACAGTAGACAATAAACGAACGGAATTAGAAAATGGCAGTGTAGTAACAATTCCTTATAATAAAAGTAACGAGATCGTGACCTGACACACACCTGGTTGGTGTGGTTTTAAACTCCTCTCGGACTCGAGTAGGAGGAAAATGCGATGATGAATGCAGGAAGTATGCAAGAGACGGCGCCCTTATGAAGGGGAATAGAGGATGCGAGATGATGAATACAAAAGAACTATGAAGAAAAGGAAAGTATTGGCTTATTAGATGCGCCGATGGTGAAATCCGGCGGAGCTCCGGCAGCGTAGGGACGATGTGGAAGCGCGGTGGATGAAGATGACCTTCCTCTCGCGAGCGTAGGCACCCGAGAAGCCGGTAGAACCTCCACCTACAAAAGACCCCACGGGTTAGAAATGACTCCGGTAGCCTCTGGGCTCCGGCAGCCTATCGGATCTCTTAGAAGCTCCTCCAGAACTGAGGGGGTGGGCCTCTATTTATAGGGCTCCGGAGGGTGGAGGCGTCCAGGACCCTGGACACCTCCATCAGGGCCAAACTAATATTTTATTCTATATTTATTTTTTTTTCGGAATATCTTTGTGGGGGCGTCCAGGGCCCCGGACGCCTCCAACAGGTCCACCGAACCCCACCGACGGCCGCACGCGGTTTGGCACAACGCGTGGTTTCGTGTGCGGCGCCTCGTGATTCAGAAATGGGCGCGTCCAGCTGTCTGGACGTCTCTATAATTTGGATCCTTTCACACACGACAAACCGTCGTTCGGTGGCCGGCGCCCGTGAGGGAGTTGATGGGGGCGTCCAGGGTCCTAGACGCCTCCAATAAAATATATTTTTTATTTTGTGTGTTTTGTCTTTTATGCCAACTGGCATTTTGTATTTTTTATATTTGTTTTTATGGAGGCGTCCAGGGGCCTGGACGCCTCTATTAATATATTATTTTTTATTTGATTTTGGGCTTATTTGAAAATAAATTAAAAGAATGGGGGCGTCCAGGGGCCTGGACGCCCCCATAAAGACCCACCCGGGTCCTCAGTTCAGGCGTTGACGGTCGCCCGGCAGACACCCTTCCTGGGTTCGGAACTTCTGATGCGTCCGACTAGTGTTGATGCCGTCCGAATACCGTGACGAGACGATTCCGGATGCCAAAAAGGGCGGAAGAAGACTCAAGAAAAGGAAGCACTCAAGTGATTCAAAACGCGTAAGCCGTCGCGGGACGTCGTATAGTAATATGAGACTTTCTCAGGAGACGTCAGGAATGGCGTGTCTACAGCTACCCCGCCTTGGCGTCTGCTTTGCAAGGGAGCGACACGTAGTGGAATGGTATCGAAGTGGAGTGAAACGAAGTGGGAGCGGACTGATAAGTTGATGCCAAGGTGTGATGAGACACGCTTTTGACGTTACTGTTTGGAATCTTTCCTGAAGTTTCAATGAGGCGACCTTGAAGGAGGTCTTTCAAATTTTGACGATTTGCTTGGACGGAGATTAAATAAGGGAGGGTGAGATGTGCGCTCTGGCATGAAACAAAAAGAGACCAACTTCTCGGTGTGGAAGTACCTGGGTCATAAACCTGCAGGTTTCACCTTTGGTGAGCGGTTACCAGTCAATGTGGAAGTGCTGCGGCCAAGGTGGGTCAAACAAGGTAAACAGTAAAGGAATATCTGAGGGTTTGTCCAAACAAGGGTCTCCTTTGGAAGAGCAGCGTAGGGCCGCTTTAAGGAAACTCAGTATTTCATTCGGAATGGAATATCTCATATTTGTAAGAATTGGAGCACAATGGCTTTCGCAATCGAATCACTTGAATGATCTTCCGTAATAAATCAAAGTCCTATATGAATGCATGCTGGGCTTAAAGAAAAATTTAAAACAAACTAAAATAGAAAATAGCCAAGGATAATATTATCAACTTGTTAAGAATGGGTCAGGATACCGATCCGGTGAGCTGACACTGGGCTGGGGCCCGTTTATCCGCGCACCAACTCATTGAATGGAACCGTCGTCCCCATGCTACCACAAGTTAACGGCCTATCCGTACAACCCAAATTCTTCCGGGATCATCACTGTTTTTGTTGAAGGGGAACTCAAATCCCAGATTCGTTCGGGCCGCAAGGTCCTTGACATGTTCTAGTAGCGTAGGTATCATATACTACGATGCATGACATGGTGGGACCAACCAATGAAAGGCGGGACAGGAGATAGGACAAAGACGTCCGTTAGTAAAACCTGCACAGGCCAACATGGATTAATAACATCAGAAAGTAACATAATCGTAACAGAATCGCACCACAATGGAAAGGAGATCTAGCCAAAATCCTGACATTGACCGCTGATGTGACATGTTCCGTCCTGTAGCGCTCTACCCTTCCTATAAGAACTCCCCTTAGGCTAGTTCATTCAAAAGCATCAAGGTGGGTTTTGGAAGCTCAGGAGAGGAAAGAGAGGAGAATCTAGAGATTTCAGGATGGAAGGAGAGTCTTCCCGCGTTATGAAGAGGAGCAGGCCTAGCAGCGAGATCAGGCGACTCTCCGACCTCGAGGGTCATCTGAGTGGGACGATCATGTCGCATATGGTAAGCTGATTCTTTTCAAATTTCTCCACGTGAACCTTCTTCTTACTTCCTTCATTTCTTCTTCTTTCTTTTCTCTTCCAACCATATCCACTCTTCCCAGGCCCGAGGAAGTTTTCCAAACTGCCATGGCTTTCAAAACTAACTTCCAACATCTCCATCGGCATGAGGGCCATACTCTCGAAGTGGCATCTGCAGGGGCTCCTTATTCACGCCAAACACTACGAGAAGATTCGTATGGACTGGGCGACTATGGGCGCACTAGTGGAGATCTGGCATCCCCAGACCCACACTTTTATCTTCCCGACCTTCGAGGTGACCATCCTCCTCGAGGAGGTGGAACTTCTGCTCGGATTGAAGAAATTCAAGAGTGACGGGAAGGTGAAGGCTATGCGGATGCCGACACGGGGGACTTCTGAAAGCGTCCTTGGAAGCTTCATGCCACCCGACGCAGCCCGAAAGGTCCGTACTCAAAAGGGGATCGATCTCCAAAAGCTCGCGGAGTGGGTCATGGACGCCCTGAGGGGGGCACCAGATGATGACTACTTAGAAGGAATCATGAAGGGGTTCACTATCTATCTGACGGGTGCTCTCTTGTTTCCTCATACCGACAACATAGTGGAGGAAGACCAACTGAGTGCTATCTGCGGGATCTGGCGTGGAAAGAGGGTGGGACCCGCTGTCCTTGCCTACCTGTATAGTGGCCTTACTGTCTCGAGCATGAGTAAGCATCCTTTTGGTTGCGCACTTGTCCTGAGTTGCTGGCTGGATTTGCATTTCAAGTTTGATCACCGTGAGGGAATGCCAACCGCTTCGAAGCTCTTCCAACAAAGCCCTCTTCATCACATAGCCGACGTGTTAGGGTTCGGTGGTACTGTAGTGAACCGCGTTCCGTGGCTGAAGAAACGTGAAGACTGGCGGTCTCACTTCCGCACCGTGACACAAGGCTTCTTTACTTGCGCACCGGCATGTTTACTTTCGCTTGATCTCCTCATGAGGCCTTCTTGTGAAGTTGATCTCCAACTGATTGGTGCGACCGAGTTTGTCCTTTACAACGCGCATCGGTGCTGCCTCCAGATCAACATTCCACGTCATTCGTTCCCACTACCGACTGGCATCGTTCCTTTGAAGAAGAGAGAGTTGGGCACTGAAGCAGATGCGAAGGAAGCGAAGGCCCTCAAAGCACCCTGGAAGACAAGTGTTGCGGGAAAGGCCTTAGCGCACGTGGGGGAAGAGTGCGAGCTGTGGAGGGCTTATGTAACCGAACTGGGGAAGTTAAGGCCTAAGGCGCCTAAGCCCCTGATGTAGCTCATTCTGCTTTTCTGATGGGATAAAATTTGGCATTTGGATGTTTTGGATCCTTGTCCCCCTAATTATTATTTTTTTGGTGATTTTTATTTTTCTTTGTGTTTTTATTTTGTGCTTTTGTTTGGATTATATACATACTCTTATCTTATTTCTCTTTTATTATTTTTTTTTGAAATTTTTATTATGGGGGCGTCCAGGGTCCTGGACGCCCCTAAGTTTTTATTTTTTTTTGTTTTGAAATTTTTATTTTTTGTGGGGGCGTCCGGGGTCCTGGACGCCCCTATTTTTTTGAATTTTGAAAAAAAATAAAAAATGTGGGGGCGTCCAGGCACCTGGACGCCCCAAATAAGGTGGATTCTCTATATATATGGGGGGCCTCCCCCTAGCTCATTTACTGTTCATTCAGACGACCCAGTCAAACCAGACGACCCATTCTTAGTCCCAATGGAGCAAGGAGGCCCGAGCCAGGGTGGAGAGAAGCGGAAACGACGGGCTCGTTGTCCGAGGAGGCTGAGGGATGACGCCGAGGAGGCTGCTGCGGCGGAGGAGATTGCCGTGGAGGAGGAGGCTCCTCCTTTGGCCGTAGAGGCTGCAGTAGACGCTGGCGACGCGGGAGAGGACGATCACGACCCGGTAAGCCCTTCGGAACTTCAATCTGTTGGTTTAATAGGCTGGATAAGCGGACGAGAGGCCGTGTGGTGAGGGCCGGTGAGCGAACATTTTCTTTCTTTCATTATTTATTTATTTACGTAAATAATAAAAATAGAATTAAAAATAAGGAGGCGTCTAGGGATTGGGACGCCTCCATGATAATATATATATATATTTTATTTATTTTTGTTTTAGTTTTTGGATTTTTCTAAAACTAAAATAAAGAAAATGTAAAGGAGGCGTCCAAGGTGTTGGACGCCTCCAAAAAAACATAAATATTTTTTTAAAAAATAAAGTAAATAAGTAGTATATACAGTGTTATTGTTTATTACTATTCATGATGCTGATGTGTTCTTTGTTGGTTTTGTGGTGTGCAGGGCGTGATGAAGGGCCGGATCAGCTGGTCCCTAGTGGTGGCAGCATACCGTGGGCTGCCAGACTTTCAGAGGGCGCGTGTGGACGCCATGGGCTTCGGAGCTTTCCTTAGGATCGAGCCCTTTCGGCTCGACCTTCCTCTTATCCAGGCATTGAGGGAGCGGTGGCACGCACCGAGCCGGGCGTTTCTGATGCCCTGGGGGCACATGGTGCCGATGCTTGAAGACGTAGCTCGGATCACCGGGTTACGAGTTGACGGAGAGGCGGTCAGTGGGGTCACCTACCCCGACTACCGAGAGAGTGCCCTAGACCTGCTGTGGTTAGAGACGAGCGTGACTGACAGAGACAGCAGGGTAGTCGACCGAGTGGAGATTATGGAGGCGCTCGGATTCGTCGACCCGCGCCAGCGGGTTAGCGAGACTGGAGCTGAGTTTCTGGCACGACTGGAGGGAGATGCCCGTGCAGCTTTCACCCAAGACCCGAGCGAGCGGGAGCTAGTGGATCTAGACCTCCGGAGGTTCCTCTTCTTCTTCCTGGGCCGCCTTCTATTGGGGACGAAGGGTGACGGCATCCACTGCCGCTTCCTCGGGATCTTGGCGGATCTGGACAGAGTGGGACACTATGCGTGGGGAGCGGCTCTGCTTGCCCATCTGATTGCCGATCTCTCCCATACTTCAGAGAGGGAGACGATAGTCAGTGGCTTCGCACCTTTTCTCCAGGTACACAATTTATTTATGCATTTTATCGTAGTTAAATATGCAATCACTCGTGCTAATGATGTATGATGGATACAGGTGTGGAGTTATTACTACTTCCCGATGGGGAGGGCCAGGCAGGGGAACAGGAGAGCCGTTCCTCTAGCGCGACAGTGGAGGCCAGTCGTGGTAGCGGCACCACACAGCTACCAGCTGGCGTCACTTCGTCGGGAGCTGAGCGAGTATCCCGAGGCCATGGTATGATGCGTATGATTTTTTTTATTTTTTATGCATGTGACTGAATGGTAACTATCATGATGTATGTATGGTGATGCAGGTGGTGTGGAGACCCTACCTGGGCATGGGCGACGCTGGCCAGCCTTGGGTTGTAGCGGGTCTTCCTCGTTTCAGGCGGGACATGTGGGTCCATTGCCTGAACGAGATCGAGCCGCTTCGGCTGAGGCTGGTTATGAGGACGTTGGGGCTAGCCCAGGAGTAGGTTGATGTAGATGAGCCGGCCCGCATCGGGCGGAAGACTAAGGGGAAGGCGAAGATTGTGGACTGGCGTACGAGCTTCCCAGCACAGTACCAGGACTGGCAGCAGGGCAGGGTCCCAGTGGTGTCCCATGTACAGGACAGTACTGATTACCTGAGACGGTACCGGGCTACATACGGGGACCGCCTCTTCCTTGGTGGTATGGCAGGGGTAAGTGAAATGAAAATGCTTCACCCTTCTATATGTATATGCATGTGGCACTAACTTATGTGCAATGCAGGATGCTCGTGACAACATGATCACCGACCTGCGGGCCCAGTTAGCGGACGCCAGGCGGCAGTTAGTGGCCATCCGACAGGAGTTGGAGATCATGGTGAGTCTATGCAATGCATTTTTTGTGACCTGGATTTTTGATGCTTAGCCTTTGACCGACGTTTGCCCCGTGTTTCAGCGGGCCCACCTGGCAGCGACAGCCGGGATGGCTGGTGGAGCGGGTTCCAGTTCGCGGGGCCCTCCTCCGGAGGTTTCTGCCCTCCAGGAGCAGCTGGCGTATGCGGTGGCTCGGGCTGAGGAGGCCGAGCGTGACCGCGAGGCTCGAGTGAGTGTTTGCCTGACCTCGACTCTCCTTCTGGCTGCTCTCCTTTTATCACCGTTCTCTTACGGTGCATGCGTGCTTTGACCGGTGGCCGAGATTCGGGAGGCCCTGGCCCGTGCTGTTCGTGCTGAGCAGGAGCGCGATGCCTGGGTGGCAGAGCGTGACGCCCGGATTGCGGAGCTAGAGGAGGAGCGGCGACGGGAGGCTGAGGAGCTTCCTCGCGACGTAGTGGATCTGCGGATCGCCCTCGAGCTGTCGAGGAGAGAGGCGATGAGGGAGAGAGAGGAGAGGGAGAGGGATAGGGATAGGGAGACCATAGAGAAAGAGAGGGAGTACAGGATGGCAGAGCGACATCGAGATTGGGACGAGAGGAGAGCTCTGGTGGCCCTGGTGTCGGAGCTCCGGCTGAGTCTTGGCACGGCGGAGGGGAGACTTCGGGAGAGTGAGGAGCGGTATCAGAGGGAGAAGGAGCGCGGGGCGCGACTTCGTCAGTCCGGTTCCTTTTCTGTGGGCAGCTTTCTATTTTCTTCGACCGAAGAGTGTCGCCGCACCTTGGAGGCCGGCATGGTGCCACCTGGAGAGGCGAGCACGGCTTCTCAAGGTTCGCAGAGGTCGCAGAGGCCCCCTAGGGATTCCCGTCAGAGGAGAGAGGAGGGAGATGATCAGGAGGGTGGTGGCGAGAGTTGTTTGTACACCCCACCCTCCTCACTGTATGATGTACTTTCGACTATTATATGAAATGAAAATGGCTTTCTTGTATTGTGTGTACTTTTCTCTCTCCCACACTTTCTTCTTTGCACTGAGTTGTCCTTCGAGGCACGCTCCACGAGATCTTGACCTGAACAGCGGGGAACTACGCTTTGCACGGGGGGATTCTGTTTCCTTTCTCCCCCCCTTTTTTTTGGGCGCGTCCAGGCGCGAGGACGCGTCTTAATCCTCGAATTCAAATTTAAAGCGACGGGTGGCCTTTCTTCTCCCGTGCCTTACCCGCAAACGAGCCCGCCTTCCGCCGAAACTCGCTCGCCCGTCTTTGTCTTCTTCCCCTCGATCGATGGAGTTCGGCGGTCTGGACCACGGCGAAGGTGGAGAGGGACGCGGGACCCCTCACCCAAGGAGGGACGCGCCAGAGCACGGAACGACGTCCATGGGGGAGGAAGGGCCGCTTCGGGCCCCCGAGGGACCCGAGGGGCCCGATGTCGCGGAGGGAGGTGAACACGGTCTGGTATGTCCTCCGATCTCTTCCTCTTTTGATCCACTTTGAGTTTTGAAGCGAGCCGCACGAGGGGGGAAAGGGTTCGGCGAGTGTTGCACTCAAATGATGGACGCGTCCTAGACAGGGGACGCGTTATTTGTTATGATGCGAGGTCCTTCTTTCTTGGTGCAGGACATGGCGAGGACCCTGGGCCTGGCCGATGAGTGGGCGAGTGCGGACGAGTCGAGCCGCATCAGGAAGGAGAGTCGCGGCAAGGCGAAGCTCGAGGATTGGCGCATATGTCTCCCTGGGCAGCAAGGGAGCGTACTGGTGCAGGATAGTGTCGACTTCCTGCGGCGGCAGAGAGAGAGTTATGCGGGGCTTCCCCAAGCTGGGGATACGCGCGACGTCAACGGGTCGCGTGCCCAATTAGCCGAGGTCAGGCGGTAGCTGGTCGCCACTCAACAGGAACTGTCGCTCCTGGTAAGCTAAGTGCTGCATTTTCTATTTTTAAATGTGGAGCTTAGCTGACGGCTGTTGTTTGTTCGTTCCAGCGTGCCCAGCAGACAGCGATGGTGGGAGTGACTGGCGGCACATCTTCCAGTTCCTCGGCCCCTTTTCTTGAGATTGCCTCCCTCCGGGAGCAACTTGCCGGTGCGGTGGCTCGGGCTGCCCGGGCGGAAGAGGAGCGTGATGCCTGGGTGGTGACTGTAGCAGAGCTGCGACATCGCGGTGAGGAGAGATCTTCTCCAGACATCTTGGAGTTAAGGGTTCTTCTGCAGATGATGAGGAGAGAGGCGGAGAGAGAGAAAGCCGAGAGAAGGTCCGAGCGACAGCGGGATCAGACCGAGAGGAGGGCCTTGGAGGCCCAAGTGAGGGAGCTCCAGCTGGACCTTCAGGCCATCGTGCAGAGGCTAGGAGGGATGGAGACGAGCTACGAGAGAGCGCAAGAGTTCAGGAAGCGACTGCGCCAGTCTGGTCGCTTTGCCGCTAATGGCTTCTTTGCCACGCTAGGGGAGGAGCAGCGAGTCATTGCAGTGGAGCCGGCGCCACGAGGCGAGGCGGGTGCTACTGCACGGGGATCTCAGAGGCTTCTGAGGGACCCTCACCTCAAGGGAGAGGAGAGGGACGCCTAGAGGGACGAGCATGAAGATAATGGCAAGAGTTGGCGAGCTAGTGGACCCGCCTCCTCTCTATGATTGTGATGTTTATGACAGCTTATGTAGAATTATGAATGGAGTGATTTGATTTTCTGCTGCTTGTTTGTTCTCTTGTGCGTTCCTTCTTCCCTACACTTCTTCTCCTTTGCACTGTTCCCATGTGATGGGTCTGCCGAGACTCCACCCCGAGCGGAGAATCGCGCCTTGTTGTGACCATTTTCCACGGGAATCTACCGTCGAAGTCAATAATGACGGCCCTAGTCCCTTTTCCCGGATGTTGTGTCAAATTTTGCGGACGTCCTCCAAAACATGATAGGGTATCCCTAGACAACGTAGGGGGCTAGTCGTCATATTCTTCGTCCAATCAATCGTCCTGTGCGAGCGGTGAAGTGACACATGGGACCGCATGGCAGGTGCCTCATCGCGAGGGCTATCATTAAAAGGTGATGGAGGCAATCTTGGCCCGCACTCCTTCCATTTCTATAAATTCTTTTCCCTTTTATCCTCCCAGGTATATCGAGAGCTAACTCGAGGAGCATAAGTTCTCACGGGAGATGAGGAGTTCAAAATTCCGAGAGTTGGATGGAGGGCGAATCTTCCCACTCCTCGAAGAGAAGCAGGTCCAGTGGTAGTAGTTCCAGGAGGCTTTCGGACCTCGAAGGGCACTTTAGCGAAAGGGCCCAATCACAACTCGTAAGCCAAGTTTTCCTGCCCTTTTTTCCATTCATTTTTTGTTCCTCTTGACAACACCCTTCTCCATTTCTTATGCACGCACAGAGTGATGAAATCACAGATCTCATGGGAGTTGGTAGTGGCAGCATACCGAGGTCTCCCAGATTTTCAGAAGGCCAGGCTAGACGTGATGGGTTTTGGCACCTTTCTTCGGATCGAGCCGATCCAGCTCGACCTGGTCCTGATCCAAGCCTTGTGTGAGAGATGGGACCCAGTGAATCGGGCATTCCTGATGCCCTGGGGGCACATGGTGCCCAGCCTAGAAGATGTGGTCCGAATTACGAGCCTCAAAGTGGATGGCGAGGCAGTGACCGAAGTCACTTATGCGGATTACCGAGAAGGTGCTCGGAAGCTACTGGGTTTGGACCTAGATGGTCGGAAAAACAGGTCGGTAGCTAGGGCGTCCCTCATGGATGCATCAGGGCTCACCGACACTCGTCGTCGGGACGATGAATCCTCAGAAGAGTTCATGGAAAGGATGGAGATAGGATGCCGTGCCGTGTACTGCACAGACTTCGGCAACTGGAAAAGATGTAACATAGATTTGAGGAGATTTCTCCTCTTCCTTTTGGGGAGATTGGTACTGAGCTTGAAAGGGGACGGTATCCAATGTCGCTTCCTGGAGCTGCTGTCAGACCTTGAAAGAGTAGGGTACTACGCCTGGGGAGCTGCCATGCTGGCACACTTGTTTGCAGGCCTGTTCCAAGAAGCGGATCGTGAGATGGCTGTGAGTGATTTTACACCATTCATCCAGGTATTTTTGGTTTTGCTTGTTTTGTATTTTTTTTTTTGTGTTTTTGCAAGGTACTGATGACCTGCGCCGAGCAGCTGTGGAGCTATTATTACCTCCCCATGGGGAGAGCTCGGCATTGGCGACCCGCGATGGTGCCGCTAGCCAGGCGGTGGGAACCCATCATGAGTGCGGCACCCCTAACCTACCAACTGATGGTGCTAAGGCGGGAGCTACAGGAGTTTCCTGCGGTGATGGTAAACTGGAGACCCTACTCAGACATGGTCGATGTCGACCAGTCGTGGGTTCTAGCAAGTCGTGCCCGATTCGGACGGGAACTGTGGATGCACTGCCTGAATGAAATCGAGCCGCTTCGGCTACGATTGGTTATGAGGACTTTAGGACTGGCTCAAGAATGGGTGGATTCAGCTGCGCCACCTCGTGTCCGGAGAAAGACGCGAGGACCGGCGACCTGCATTGACTGGCGCGTGCGGTTCCCTGAACAGTATGAAGACTGGCAACGGGGTGGCACGATTGTAGAATCGCAGTCACGGGATAGCAAGGATTACCTGCGTCTATACAAGACAAGGTACGCAGAGCGGTTCCAACCCCGGGGATTTGTGGAGGTAGGTTTCCCCTTTTTCTCTTTTCTTCTTTCTCCTTTTTTTGGTTTTCTGGTGGAAATGCTGACTCGTATGGCTGCAGGATATCCGTGATACGATGATAGCGACTTTACGAACTCGCTTGGCAGAGATGGAGCAACGGTTGGGTGATGCCCGCGGAGCTACGAGCGCCTTGGTAGGTGTACAGTGCGTTCCTAATTAAAACCCCAGATTCCTGATGTTGACTGCTAATTCACACGGTCGTAGCATGCCCAGATTGGCGCGGCTTCCCCAGCGATGGGAGTAGGTGGTGCCTCTTCCAGCTTGTGGATTCCCACCTCAGAACTTGACTTGCTTCATGAGCAACTTGCTCACGCCACGCAGCGTGCTGCGGAGGCAGAAGGGATGCTCTGTATACAGGTAAAAGTTTCAGTGTTGAGTTCTCTTTGTTTACGCCTTATCGCGTATCTGAGATGGTACACTCGGCAGGAAAAGGAGACGGAAGAAGCGCTTGCCCAAGCTGCGCAGAAGGAGTCTAGGATAGCAGAACTGGAGAGGGAACTGCGGCGTCATCCTGATGACGACTCCTCTAGGGATGCCGTGGAACTAAGGGTCACTCTCCAGTTGGAGAGGGAAGACCGCGAGAGAGAACGTGCAGAGAAAGAAAGAGACGCAGAGAGAGAAAGAGCCAACAGATTGACTGAAAGGGAGGAACGAAGGGCCATGGAGGCCCAACTATTCGAACTCCGAATCAGCTTTGGTCTTGCTGAACAGTGGCTGAGAGATGGTGAGGAGCGCTATCGAAGAGCACGAGAGCGTGGCTTTCGTGTTGGTAGCTTCTCTACTGCTTCCGTGGATCAACGCCGGGGTGTGGGAATAGGAAGGGGAGTACAGAGTGGTAGGAGAACCACTTTTCGTAGTTGGGTAGCACCTTTGAGAGCGTTTTACCCGGAGAGTAGTGGGACGAGTAATGCAGAGAGAGAGGGCGGAACTTGATGTAATTTTTTTAGTTTTTTAGAATAAAATACAAGGTTCGGTTTGTTTGTTTTTCACCTTTGCTTCTGTTGCCTGAATCCCTACACACATCACTGAAACAAACAAATCAGAATTTCTGTTCTGACTTGGCCCCTTGCTCAATAAGCAAATGGTCACTGTGACTGTCCTTGATAACTGGTCAAGGGGTCAAGCCTTTATTTAAGGAAGGCGAGAGAAAGATGTAGTGATGATAAATGCGACAGGCAAGCACACAAATGCAAGCGGTATTAAAAGTGAGATGCTGCACGCAAATGCAATCATGCAAAATTGATTTGTTTTCTTTTTTATATTTGGCATTTTTTTGTTTTATCATAAAAAAGATTTTTTTGTTTGCAAATATGTACATTTTCTCTTTTTCCCTTTTTTGTTGTTTTTATCATTTCGATTTTTTTTGTCGCTAACGCCTGGCAAGCACCCACATGGCACCTAACCTACGTGAGAATAGGGGTTTCTTACTAACCTCCCAGGTATTCTAAGTGCACATCTAGGTTGATTTGGGCCTATAGACCCCTCGAATGATGATCCCGCCAGCTAAGACTTACCCTGATGACAATACCGTCATGCCATGCTTAGGCTCCCAGTTGCTTCCGACCACAGGGATTCACCCAAAAGGTGTTTGAGGTAAGAGATTTGCCCGACCCGGGTCTATTTCCTCACAACTCTGGATGGTATATGATGGAACACCCTGGAACCCTAACGACCAACCGCGCGACGCTGACCCGGAATCAGACGCCGTCGCACCCATAGGTGACGCGCTTGCATTGGCCTAAGCCCCAGGTTAAGTAAGAAGACATCAAGGTGGTAAACAGGGGTCTTGACCAGCCAGAAACACGGAGACTCCTTCGCAGCGATAACTTTTACTTTTCAAAGTAGGCAACCAAATGTGTATATTAAAATAAGGTCGCAGACCCTAGGCAATTTTCACCCTTCAGAAACTCCATCAAACCTTCATCTTTAGAGGGAGAAGGAAGAGTGTAGGGGATAAACCTCCTGAGAGGACCGGCAAAGCCGTTAACCCGGCGAGCGAATAAGGGCCCATTAACTCTTTCCTTTCGGACAACTTCGGACCAAATCTCGAGCATTTACACTCCATAGCCCCCCCCTTTTGTGGATTCAAACTTTTGCTTTGAGGGGTTCCATTTATCGCATCAGGCACGGTCACGACCAGGCTCTTGATTTTGATTTTGTATTTCTTTTTATGAGGGAGATACAGTCGTTTGACGTTTGTGGGCTCCCTTTTCGTATGCCTTGGGGGACACTGCCCTCTTCTCGTGCTCTGATCGATGCTCGAGGAAATGGATCCTACTCTTGCCTTTGGGGTTTGAGTTACGGTTTCTCATGCTCAGCGTTTTAAGGGCACCGACTGTCTCATTTGGTCGAAGAGAAAAGAATAAAGATTACAGCTTCCGGAGATCTTCTGGGTGGGGCCCCACCGTAGGTGATGCTACCGACTTTTTTGAATAAAATACATAAGTGAGCACATGTTAGCTTCCTTCGAGCGAGCATAGGCCGACGTGGCCGGACAGGGATCTCCACGGTTCTGGCAAACCAAGACCCGGTGCCTTCCAAGCCTTAATGGGCCCTATCCTAACATGAAGGTTAGATGCAGTGACTTGACTACATGGTGACTGCCAGGCATCGGCATTTTGAATTTTCCATATTTTTAGTGGTTTTCGGTATTTCTTTATTTTTGATGTTTTTTATCTTTTCATCATATTTTTTGTTTTGTGCTAAGGGTAGTATTTCTTAAGATAAAGCCCATTCCAAGGGTGGGATAACTCGGTCCCTTCGGCGTTGATTAGCTTGTAGGCGTTGTCAGGGTACACGGCTTGAATTACAAATGGTCCTTCCCAATTGGGTTGGAGCTTAGAACGCGGACCTCCAGGTTTGACAAAAATTCTTTTTACGACCATCTCACCTACTTTAAATTTTCTCTCAACGACTTTCTTTTGGTAAAAGCGAGCGAGTCTATTTTGATACACACGCGCGTGTTCGGCAGCGGCCAGCCGCTTCTCATCCAAGAGTTCCAACTGGACGAGGAGTGAATTACAACGATCGTCGAGGGCAAATTCCTCGTCCAATTGTACCCTGAGAGAAGGGATCATAGTCTCATACGGGACTACCGCTTCCATACCATAAGTAAGGGCAAATGGAGTCTGCCCGGTGGGGGTACAGATTGAAGTGCGATAGGCCCATAGGGCTTCGATAAATTTTTCTGGCCAGTCTGAAAACTTACTAGACTCGCAAGTTTTTTTGATGATTTTGAGCAATGTTTTATTGGTGGCCTCCGCTTGGCCGTTACCTTGTGGGTAATAAGGCGATGAATGATGCAATGCAATTGCGTACCTTTTGCAGAGGTCCTGTAGGTCCTGAGAAATGAACTATGGCCCATTGTCGGTGACGATCGTGCTTGGGATGCCGAATCTGGCGAGGATGTTCTTCATGATGAACTTGTAGACCGTTGACGCCTTGATTTTCGTGTAAGCTTCGGCTTCGGCCCATTTGGTGAAGTATTTCGTCGCAGTAAGGATGAAAGATTTCTGCTTGGTAAGGGAATTGGGATCACCTAGGGGACCAATGATGTCGAATGCCCACATGGAGAAAGGCCACGGGGAGGATATTGGATGAAGTGAGGAAGATGGTGAATGTATTTTATCGGCGTGAAGCTGACACTTGACACACCTACGGACATAGACAGCACAATCCTCTTCCATAGTGGGCCAATAAATACCTTGCCTAATGATCTTCTTGGCGAGCATCTGACTATTCACGTGGCCACCGCACACACCCGAGTGCGTCTCCTCTACACATTTCCAAACCTCATCGTCACCAAGACATCTTAACAGAATACCAGTAAGGCTCCTCCTATAGAGTAGACCTCCAACCAAAGTATATTTCTGAGCCACCCTTCTTATGGCTTTCTTGTCCTCTGTGGTGGCCCCTTCAGGGTAAGACTGATCTTGGCAGTATTTGACGATTTCATAGAACCATGATTTCTCTTCATCAGCCAGTTCTTCTTCGGCCTCTGCCAACATGATCTCCCTCTTCTCAAGGATATCTTCCTGTAGGATCTTTCTTGCTATCATGTCTTTCATATTTACGTAGGAAGCATCATCGATTGCAGGGGTGTGAAGTTTGTAGATGGAAATGGACTCAAACCATCTTCCTAGAGGGAACCTTATGGATGATGCCAACGAGGCGAGGGCATCGGCGAGAATATTCTGATGACGAGGGACATGAACAAAGATCAGTTTGGTGAACAGTTTGGCAAAGACAGCAGTGAGTTCTTGGTATGGCTTGAGTTTGGGATCGCGAGTGCGATATTTAGTGAGCACTTGACGAAGGATGAGTTGACTATCACCTACGACTCGCAACTCAGTGATACGAAAAGAATGAGCGAGTTCTAGGCCAGCTAGAAGAGCTTCATATTCGGCTATATTGTTGGTAACTGGAAATTTGAGCTGGTATGCCAATGGGAATGTGAGGCCTTCAGGCGACAGGAGGGCGATGCCGATTCCTCTCCCTTGAGAATTCAGAGCTCCATCAAAATATAGCGTCCACATTGGCTCATCTGATTGGTTGACGGACATTAGTTCTTCATCTGGAAACTCTGATTGGACGGGATCGAACTTGGGAAGAGGATGGTGAGCGAGATGCTCGGCTATAGCATAGCCTTTAATCGCCTTTTGCTGGATGTAGGTGATGTCGAACTGAGAGAGAAAACTTTGCCAGCGTGCTAGCCTATCCGTAAGGACGGATTTCTCCAGAAGGAATTTGATAGGATTCATTCGAGCAATCAAGTGGACCTTATGAGCCAAGAAGTAGTACTTCAATTTCTGCACTACCCAAACGAGGGCAGCACAGATTTTCTCCATGACGGTGTACTTCTGCTCACAGGGATTGAGAAGTTTGAACAAGTAATAGGTTGCCCGTTCCTTGCCTTCTTCATCAGCTTGTGCGAGGACGGCTCCCACTGAGTCATCCAAGACTGAGACGTAAAGGATCAGAGGTTTTTCTAGTTTGGGTGGAATGAGAACGGGTGGACTAGCCAGATATTCCTTCAACCCTTCAAAAGCTTTCTGACATTTAGAATTCCAGTGGAATTCTACTCCTGGCTTGGTCAACTCGTATAGAGGTCTACACCTTTGTGAATGTTGGGACACAAACTGACGAATAAACTGTAGCCTCTCGATTAACCTCGGACTTCCCTCAAATTCTTGGGAGGTGACATATCCCTGATAGCCTTGGCTTTGTCGGGATCTATCTCGATCACTCTTTTACTCACAATGAACCCCAGCAATTTACCCGATGACACACGAAACACACACTTTTTCGGGTTCATTTTCAATTGGAACTCCCTTGACCTCTGCAAGACCTTAGCCAAAACTTCTGGATGTTCCATCCTGGTCCTTGATTTCACCAATAAGTCATCCACATACACTTCCAGATATATGTGCATCATGTCATGAAATATGGCCATCATAGCTCTTTGGTAAGTAGCTCCAGCATTCTTTAACCCAAACGGCATGACCACGTAACAGTATGTTCCCCAAGGGGTAGTGAATGACGTCTTCTCCTGATCCTCTTCTGCCAAACGAATTTGATTATATTCTGAAAATCCATCCATGAATGAGAGGGTCTCATATCCTGCTGTGTTATCGATCAACACATCAATGTGAGGCAAGGGAAAATCGTCCTTTGGACACGCGCGGTTAAGGTCCCGGAAGTCAATACAAATCCTGACTTTCCCATCTTTCTTCATGACCGGGATAATGTTTGCCACCCATTGAGGATAAAGGACGACTCTAATGAACCTAGCTTTGTGGAGCTTATCGACCTCTTCTTTCATTTTCAAAGCCATCTGAGGGTGGAAACGCCTTAACCTTTGTTTTACCGAGACGGACCCTGGTTTTAGGGTTAAACAGTGTTCGACCAAGGTTGAATCTAGACCCGGCATATCCTCGTAGCTCCATGCAAACGTGTCCTTATATTCCGTGAGAACCTCAATTAATGCCTCTTCTTCAGAGGGTGGTAGGTTGTCACTTATGAGGATGATCCTAGGGTCTTCCTCAGTTCCCAAGTTGACTTCTTTGGTGGATTCTTCTATGGCGGTTGACGGCTCATCGAATCTCCTCATTCCACTAGCGTATGCGCCCGCCGCATCCTCATATTCTTCACCCTCATCTTCAGTGGGGCATTCTTCATCCATGATCTTGTAGACTCCATACCCATCATCAAATGCACAGTCGCCCTCACATTCTATTACTGGTAGCTGGATGGGATTTTCTAACAACTGGGGGATGGCAAGAAGGGCCTGACACCTGACGGCTAAATCCAGAAGGAATCGACGAGGGATCTGCCTACCCTTGGATTTCTTCCTAGGTGCTACCCTTGGCCTATCATTCCTAGATTGACTGACAATATTTACAGAAGAAGAGGATGATGAAGAGGATGGTGTAGAATGTATAGGAGAAGACCCCTCAGAGGAGGGGTAGAAAAGGTCGCTCATCGGACCTTGGACGGGTGGTCCGCAGGGCAGTACGCACCCGTGGGAGATGTAGGAGGTTTCCTCAACGAAGATGTGTTGTTGGGGAGTTTGAAAATTGACATTTTTTTTTCGTTTTCATTTTTAATGACAAAGCAGTGAAAAGAGATTGGAGGAGAGAGAAAAGTGGTTATGGCTAGAGAATTGTGAGGCTCATAGAGCAGATCATGGTTGAAGACCTGGCGCGGGTTGAAAAGCCCGCGCAGGTATGTAAGCAAAGAAGGGGACCTGAGAAGATCATCAGACAATTGTCTGGCCCAGGAAGAAGATATCAGCAAAGGCTGAGACAAGTGGATGGAGAAGATGGCGGCTAATGAGCCGTCGACGGCAATGTTGAGGACGGATGAAGATCCGTCGATGACAGGGTCCTTCTGGCGAGGACGAGGATAGTTTGGAACCTTGACAAGAGTGATAATATTCTCTGGTATTCTAGAGATCAATGGTGGTCCTTCAAGCTGTGGAGACGAGAACATCCTTTCCAGTGCAACGGAAATGTCCCGTATGTCGAACTATTTGTTCCACTCACATTCCGGATCTTTGATCTTGCCTCTTTTGGTGATCCTCGGACATTTTTCAGCCAAATATACAACATGTGATCTCCCATATGCTTCTCGTGGGTAATCTCCCATCTGAACAACGGGCCCTCTGTTGAAGTGGTTTGATAGAGCCCATGTGAGGGGCTTCCAATCCGCCTCGAACGGTCCTTTGAAGCCTAGGCCAAACCTGCGGTTCGGCCTAATTTCCTTTGGAAGTTTGAGCCTACCCTGTAACTGTGCGCCCAGACCTTTACCCTGTTGGTAGCCGATGTTCCTCATAATCTCCCACCCTTTGGAGTGAAAAGGGAGATATGATGTTGCGGTTGCCCTGACCGTCTCCTTTGGTGCTAGTGGAACGTGAGATGAATCACGTACGTCCAGTAGTGACAATATGGGCCGATGAGACGGCCAAACAGAGGGCAGAGAGGTGTTGATAGCATCCACTGTGTGAAGGACAGGAGTGCTGACCACTTTAATAATCCTCCCATTGTAAGGAAACTTCAGGCACTGATGGTTGGTGGAAGGCACAGCGTCCATGGCTTCGATGTAAGGGCGACCCAGTATAGCCTTGAATGTGGGGTCCATGTCGAGGACATGGAATTCCGTGGGAATTGACATGGGGCCTAGTTCTGCCTTCAGAATAATCATCCCCTGCGGCGGCCTTTTGCTATTGTCATAAGTCGTGACCGTGATCGAGGAAGGTCTTATTTGTTCCTCGTTGACCCCACACAATTGAAGGGTGTCCATGGAGATCACATTTATGGACGCACCCGTGTCCACAAGACACGGGTTTATGGATACCCCATTAATTTTTATTGAAATGCACAATGCATATTTCCGAGCTTCCTTGGGAGCGAGCTCGTAGTTGTGGAACATGATGGCCGGTTGTGTGTCCGTTGGGGTCAGGACGGTAGAGATCTTTTCTACAGGGAGGTCCTCATTCACCATGACCCTTTGAAGGTACTCCATTAAGGCTGTCTGGTGGGATGTGGATCTTTGAAGTAGCTCCAGGATGGAGATATAGCTCTTTCTGGTTGTTCTCCATCATCCTTCTCTGGCTGAGATTGCTCAGGATTCTGACTGTTGTGGGGGAAAACCCTGTGGAAAATCCTTCCACTCCGGAGCACCATTGCCTGCGGCTTTTGTACCTCTGTGGGGGTAGCAGTGGGTTTTAACAGGGATTTGAGGGGTAGTGGTGGAGGAATGGTTGATGAAGCAGGGGTGATGACGGGAGCAGGGATTCTGATGAGGGGTTTGTTAGGTGGAGGCATGGTGGAGATAGAGGGGATATCGCGCGGATTATGAAGGATAAGGGGTCTGGAAGGTGGAGGTGGAGACGAAGTAGAAGTGGGTAGGGCTTGAAGCGGGCAGTGATTTTGAGGTGGGTGATAGGTAATGAGTGGTTTTGAAGGCATTAGTGGTGATACGGTGGAGAAAGACGGGGTTATGTATGGTTGACGGATGATAAGGGGTTTAGAAGGCGTAGGGGTAAATGTGGTAGAGGTGGATGGTAAAGTGGGGGAGTGGGAGAAGATGAGAGGATGTGAAGGCATAGTGGAGAGTGTCGATTGATAGGGGATCAAGGTACGGATGAGAGGGCGTAATGGTAGTGGAAATGGTGAAGGCGATACTGACGCGGACTGATGAGAGAGAGGTGCTACCCGGGCAAGGCAAGGGTGTTGCGTGATGATAGGATTGGCGGTAGAAAGAATGGAGGTACTTTCCTGGTGCCACACCTGCTCTCTCCCGACTTCCGGGAAGGAGGAGATGGGGTTAACCTGATGATTGGGCTGTTGGTGCTCCGGTAATGGATTCTGGATTATGCCCATGTTGGGCTGTTGTTGTGGGGCCTGCTGAGGCTGTTGTTGTTGTTGTGGTTGCTGCTGCTGCTGCTGTTGTAACTGCTGCTGTGGTCTATGAGGAGGTCTCTTAGCCTTGAGAGCGGCGACGTATCGTCTCATTTCATCACAATCTATTTGATGTTCATCATTCATATCGTGGATGTAATCTTTGAAATGGAAGCAGTAATCTACTGTGTGGCCTGGCTGCCTGTGGTAGACGCAGTATTTAGAGGTATCAACATTTGGGGGCCACACGGGCCTTTCTCTGGGTAGGGCGAGTTGGTTTGATGCCATGAGGGCATTAAAAATGTCTGCTAAGGTTTCTGGCAATGGTGGATAGTAGGCTCTCTTGGGACCGAGCGGCCTCCTTTGTTGCTGTTGGGGACCATAGTTCCCCGGGGGTGGAACTTGGTTGTACTCAAGCGGTGGTTGTTGTTGCTGAGGTTGTGGTTGTTGTTGCTGGGGTTGACGTAACGGAGGCATATTATCCTGGGGTGGATTATTTTGGGGTGGAGGACGAAGAGGGAAAGGACCTGGTTGGAGGGGAAGTTGGGGCATTTGTAGAGGCCTTGGGTTGACTGCATAGTTGTCATTGTTGACCGCACCCACTTGCTCATTTGTCACGACCCCTACTGTGGCTCCGCCCGGGACACCAGCGCCTATCTTTCTGACCACTTTGGGCTTCGGTGACTAAAACATGTTCATAATGGGGGAGTCTTTTAACTGGGTTTGGATGTACCGGGTCCATTCATAGAGTTCCTCCATTGTAGTAAGTTTATTCATGGCCAGGACGTGTCTGAACTGTGGGGTTGCATTAGACACAATCATCTTCACTTGTTCGGGCTCGGAGAGGGTATCCCTTATTCTTTCCGCCAGAGACCTCCATCTATCAGCATAGCGGACAAAATCTTCGTTGGGCTTCATCTTTTCGGCCACTAGGTCGGTAATAGAGAGTGAGGGACCGACCCTATCCCTATATTTCTGCAAGAACCTTCTCTGGACTATTTCAAAATTCTCAGCCTCGCGGGGCTCCAAGGAATAGAACCACTCAAGCGCGGGACCATCCAATGATCTCCGAAAGAGGTATGCCAGGGACCTCTGATCGTTTTGCCAATAGGAGGACTCATTCATGAAATCCTTGAGGTGAATGAAGGGGTTGCCGGTACCATTGTATCTGCGGTACGTGGGCATTTCGGAGGGAGGAAGATGAATGACGGGAAGGATTGGCAAAGCAACCTCCGGGGTGGCTTTCACGTCCACTATTCTTCTTAGATTTTGAAACTGCTCGTCCATGCGATTGAACCTATTGAGGAGCGATTGGGCGAGCTCCTCTGGAGGTGAAGGTGGCACTTGCCACTGGGGGAGAAACTGTCTCCCAGAGACTTGAGGGGGGAACCCCGAATGGGAGGGAGCTGTCGGACCGCCGACAGTTGGCCCCGGCTGAAGCGGTATGTGGGGAACAACGGGAGTTTGAGATTGTGACGGGAACTATAATGAGGGTGGTTGTTGGCTCGCTTGTCCTTGAAGCGAGGGAGACTGGATGGCTTGCGCCAATGAAGGAGATGGAATGGCCTGCACGGACTCTTGGAGAGGTGCCATGGCCGAAGTTGATTCCTGGGGCGTGGGGGAAACATATTTCCCCTTCAGAATGGCCTGGAAGGCCCGGAGCTGTTCAGAGTAAGCTCCGTGTTGGCGAGGACGCCCAGTAAGGAAGAGATATCCTGTGGTGGGGATGTGTCCCCGGCAATAACCTGCACCTCATGCGAGGGCTCATGAGAAGGACCCGAGTCCATAGCATAGACTCGCGGGTCGGCTGACAAATCACGACTAGGGTGGTTCTCCTCAAAAGACTCGTGAGCCATGCTCATAGTTTTCCCAGAACGCAAAAACATACACTAGCAAGCAGGTAGCAGAGATTATCAAACAAGTGGATGCCTTTACGCCTTTTTTGTGTTTTGATTTTGATGATTTTTTTATGTTTTTAGCGAGATCTGAAGTTCCCACAAAATAGGGACCCTAGTTTATTTTTGTTTCACCGCCGTGTCAGCTAGGGTCTCTCGTCTCACTACGAATGGAATGACTAACTCCGGGGAACTTCAATGGTACAACCAGCCCAGTGAACGAAGAGGAGATTCTTCGATGTTGGGGACTTACGGAGGTCCCAGTGGAGGAGATTCTAGTCCGTTGAGAGGAATTCTCAAACGGAGAGTCCTTCCTTCACCGGAAAAGGGTGATCCTTAGAAAAAATGAAAAAGGATGTAAAAGAGGGATGGATGTATGCAATGGAATGCTGACAGAGATATAGAGTAAGAAAACAACAGAAATAACAAACATATGATAAACACCCAACCAATCACAACTGATAGTGCTGCCGTGAGCACAACGGGGGCGCGCGAGGGCGCCAAGGTGGAGAGGCACGGACGGTGCCGAACTTGCAAGGGTAGCCAAAATGAAGCAGTAGACGTCCCACCGTGATCGCCAATCTGTGAGCGACGTCAGGCGATTCGAGGAGCGAAGAAGACGCGGAGCGCGCGGGCTCCTCTTTTGTTTGCTGCAACACAGAAATAAGAGAAAAGAGAAGGGGCCACCACGGGAGATTGCTCCGGCGGGGCGAGCGGGACAAATGTAATATACCAAGATATGGGGGTTAAACGGCCATAGCGGGAAGTGACTTGCCGCGGCCTCGGGGGGACGGGAATGGTGCAGAAACTAAATAGCAAGAATTGAAATGGCCATTGGGGAAGTGACTCGCTGCGGCCTCGAGAATATGAGCAGATAAGAATATAACAGAATATAAGGAGAATATAAAGAGCGGGAATTTAAACGGCCATTGGGGAAGTGACTCGCCGCGGCCTCGAGAATATGAATAGATAAGAATATAACATATAAGAACGGGAATTTAAACGGCCATTGGGGAAGTGACTCGCCGCGGCCTCGAGAATATGAATAGATAAGAATATAACATATAAGAGCGGGAATTTAAACGGCCATTGGGGAAGTGACTCACCGCGGCCTCGAGAATATGAGCAGAATATAACAGAATATAAAGAGAATATAAGAATGGAAATTTAAACGGCCATTGGGGAAATGACTCGCTGCGGCCTCGAGAACAAGATGTGATCGTCAGGGGCCAAAGACCCCAAAATAAAGAAAGTGATCGCGCCTACCTCAAGAGCGGGAGATGGCGGGTTGCTTCTTCCTCCCCCTTCGGTCGGCCGACGGAGAGGGCTTTCCTTGGTTACCCTTGCAAAACAGTAGACAATAAACGAATGGAATTAGAAAATGGCAGTGTAGTAACAATTCATTGCAATAAAAGTAATGAGATCGTGACCTGACACACACCTGGTTGGTGTGATTTTAAACCCCTCTCGGACTCGAGTAGGAGGAAAATGCGATGATGAATGCAAGAAGTATGCAAGAGACGGCGCCCTTATGAAGGGGAATAGAGGATGCGAGATGATGAATGCAAAAGAACTATGAAGAAAAGGAAAGGATTGGCTTATTGGATGCGCCGATGATGAAATCCGGCGGAGCTCCGGCAGCGTAGGGACGACGTGGAAGCGCGGTGGATGAAGATGACCTTCCTCTCGCGAGCGTGGGCACCTGAGAAGCCGGTAGAACCTCCACCTACAAAAGACCCCACGGGTTAGAAATGACTCCGGTAGCCTCTGGGCTCCGGCAGCCTATCGGATCTCTTAGAAGCTCCTCCAGAACAGAGGGGGTGGGCCTCTATTTATAGGGCTCCAGAGGGTGGAGGCGTCTAGGACCCTGGACACCTCCATCAGGGCCGAACTAATATTTTATTCTATTTTTATTTATCTTTTCGGAATATCTTTGTGGGGGCGTCCAGGGCCCCGGACGCCTCCAACAGGTCCACCGAACCCCACCGACGGCCGCACGCGGTTTGGCACAACGCGTGGTTTCGTGAGCGGCGCCTCGTGATTCAGAAATGGGCGCGTCCAGCTGTCTGGACGTCTCTATAATTTGGATCCTTTCACACACGACAAACCGTCGTTCGGTGGCCGGCGCCCGTGAGGGAGTTGATGGGGGCGTCCAGGGTCCTGGACGCCTCCAATAAAATATATTTTTTATTTTGTGTGTTTTGTCTTTTATGCCAACTAGCATTTTGTATTTTTTATATTTGTTTTTATGGAGGCGTCCAGGGGCCTGGACGCCTCCATTAATATATTATTTTTTATTTGATTTTGGGCTTATTTGAAAATAAATTAAAAGAATGGGGGCATCCAGGGGCCTGGATGCCCCCATAAAGACCCACCCGGGTCCTCAGTTCAGGCGTTGACGGTCGCCCGGTAGACACCCTTCCTGGGTTCAGAACTTCTGATGCGTCCGACTAGTGTTGATGCCGTCCGAATGCCGTGACGAGACGATTCCGGATGCCGAAAAGGGCGGAAGAAGACTCAAGAAAAGGAAGCACTCAAGTGATTCAAAACGCGTAAGCCGTCGCGGGGCGTCGTATAGTAATATGAGACTTTCTCAGGAGACGTCAGGAATGGTGTGTCTACAGGCAGTACCACTTCTACACCCTCCAAGGAGGGAAGGACACTTACTCGACGGAGTCGAGTTCTCCGCACCCCGGGAGTATGATGGGGACATCACCTCCCATGCCCACGTTCACAGCTCGTCTCCTCGCCCCGGTTGCATCCGGCATGGTCTAGTTATTTAATTTTGAGTCCTATGTAATTTTTATTTGAGTCATTTGATGTATTTTCCCTTTTATTTGAGTCATGTTCCTAGGTCTTGTGTTTATTTCCCTAAGTTTGAGTGTCATTAGGTTGTCTAGTTAGCTATTGGGCCCAATTCATTGGGCTTGGCCCAAGGGCTCCCCCCTACCACCTCGGTTATTTGTCATTGAGTCAATTGTCCAGGTCTTATTGTAAAATGTGGGTTGCCTATATATAGGGCCCCATTCCCCCCATTTCAAGTTAATGAATCAATGAATGAAAAAAATGCCATTTTGAGAGTTTACACTTCTTATCTTGTGGAGAGATTCCATTTTTTGGGTGAGAGACCCTAGGGGAGAGATTCTCCACCCTTCCCTCTCTTAATCTCTCTTTTTCACTCCACTTTCTCTCTCCTCCACACCCAATTTCGAAAATTTTCTCTCTCCTCCCTTCCCAACCACCACTCTCCCACCTACCCCCATTAAAGGCCAATCCCCTTCCCCACACATCCCATTACTCCACCCCCTAGTCCCAAGGGATCATCCCCAATCACTAAGCCACCCTCCAACCACCTCATCCCTTTCCCAAGCACCCTTCCCTCTCCCCCATGCAACCCTCCACTTTCCTAGGCCATTTGAATTCAAAAATCCCCTTCCCTCCACAGCCCTAGGGCACCCAAGACCCCTCCCCTTTGGTTAGGGGCGGCCCCCTCTCATCCTCTCCATCTTCCCTTGTTCCCCTCCATCACCCCCACCTTCTACCATCTAGAGTAAGAGGACCTGCAGAAGACCTGAAGCTTGCAGCAGCGACCCCGACCTCCTCTGGATGTTCCTAGAAGCCCAAGAGCCATCGTTGGAAGCGTCTGCCTGTCTTCTTCGTAACGGCAGTTGTCTCGTCCCCATCGGAGCTCGGTGCTGCCCAGGAAGCCCATTCTTCCACGACTATGCAGATCTGCCCCGGCAGAGGTTCTGAGCCGGAGAAAGAGCTTCACCACGACGAACCCAGGAGGAATCAGGCCACGAGCTCTTCTACAAAGTTCTTTCCCTTCCTATCTACTTTCAGAATCAAGAAGCGGAACTCCATTCGGCATCCTGTAGCAGACGTTATCAATTTTCTTCCTCAGCTTCACAGTCCTGTTACCCACAGTCTGCACCGACCTGTCAACAGTGTTCAGAGTTCCTTGGTCCTCTCTGACATCATTTGGCCTCCCGTTAGTTTTTATGAGAAGGGGACTCGTCCACGGTTCCAACGACTCTGACGGTGCTCGATTCTGAGTTCGGGAGCTATCGGGGCATCCTCTGCAACCTGCTGTTGGAAACTAGGAGCTTGCTCTGCAGAGATCCTAATCCAGAGAGAAAGCTTTACCATGACAAACCCCGGAGGAATCAGGCCACAAGCTCTTCTGTAAAGTTCTTCCTCTCCCTATCTACTTTCAGAACCAAGAAGCGGAACTCCGTTCGGCTTCTTGCAGCAGAAGTTACCAATTTTCTTCCTCAGGCGTTCGACTCTGCTTCCCACTATCTACATCGACCACTCCTCACTTTTCTGAGTCCTCTGATCTTCACTGGCATTTTTTGGCATCCCCGTTTGTTCTGCTGTAAAGAGGAATCACCCACGGTTCCAACGGTTCCAACGGAGGCTGATTCGGAGTTCGGGAACGGTCAGGGCAGCCGCGTCTTCCTGCTGTTGATAATCTGTTGCAGACAATCCAAGAATCAGCAACCCTGTTCGTGCTCCCGCCCAGGCCGGCAGCAACCCCTGAAGAAATTGGCAAAATTCAGAGGCACTCCTGTTCCAGAGACGAAGATATCCCCACTAGTCTCGCCCTCAGCAAAATTCCTGAGCAAGTTCTACAGCTGCAACACCGGCTATCTATCCTTATCCGCAGACAGCAGGCAGATTCGGTGTCATCACTTATTCCTCACTCTTTGCTTTGATTTCCCCTCCCCGCTTGGCCGGCTGAAGGCCCCTCCCTGCGTGGAGGTAGTATTGATTGTAATATCATTAACCCCCACCCCAAGGTCCCCCCCTCCTGCGAGAGGTGTAGTGTTGTAATAGCTTAAACAGGTCAAGCTACCCCGGCGCGGCGTGTGGGGAACCCACGCTTCCCCGCTCGCCCTCGTCTCCGAGCGGGACCGGTTTCTTCAAACCGGTCGAGTGAGTGCTCCAAAACTTTGCTCTAATTCATGCTTGTTTTTTCAATATTAGTTCATAAACTCCGCTGGCCGTGACGAGAGCCCGATCCTTAAGCACGTTGCTATAAGTGATCATCGTGGGAAGAGAGTGGAACCCGTGCCCTTTGGCACTTCGTCGGACCCTTGATTTGGGCAGCCATACCCTTGGGGAATCAAACCTTGGCCTTGCTGGCCCTCTACCAGCAAGGGCCCATGTAACGACCCGAGAATCCGATTACCGGGAAGGCCCGATAACCCGAGACTCGCACCGCCACCCACGAGCCCGAAGACTCGGAAGGGTTAAAAGGATGGTGTGGAAACTACACAAGCATCACAAATAATTGCAGAAATTAAACAGTTATGATATTAAGCAGGAAATGAATTAACATTTTACATGGTCCACAATAAAATAACAACAACAGCAACAGTAGTCCACGACTAGTACAGTGACAAGAAAGAAAAGTACAGCTACACGGGGCATCCCCCGGCTCTGACCTCTGGCACTACCTCTGGGCACCCGCACCACGCTTCCGCTGCGCTCCTGACACGCTCCCCGAAGGTGGCGCCTCACCTGAAACACGGTGAAAACACGCAGGGAATGAGTCTCGGAACAAGACTCAGTAGGGATCACTCGAACCCTACCTCGAAAAACGAGAAACCACTACTCTAGCGGTAGAAAGGTACCTCGGAAAGGAAAGCCCTGTACTCTACAGAACTAGACCCTAACGGCACGCAAACCGACACACGTGCCACGGTACGAGAAGACCGAAACTCAACGGTCGAACCGTCAAAACCCGAAGGTCGGAAACACACGACTGACAGTCTGACACTCCGTACTCAACAGGAGTACCACCCACTAGAAGCACAGCCGGTAGCGTCCCCTGACGTCTTACACCGCACCGCAGGTGAACCGCCTGACATGGTAGGTCCTACCCGAGGCGCAAACACCGTACAAGTAACTACAACAAGTGACTAGCTGGGGTCACGCCCGTCGACGTGGGTCCAACCGCCCCCAACCACGTGTGCACACACAGACCGCGCGTCCCTGGTCTGGCCCTCTGACCGGTTTTCCCCTCAGCCGGACTCTGGCTGCAAGACGTGGGGCCCAACGGTAACCGGTCCACAAACCGTCTCTAAAGGTCAGCCCGTACACCACTCCCTGGTGCGACTAGCACACGCGTACTAGTAGGCTACGACTAGTGGAGGGTCACAGAAGGAGTAGACTCTCAAGTCTCGGAAAACAACGGTGCAACTGCAGGTACGAGGAACGCTCCTTGTACCAACACCGACGCACGGTGACCAGCTGACAACAACATCTCCCGGTACACTCTGTACGACGAGAGACACACCGACGCAACCCGTACCCTTGAACGGTCCACACTGGGCCGCTCAGGGATGTGCGGTCACACAGGGACCGCACAAGGATTAGAACGGTCATATCAGGACCGTTCCACCCAGGGTCCAAACGACGGATAAACGGCCAACACAGGACCGTTCAAACAGATGTGCGGCCAACTCTTGACCGCACGTGGGTGAGGAACGGTCACCTACTGGCCGCTCATCTCCCAACGGTAAAAAGCCTGGACGGTTAGTCCTTAGCCGCACTTGGGGAAGGGCGGCTACGGCTTAGCCGTTCAGGTGTTGTGCGGTCAGGGCCAGACCGCACATCCAACCATAGCGCTAGGGGATGTACGGCCAGCACCTGGCCGTGCAAGGGGTTATGCGGTCAGCTCCTGGCCGCACATCCCAGAGCACTGCACAACGGTCACAACCAACGGTCAAAACCCTTGGGGTTGGGCGGTAGCTGTGGGGCCGCACATTAGGATATGCGGTCCCACGATGGACCGCCCAAGCCCACTGCGCGCCAAGCCTCACCCAAAGCGCGCCGAGCCGATGAACGGTCCGAACGGAACCGCATAGGGGTTGTGCGGCCACTGGTTCGACCGCACATCGCTCACCGGCGAGAAAAATGGCGAACCTCACCGGAATCGCCCAATCGGCCTCAAAACAAACCCCACGGAGGGGGAAATGGCGAGAGAAGAACCCCCAAGCCCCCTAGCATGCTCCTACGCCCTTAAACCGTGAAATCGGGGCTCAAAACGATGGATCGGACGAACTCACCCCGCGGCATGATCGACCCTTCCCGGCTCAAAATAAACCCCTCTCGACCTCGTCTCGAGCTGAAACTCACGGGGAAGGAAGACATGAGGCTAAGGAACGTCACCCTACCTCCGGTCCGCGACGAAACGCTCCGATCCGTGCTCGAAGTCGCGAAGAACGCCGCTAGAATCTCGCCTCTCCACGCCTCCCACGCTCGCCGTATGCCCGCACGATCGCCACCACGTCACCCACGTCCTCGCGCCGTCGCACCGCCGCCGTCTGCAGCCGGAACGGGGGTCGGCACGGTCGAACGGGAGAGAAGGAGGGAGAGAGCCGGCCACGGTCGCGTGAGGGAGAGAGAGGAAGGAAGAAGAAGAAAAGAGAAAAGAAGAAAAAGAAAAGAAAAGAAAATGGGAATATATAGAAAATCCGATTTTTCGGAAAAATACCGAAAATTAGAAAAATACATTTCCGGAATCCTCGGAACGCACCGATCGCAACGGTACCACTCGTGCCTCGGGGAACTGCCCGGTTCGCCCGCAGCGAGCGTCCGAAGAAAAAGCCGAAACACACACCGGAAATCGGAAAACACACGCGGAAAAAGCCGCGGAACGCCTCCGGGCCTCCGAAACGACTCCGGATCGCGCCGATCCGAACACGAAAGATGTCCGAAACGAAATTTCGGACACAACGGAGCCGGACACTCCGAAACTAGATCCGGGACCCATGAAGAAGGATCCGAAAGGTCCGGGATATTACAGCCCTCCCCCCTTAAGGAATTTCGTCCTCGAAATTGAGAACAACCCAAGGGGAAAGAAGAGGAAGACTCACTCAAACAGATACGGGAACTGCTGACGCATCTCGTCCTCACGTTCCCACGAAGCCTCACCACCAGAGTGTCGTTGCCACACGACCTTGACCAAGGGAATAACCTTGTTCCGCAGGCGCTGCTCTCGCCTATCCTCCACGCGGATCGGAAACTCTGGGAGAGAAAGATCTGGAGTCACCTCAGGCCAAACGGAAAACTCGAGCACATGAGAGTCATCGGGCATATACTTCCGCAACATAGAGACGTGGAACACGTCATGCACCGACGCCAACTCAGAGGGTAACTGCAACCGGTAAGCAACCTCACCGATGCGCTCCACAATCGCGAAAGGACCAATATAGCGGGGACTCAGCTTCCCACGCCGTCCAAACCGCATCACCCCCTTCATCGGAGAAACTCTCAAGAACACACGATCGCCCACGGCGAACTCGAGGGGCTGCCGCCTACGATCAGCATAGCTCTTCTGCCGACTCTGGGCCGCCAACATGTTCTGACGAACCAGGTGCACAACATCCACACATTGCTGCACCAATTCCGGTCCCGTCAAAACACGCTCACCCACCTCAAACCAATCAAGTGGAGTCCGACAAGGACGCCCATACAATGCCTCATAAGGAGCCATGCCGATGCTCGAATGAAAGCTGTTGTTATAGGCAAACTCCACTAACGGTAGGTGATGAATCCAACTCCCCTGCCACTCCAGGCAGCAGGATCTCAGCATGTCCTCCAAAGTCTGAATGGTCCTCTCAGACTGACCATCTGACTGCGGATGATACGCCGAGCTAAATGCCAACTCCGTGCCAAGAGCTCGCTGGAAACTCCTCCAGAATCCAGAAGTGAAGCGCGGATCCCGATCCGACACGATCGAAATGGGAACCCCATGCAACGGAACAATCCGCTCCACATAAAGATGAGCCAACTTAGGCACGCTCCAGCTGACTTTGACCGGTAGCAACCGCGTCACCTTCGTCAGCCGATCCACCAGCAACCAAATACTGTCCTGCCCAGTCGGGGTTCTGGGCAACCCCACCACAAAATCCGTGGTCACATGGTCCCACTTCCAAGCAGGAACATCCAAGGGCTGGAGAGTACCGCCTGGTCGCTGATGCTCCGCCTTCACCTGCTGACAGATCAGGCACCTGGCCACAAATTCGGCAACATCTCTCTTCATGCCAGGCCACCAGAACTGCCTCCGCAAGTTCCGATACATCTTCGTCGCACCCGGGTGCACAGTGTACCTGCTCCCATGAGCCTCGCGTAACACCGCACGACGAACCTGCTCCTCCGCTGGGACGTACAGCCTGCCACGAAACCTCGCAGCACCGTCCTCGCCGAGCTCCACATCAGCCATCGCAAGAATCCGGGGCAACTCAGGGTCCGCATGCTGAGCCTCTGTCACCTGACGACGAATAGCAGGAGTGACAGTCAGACTCGCAAGCACTGCCAACCCTGGCTTCTGGGGAATCTTGAGCCTGAAAGATACTTCGGGCACCTGTTCCCAGAGCCTCCACTTCCTCAGCATCAAGGTACTGATCACGACCTTCCTACTCAAGGCATCGGCGACGACATTCATCCTGCCCGGCTGATAAGACAGGGTGAAGTCATAGTCCTTCATGAACTCCATCCAACGCCTTTGTCTGAGGTTCAGATCTCTCTGCGAGAACACATACCTCAAACTCTGATGGTCAGTGAACACCTCGAACTTCTCACCGTACAGATAATGCCTCCAGATCTTCAGCGCGAAGATCACTGCCGCCAACTCAAGGTCATGGGTAGGGTAGTTCTCCTCATGGGGCTTTAGCTGCCGAGATGCATAAGCCACCACTCTACCATGCTGCATCAGAACAGCACCCAATCCGACGCCGGAAGCATCTGTACACACCACAAAACCTCCCGATCCAGAAGGCAAAACCAACACCGGAGCCGAGGTGAGCAATCTCTTCAGTTCCCTAAAGCTCTGCTCACACTCCTCGGACCAGACGAAAGGCACATCCTTCCGCGTGAGCCTCGTCATCGGGGTCGCAATGCGGGAAAAATCCTGGATAAACCGGCGATAATAACCCGCAAGCCCCAAGAAACTCCGGATCTCCGTCACCGACCTCGGCCTCGGCCATTGCATCACGGCCTCGACCTTGGCGGGATCCACGGAAATGCCATCACCAGAAATCACGTGCCCCAGAAAGTGCACCTCGCTGAGCCAAAACTCGCACTTGCTGAGCTTCGCATACAACTGGTGATCTCGCAACGTCTGCAGCACCACACCCAAATGGTACGCATGCTCCTCAGCAGACCGCGAATAAACAAGGATGTCATCCACGAAAATGACCACGAACTGGTCCAAATACGGGTGGAACACCCTCTGCATCAAGTCCATGAAGGCTGCTGGGGCATTGGTGAGCCCAAACGGCATCACCAGAAACTCATAATGCCCGTACCTCGTACTGAACGCAGTCTTCTCCACATCGGACTCGCGAATTCTCAGCTGATAGTAACCGGACCGCAAATCAATCCGCGAGAACACTCGCGCAGACTGAAGCTGGTCGAACAAATCATCAATCCGCGGCAATGGATACTTGTTCTTAATGGTCACTTCATTCAGCTGCCGATAGTCAATGCACAGCCGCAGACTACCGTCCTTCTTCTTCACGAACAACACGGGCGCACCCCAAGGGGAAAAGCTCGGACGAATGTACCCCTTGGCCAACAGTTCCTGCAACTGCGCCCTCAACTCCCTCAACTCCGCGGGGGCCATACGGTAGGGAGCCTTCGCCAAAGGTCCCGTACCAGGTACAACCTCGATCACGAAATCGATCTCCCGCTGGGGAGGTAATCCAGGCAACTCCTCAGGAAAAACATCGGGAAACTCGCACACCACCGCAATGTCCTCGACATTCGGCTCCATCCGGTCAGACACAACCACTGACGCGAGAAAACCCTGGCAACCTGAATCAAGCAATCGACGGGCTCGAATAGCAGAGATAAGAAATCGAGAAGAGGCGGAACGGATACCTTGGAAATAGAAGGTCCTCTTGCTCGGATGTTGGAAGTAGACCCTCTTCATCCCACAATCCACCACCGCTTCATGAGTCTCGAGCCAATCCATGCCTAGAATCACGTCGTAATCCCGAAGCTGCAACGCATACAACCTGCCTGGCATACTCCGCCCATCGATCCACACCGGAACCTGGTCGAAGCAATACGGAGTGACCATAAAGTCACCCGAAGGCAACTCCACAGCCAAATCACAGGACAACTGGGTCACCGGCTCCTCGACGTTCGACGCGAAATCCTCCGAAATAAACGAATGAGACGCGCCAGAATCAAATAAAACCCGAGCCGCACAACCCAAAATCTGAACGGTACCTTCCACGAGCTGCGACGCTACTGCCTCTGCCCTGGTCAAGTGCGTGATCTGGCCACGAGCTCTCTGCCTGCCTCCCACACTAGCTGACCTGGGTAGCGGCGGATACTGTCCCTGCTGCTACTGCTGGGAAACCTGCTGCTGCGGCGGCCTCTGAGGACAGTCGCGCGCCATGTGCCCTGGCTGGTCACACCGAAAACAGATGATCGGCGCCGTGCACTGCCTGCCTGGGTGGGTCTCACTACACCGTGGACAAGGTCCTCGCGATCCACCCACCGATCCCTGTCGCTGCAAAGGAAACGGCTGCTGCACACTGCCCGATGAAGCCTGCCCCTGATCCTTGGACTTCTTCTTGCCGAACCCTCTCTTGAAGAACTTCTTGACCTTCGTGCCAAAGGACGCAGATCCTGTCACCGAAGCTGCCGATGCCGGTACTCCTGAACCACCCGACGCAGACTGAAAGAAACCCTGCTGCTGAGTAGCCGACTGCTGGCTGCGACCTGACACAGACTGCCCCTGGCTGATCGGTCCTCGAGTCCTCTGCATATCCATCTCCAAGGAAATCGCAACACGAGACGCCGTCTCGAGATCAGTGGCCCCATTCGCGATCAGATGGTGCCTCAGCTCCAACCTCAAGCCCTGCACAAACTGCGTCGTCCTCACCCTCTCATGCTCCATGATATGAGGTGCGTACCGACCCAGCTCGACAAATCGGGCCCTGTACTGCAACACGGACATGTCACCCTGCACCAGCTCCAGAAACTCCCGCATCCGCTGCGTAGCAACAATATCTGGACAATACGTACGCTCGAAAGCACTGACAAAGTCATCCCACTCGATCTGCTCAAGCGGACGAAGCTGAAAGGACGTCTTCCACTCGGAAGACCACCACCTCCGAGCCGTACCCTGCAACTGGTTGTAGGCCAACACCACTCTGTCCTCGACAGCACTCTTCGCAGAACTGAACACCCGCTCCATCTCATCAAGCCAATCACGAGCCGCATCAGGGTCTGCCTGGCCGCTAAAGTAAGGTGGATGAAACTGCATGAAATCCCTCACTGCTCGGCCTGGCCCACCCCTGACTGACGAGCCCTCACCGGCCTCTCCGCCGAACTGCTGAGCCATGAGATGGTACATGCCACGGAGAAAACCCTCGGCCCCCGGAGCCCTCGCAGCATCCGCGGCCTCGGTAGCTCCCGGAACTCTGCTATGCTCCTCCTGGTCCCTCTGGACCCCCCTGCTGGATCTCCTGGCCTCCAGCCGACTGCCCCTGCTGAGAGCGAGAACTCCTCCTCGGCGCCATCCTCGCTCCTTAAGCACAAGACAGAAAACTCAGAAACGGAAGGTCAGAATAAAACACGCGGTGCCCAATGCCAGCGTCACATGTACATCATCGTTGTGGACTAGTGGACCACTACAATTACCTATGATTCTCATGTAATTCCACAACCGCGCTCTGATACCAGCTGTAACGACCCGAGAATCCGATTACCGGGTTATCGGGCCTTCCCGGTAATCGGATTCTCGGGTCGTTACAGCCCAGCCCACACAACCTCCCCTTGGCATTGCCAAGTTACCCCCGGGTCTTAGTGAGCATCGGGTGAGCGGTTGCCATTATCGGTCCGTTTTGAATGCTTAATTGTGCTTGCTTGTTGAGTCCTAGGTTGTGTCACATCACTGGTGGTAGGGGCAGAATCTTGGGCTGTATTTTCTCTTAAGGTCCTCCGGCCTCCTCGGCTCTGGCAGGGTGACCATGCCATATTTCGTTACCCAGTCGAACATAACTCGGGTCTTGTCCTTTGGAAATGAATAGGCCTTCTTCATCTTGTCCCTCAGCGAAGGACCTGCCTTGCCGTCTGGGGCTTCTGCAGGCTGTGGGGGTGACTCCCTTCTTGCCTTCACTTTTCTGTTGTTCGAACACCTTTATGTCAAGAGCGTTCGCTTCTTTAGGCGACGAGCGTCGGTCCACCGCCTTGCCCTTCTGGGTCGTGTCGGCGGCAGATGTAGGGGCAGGTCTGGCCATAAAAGCTTCCACCACGGCCACGACATTGTTCAATCGATCAAACGATCGTATTTCCATTTCGATGATCTTTTCTAGAACCTCCCTTCTGAGATTCTGTTTGCATATTTGCACAGCATCCTTCTGATGCGGGGGCCGCTTGCACCTCATTCTGAGGTTCCTCCACCTCTTGATATAATCGAGGGCCGTCTCATCGGCCCTCTGCTTTGTTGAGTAGAGTTTGGCCACTGTGACCTCCCTTTCTGTAACCTGGAATCTTTCTCTGAACTTCTTCTGCATATCTGGCCAGTCGCTGATCGACCCGGCCGAGAGGCTAGAATACCATTCAAATGCGAGCCCCGTCAGCGAGGACCCGAAAAACTTTAGCAGGTATGACTCGTCGGTGGCCAAGTCGCCCATGACAGTCATATAATAGGCTATGTGTTCTCTCGGGGACCCCTTCCCGTTGAATTTGTCGAACTTGGGCGGCTTGTTGATTCCCGAGGGAAGCCGCTTAGCAGCATGGTGTTGCGGGTATGGCACCCAGTAGGCATCAAACGCGACGTAGTCGCCTTCACCCCTTTCTGCGAGCTTCAGCTCGATCATTCTTTCCATCATCATCCGGTTCATGAGTGTAGGGTCAACTGGCTCTGGGTAGAAGTGTGCCGGCTGTAGGTACGGGGTGACCAGAGTGGTTGCCTGTGGAGGACGCAGCAGCGGGGGTGTCTGGTGCACTTGAGGGAGCACCGGTGGTAGCAGTGGCTGGGGCTGTGGTGGCCACTGTTGGGTTGTCGCCATGCTTGGTTCTGACGACTGAGGCAGTGTGTAGAGTGGCGGAGGGCCGTCATGACGCACCGCTCCCCGGGATGATTCACCCTGGACTTCGGGTGGTTTGGAAGCTGAGGACTGTTCAGTTTTCTCCATCAGCTGCTTCTTTAGCAAGTCTATCTCTTGCCGATATTTCTGAAGTAGTATCAAGACTGATGGGTCCATAGTGGCTGTAGTGGGGATAACTTCTGCTGCCTCCCCGGACGTACCCTCGGGCAGGATGTCGAGGGGGATGTCGTCTTCTCCTTCCGCCGTCACCACATTGGCGGTCAAGATAGCAGCTTCGTCATCCCACTGGTGGTAGACTGGGGGTTGTTGTCCTTCAGCTATCGCCAGGAGTTGCCTCGCGGCTTCTGTTCTCCGAGTGCTAAGCTCTGGCCTTGCGGCCAACTGAGCCAATTCTCGGGGATCTTCGGGAAGCCCTCCGTATCGGCTGAACACGCCAGCCGTGTTGCAGGTGAAGAACTGCATCCTTCTCCTTTGTCGATGGACCCTCCTTTTAGCTTGATGCGGGAAGGTCAGCCTCTCGAACACAGAAGCCCTTCTTGTTTCTTCCCGCATGGGGACGGCTTCATCGGCCTCGATCTCGAAGCCGTTATCATATCCATTGTCATCGACTGATGACACCATCATTCTTTCTCCTACATCTTCTTCATCTGCCATTGACGGGCAGTAGTCTTCACTGGCGGCGGCTGCTTGCATCAGTCGCTGTTGCCCAAGCGAGGGGTTGCCTGACCCTCGAAAATAGTTCCTGACCAGACATGTCATCTCTTCTTGACCCCGCTCTTGATACAGCACGGGGGATAGTTGTCGACCTCCCGCAGGAGGGATATAAGCTAGCCGAACTCTGTCGGCAGGTTGTTGGAACCTTCATCCCACAGCTGGGACATTGGCTTTACGGGCGCAGGCCCAGAAACTTTCACGGCGCGGAGGGTCCGCAACCACTTCTTCCTCTTTCGGGGCCAGGCCCCTCCCTCTCTTTCCTTCCACTCCGTCGTGAGCAAGACGACGGGGGACAGGTGCAGCTTGATGAACAGGTTGGACCCTCTTGGGGACCCACACTTGCTTAAATTTCCTTGGCCTGGGGGCCAACTTCTCTCGACCGTAATGGCCGGCTTCTTCTCTTTCTGCCCTCCTTCCAGCGAGGGCTTGATATGAGTTGCGGACGGGGATGGAAGGGACAACCCGATTCGGAACTATCCGTGTGCCGCGTCCGTTGGGGAAGACGCGCATGCCGCCAACCATCATAGATTTGTCGGATTGGGAGAGGGTTCCGGTAACCACAGCAGTACTCCTCCGGATCTGCCTGCGCTGACATCCTCCAGGGTTTCTGTTGACAGCATTGGGGCGAGTCCCATGGATAGCATGGTGCACCAGGCAGCTGGCGACCGATGTTGGACTCTTGAGCGAGTCGTGGTAGCGTCGAGCCTTCAGAGGCTCCATGTTCTTTGTAGCTCCCTCGACAGGCTCCGGGAGTTCCACTTCTAGCATATCCACAATGGCCAACCCCAAGAAGTTGGGGAAGCCAACAGCGGCAGGGAAGCTGCCGAACTCCATGGGCACCGCCAGGTACCCTTGCGCATGACCGGCAACAATCGAAGGGCCAAAGCCGACACCAGTCAACCCAGTCGTCATCATCGCTTGCCTGCAAAGACAGACAAACCAACGATCAGCAGCCTTTGGGAGGGCCTCGAAGCCCAAGTATCTCGGCAAAGAGATGAAAGGTGACACTGGTCCCACCGGGCGTGCCAGACTGTTTGCGATGGGATCTTTCCGTTCTCTCCGGTCTTCTTTGTTTGTTTGTTTATGATTATTATTTGCGTTTATTTGGTTTATTTCACGTGTCGATCAATCAATTAACTGACTGGCAACTAACTGAATGATTGACTGTACGGGCGTGCCAGTCACGTGAGTGACAAATTTATTATGCGCTCATTCTAACCTGTGTCGGGCGAAAGTGAGGTCGGTCGGGACCAGCAGTCCGCCACACCATAAAGGCTATGGCGTTAATTACATCCCCCACGAGGAGGGAAAATCTTTGATTAATTACCGAGATAGTGGGCTGTCGAGGCCGGAATAAAGATGCAGAGCATGCGAGTGGTCATGCAAGATGCTATGATCGACTACACACGATTTATTAGGGCGGACCCTCGGTACATGGCGGAGGACTTATGATGTGACACAATGATGCAGCAAGTGGCTAAGGTTCCTTGGACGTAATTCGCAAATACAATCACAAGATTCGAGCAAACTATGAAGACGCTGTCTCACCGTGCGCACCCGTTACCCGTGGTGACTCGATGATGCCGAGTCGAGGTGGTGGAGAAAGACCCGTGCTGGTAGAGGGCCAGCACAACTAAGGTTCACCCTCCCGAAGGTATGATGCCCACAATCAAGGGCGGCCGGGTGCCTTGGGGGCACTAGGTCACTCATTCACTATTGCCACGGCGACCACACAAGAGTCGGTGGGTCCGGTAACAAGCACTCTCTCACCGACCAGCAGACAAGTTGTACGGATATGAAACGAACAGAAGTAAATGGAGTAAGGGCAGAAGCTCACCTGGTTGGTTTGAAGAAACCAACCCCGGTCGGAGACGATGGGCGAGCGGGGAAGTGTGGGTTCCCCGCACACTGCGCCGGTGAAACTTGAACCCTGTTTAGATAATTACACTCACTACACCTCTCGCAGGAGGGTGGACTTGGGGTGGGGAACTTAGAGTTACAATTCAAACACTACCTCCGCGCAGGGAGGGGCGATAAGCCGGCCAGGCGGGAAGGGGAGAGTCGCCGAAAACTCGAGCGGAGAAGCCGATGTCGAATCTGCCTGCACTCTACGATGAATGACTGATAGTCACTGTTGAGGTCGTAACTTCTAGTCCGGAATTCTTCTGATGATGAGACTAGAGGGGAAATCTTCGTAACTGGAGCTAGGATGCCTCAGAATTTTGTAGAATTCTTCTGATGTCGTTGTTGGCCGCGACGGAGGTTCGAACAGGGCGACAGAATCTGGGACTGGCAGCTTCTGATCTCACATAGCAGGTTGCAGAGAGTGTCCCGATCGCTTATGGACTCCGAATCATGAACCGCCGGAGTTTATGGAACCGTGGACGAGCCCTCTTCGCAAAAAAACTGACGGGGAAGCCGTCTGATGTCGGAGAGGACTGGGGGACTCAGAATAGTGGAGGCAGGTCGTTGCAGACTGTGGGAGGCAGACCCGCGCAGCCGAGGGAGAAAAATGGTAACTTTGGCCCACGGATGTGGAACGAAGCTCCGCTTATTGATTCTGAACGTCGACTGGACGAGGGAGAACTTTGTAGAAGAGCTCAAGGCCTAATTCTTCCGTGGTCCGTCGTGGTACAGGCTCTAACCTGGTTCAGGTACTCTGCAGGGGTGACTCTGCGCCATCGGGGGAGATCGGTCCTCCCGGACAACCCCAGACTCAGAATGGGGTGGGATCGCCTCGCCTGCGAAGCTGATTGGACAACCTTTCCAGAAATGTATGATACGACTTCAGATGTTTCCGTATGACTCCGTGGTTGCTTCTGCAAGTCGACCCTTTCTGCTACACTCGAACTGAGAGCTGTAATTTGAAGAAGATGGGGGGGGAAAATGGGGTTTATGGGAGGGGAAGTGAGGTGGATGGGTATGGGGATGACCCTTGGCTGTGATGGGGTCTGGGAGGGGGTGTTCCAAGAAGTGGGAGGGGGAGAATGAGGCCTGGAAGGAGGTGTTTGCAGTGGCTGAGAGGGGAGTTGCGAAATTGGGCTTGGAGGGAAAGGGGGAAGGTGAGGGGGCACAAGTGGGGGGGGGGGGGAATGGTTTCCCTCCTTTGGATTTGGAATGGGTTTAATGGAAAGGGATTAATGGTAGCCTAGAGAATAGGAAGGGTTGCCTTGGGGAGGGGAAGAGGTGTTTGGGAGAATGGATTCCCCCTTGGGAAGGTGAAAGGGTGAATGGGGAAGGGGAAAGGTGTCTAGGAGAATGGTATTCCACCTAGGAGGTTGGGGGGGAGTAAATGGGAGGTATAGGGAAGGGAGAGGGGTTTAATGAGGAGTGAATGAGGAGGAGAGAGAGAGAATTTCGAAATTTTGGGGGGAAGAGAGAGAAAGTGGCGCCCTAGAGAGAGAGAGTAAGAGAGAGAGAGAGAAGAAGAGAGAGAGAGAGCTAGAGAGAAAGAGAGAGGTGCACTAATGCTTGGCAAATTCTATCAATACTTCATTAGCTTCAACTGGTGGGTTTGGGGTCCTATTTATAGGAATCCCACAATTCTACATAAGTCCTCACCTTTTGGACTAATGACAAAAGACCAAGGGGGGTAGGGGGAGCCCATGGGCCAAGCCCATTGAAGTGGGCCCATTAACCCACTAGGCCACCTAATGACACTTAGACATAGATAAATGACTCACTAACTTAGGTACTTGACTCAATAAAAGGAAAAATTACATGATTAAGACCCAGAAAGAAATGAAAATTACATAGCTAGACTCAGAAAATTGAGATGAACACAATGGCGAGCATCGGGACCCATGAAGAAATGGGAAGTGGTAAGCGATGTCCCCATCATACTCCCGGGGTGCAGAGAACTCGACTCTGTCGAGTAAGGTCCTCCCTACTGCGGTACTGCTCCAATAGGTGAGGATCCAGCTGCTGGAGATCCACCCGAATCACCCAGGCGTCAACCGAAGGTGGTCGTCCCTTCCACCTAACCAGATATCGCTCATACGCCTTGCTCCGTGTGGTAGTGATATGTTCATCTAATATCCGCTCCACTTGATCACGCTGGTTTCTCTGGCCAGATGGAGCTCTTGTTGGTGTGGGGGCTCTCTCAAGGGGTGGGATAGGCTGGATCTCCTCACTGGGTGTCACCGTGGGACCCTTGTAGGGCACCAGGTCAGCCACATTGAAAGTGGGGCTTACTCCGTACCCTTCAGGGAGGTCGAACACATAAGCATTTGTGTCAAGGCGCCTCAATACCTGAAAGGAGCCTGCTCCACGAGACCTCAGTTTTGAGACAATCTCAGTCCTCACCATCACAAAATCACCGACATGGATTTCTTGGTGGCGACAGTGGGAATTGGCTAATTCCTTAAGAATCTTGCTGCTCTTGTTTTTGTGTTTGCGAATGTTACCATGCAATGTCATGAATGATGATCCTATAGGGATGAAGGGAGGGCCTGGATAACCAAATTCAGCCCTATCAAGTGTTAGTTTGGTTTTGACAGACTTAGGAGGACCAGGGCATCCATGAATTGACCTATCATGCTTAGAAACCATGTGGACCTTGGTGCACTTAGGTGGACCGGGGCAGCCATAAGTGGCCCTATCATGCATGAGACGGATGAAGAGTGGGGGAAGACCAACTTGTCCAAATGTAAACCTATCGTGCACTGGACCTAGTGTGTGAGTGACACAAATGATGTGACTAGCCTGACCACATGATGCGAAAGGTTGTGATACATGGATTCCTATCAAGATGGTCCCATCTGTGAGATTTGGGGGTTTCCACTCATGGGGATCGAAGCGGTTCTTGGGATGGGTCACTCCCTTATTTCCAAGGTTGATGTCACCCTTGGCATTGACTCTCATAGTGTGGGCGGAATTTCGGAATGGGTGGGTTAGGACTGACATGGTGGGTGAGGGTAGGAGGGAGTGGGTGGTAAGTGATGAGTACTTGGAAGCCCATGGGGAGTGGCCAAATAGATCAAGATGGGTTAAGGGGTGAGTGACGTGGAGGGGGGTTTCAATCCAAGTGATCGCCCTAGGGTCCCTAGCACACATAGGGAAGTGGAAGTCATGACCCTGGTGGGACCCGATGCAATGCTCCTTGTAGGAGGGTAAGGGGGTGATGTAAGACTCATTAGGCTCGGGTAGAAATAATAGGAGTTTACTCATGCAAGGACCCTTGGTGTAAATGGAGGTGATGGTCCCGATGGAGGGGTGTGAGAAACTAAGATACCCCATGTCGCTTGCTTCTAAGGCCCACATGTTTGTCACCTCTATTTGCCAAAGTACACTCCTAACCAAGTCCCTCATGGCTCCTACAAAGGAGAACGATTGGAAGGTTGTGTGGAATGGAGAGGTGGGCACAATTGGGTAATGATTTTCCATAGGGGGTGCATGATGTGGAGGAGGAGGTCTTGCTTTAGCCACTCAATGAGGGGTTCCCCTAAAATCACAGTTCTTATGGAAGGATGGGTGGGGGGACTTGGTTGGTCATCTGGCAACTCTAGGGGGAGGATGTTCCTAGTTAGGCTCGTTGTGGTCTCTTTGGATAAAGAGGAGCCTTCTTGACCCAACCCTTGGCATTGGGCTTCATATTCTTCCTCCCAATCTAGGGGAGCCTCATATTCCTCAATCACATTCTTATCCTTTTTGGGTGTGGGGGTTTTGCTCTCCAAGGGAATGGGAAGGTCTTTTGTGGATGGGGTGATGAAGGTTGGGGCATGGTGCACCCGGGGTGGTGAGGGTGTTCGAACTTGGGTTGGGTTTGGGAGTGGAAGAAGTGGAGACCTAAGTTGGGGTAGGATTGGGGTTCGTAGTGGAAGATGGGTGGGTCGAGGAGGACTGGGTTGATTGATTCTGGGAGGTGTGTCCCTTTTAGGGGAAGATGGAAGGGTAGTGGTGGGGACCGTGGAAGCTTGTGGGGTGTGGGTTTGATGGAGAATTTTAGGTTGGGTGATGGCCGTCATGGGCCTAGGTGGAGTGAGGGTGGGGGCCACTTTGGTTTGAATGGTGGTGGTGATCGGGATAGGAATCATTTGGGGTGGTGGAGTTTGGGCCTTAAGGGAGGTCTTGGGTTGACTGGGAGAGAATGGTGGAGTGGGAGTGCTCCTAGGGTTATGGTTCTCAAGGTAGGAGTGGGAGGGTTGGGGAGTGAAGATCTTCCTGATCTCAACCCTTATCTCTTCCAATAATTCTAGGGGTCCTTTGGGTGGTGGGGTTTGGGTCCTTATGGAGGTCTTGGGTTGACGGGGAGGAAATGGGGGAGTGGGAGTGCTCTTCGGGTTATGGTCCTCACGGTAGGAGTGGGAGGGTCGGGGGGCGTAGATCTTCCTAAGCTCACTTCTCATCTCTTCCCATGATCCTATGGGTTCTTACCTCTAAATCCTCCTTAAGCTCACTATGCGTTCCCACTCCTTCTTGGCTTGTCCCCGAAGTCGCGCTGTGGCCCTGCGGACTCTAGCGTGTCCATAGACCCTAGTCCTATCAAAGTGTTTTGTCATGATAGTCTCCCACCTAACATAATCACTAGCATGTGACCCATCAAAGGTGATACTCTCATCTATAAGGATGTCCGAAAATAGGTGGTCGATCGGACCTTTGTGGAGGGCCGAGTGGAACCAAAGAGAGGTAGTCATGTTGATGAATTGAATGACTCTAAATGCTTATGCGCCCTAGGACAAGACTTAGTAGAGACAAGTCTAGAACTTGCTCTGATACCAACTGATGTGACACAATGATGCAGCAAGTGGCTAAGGTTCCTTGGACTTAATTCGCAAACACAATCACAAGATTCGAGCAAACTTTGAAGACGCCGTCTCACCGTGCGCACCCGTTACCCGTGGTGACTCAATGATGCCGAGTCGAGGTGGTGGAGAAAGACCTGTGCTGGTAGAGGGCCAGCACAACTAAGGTTCACCCTCCCGAAGGTATGATGCCCACAATCAAGGGCGGCCGGGTGCCTTGGGGGCACTAGGTCACTCATTCACTATTGCCACGGCGACCACACAAGAGTCGGTGGGTCCGGGAACAAGCACTCTCTCACCGACCAGCGGACAAGTTGTACGGATATGAAACGAACAGAAGTAAATGGAGTAAGGGCAGAAGCTCACCTGGTTGGTTTGAAGAAACCAACCCCGGTCGGAGACGATGGGCGAGCGGGGAAGTGTGGGTTCCCCGCACACTGCACCGGTGAAGCTTGAACCCTGTTTAGATAATTACACTCACTACACCTCTCGCAGGAGGGTGGACTTGGGGTGGGGAACTTAGAGTTACAATTCAAACACTACCTCCGCGCAGGGAGGGGCGATAAGCCGGCCAGGCGGGAAGGGGAGAGTCGCCGAAAACTCGAGCGGAGAAGCCGATGTCGAATCTGCCTGCACTCTGCGATGAATGACTGACAGTCACTGTTGAGGTCGTAACTTCTAGTCCGGAATTCTTCTGATGATGAGACTAGAGGGGAAATCTTCGTAACTGGAACTAGGATGCCTCAGAATTTTGTAGAATTCTTCTGATGTCGTTGCTGGCTGCGACGGAGGTTCGAACAGGGCTACAGAATCTGGGACTGGCAGCTTCTGATCTCACACAGCAGGTTGCAGAGAGTGTCCCGATCGCTTCTGGACTCCGAATCACGAGCCGCTGGAGTTTCTGGAACCGTGGACGAGCCCTCTTCGCAGCAAAACTGACGGGGAAGCCGTCTGATGTCGGAGAGGACTGGGAGACTCAGAATAGTGGAAGCAGGTCGTTTCAGACTGTGGGAGGCAGACCCACGCAGCCGAGGGAGAAAAATGGTAACTTTGGCCCACGGACGTGGAATGAAGCTCCGCTTCTTGATTATGAATGTCGACTGGACGAGGGAGAACTTTGTAGAAGAGCTCAAGGCCTAATTCTTCCGTGGTCTGTCGTGGTACAGGCTCTAACCTGGTTCAGGTACTCTGCAGGGGTGACTCTGCGCCGTCGGGGGAGATTGGTCCTCCCGGACAACCCCGGACTCAGAATGGGGCGGGATCACCTCGCCTGCGAAGCTGATTGGACGTCCTTTCCAGAAATGTATGATACGACTTCATATGTTTCCATATGACTCCGTGGTTGCTTCTGCAAGTCGACCCTTTCTGCTACACTCGAACTGAGAGCTGTAATTTGAAGAAGATGGGGGGGAAAATGAGGTTTATGGGAGGGGAAGTGAGGTGAATGGGTATGGGGATGACCCTTGGCTGTGATGGGGTCTGGGAGGGGGTGTTCCAAGAAGTGGGAGGGGGAGAATGAGGCCTGGAAGGAGGTGTTTGCAGTGGCTGAGAGGGGAGTTGTGAAATTGGGCTTGGAGGGAAAGGGGGAAGGTGAGGGGGCACAAGTGGGGGGGAATGGTTTCCCTCCTTTGGATTTGGAATGGGTTTAATGGAAAGGGATTAATGGTAGCCTAGAGAATAGGAAGGGTTGCCTTGGGGAGGGGAAGAGGTGTTTGGGAGAATGGATTCCCCCTTGGGAAGGTGAAATGGTGAATGGGGAAGGGGAAAGGTGTCTAGGAGAATGGTATTCCACCTAGGAGGTTGGGGGAGAGTAAATGGGAGGTATAGGGAAGGGAGAGGGGTTTAATGAGGAGTGAATGAGGAGGAGAGAGAGAGAATTTTGAAATTTTGGTGGGAAGAGAGAGAAAGTGGCGCCCTAGAGAGAGATAGAGTATAAGAGAGAGAGAGAAGAAGAGAGAGAGAGAGAGCTAGAGAGAAAGAGAGAGGTGCACTAATGCTTGGCAAATTCTATCAATACTTCATTAGCTTCAACTGGTGGGATTGGGGTCCTATTTATAGGAATCCCACAATTCAACATAAGTCCCTGACTTTTGGACTAATGACAACTAACCAAGGGGGAAAGGGGCGCCCCTGGGCCAAGCCCATATAACTGGGCCCATTAACCAATCTAACTGACATAATGATAATAAACTTAGGTAGATGACTCATTAACCTAGGGACTTGACTCAAATAAAAGAAAAATTACAATGATATGACTCCAGAAAAACATGAAAATTTCATAACTCGACTCAAGAAATCAAGACGAACAGAATGGCGATCATCGGGACCCATGGAGAAATGGGAAGTGGTAAGCGATGTCCCCATCAACTTAGGCTCGAAGGCCACCGTCACGCTTAACAAAACTTCCGATCGGGCGTAACCCGACTTTCCGTTAATGTCATTTGATATACCATGGATGTGCGCCCTCAGGCATGCATTGACGTGACATGAATGCTTAGACTAAAGCATGACGGCAACGATACGAAGCCGATTAATTCAAGCGTAGACAAGCTAATTTATTCAATTTATTGATCAAAAGGTTTACTTCGTTCCATTATTCACATTAGAAATCACCCCAGAGGCGGGGAGGAGATCGGAACGGCACAACAACACGATTCGGAATGAAACCGGCGCAGTGCGCGCAGAGAAAATGCTTAAAATACTTGAAACGGAGCCACAAAACATAGGTAAAGGGCTTAAAACGGCGTGGGAATCGTAGGTATAGAAGGGGGGTTAAAACGGCGTGACCCCTTCGGGGCGCGCCGGGATGGGGCGCGCCGTTTTAAGGCGCGCCGCTTTAAGGCGTGCCGGACGCAAGTGGCGCCGGTTTAGCCCAATTTCGTGGAAACTGAGGTTATTTGTTATTTTTTGGGTTTATTAAAACACTTTGGGAAACTTTGAAAGTTTATTTAAGTCAGTTATTCAAAGGATCACCCCCGGGACATCCGGGAGCCGAGTCATAGGCTCGCGTGAGGTTCACACTCGAGTGCGGCGATTCTTCCGGGTCAGACTCGTTTGAGCCGGAATTTCGACAGCATCTCCCCATCCCGGAGGATTGTTGGGGAGAAGCGGGGAATACTCACGTAGCGGAGCAACCCCTGAAGGCCGGGTGGCGCAACGGAGGCCGGCAAACCCGAACGGAAAGGAAAAACCCCGAGGTCCAGCCTGCTAGGGGCACCAAGTCCGTGGGCGACAGTGAGCGGGTGAGTTGACTCATGACGGGAGCGAAAATCCCGAGGGCTAGCCTACGAGGGGCACGCGACCCGAGTTGACTCATGACTCGAATCGGGACGACCGGTAGAGAGGGAAAAACCCCGAGGGCTAGCCTACGAGGGGAACCCGTCCCACGGCCACCACAAGGTCTGTGAAGGACTGTGGATTTTAAATGTCGGGATTAACCCAATTTTGATATTCACCCAATAGTCAGTAAGGACGCTCATCATTAATGGATGAGTTCCCACGACTAAGTGGCGGTTTGATGAAACAGTGGGGGTATATTCCCCTCCCCGGATTAGTGAGATGGGCTAATGGATTTAACCCTCTCGAATGAGCATGGATCGTATACAACCGATAAGAATGTAATGCAGCTTACTCAGCCAGATTCGACATATTCAGCGAAAGAGAATGCTGTTAGCATGCGAATCCATGGACAGAGGAATAAATGGATTAACCACTCGGCCACGAGGATGATCTCTTCACCTCTGGACAACTGAGGGATGCGGAGAGGCTCGATCGAAGCATCCTGGTGCCGTGATGGGTTTAGGGGCATATACAGACATGCCCTCAGCCACAAGACCATCGAGAAAGGAAGGAAGGAAAAGCAGAGCCAAGCACGGCCATGGTGTTAACGCGAAGACCCCGGGGAGGGGGATATTGTTGTATCCCAGGGAGTCCGAGGGCGTATGCATCGGAGGAAAACCACGACGGAAATCGTTCGAACACATTTCATTCTGACGCCATCAGCGTTGGGGGTGGTGCGCGAACACACTTCGCCCATTCCCGGCGTCGGCATTGTTGCACGGCGCCGCTTTAGCGGCCGAGAGAAGAAATGCAAAGGGGGAAGAAGAAGAGGCGATGCAATAGAACATAACCATTCACGCAAGTATTGCATTCATTCATCCCACAATCAAGAAAATATTACAAGCTCATATGTCAGCGCCGGCGTTGTAGCACGGCACAACAGCTATCAATTGCAGGGAAGCCTACAGAAGGAGAAAGAGAAACAGATGGTGAAGGGGGAGACGGGCTCATATCATTGCCCCCTCCCCTTTCACTTACATTACGGCGAAAGAGGAAAACAGGCGAAGGAAGATCGACGGGAAACACCGTGACCCACCTACGAAAACAACAGAGGAACTCTTCTTCCCCGACGCTGATGAACTCGTGCACAGCAGAGGATGACGGCGGCACGGTGGGGGACTCTGTGAAAAAAAAACCCTTCCTCCCCACGAAACCTAACCCTCTTATATTGTGATTGGTCGTGGCTCTCCGGCGATCGGGACCTCTCTTCTCGTCTCTCTGACCATCCTCTCCTTTTTGTTTCGAGGCCATGGCATATATAGAGCCACAGTTAATCCGGCACCGTGGAAAGGGGCGCGCCGGATTAAAGGGCGCCGACGTCCGTTCGTGCGCCGGTTTAGCTTGTTCGCTCGACGCGGGCTAGCCGATGGGTCCGGGGATGGTTCCGGAGGCTCCCGTTGACTGTTCCTCTCGCCTTTGTCCTTGGAAAACCTTGGCGGGTGTTGACGAAGCTCTCCACGTGGCAAATGGCCTTAATCAGAACTTCGCGTGTGGTTGGCCCGAGCATGCGGGTCTCCTGCCAGTACGGCCTTCGGCACTATGATTTGTGCTTCCAACTCAGACAGACTCGTGCTTGAAGCTTCCTTGCGGGATGGTACAACATCCGGGATAATTCCACCTTGACTGGCAACCAACCGGCCACTAACGGGCCCACTATGGCGAGAAGCCGAACCCGTGTCGGGTGATCGGGACCTTCTGCTGACACAACCTTCGGCTCCTTGTTGTGAATGGCCGAGGACGTTCTTCCTCCTCAGGAGAGTCTTCATTCAGGTGGCGAGCCATTGGGTAGACCGTCATCCTTGGTCGGGCGACGGGTATAGGGTAGCGGCACGACGAAGTCGATGCCGGATCATTAGGCAGGCTTGGTCGCACCGCCGGTTGGTTGTGGATTCGTCTCGACTTTCCTGAGGTGAAGTCCCTGGTGTTCACTTCCAGGTGACTCGGGGCTCTGGCAGCTTGAGAAGCCTTCAGTAAGTTGATCTTCATCGGCTTCTATGCTTCAGTGGGCCGTATCATTCGTCTTTGCGGCTTGGTCGCCGAAGGATCATATTTTGAGTGCCAACAGGGGGTTCGGATCGGGCAGAGTTTAGACGGATCCTCCCCCATCTGGGGCTCACACGGCGGGGCCCTGGGAGGCTCGATGGCCCGGCTGGCCCGCTCAGCATGACGCTTCCTTCCTCGGCCACTGTCTCCTCCTGATGCATCTCCTCCGGCGATGACGTTGATGTGGACCCCTCGGGGGGCGTTGTCGATTTCCTCTGGGGCGCCTCGGTCTTCCTTGTGCTCGGCCACGAACCGGGAGAGCTGCCCCTGATGAACGAGTCGCTCGATCTCGTCCTGGAGCTGATGGCAGTCGCCGGTGTGATGTCCGTGGTCGCTGTGGAACAGGCAATGCTTGCTGCGACTGCGGTTCTTCGACCACATTGGCTCGGGTTGGCGGAGGATGCCCGAGCCTTTGATGTCTTCATATATTTCATATACTGGAGCGGTTAGGGGAGTGTACCGCTCATACTTCCTGGACAGTTCTTTATGCTCCCCGTCTCGGTTCCGCCTCTTTCCTTGGCCCGAACTTGGCTCGGGTGCCCGCTTCTTGTCCCCCTCCCGACCCGAGCCGGTTGCGTCTCGGCATGCGCTGAGCACTTCTTCGCTCTCGGCATGGCGCAATGCCAGAGTCACTAGCGCAGTAAGGGTCGAGGGAGGGTGGAGGATAAGTTCGCGGCGGAGGTTCTCGTCGCGGGTGCCCCCGGTTGTAGACACCCCAAAATTGATATTATGTTGATCAAATCTCATGTCACCATGTTAACGCCCCAAAGTGAACTTCAATATTTCCACGATACGAAGTTTTTCTATTTTTGTGTGATTTTATGTGTTTTTCTAATTATTTTTGTAATTCACAACTTGAAGTAGGGCATGTTTTAAATAACGGCTTGCTCCTGGGCGCGTTTTAAAGAAAGGACAACTGAACCAAGCGGCGTCAGTTTCTGGAATTTAACGAATTTCATTCAAATTGGAAAAATAAGAATTAACGTCCTCTCTGGGTCGTGTTTTTAATTAACGCCTCTCCCTCAGGCGTCGCTTCATCATTTTCTAAATAAGGAAGGTGTTTCTTACTAAAATTAAATCCATTAATTGACGCCTTCATGCCAGTCGTTATTTTAATTAACGCCCTGACCCAGGTCGTCAATTTCAGATAACGCCTTTATGTGGGTCGTCTCTTTCCCTTCCGTGTCCTGATTGAACGAAGCTTTCCTGGAGAGTTGCCTGCTCTGTTTGATCATCTTGTTGGATTAGGTAACTAGAGACCTTGCCGTGGATGGCTATTGCCAATTCTTATCCCATTAGATCTGTGTTTTCCGCCCTATAAATGCATCCTGGGTCGAGTTCGCAAAAGGTTGGCTGAAGGGAGAAGAAAAGAGGGATTAGTAATAGCAGAAACAGGTTTTCTCCACGCATAGAAGCTTTCCACTATCCTCTTCCCTGCGCATCCTTTGCTCCTGCGGTGGTTTCTTCTTCCTATTGCATCAGCCGAATTAATTGGTTTCTCCCTTTACTGTTGTCAGGAACAGCAGGGAACTCTTTGCATCAGTTTACTGTTTCATCATCGTTCATCATAATTCTTTTGCATTAGCTTTGCATCACATCTCCTTCCTTCCCTAATTCTCTTAGGGGTTTTAAAAGAACCGAAAGGTGCACACTTTATGCTCATATTCCATCATCTCATTTTATCTTTGGGTTGATACTACACACACTTGGCTAATCCCTTTTTATCTTGTTTGTTTGTGATTTGTTTAAGGGTAATCAAGAAGAAAAACCCCCTTCATCGGCCGGCCGGTAGAAGGAGGAGGAGGAAATCTACAATCATCCCGCATCATTGTTTTCATCAGGTATTCGCGATCAATCTCCCTTCTTTTTGAGGTAACCCCTCTGGCGATCACCCTCCATATAGCAATCTCTTGCTCCCCTTTTTATTTAGTTTTTTCTATCTTCTATCCTTTTATGTCGGAGAGATGATCATCTTTTTAGGTGTTCACAAATTGGCGATCACGGTGGGACTCCCACTGTTTTTCTTTTGATTACCCCTCTCCTATTGGCACCCACGTGTGCCCTTTCCTATTGGCACCCACGTGTGCCCTTTCCCTTTGGCACCCGCGCGTGCCCCTCCCTTTGGTACCCACGGTACCCCTCCATTGTGCCCCACGTGGCACCCTCCTTTGTGCCCCACGGGCACCTTCCATCGTGCACACTGCACACTCCCATCGGGATTAGCCAGTTTGTGAGCATCTTTTATTCTCTGAATTAACGCCTTCCATCAAGGCGCCTCTCTTATTTAACGCCTTCATTCAAGGCGTCTTTTTGTTATTTAACGCCTGCTGCAGAGGCGCTTTTTAGCATATCTCTGGTTCATTTTATTTCTCCTTGCGAATTCACGCCCTTTGGTCTGGGCGTCCTGTCTTTGTGCAGCGCCGTATCGCAAGTCGTGTTTTATGTGAGCTTGTGCACCATTTATTTTTTTTGACGCCCTCTTCTCGAGGCGTCCCTTTCATAATTAGCGCCTCACATCAAGGCGCGTCTTCTGGACTGTCTGTCACTTTGCAGTAATTCACGGCAGGCCCACTGTCATTTTTTTTTGCTGGTAGCGACTGTTGTCAAGTCGCCCTTTTTCTGTGTGTTTACAGAAACCTGCTTGCTCTGTTCATTCATGCTGGATTGATTCACATGTTTATCATCTGATTATGTCTGATTGATTTGACTATATTATCCTGCATTTTGTGGCACTTGGTTGAGAGACCTCCTCTCTCTACACTAGGATTCCACACACCCTTCTTGGAATTGGAATAACCCTCCATTGAGCATTCCGTCTCTTTGGACCGGAAATTCCTTTTCCAAGACCTCCGTAAGTCCCCGCACCCGTGGATTCCCTCACGGACGCCGGGCTAGTTGTACCTTGAAGTACCCGGAGTTTAGACAACCTATCGTTGGTGAGGAGAGAGAAAGAACCTAGTTAACCCGGAGATCACACTCAAATTCATAACTAGGGTTCACATTGCAAAAGGGAGTGGATTGATCTTCAATTTAATTCACCCTAACCTCAAACTTAAATCTAAAAGCTTGCGCTCATCACAACTTGTTTGCATAAATTTGATTGAATTGAGTGGTTATTGTGGTTATAATTCCTTCAAGTTAAGCTTTCTCTCCACTTAAATATGCAACTTCGTTCAGGTAAAATCATCAACATGGCAAGCTATAGGTATTCTTATGATGATGTGGAGGAGAATATTTTTGGTCAATGTTATGAGGCCCCCCTCCAGGATTCCATTTATCATGAGGGAGACTACCCTCCATCTCATGCTCATTATTCTCAAATTCATGTGGTTGACACCACAACTCATGAGGTTGAACCCTCCTCTCAAGCTTTACCATCCAATCAGGACACATCAGGGAACACCTCCCCTTCTTTCAATGTCAATGATTTAATTCATGCTTTGTCCCAACTGGATGATTCCCAGCGGCAGGCAGTTCAGGCCGCTTTGAAAGGGAAATATGTTCCCTCTTCATCTTCCAATCCCCCTCCAGCCGTGAGTGGCCACCATGCTTCTACTGACCAGGCGATCTTGCACAAAACTCCTTCACGTCCACCAACGCCTGTTGTGGCCATGCCGGCCCAACAGGCAAGTTATTCTGCGGCTAGGCCTCAATTCCTTCAACCTCCCCAAATTCTAAGGACGCCTATGCCAAATTCTTTCATTCCAAATTCGGCCCCAGTCGAGTCAAATTCCAATGCTCTGCTCCTTCAAAAGTTGGCTAGCATGGAAGAGCAACTCAAGAAAGTCACTGCAGCAAAGAATGCCCCAGAGATTTCTCTCCCCACATTTCCAGTATTTCATCTACCACCTTCTGAGATGCTGAATTTTCGGCGATATAATAGGACTGGCAATCCATTTATTCACTTGAAAGATTTTATGTATGAAACTTCCTTTTGGCAGGGCAATAAAGCCTCGTTAGCTTATTTGTTTAGAAGATCTTTAGAGGGGCCAGCCCTCGAGTGGTTTTATTCTTTAGACCCGGCAGATGCTAGTGACTTCGATATAGTTCAAAAGAAATTCTTGCAGAAATATAGGGACCGGGTTGGACCCTCCCTATCAGTTACTGATCTGGTTGCGGAGAAAATGAAGCCAGAGGAAGACTTCATCATATTTGCTGATAGATGGCGATCAATGGCCGAAAAATTGAAAGATACGTTGTCAGAACCGGAACAGGTTAAGATGATTATTTCAAATGCAACCCCTCAGTTCCGGCACATATTGGCCATGAACAGATTGACCACCATGGAGGAGCTCTATGAAAGAGCTCGATATATTCAAACTCAGATGAAAGATTCGCCCATCATGGGCATGTTTGAATCAAGACCACGGTTGGTCAAGAAAAATACAAATGTCAACAATAGCGGACCCACGACTGAGGGCACCGTTACAAATGAGCAAGTTGGCATAGTTGGCAACCCCACACCCTCCCGCCAATCTAACCCACGACCTCCACCACCTCCACAACAAAGCACCCTCTTCAACTCATCCCCACAACACCAATTTGCTCCTCAACCTTCCTTTGCTCCTCCACAAAACCAAACGCACCGCACGGATCCACCAGCTCCACAACAATATCACCAAGTACCACCACCCGCCAACTACGGACCACCACAACAACAACAAAGGAGACCACTAGGCCCCAAAAGGGCCCACTACCCGCCATTGCCAGAAAGTCTCCCAGATATCTTCAATGCCCTGATGGCCGCCAATCTGCTCATGTTACCAAAAGAAAGGGCAGCGTGGCCCGCTAATGTTGACACGTCCCGCTATTGTGTTTTCCACCGCTCCCCTGGCCACAATATTGATCACTGCTTTCATTTCAAGGACTATATTTATGATTTGAATGATCAGGGCGGTATTAATTGGGACGAGATGAGACAGTTTATCGCTTCTTTAAAGTAAGAAGGCCTCCTCGGCAACAGCAGGCTCAGCAGCCGCAGCAACCAGCTCCACAGGTACAACAGCAAGCTCCAGCACCACAGCAAGACATGGGGATTGTCCACAACCCACTGCCGGAGCACCCCCCAAATCAGCATGTGAACCCTGTCACGTCCCTCCACGAGGTGGAGAGAGGACAAGGATGGCACGAAGAAAACGCCTCTGTCGGGGCACTTAACCATAATTCAAATCAACCTCCGCGCCTCTTGCGCACACTTCCTTCTTCCACTCCCCAATTGACTCGTCCCCTTCTGCGCCCTGTTAATCCATCCGCTCCAACTAATTCCTCATCCTTGCCAACCCGGCCTCTCCTTACCCGTCCTCCACCATCGCAGCCCATCACGCAACAAACTCCACTACCTATCACCAACCCTTCGCCCTTGTCATCTAGGCCACTTCTCATCCGCCCATCACCAACACCCGTTACATCCACCACCATTGCTCCTCCGCCGGCAAGGACTCCTACACCATCAGTCCACCCCCCATTTATACCCAGACCTCTCCTTATTCAACCAACTATCTCCACCCACACTCCAACACCCCCTTCTACCCCTACGCCTCCTACAGGGGCTTCTCTTTTGAACCCTTCTCCAATACCCCCTACGGGGGCTCCTTCTTCGAACACTTCTCCACCACTTGTCAACACTAATGTTCCTTCTTCATCTTCCAACCCTCCCTCCACACTTACCCCGACAGAGGCGCGCCAAACCATAGCACCGCTCCGCAGTGGACGGATGTTCCAGCGCATTTTTCCCCAGAGAGAGCAGGAGCCCACGCAGGGGCCCAATGAGCAAGAGCAAGAGCAAGAGTCTGTTCCAGGCACTCAGTATGATTTACTAAAGCATCTCGACCGGACTCCAGCAAGAATTTCTATTCTAGAACTGATCAAGAGGTCAACGACCCATCAATTGGCCTTGAAAGAATATTTGCAGAAAGTTATGGTCAATGAAGACATCCCGGTCGAGCACATAACTACAGTCTTAACGCCCGCTAGCGGTCAGCCAGCAATTACTTTTTATGAACATGAATTGGCACCTCAACAGCAAGGAAATATGCCCTGTGTATCACAGTTGACATAAATAAAGTGGCAGTAAAACAATGTTTGGTGGACACTGGGGCATCCATCAATGTATTGCCGCCTAGCACTTTGAAGATGTGCGGCATTCCTGAAAATCAGATTCGGCCATCCACTATAACAGTCACAGCTTATGACAACACCAAGAAGCCTCCCTTGGGCATGATAACATTAAAAGTCAGTTTGGGTCCAGCTACAATCACAGTAGATTTTCACATATTGGACATGGATCCAACATTTAATGGCATCCTGGGTCACCCCTATATTCAACAGCTGGATGCGGTGCCTTCTACAAATCATCAATACCTCAAGTTTCCACATAAGGGCCGCATTATTAAAGTCACTAGCATGCCGATTTTTCCAGATGAAGACATACACCTAGCAACATCAGTTCCGTCTATTTGGCCTTCCAACAAACCGTTGTTATCAGTGTTAGATGTCATTAACCCACGGCCGATGCCCTCGGAGACAGTCACAACGGTTGCTATGACACCTCTGACTTCCAAGGGGAAGAAGAAGAAGAGCATAATAAATACCCCTGGCTGGAATATTCTGATGAAAATGGGGTACCAAGCTGGTAAAGGCCTGGGTGTTAATTTCCAAGGCAGAACTAAGCCTGTCAAGCCACAAAAATTAATTGCACGGGGCGGCCTAGGCTATAAAGGGCCGGGCAAGAATGAAGAAGAACCATGGGCAGTTATGACATCCACTTTGAAGACAGATCGCCAACCGCTTACTTGGACATTGCAGACACATTTTATTAAAGGTGGCGTTCAAAATAATGAGCAGACTACAATAGTCACTTCCATGTTAGACTGTCAAGATGTTCATGCTAGACAGTTTGCTCGTCATATTGCTCCATTAGCCACCTATAAAGCCCTCGAGTCTCTAAGGCCTGATAAGAGAAGGAAAATGGGTGATCCAGAGTGTGACTGGTATAGATGGTTTGACATGAATGATATTGCTATTGCTTTGAGTCGTCTATTTATGCCGACCGACCCAGAATGGCCGCCACTAATCCATGAGTTGATTGAAAAACCTGCTGTGATAACAGATAAGAGGCAACTGCTGAGCAATTATACAGACACTGGAGAGCCTGATGTGCCATACGAAGAAGGTTTCACGACAGACAGGCTATGGGCTGACCTTTTTTCTCTCACTTCCATGCATCCGTCTCTTCTTGTCTCCCTGTATTCCCAAATGTTTCCATGTGTGCCCAGACCGCCTCCAATCATGGTCATCTTTTCTCCAAGTTCACTTCGAGTTTCTCCTCCAATTCCTCCCCTGCTCCTCGAGCAATTTTCCAGACTCTCCATCACACCCCCGCGCGGGTCATTATTAATTCAACCCTTCTCCAATCTTTCAATTTCCACTCTTCCTACTATTCCCCCTCCACATTGCTTTCTATTGGAAAAAGAAAATAAAAACGAAGAGAAAAATAAGAAGAAGAAGAAAAAAGATGCCAAAATTCAACTTTTCAATCCTCTATCTCCGTTGAGGAGACCTCTTATCTCCTTTCTGAGTGTGTCCCGACCCAGGGGCCGCTCTTCCAGGATTCATTGATAAATCTTTTCTACCCCTCCTACGAGGGGTCTTCGTCTGTATCCCCTCCTGTATCCACTTTTTCACCTCCTTCCTTTTCTTCTTCTAATGATCAAGCTAGTTGCTCCTCTTCTTCTTCTAATAAAATTCATGGGGTAGCTTCACATAAGAAACCAAGGGTAAGCAGATTCCCCGTAGATTCTTGTAGAATTGGCTAGAAGGTGCCAGGCATGCTCAACTCTTCCCGAATTTTTAGAGAATCCGATCATCTTGCCAGAATTAGAATATGAGGGTGCTTGTGCTTCTTATGAGAGTTTAGGTGTCTATGAGATTATGAACGATGAAGACCCTATTGAAGAGGGGGATGAAAGTTACGAAGAATATGAGGACGAGGCTGATGCCTTTGCTAGTGGCATGAGAAGATTTGATGAACCATCAGCCTCAGTAGAAGAGCCTACCAAAGAAATAAATCTGGGTACGGAAGAAGACCCCAGGATTGTCCTCATTTCAAAGAACTTGCCGCCCTCCGAAGAGGAGGCGCTTATTTTGGTACTTCAAGAATATAAGGACACGTTCGCATGGAGTTATGAAGACATGCCCGGATTAGACCCTGCGCTCGTTGAACATCGACTTACACTTAAGCCAGGGTCTGTTCCGGTCAAACAACGGTTGAGACGTTTTCACCCTAGCATGGCTTTAAAAATGAAAGAAGAGGTCGACAAGCTTCATAAGGCCAGATTTGTTAGAGTTGTCCTCTATCCTAACTGGGTGGCTAACATCGTCCCGGTCATGAAGAAAGATGGAAAGGTTCGGATTTGTATAGACTTTCGGGACCTCAACCGTGCGTGTCCTAAGGATGACTTCCCCCTCCCTCATATTGATGTTTTAATTGATAATACGACAGGATTTGAGACTCTCTCCTTCATGGATGGTTTTTCGGGTTATAATCAGATTCGCTTGGCTGAGGAAGATCAAGAGAAGACATCGTTCACTACACCATGGGGTACTTACTGCTATGTGGTCATGCCTTTTGGACTCAAGAATGCTGGAGCCACCTATCAGAGGGCTATGATGGCAATTTTTCATGATATGATCCACATTTATATTGAGGTGTATGTGGATGACCTGGTGATAAAATCAAGAACAAGGGTTGAGCATCCTGGGGTTCTAGCTAAAGTCTTGCAAAGATCACGAGAGTATCAGTTGAAAATGAACCCCAAGAAATGTGTATTTGGTGTTTCATCAGGGAAGTTGCTTGGATTTATTGTCAGCAAAAGAGGAATTGAAGTTGATCCCAATAAGGTGAAGGCCATTAGCGATATGCCTCCTCTCAGGAATTTGAAGGAAGTTCGAGGATTAATCGGGAGGTTGCAATTTATTCGCCGCTTTGTCTCCCAGCATTCACAAAGATGCAGGCCGTTTTACGAGCTTACTAAGCCGGGGGGCAAGTTTAATTGGGATGAAAAATGTCAGGCAGCTTTTGAAGGATTGAAGGATTATTTGGCCAATCCTCCTGTCCTGAGGCCGCCAGTTCCAGGCAAACCACTCATTCTCTATGTTTCTGTCCTGGATGACTCTGTGGGTGCTGTCCTAGCTCAAGTGGATGAAGAAGGGAAGGAGAGGGCAGCATACTACTTGTCTAAACTTCTCAACCCTTGTGAGCAGAGGTACTCAGCTATAGAGAAGACTTGCGCCGCTTTGGTCTGGGTAGTTCAGAAGTTAAAGCACTATTTCTTAGCTCACGAGGTTCACCTCATTGCTCGCATGAATCCAATTAAATTCCTTCTTGAAAAATCTGTCCTTACTGACCGATTAGCACGCTGGCAAAGTTTCCTCTCTCAATTCGACATCACTTACATTCAACAGAAAGCTATCAAAGGCTACGCCATTGCCGAACATCTTGCTCACCACCCTCTACCCCGATTTGATCCTGTCAATTCGGAGTTTCCAGATGAGGAACTAATGTCCATTAATCAACCCCACGATCCTATGTGGACGTTACATTTTGATGGAGCTCTAAATTCCCAAGGAAGAGGGATCGGCATGGTTCTTTTAACACCAGAAGGGGTCACCATCCCATTCGCCGCTCAGCTTACTTTCCCTGTCACAAACAATATAGCTGAGTATGAGGCTCTTTTGGCTGGCCTTCAAACCGCTCATAGATATGGTGTTACCCAATTACGAATTGTTGGTGATAGTCAGCTCATTCTACGCCAGGTGCTTGTTAAATGCCGCACTATCAATCCTAAGCTCAAACCATACCAGGAACTTGCTTCAGCTTATGCCAAACTCTTCACCAAATTGATCTTCGTCCATGTCCCTCGTAGCCAGAACATCTTAGCTGACGCTCTTGCCTCATTGGCCTCTGCTTTAGTCTTCCCTCCTGAACAAGATTTCATGTTCCTCTCATTCATCAGCGTGACACTCCAGCTATTAAGGATCGCGCGTTCCTCGACATTAGGGATAAGGTGCTCGAGAAGGTCAGGCGGAGTGAAGCTCTTAAAAGCAAAGAGGTCATGGTATTAGATTGGGAAGAAGAATTGGCTGATGAGGAGAAACCTTGGTATTATGAGATTGCCAGATATTGCAATGATCAGTCCTATCCGAAGAAGCCACTGCAGAAGAAAAGAAGGCAATTAGAAGAGTGGCTCAACGTTATGTCTTGGTTGGAGGTGTGCTCTATAGAAGAGGGCTCACGGGTGTTTTATTAAGATGCCTCGACGATGATGAATCCTGGAAGGTCGTGGAAGAGGCACATTCAGGAGTGTGTGGTGGTCATGTGAACAGCCAGATGCTAGCTAAGAAGATCCTTAGGCTAGGCTTCTATTGGCCAACTCTAGAAGAGGATTGCTCCATCTATGTTCGAAGGTGTGTTAAGTGCCAACTGCACGCCGACAAGATTCATTCTCTGCTTCTTCACTCCATCCTATGTCCTCCCCATGGCCTTTCTCCATGTGGGCTTTCGATATCATTGGACCTCTTGGTGACTCAAACCTCCTTACGAAGTAAAAGTCATTCATCCTTACGGCAACGGAGTACTTCACCAAGTGGGCAGAAGCGGAAGCATTCGTGGAGATCAAAGCGTCGACCGTCTGCAAGTTTATAATGAGGAACATCATCGCAAGGTTCGGCATCCCAAGCACCATCATCACCGACAATGGACCTCAATTTATCTCTCAAGAGCTCAAGGATCTCTGCAATAGGTATAACATTGCATTGCATCATTCTTCTCCCTATTATCCACAGGGTAATGGTCAAGCAGAGGCAACTAATAAGACATTGATCAAAATTGTTAAGAAAACGTGTGAGGCTAATAAATTTTCGGATTGGCCAGACAAGCTAGTTGAAGCTCTCTGGGCCTATCGCACTTCCATTCGTACCCCCACTGGGCAAACCCCTTTCGCCCTTACTTATGGAATGGAGGCGGTAGTTCCTTATGAGATTCTCATTCCCTCTCTGCGAGTACAATTGGACAAGGAATTCTCTATTGATGAGCGTCGTGATTCACTCCTTGCCCAGTTGGAACTCCTAGATGAGAAGCGTCTGGTCGCCGCTGAGCATGCGCGCGTTTATCAAAATAGGCTTTCACGTTTTTATCAAAAGAAAGTAATTGAGAGAAAATTCTAAATCGGTGAGATGGTAATCAAGAGAATCTTCGTAAAACCTGGTGGACCCCGTTCAAAACTCCAACCAAACTGGGAAGACCCCTTTGTTATAAAAGATGTTTATCCTGGCAATGCTTATAAATTGATTAATGCTGAAGGAGAAGAGCTAGCTCATCCTTGGAATGGGCTCTACCTTAAGAAATACTACCCCTAATCCAAAAAAATAATAATAATAATAATAGAATTTTCCAAAAAATCCAAAAATAATAATAGAAAATTTCCAAAATCTAAAAAAATAGAGATTTCCAAAATCCAAACAAAATAGAAATTTTCAAAACCCAAAAACAAAAAAAGGAAGAAAAAAAAAAGATTTTCAAAATTTCAAAATTGTCACCATGGCGTACGAGGACGCAAAGTCTGAAAGGTCAAAATTCAGAATTCATTCATCAGTCTTGTTAATTTAAAATGGGGTCGACACCCGCACACACTGCACGCTTAAACCTCGAACTCAAGCGGTGAAAAATCCGATGGGAAGTCAAAACCTGACTAAAGGTGAAGACAATACCCATTCTTTTCTCTTCGGCCCATAAGGGAGGAAGGGAGGTCTAGGGGTGGACCGCCAAGCTACCGCCGCCTTAGTAAGTGGAAGTCAGGGCCCAAAAGGGAACAAAATGCCGCAAAAGCCCAAGTACAATTAGGTTTTTCATCAGTACAAATCAGTTTCAAAGTGAAAGTCAAATCGTGAAAAGAAAAGCATGTCAAGAGGGCAAAGTCCCCGCAAGGAAAACCTTGGGCGTATGCATGCAATATAAAAGAGGCAAAAGGCAACAAAATTTCCCTACGCCGAAGACCGAACCCCAACAGGCATAGGGTAGGGGAGGTAGTTTTATCTCGAGCTTTTCAGAATCTCTTATGGGCTTCCTTATATCTTCTTCCACCTTTTTCTTTGTGGTAAGTCATAAACCAGCAGAATGGTCGAGATTGACCTAGGAGATTGCATCGTGCGAGATCTTGCGTATAAGTTTAAACCATTATCACGTCGACCCCTTTTTGATTAAATAAGAAAGATCAATGAATCCACAATGACGACCGTGTAGGACCCAGTGCCCTGGTAGCTTTGTCAACCTAATTCTAAAAGCAGCAAAAAAAAAAATTAACGCCTCTGAGTAAGGCGTCTTTTAGGTAATCAACGCTTGAGTGGAAGTCATCTTTTATCAAATAACGCCTTTGGATAGGTCGTCTTTTCAACGAAATTCAAACTCTTTTTCAGAATTAACGGCCGTCACTGAGGGCGTCTTTTATATGAACAACGACCTAGTCTAAGACGTCTTTTTGAGAAAATAAGAAAAAAAATGAAAAGAAAAAAAAGAAAAAAATGGTGATTTATCTTTCATGATGTGTGCTTGCAGTTTACATGGGCATCTTTTGTTATGGGTTGCATATGTGTGCTTACGTGTTGCATCTCCCTTTATTGGTTATTTCATTCACCTTATTTGATTAAAGGCTTGGCCCCTTGACCCGTCATCAAGGTCAAAAGTAAAGACATCCCTTGCTTATTGAGCAAGGGGCCAAGTCGAACAGATGAATTAACCTGTTTGTTCAAGTGTGAACTACAGCTGCAAGTACAGGGCAAAGTGAAGCAAAAGCAAAGAACGTGGAAAAGGAGCAAAGTACGCGACAACAAGTACACAACTACACAAGTGCTCAGGTAACAAAAATTTCAATCTCATATATATATACATCATAAATATCTGAGTACAGGTGTGAGGGTGGAGAAGTACAAGTAAGTCTCTATCAGCTCTCGCCTCCACCCTCCTCTCTCCTACTCTCTACCTCGTCCTCGCCGTCCCGAGGGGGCGCTGGTGGAGGGGGCATGGGCCCCCGTGAAGAAGCTGGAACTCGAACCTGGCCCCCTACCTCGCTCCTCTCTCGAAGAGAAGAGCCTGCCACAAAGGTAGAGCTGGTGAAGCTGTACCCTGCAGCTCGCTCCCGCTCCCGCTCCCGCCCTCGCTGAAGACGCTCCTCTGACGCTCGTAGCCGCTCCTGGGTAACGGCTAGCTGGGTCCTCAAGTCTGCCAGCTTACGCTCCCGCACTGCCACCTGCTCCTGGTACCGGGCACGCTCTGACTGCTGTAGCTCGTGGTGACGCGCACGGTCTGCCAGGTGCTCCTCACGCTCCCGAGCACGCTCCTCGCGCTCTCGCGCACGCTCTCTCCGCTCCAGCTCAAGAGCGACCCGCAGCTCCGCTACGTCCTGAGGCAGCTCCTCCCGCCGCCTCAAAGCCCTCTCCAGCTCCGCAACCCGTTGCTCAGGGATCGCCAACTCCGCCCCAGCTAGGGAAGCCCGGGTATGAGCCGCCTGTAACTGTGTAGTCTGCAAACAGGTAAACAAGTCATCAGTTCCACATTTAATGCAATAATTCAACAATTTATGAAATGAATGCATGGTTAAAAGTAAAACTCACCCGTGTGGCCATCGCCTGCTGGCCCTCCTCGATGCAAGTAAGAGCGGCTCGGAGCTCCTCCGTCTGCAAAACACTTTTTCATCAGCACATAATAATAGATAATTAAATGAGGTCTGAGTTTTTAATTTACCCGTGTGGCGAGGTCGCGCTCTGCCGCCTCGGCCCGTGTCACTGCCCCTTCTAGCTGCTCCGCTAGTGCAGTCGCCTCTGCACTAGGCCCTCTCGAGCTAGAGGCCTCTCCCGTATCTCTCCCTGCTGCTCCCTGCTGGGCACGCTGCATTTATTGAGATTGTCAGTGGCTAATCATCAATAATTCAAGGACAAAAATTCATTTGCATATAGAAATAAATTGAACACTCACCAAGGTCTCAAGGTCTGCCCGCGTAGTGGCCAGCTGTGCCTCCAGGCTGTACAGGTGGGCCTGTGCATCCATCGCTGCTATATCTCGCGCATCCTGCATCCATTACACATTAGTCGCATGATATATACGTAGGCATTTGCATTTAACTTAGGAATAAGTGCATTCATACATACCCCTAGGACCCTCATCTAGGGTCGGCCGGCGTAAACCTCCTAGTAGCGCCGGAGGTACTCGGAGTTGTCGGTCGCCCGTGAGGTGACTCGGGTCCCGCTTCGCTGCCAGTCGGCGTACTGGTCCACGAACCGCACTCTCCAGTCGATCTCCTTAGTACGACCGCGCGTCTTCTTCCCAATCCCTCGTGGCTCTCCAACCTCTATCCACTCCTGATGAAGGCCGAGAGTCCTCATCACCAGCCTAAGCCGTAACGGCTCAATCCCGCTAAGGCAATGAACCCAAAGCTCATGCTCAAAGCGAGGTCGGCCAGCTATGACCCATGGCTGGCCCTCGTCGGTCAACCCCTCGTAGGGTCTCCACCGCACCTGCATTCACAAGCATGCATACATCCATCATATCCATCATATAACATAAACGTAAAAAGAAATGCATAACATTGATCATGCGTACAAGTGAGGGAGAGAAGTCTCGGAACTCCCTGCGTAATACCCACAACTCATAGGCGAGTGGGGCTCCAAACACCACCGGCAGCCAGCGTCGTGCTAGAGGGAAAGATCCCTCACCTCCAGGCCGTGGGTCGACGCGCCCCATGGGCATGTACAAGTGGCTCCAAATCTGCATCCATGCATCATATTAGCAAAGCATTCATACGCATATGTATTCTAAAAATAACAAAAAAAAACACACATAAAAAAGAAAAATGCATACCTGAAGAAAAGGAGAGAAGCCACTGACAGTCGTCTCTCGACCTGTCCCCGTGGAGAGGTCGGCTATCAAGTGTGCTAGCAGCGCTGCTCCCCAGGCATATCTGCCGACTCCCTCTAGGTCCTCGAGTATCCGTAGGAATCGTCAATTGATGACGTCACCCTTTGTGCCGAGAAGCAGCCTCCCGAGCATCAAAAATAAGAACCTCCTCAGATCTCTGTCTGCCCTCTCTCTGTCAGCCGGGTCCTGGCAATAGGCTGCCCTAGCCCCGTCCATCAACCTCTGTGAAAACTGCTCTAAAGACTCCCTGGGTCTCTGTCTAGCATCCCCCAGTCCCATAGTTGTGGTGAGGTCGGTGCGGAGGACGGTCCTGCACTCGCTAGGTGTCTCGTAGACCATCTCTAACCCTAGCAGTCTCTGGGTAAGCTCGGTATAGTTAGGGTAGGTGATCCCGCTCACAGCCTCCCCGTCTATCCTCAGCCCTGTAATCCTAGCTACATCCTCTAGGGTGGGGATCATATGACCCCATGGCATCAAGAATGCCCGCTCGTCCTATCCCATCTCTCTCTCAGAACCTGGATCAGTGCTAGGTCTGGCCTAACTGGCTCTATGCTAAGGAAAGCCCCAAACCCCATAGCATCTACTCCAGCCCTCTGAAATTCGGGGAGACCGTGATATGCTGCCGGGACCTGGACCCAAGAAATGCGTGTCCTCATCAGTCCTTGCATACATAAAGAAAGAATTTTAGCTTAATTGTTTAAATTTCATGTGGAAATTCATTTAAACTTTGATTTAATTAACGACCAATCTTGGGTCGTGGCTTGCTTGATTAACGTCCCTGAGGGTGGCGTTATTTCTAAGTGGGTTTTGATGATTCTGTGTGACTATTGAATTAACGACCCAGCCTGGGTCGTTGTTTATCTGAAAGACGCCCCTATGGGAGGCGTTGTTTTAAAATCTGGTTCTGGAAGTTTCAAATTAACGACCACCCCTGTGTCGTTGTTAAATGAATTGACGTCCCGATGGGGGGCGTTGTTTTCCAGGGTTTTAAAAAATATAACAGCACGCGAAATAAATCATGGCAAACATATTGAAGAAAAATAAACAATTTAATTGATAAAAGCATGGAAATTAATAGCATGTTGTTTAAACATGATAATTCAAATTAACGACATGCTGCAGGGCGTGTTCTCATGAGATTAATTATTTTCCAAATAAAGAAAATAAATTGACGACCCCAGGTCTGGGCGTCGTTTCTTTAATTCACGACACCCCTGGGGGCGTCTTCTTTCCGAGTCTCTGGTTTTCTCCCACCGAGGGCTATGGAAAAAAAGAAAAAAAAATGGAAATAAAATTAAAAAAATGGAAATGAAGGTTTGGGGGCCTACCTTTTGTTGTCTAGGTCCAACCATCGCTCCACGGCGGGGCGGCCAGGGTTGCCGTGGCCGCCGGAGTTGTCCGGGGCGAGGAATGGCCGCCACCATGGCCGGTGGCTCTTCGTTATCTCCTTTCTCTCCTTCTTGTTCCTCTTCTCTTCCTTCTTCATCCTCATCTTCTTCTTCCTCGCCCTTGTCTTCTCCTTCATCGTTGTTGCCGTCTTCTTCGTCTCCTTCGGCCTCGTCGTCACCGTGTTCTTCCTCGACGCCGTGCTCCGCCAGTGAGGCCTCTTCGGCCGCCGCCGGAGGAGCCTCCTCCATGGCGGGTTCATGCTCGCCTTCCAGGTACACGACATCGGGGGCGCTAACCCTCTGCCTTTTAAGTCCACCGCCGGCCATGGCTAGGGGGTGAGGGGAAGAGAGAATGAGAGAGATAGAGAGTGGGAGATGGGGTTCGGTTAGGGTTGCAGAAGAGGGAAGGAGAGAAAGAAAAAGGACGAAGGAAGAAGAAGAAAGGAGGGAAAGCAAAGTTGAACGGTCAAAAAGAATTAACGACACCATAAAAGTCGTGACTTGTTAAAAACATGACTGAAAAAAAGGGTGTTACTTAACCATTTCACGACGTGCTTTGAGGCGTGACTTCTTTTAGCATGGGGAATGACAAACGTCGTCAGGAGCATTTAATGGGAATTGATTGACGTGATTGGAATAATCATTACTATTTTTTTTAATTAACGACTTGGCTACAGGCGTTATTTACATGAGACATGGCTTATCTGAAGGCGTTACTTTTAGATTTTTAACGAATACTTTTGGGAATTTGAATCATATTAACGCCTTGACTTGAGGCGTGATTCTATTAACGCCATTGCTGAAGTCGTCAATTCTGGAAATTTCATGTTTTGATTTTAGAAAAAGATCAATGAGAGACGACAAGTGCTGAGACGTTATTTATGTTATTAACGTCATTCTCTGAGTCGTTATTCAGAACAGAAACGTAGGTTTTGGAAGAACTGATCAGAAAATTGGCTCAATCAGAATATTATCATTGTTTATTATTGATGAAAAGATTAATGCACCTAATGAGCCACTTTGGGCCTTAAGCTTCTTAAAGCTATTACATATGTTTTCCACTGATCTCTGTCTTCTTCTAAGTTCTCCACAGGTTGATGAGTTTTGCAGATTTTCCACAGTGCTTGGATTGTTGTGCTTTCTTCTCCATCTTTATTGCTGCCAATGTCCCTTGTCTTGATAGGAGGAAGATGAGATGGGTTCTCGAATAGTCGCCGTAGGAGCCCGAGTTGAGGAAGGCACCTATGAGAGTTGTATAACACGAATTCCGTGGCGCCTATTAACCGAAGATCCGTCCCGGAGAGAATCGTGCATGGAGTTCTTGAGCTTTAAGTAATCCCGGGGCGCATGTGAATAAGTTCTTTGGCATCACCTTGAGATGCTCCCTCCATTCCACTCTTTTCTTGATTTGAGGAATCCGGTTCACCACTCTATTGCTCAACCCCAATGAGCCGGTCATGTAGGAAAGTGGGCTTTTTGAGAATATTCTTGATGGTTGTTGGGCCTCCTCACATGGATCGAACTTGAAGTGGAGATCTACCCAACTAGAGAGTGCAAGCATGCATCCATAAATCGGTCTCCCCATTGCTGCCGAGGTAAGCCCGCTATATAGAAAGGCTAATATCGCCGGTCCCACTCTCTCTCCTTCCCAAAGGCTAGCTATAGCACTCAATTGGGTCTCTTCCAAGAAATCCTCCGTGGAGGGGAACAAGATTGCCCCCGCCAAGCACACAACAAAGGCTTTTGCTACCCGTTCTATTTCATCTTCCTCTTTGGCTTGGTCGGACTTTTTGTAGACCCATGAGGCAAGCTTTAAGAGGTTAATCCCCTTGGTGGCTTTGATTTGGCTCACTAGGTTGGGACTAGGAATCAAGCTTGTAAGCAATTCATGGGAGGAGATTTGTCTTGGCATGATGGCCATCTTCTCCTCATCCCCTTGCTTCATCTTCTTTAAGCCCAAGATCATCTCTAGCTCTTCTAATAGAATTGTGGCTTCAAAAGTAGAGAAGAGGAAGGTGTGGGTAGAAGGGTGCCATATCTCCATAAGAGCTCCTATAGCTGCCCAATCTAAGTGGATTTGGTCATAATGTTTGGCATGGGTAACTAAACCTAGGAGATGCCATCGAGAAAGAAAAACCCTCATGTCTGAATTGAATTTGGAGAGCAAGAGGGGAAGCCATTTGTTTTTTGTGAATCTCCTAGCTCCTGGAATGCTTGGGTATTCCTGTGTAGAGAAAAGAAAAGAAAGAAGGCACAGAGGGAGAGAAGAGATGAGAGTTTGAAAGAGAAATAGGAAGACACACAATTCAAGCTTTGAACATACCTGGTTCATAGCAATCCTATTGCTAAGGTGCCCATTAATCTCGGAGAGCCTGAGAGTGGAGAGCTTGGTCCTTTTGATAGCTCTTTCCATCTTCGCCAAAGGCAATGACCGTCTGCAGAAAGAAGCCGAAGCAGTATCTGTGAACAACAAAAGAGGCAGCAGAACAGAAGAACTTGCTTGTTCGATTAATCTGAGGGAGATCCCCTCCTTTTATAGAAATATGAAGGACCTGATGCCCGTTCGAAATTGTAGAGTCGATTACAAGTAGCATTGGGTTTAGCTTTCTGATTCAGAGTCGGAAGCATGTGTTTCGAATCTGTTGTTAATTAACGACATCAGTCAGGGCGTCCTTTGTTGAAATGACGACTTGTCTAAAGTCGTGTTTTATTTAATGCCTCCGTTAGGGTCGTCACTTTCTTGAGATCTCAAGGAAATTAACGACTTGATGCTAGCCGTCTTTTATCCTTTTGACGCCACTACCATCAGTCGTCTTTTTATAAGCTTGCATATTCAGTTCCCATATGCTGATGTTAATTAATGAACTTAAGTGCTGTCTTTTAATTAGAATTTATTTGTGATTATGCACTTATGGTCATGTCTTGTTTGGAATTAAGGATTATTTCTATCATGAGGACTAATGAATTTTCAAGTGCAGAAAAGTGCAGGTTTCGAGACGCATGAGTAACTCGTTGAAGTAACACCATTCCATCCTTGTATTCTTTCCTGTATGCATTGTTACTATATGGTATTCTACGCTATTATAGCATATCAAGGACCTTGTGGTTCTGACAAACCTGGAATTTGAGTTCCCCTTCATCAAAAACATTGATAATTCCAGGAGAATCTTGATCACACGGATAGGCCGTTGAGTCATTAAAGGTCTGGGACGACGGTTCCACTTTCTGAGTTAATGCGTGGACAAACAGGCTTCGGCTTAGTATCAGCTCAGAGATCTGGATTCTTGACCAAATCTAGATGGCTTAACAATATTATCCTTGATTATTTTCTATTTTTAGTTTGTTTTATTTTTTCTTTTAGCCCAGCATGCATCATGTAGGACTTTGAGCTTAAATGAAAATCTTCATATTATGGCAATAATGAAGGTCACTCGCTCTTAATTGAGTTGGCATGAGATATTCCATTCTAAATCAAATACTTTATTCTCTCTGAAGCCGCTCAGGCTAGTTCCTTGAAAGCGTCCCTTTGTTGGGTCTTCATCTCCATTCACTTTAATTTTCTGCAAATCCACCTTGGTTGTAGCACGTCCACATTGGCTGGTAACCGCTCTCCAATGGTGCCTCCCTGTCGTGCCCTCGCGCACATTTTGTTTAGTTTAGTCTCCTTTATCCAGCCAATCGATGCTTTCTTGGAATCACCCGGAGTTGTTTCACTCAGAATCTTGGAAAGATTTCTAATGCTTTGTGTCAGAGGCGTGTCACATCACACCTTGGCATCTACTTATCACTTCATTCCACTTCATTTCGCTTGTTACACTTTCACTTCATTTCGTCTCACTCCCTTGCAAAGCAGACGCCAAGGCGGGGCAGCTGTAGACACGCCAAAATTAATATTATGTTGATCAAATCTCATGTCACCATGTTAACGCCCCAAAGTGAACTTCAATATTTCCACGATACGAAGTTTTTCTATTTTTGTGTGATTTTATGTGTTTTTCTAATTATTTTTGTAATTCACGACTTGAAGTAGGGCGTGTTTTAAATAACGGCTTGCTCCTGGGCGCGTTTTAAAGAAAGGACGACTGAACCAAGCGGTGTCAGTTTCTGGAATTTAACGAATTTCATTCAAATTGGAAAAATAAGAATTAACGTCCCTCTCTAGGTCGTGTTTTTAATTAACACCTCTCCCTCAGGCGTCGCTTCATCATTTTTTAAATAAGGAAGGTGTTTCTTACTAAAATTAAATCCATTAATTGACGCCTTCATGCCAGTCATTATTTTAATTAACGCCCTGACCACTACAAGAAAAATCGCGGATAGCGACCGACCTAGCGGTCGCTATTCAGTCGTAGATCGGTCGCAAATATGCATTGCGACCGAACAGATACTATCTAGCGACCGAATATGTCGGTCGCTATATAATAGTCGCTATATAGCGACCGACATAATTCGGTCGCAGTATCAGTCGTTACCAGAGACCGATTATAATCGGTCGCCTGACCGGTCGCTAATAATTCGGTCGCCATTCAGTCTCTATTCGGTCGCTACGTTTGTTGTATTTTTAAAAATAAAATTAACCTATCGGATTTATTCGGTGGCTAGTCGGTCGCCAGTCGGTCGCCAAGTATAATTATTTAATAAAAGAAATATAACGTATAGTCGCTATTCGGTCGCAATTCAGTCTCCATGCGGTCGCTAATTTTGCATTATTTTTTTTTAAAAATTTATTTAAACTGATAAATAAATTACCTGATAAATAACAAATTCATAACATAAATATAAAATCAACTACACAGACAACAATATCGACAAATCTCAAATTCATCACATACAAACACCTGATAAATAACAATTTCATAAAACAATAATAAATCAACTACACGGATCACAATCTCCACGAACCTCAAATTACACACAATTAAAATAAAATCACAAATTAATCATACATCCATAATAATAAAATGACAACATACACAACTAAAATAAAATCACAAATCCTCCACATATGTCTCATCCTGGTCGTCGTCTCGTCCAACATCATCCTGGTCGTCGTCTCGTCCAACATCTCGCGACGGATGATCCTGTATATCATTTAAAAAAATTATAATCAAATCCTTAATAAAGAAATCAAGCATTAACAAGACTTAATAAAGAAATCAAGCATTAACAAGAGTATGCCAATTTCAGATAACGCCTTTATGTGGGTCGTCTCTTTCCCTTCTGTGTCCTGATTGAACGAAGCTTTCCTGGAGAGTTGCCTGCTCTGTTTGATCATCTTGTTGGATTAGGTAACTAGAGACCTTGCCGTGGATGGCTATTGCCAATTCTTATCCCATTAGATCTGTGTTTTCCGCCCTATAAATGCATCCCTGGGTCGAGTTTGCAAAAGGTTGGCTGAAGGGAGAAGAAAAGAGGGATTAGTAATAGCAGAAACAGGTTTTCTCCACGCATAGAAGCTTTCCACTCTCCTCTTCCCTGCGCATCCTTTGCTCCTGCGGTGGTTTCTTCTTCCTATTGCATCAGCCGAATTAATTGGTTTCTCCCTTTACTGTTGTCAGGAACAACAGGGAACTCTTTGCATCAGTTTACTGTTTCATCATCGTTCATCATAATTCTTTTGCATTTGCTTTGCATCACATCACCTTCCTTCCCTAATTTTCTTAGGGGTTTTAAAAGAACCGAAAGGTGCACACTTTATGCTCATATTCCATCATCTCATTTTATCTTTGGGTTGATACTACAGACACTTGGCTAATCCCTTTTTATTTTGTTTGTTTGTGATTTGTTTAAGGGTAATCAAGCAGAAAAACCCCCTTTATCGGCCGGCCGATAGAAGGAGGAGGAGGAAATCTACAATCATCCCGCATCATTGTTTTCATCAGGTATTCGCGATCAATCTCCCTTCTTTTTGAGGTAACCCCTCTGGCGATCACCCTCCATATAGCAATCTCTTGCTCCCCTTTTTATTTAGTTATTTTCTATCTTCTATCCTTTTATGTCGGAGAGATGATCATCTTTTTAGGTGTTCACACCGGTCAGTGCGGTTATGACCAAGGCGACATCCAGGCGGGGGATCCTCAGGGCTTCCGATTTGAATCGGATAATGTAGGCCCGAAGCTTCTCCCCTTGCGCCTGTTTGAGGGCCAAAAGCCCCGCTACTGACCTTGGGGGACTGCTGCCGGAGAAACTCTCCTTGAATACTCGCCCGAATTGCTTGAAGTCCCGGATGGATCTGGGGGCGAGGGCCCGGAACCATGCTTGGGCGCCTTGGACCAAGGTGGTCGCAAAGGCTCGGCACTTGATGGCGTCGGACGCTCCATGAAGGGTCATCAGGGCGTCGAAGCTGTCGAAGTGGTCGTCCAGGTCACCCTGGCCGTCGTAGGGCTTGAAGGTCGGGATGGAGGCTCTGGGAGATACCTCTGCCTTCAAGATATGGTCAGAGAACGGGGATCTCTCCTCGTCCTCTGGTGGAGAGGTCTTCTGTAGGGCTCGTAGGGCGCGCTCCTGCTCTGCGACACGCCTCTCGAGTTCTCGCAGTTGGAGGGATAGCTCCGGCTATCGCTGCGCCGTAGGGCTAAGAGGGCGTGATGGCAGGCTGTCCTAGCGCTCCCTGGGGACTTCGGTCTCCGAGAGGGGACGGCGTGCCCCATGCTTACCCCATTTTGGTGTGGAGGAAGCCACTTGCTCCGGAGGGGGGCATGTGAGGGTCCTCCTGCTTTGTTGCGAATAAGCTGCTGCCCTCGAAGGGTGAAGCGGCCTCCGGCGGTGTGCTGGGACATGTTCTCGCGGGGAGGGCTCTCCGGAGGGGCGCGTTACCTTCCATCCCTGGCCGCCTAGGTTGTAATGCCCTGGATCCTTGGTAGATCTTTATTGGATCTTTCGGATCTGTTTCGGTGAGTTTCGGTTAGCTTTTGTGGCTTCCGAGTTGAGCTTTACGAGCCGTGTGGGTTTTTCTCTCGTACTAGTTACGGAACCCTACGGTGAGTTTATTTGTCAGTTCATCGACTCGTGGATGCTGCAGCGACGATGTACTCTCCGAGCTGATCGTTTCGACTATTTTTACGTATTTTTCGGAGATAGGGCCTAAAATTGGATTTTTCAGAAATTAGGAAAATTACTAATTTCTTTTCCTATTTCTTTTCCTTCTTCTCTTCCCTTCTCATTTCACCGCCGCCGTCTCTCTCTCCCGTTTTCTCTCCTCTCGAGCTTCCTCGGCTTCAGCTGCAGACGGAGGACCTAGGAGCGAGTGTTGGGGATGTTGTGGAGCTGACTGGGTGTGCGACGGGGCGAGGATGGAGTGGTTTTGGCGCGATCCCGAACGGTGGATTCAAAGCCGGTGTTTGAGCTCGTGGCGCTGTTTTCGATGAGGTTTAGTCCCTTCGCGGCACGGTTTCTTCGGTGGAGGTAGGGAGACGGATCGCCACTTCCTCCTGCACGTTTTCCCTGCTTCTGTGCGTTGTTTGGTGCTCGATCGGGGGAGATCGAGCCGGTTTAGTGAAAATCGTAGTTTTTGGGGTTTTCAGGGTTCGCCGGAAAATGGCAACCATTCATGGTGTGGTTAGTGTCAAACTGACCGTTGGGATGTCTGGATCCCATTCACGTAAGTTTCGTGTCGATTGGTGGTCATTCGAGGCCGGTAGGAGTCCGGGAACCTCGGTGACTCGTTTAGGGTCGATTTGTTCAAATCACCCTGATCTTGCGTTTTAGCGCGTGCATGTGGGCTTTTTAGCCTCCCGGTGTTGTTTTTCATCATCTAGCTTTGTTTCCCCTGCGCGTCGGCGTGAATGGGGCGTGGAACGGGCCAATTTGACGTTTCCACTGTTTTCCCGCTGTGACCGGTGTAGCGGTCGTTCCAGGGACCGTCACAGTCCCTGACGGCCCTATGACAGACCGTCACAGCGTCTGGGCGTTTTTAAATTGTTTGTGGCTGAGTGAGCATGACGGTCACGTCCCTGACCGTTACACTCCCCTGACACGTCCCGGCTGGTGCGTCACATCCATTGTGCCTTTTGTGTTGTGTTTGCGGCGGTTGCTCTGACGGCACTCCCCCAGTGCGTCAGAGTGGTGTAACGCGCATGCCCCAGGCCGTTACACTCTGTTTGACCGCGTTTGACTGTTTCTGTCGGTTCTTCTGACGCGCCTGTCTTGGTGCGTCAGGCTTGTGTAACGCGCCTGTCCCAGGCCGTTACATTCCGTTTGGTTGAGCTGGGTGGCTATGTCTGTTGGTTCTAATGGCCCTGCCCCCGTGCGTCACAGTGTTGTAACGCGTCCGCCGTGGACCGTTATGTGCTGTTTGTCTGAGGTTTCAGACTTGGGTCTGTTGGCCCTGACGCGACTGTTCCCATGCGTTAGGTTGGCGTAACGCGCCTGTTGTCGTGCGTTAGGCCGCTGTAACATGCCAGCCCTGGCGCGTTACGTTGTTCGTGTTTTGGTTTCGAGCGTGTTGGCTCTGACGCGCCTGTCCTGGTGCGTCAGGCTCGTGTAACGGCCCAGCACTAGACCGTCACGTTCGAGTAACGGTCTAGGGGTGGTGCGTTACAGTCTTTGAGTTCTGATTTCTATGGTTCTGGTTTCTGATTGTCTTGGCTTGTCCTTGTAGCCTGCCTATTTTCCCGTGGATATCTCTGGACGTCCTATGAGGGCTAAGACAACGTTATAAGGTAGCCAGGAGTCTTCTTGCTTGAGGTAGGATTTTCTATCCTACTATTGAGTGTGTCTTTGTCGGGTTCCGGTCAACCCGGGGTGACCCAGTGGTTGATAGGTGACCTTGTGTGGGTGTCTTGGCGGTTCTGTCCAGTCCGAGACACTGGTTCTGGATGCCTCGAGGTATCATCTTACCTTGGTTTGTGTGTCCAGGCGTGTCTGAGGGTCCTCGGTGTTCCCTCAGGTCTCCGTGAGTTATTTTCTGCGGAGTGTCGTTTCTCGTGGCTTAGGATTAGACCGATTGGTGGCTTGCTCCCCTGTCTGTGACGATCTTGCCTTTGAGTCGTCCGACTCAAAGATCGTTATGTGGTAGGTCTAGTTGCCTTGCCCTGAGTCTGTCGACAGTGGCTGTGCTGCCATTGGTGCTTCGAAGTACGTGTCGTGGGGCGTTCTTATCTACTTGTACTTCAGCACTTGTGTTTTGAGTCTCTGTGTCATGTGAGCCTCCGTTTGTTGTAGCCCTAAGGCCTTTGAGTTGCCGATACGCCTGCGGATGGCGGAGGGGTGTTCCCGACATACGGTTTGCAAGCTAGTTCCGTGGGCTCCCAGCCAACGGTAGCGTCCTACCGAGGGAGAAAACTAGCTAGAGAGCCTGGCTTAGGCTAGAGCCAGTGTGTGCACACGTGGTCAGGGGCTTTGGACTTACGTCGACGGGCGTGACCCTGACTGGTTACTTGATGTTGTTGTTCCTGTTTGGTTCAGCACGCGTCTGTGACTCTGCCGTGGTTTCAGCGGTACCGTAGGCGAGACACTTGTGGCGCAGCATAAGACGTCAGTGGACGCAGCTGGCTGTTCTTTTTGCGAGGAGGTGCTTCCGTCACGTGATGCGCAACTCTCGACGTTTCTTGTGCATCGTGACCTTCCCGAGTTAGCCGTTCGGTGGCCTTACTCGAGGTCAGTGTGATGTTGCGTGCACGATGTTCTAGTCGTGTGTGCCGTCGTGTCTGTTGTGTCTGTCTTTTGTCCATCCGTGCAGGTTTTCATTTTAGACCTGGCGTCATGTCGGTAGATTGGTAACTCCTGGCTTTCTCAGATCAGAGTCGCCCTTCTATTGCTGTTTGGAGTAGCTTAGGGTGCCGAGCTCTTCTCGGTGGTCGTGTTCTGGGTTTGACGGCCTCGCCTTTCCCTTGCTTTTGGCTTCCCTTGCTCTTAGCCTGTTCCCTACTCCTGCTGTTCCTGTTCTTTTTGTAGTTTTGTAGTGTAGTTTTCCTGCTTTACTACACCTGCTGTTTTCGTTGTTGTTGTTCCGTGTTACTGCGTGTTTTTCAGTGGGGATCCGCGTGACCCCTACTGAGCCAGTGACACGGGGCTCACCCCTGCTTTTCGAGTGGGGTGACGTCGTTTGTTCTGCTTCCGTGTGGTTCCTGGTGCGTGTGCTCGTAGCGTGTCGTTGTGGGCAGCTGGTACCTGCGTCGGACTTTCCCCGACTTTTCGGTACGTCTTCCTTTTCTGTCGACTGTACTTGCTAGACTTGCTGTCTTTAGCTTTGGACTTGACTCTGGTGTATAATTGTTAAATTGAAACTGTTATATCTCTGTGGCTTCAATGTACTGTACACATACCTTCCATCCCTTCGGAGCTTTACCGCTCTTGGGAGGCCTCGCGGGTTCCTTATGGTATCACGTGTATTCGGTAGTCCTACCGGGTATACCTGGTATCCGGAATCAGGGTCGCTACAGCTTCGTATCAGGGCAGTGTTATGAGATGTTCGGAGTTCTTTTCTGAGCTATCAGAGCGTTGTTGTGTGAAGTACATGGGAATCCAAGATATACAGTATCCAGAGTCCTGAAAGTCCAGTACAGTCTTCAGCTGGCTTCGGTTTGCGATTCTTTGTCGCTTCATTTTCTGTGCGTCATCTTGTGCGTGCTGTCTTGGCATTGTACGAGATGGTCCTGCTCTTGTCAGGATGTGACGAGGTGTTTCTTTTTCGTCGTTGTGTTTATTTTGATCAAGTTGTACTTGGCAGAGTTCGCCGGAAGGCTTGAATCTGCAGTACGTTGTTTGAGGTTTTCTCTGTATGTTGATCAGGTTGCTGTTGACCTTTGGCCTTGGTCTGATGACCGTGCACGTTCTTACGTTGTTTTGGTCATCCCGGCTTGAGTCTGTTCAACTCCTAATGTGTTTTGCCTCTGTTGAAGTGCTTGGTTGGATTCCGTGTTTGAGAAGTTGCTCAGGCAAGCTAGGATTTTCTCTTCCTGGTGAGCTTTCGTGGTTGAGCTTAATTGCTTCTCATCCCTTCTGGTGGAATCTTCTCGAGGTTTGCCTTGAAATTGCTGTCTTAGTGATGCTGTTGTCCTGTGTCTGCTTAAGTGTGGACAGTTTTGTTCTGAGCCTGATCTGCTCTGTGCTATACGGTTGCTTGGCTTTGGACTCCATCATGGTGTTAAGAGCTGTCGTGCACCGTGTTTGTTGTGCCGTGTCCAGCGGCCGACGTGTTGTGAAGGCTCATTTATCATTTTCAGGACGTGAAGGTGAGCTGAGATTAATGCTTTTCCTTGTGCTTTGTGCTGAAGCTGGTACTCTTCTCCTGTTGCACTTGGGCTCCTGGTAATCGGTTGTTCGCTGGATCGGTACTCGTGGCGTGTTGTTTGCAATCTTCATAGATTGCGAAGGCATCTGGTGTGTGCTGAGATGCGATTGCCGAGGTCGTTCTGATGCCTGTGTGCTCTGTTGAGTGCGCAGCTGAAGCGTGTGGGCTGATTACCCATGGGTCGAGAGATCTGTTTCTTCTCGATGTGACTTCATCTTGGCTTCCTGTGCCTCGATATCGTCTGTTGCCATGCCGTTGCTGGTGGTTTTCAGCTGTTGGCATTGGCATTTGTGAGTGTTGGGGAATTTGTCGGCATTCCTGCTGACTGAGTACCCTCTACTCTGCATTTTTTTCTCTTGGGTGTTGTGCTCTCGAGGCGTGTTCGTAATCCTTGAGTTGCGTTCCCCAAGATTGTTGTCGTTTCCCGTTGTCGTGGGTCTTTTCTTGGTGAGCGGTCTGATGCGTGACCCGTCCCTTGTGGTCGTGTGCTCAGCTGTTCCTGTGCCTTGATGTGACCCTGCTTGCAGTTGTATTCTGTGGTTTTATGTTCAGAACGGAACCAGAAATTCTGCAAGTGCTGTTGTTGCTGTTGGTGTTTTGGCGCTGTTTCTCTATGATTTTGTCTATTGATTTTGTGCTTCTGTTTTGGACCAGGTCTTGTCGGTTAGCCTTGTTGTACTCTATCTCCTTAGAGTTAGCTTGCGACTCGATCAGATATGATATCTGAGTGAGGACTGACTTGATTGTGTTTGCGGTCCAGCAGTGCTGTTGTCGTTGGCGTCCTGTGTGCCAGGTGTTCCCTGTTGCCTTTGGCACTGGAGCCGATGATGTGGTTGAGCTGTCAGCTGAGAGGATTGCGTCCCCTTGTTTAGGCTGATACTCGCCGTGTCTGTCGTTTCGCTTCTTCGATGTCTGTTGTTGGGGCAGTCGTATCTCTTTCCCCTGCGAGACGTAAACGACGTTGCCTTGTTTCGGAGGTGTCAGACTTGTGTCCACTTGTGTCGTGCTCGATCCAGAGCATGTGCTCGCGATTATGGTCTGACGATGTTCCTGTGAGCTGTGTTCTCTCGAGATTTGTGTCATTTCCGTGGTTGTGCTGTTGTGTTATTCTTCCCTGTTTCTCCTTTGTTAGTCCTTAAATTTTGAAGATGAAATTTCTTAAAGGAGGGGAGGATGTAATGCCCTGGATCCTTGGTAGATCTTTATTGGATCTTTCGGATCTGTTTCGGTGAGTTTCGGTTCGCTTTTGTGGCTTCCGAGTTGAGCTTTACGAGCCGTGTTGGTTTTTCTCTCATACTAGTTACAGAACCTACGGTGAGTTTATTTGTCAGTTCATCGACTCGTAGATGCTGCAGCGACGAAGTACTCTCCGAGCCGGTCGTTTCGACTATTTTTTCGTATTTTTCGGAGATAGGGCCTAAAATCAGATTTTTCAGAAATTAGGAAAATTCCTAATTTCTTTTCCTTCCTCTCTCTTCCCTTCTCATTTCGCCGCCGCCGTCTCTCTCTCCCGTTTTCTCTCCTCGCGAGCTTCCTCGGCTCCGACTGCAGACGGAGGACCTAGGAGCGAGTGTTGGGGATGCTGTAGAGCTGTCTGGGTGCGCGACGGGGCGAGGATGGAGTGGTTTTGGCGCGATCCCGAACGGTGGATTCAAAGCCGGTGTTTGAGCTCGCGGTGCGGTTTTCGGTGAGGTTTAGTCCCTTCGGGGCACGGTTTCTTCGGTGGAGGTAGGGAGATGGATCGCCACTTCCTGCTGCACGTTTTCCCTGCTTATGTGCATCGTTTGGTGCTCGATCGGGGGAGATCGAGCCGGTTTAGTGAAAATCGTAGTTTTTGGGGTTTTCAAAGTTCGCCGGAAAACGGCAACCATTCGTGGTGTGGTTAGTGTCAAACTGACCGTTGGGATGTCTGGATCCCATTCACGTAAGTTTCGTGTCGATTGGTGGTCATTCGAGGCCGGTAGGAGTCCAGGAACCTCGGTGACTCGTTTAGGGTCGATTTGTTCAAATCGCCCTGATCTTGCGTTTTAGCGCGTGCATGTAGGCTTTTTAGCCTCCCGATGTTGTTTTTCATTGTCTAGCTTTGTTTCCCCTGCGCTTCGGCGTGAATGGGGCGTGGAACGGGCCGATTTGGCGTTTCCACTATTTTCCCGCCGTGACCAGTGTAGCGGTCGTTCCAGAGACCGTCACAGTCCCTGACAGCCCTACGACAGACCGTCACAGCGTCTGGGCATTTTTAAATTGTTTGTGGCTGAGTGAGCGTGACGGTCATGCCCCTGACCGTTACACTCCCCTGACGCGTCCCGGCTGGTGCGTCACAGCCATTGTGCCTTTTGTGTTGTGTTTGCGACGGTTGCTCTGACGGCACTCCCCCAGTGCGTCAGAGTGCTGTAACGCGCCTGCCCCAGGCCGTTACACTCTGTTTGACAGCGTTTGACTGTTTCTGTCGGTTCCTCTGACGCGCCTGTCTTGGTGCGTCAGGCTTGTGTAACGCGCCTGTCCCAGGCCGTTACATTCCGTTTGGTTGAGTTGGGTGGCTATGTCTGTTGGTTCTAACGACCATGCCCCTGTACGTCACAGTGTTGTAACGCGTCCACCGTGGACCGTTACGTGCGGTTTGTCTAAGGTTTCAGACTTGGGTCTGTTGGCCCTGACGCGTCTGTTCCCGTGCGTAAGGTTGGCGTAACGCGCCTGTTGTCGTGCGTTAAGCCGCTGTAACGTGCCTGCCCTGGCGCGTTACGCTGTTTGCGTTTTGGTTTCGAGCGTGTTGGCTCTGACGCGCCTGTCCTGGTGCGTCAGGCTCGTGTAACGGCCCAGCACTAGACCGTCACGTTCGAGTAACGGTCTAGGGGTGGTGCGTTACAGTCTTTGAGTTCCGATTTCCGTGGTTCTGGTTTCTGATTGTCTTGGCTTGTCCTTGTAGCCTGCCTATTTTCTCGTGGATGTCTCTGGACGTCCTATGAGGGCTAAGACTACGTTATAAGGTAGCCAGGAGTCTTCTTGCTTGAGGTAGGATTTTCTGTCCTACTATTGAGTGTGTCTTTGTCGGGTTCCGGTCAACCCGGGGTGACCCAGTGGTTGACAGGTGACCTTGTGTGGGTGTCTTGGCAGTTCTGTCCAGTCCTAGACACTGGTTCTGGATGCCTCGAGGTATCGTCTTACCTTGGTTTGTGTGTCCAGGCGTGTCTGAGGGTCCTCGGTGTTCCCTCATGTCTCCGTGAGTTGTTTTCTGCGGAGTGTCGTTTCTCGTGGCTTAGGATTAGACTGATTGGCGGCTTGTTCTGCTGTCTGTGACGATCTTGCCTTTGAGTCGTCCAACTCAAGGATCGTTACGTGGTAGGTCTAGTTGTCTTGCCTTGAGTCTATCGGCAGTGGCTGTGCTACCATTGGTGCTTCGAAGTACGTGTCGTGGGGCGTTCTTGCCTGCTTGTACTTTTGCACTTGTGTTTTGAGTCTCTGTGTCATGTGAGCCTCCGTTTGTTGTAGCCCTAAGGCCTTTGAGTTGCCGATCCGCCTGCGGATGCCGACATACGGTTTGCAAGTTAGTTCCATGGGCTCCCGGCCAACGGTAGCGTCCTACCGAGGGAGAAAATTAGCTAGAGAGCATGGCTTAGGCTAGAGCCAGTGTGTGCACACGTGGTCAGGGGATTTGGACTTACGTCGACGGGCGTGACCCTGACTGGTTACTTGATGCTATTGTTCCTGTTTGGTTCAGCGCGCATCTGCGACTCTGCCGTGGTTTCAGCGGCACCGTAGGCGAGACACTTGTGGCGCAGCATAAGACGTCAGTGGACGCAGCTGGCTGTTCTTTTTGCGAGGAGGTGCTTCCGTCACGTGACGCGTGACTCTCATCATTTCTTATGCGTCGTGACCTTCCCGAGTTAGCCTTTCTGTGGCCTTACTCGAGGTCAGTGTGACGTTGCGTGCACGATGTTCTAGTCGTGTGTGCCGTCGTGTCTGTTGTGTCTGTCTTTTGTCCATCCGTGCAGGTTTTCATCTTAGACCTTGTAGACACACTAAAATTGACATCATTTTGAGCATATCTCCTATCGCACTGTGATGCCCCATTTGACCCTCAAATCGACTTATTTGAGTGATTTTCCTCCTTTTTATTGAATATCCAACTTCCCCAAGCTTTCCACATGTTTTTCCATTTTTCTCCAGTTTTTTCTGAGCCATTTCTCCATTTTTTCGGGCCTTAAATCAAATGGGGGAAGGGACCCGGGCGTCATTTAAGTAACGCCCCGTCAGGGGGCGTCATTTCTTTAATTAGCGATCGTCTGTTCGGTCGTCAATTCTTGTTCAATTCCGAACTCCAGAAGCACCCCTTCCTTTCCTCACTTACACTCCTTTTTCACTTGGGAAAGAGTTCCTATGGCTTCCTAATATTGAAAGGACACTTGGAGGAAGGATCCCCCTTTCCATCCTACCAAAACTAAGTTTTCTAATTTTTTATGGAATTAATTCCGAATTCCCTTCTTTCCTCATTTAATCTCTTTTCCACTTGGGAAAGGGTTCCTATGACTTTCCAAGGTTGAAGGGACACTTGCCTAAGGTTTATCTCTTCCAAATCCAACTAAAACATGTTTTCTTATTTTCTCTTGATTTAATTCCGAATTTCACTTCCTTTCCTCATTTAATCTCTTTTTCCACTTGGGAAAGGGTTCCTATGACTTTCCAAGGTTGAAGGGACACTTGCCTAATGTTTATCTCTTCCAAATTCCAACTAAAACATGTTTTCTTATTTTCTCTTGATTTAATTCCGAATTTCACTTCCTTTCCTCATTTAATCTCTTTTTCCACTTGGAAAGGGTTCCTATGACTTTCCAAGGTTGAAGGGACACTTGCCTAATGTTTATCTCTTCCAAATTCCAACTAAAACATGTTTTCTTATTTTCTCTTGATTTAATTCCGAATTTCACTTCCTTTCCTCATTTAATCTCTTTTTCCACTTGGAAAGGGTTCCTATGACTTTCCAAGGTTGAAGGGACACTTGCCTAATGTTTATCTCATTCCAAATCCCACTAAAACATGTTTTCCTAATTTCCCTTGGAATTAATTTCGAATTTCAACCCTATAAATAGGACTCCTCTCTCCCTTGTGTTAAGAGATCAAGATCAATTCAAGGGGAGGTGCTGTCGGACCAAAGGCTCAAGGAGGAAGACTCCCATGCACCTAAAAGCTTCATCCACGGAGTTCTTCTTCCTCTATTGAAGATTTGAAACCTCTACATCCACAGAGTTCTTCTTCCTCTATTGAAGATTTGGAGCCTCTACATCCATGGAATTCTACATCCTCTTCTTCCTCTATTGAAGATCTTGAAGCCAATTGGAGAAACCACTAAGCTTTCCCCCTCCTATCTCTTATTTTTCTTTAGTTAATTGCATGCATCATTATTCCATCTCTTCCTTTTATTTCTTTTTATCTCCATGTTGAGATCTCCTTAGTGCAACACTTGCACACCTCCCTATTTGCATATCATTCATCATATCTCCCATACCCTTTTGCATAGGGGTTTAAAGGCCAAACACCAATAAGGTGTGTTCATATCCATGCTTTCTATGTCCATATTTACATTTGGATTTGATGCTACACATCTTGGTTTCTAATCCATGTTTGTTTATTGGTGTTTGTTAATTTTGCAAGGGTAATCAATCAAGGAAAACTCTCTTCATCGGCCGGCCGATAGAAAGAGAAGGTGCACTCACAATCTCCCCCACATTTAAGGTATTTATATCGCGATCCCTCCATTGATTATTTGTTATATCCTTTGAGGCCCTCGCGTCTCTGGCGATCACATTCCCCTTAGCATCCTCGCATGCTCCCCTTTTCTCCCTCTTTTCCCATTCTTCTTCTATTCATTTTTTCTTTTTCCCTTTTAATTGTTCTAAGTGGATTTCTTAGAATCTACAAATTGGCGATCACGGTGGGACCACCATTGTTTTTCTTTGATTACCCTTCCCCCTTTGCACCCTCGGTGCAACTCCCTTTGTGCTCCACATAGCACTTTCCTTTTTGTTTTATCACTTGTGCATCGCGTGCACATCCCCCTCCCCTTATGTGATTGCTAACTTGTTGGTTTTTGAAAAATTCCACTTTCTTATCTCTCCATCTTTTTTAAAAAAAAAATTTGGATGCCATGCTTCATATTATGTTGATTGCTATGATTTGTATGGCCATGTGAGTGTTTTACCTTATCTTTCTTTGGTTTGGCTCATATCATGGTTCATACTTTCTTTTCTTTGTCTTTTGCATTAGGACTTGCATTTAGGGCATTTGGCTTGGGAGACCTCCTCTCTCTATATTAGGATTTCACACACCCCCTTGGTGAAGGAAGGACCCTCCATTGAGCATTCCGTCTCTTTGGATTGGAAATTCCTAAACCAAGCCTCCATAAGTCCCCGCACCCGTGGATTCCCTCACGGACGCCGGGCAGGTTGTACCCTTGAAGTTCCCGAGTTTAGTTGGCCTATACGTGGTGAGAGAGTGTTCCTAGTTGGCATTGAAGTAATCATATTGAAACTAGGTTCCTCCCTCGTGTGAATCATTCCAAATCTTTGTAAAAAATCATTAATTCACCAAGGTTCAAACATAAAAAAAATCAAGGTAACCATTCCAACTTGTGTGCTTCTTTGCAAATTATTTGCACATTAAATTGCTTACATAATGGCTTACTTTGATAGACAAAACAACATGTTCAATTCAATTAATGTTCATGAGGGTGATCAACCTAGCACATCTTATTCCCCTCAATTCCAACATGTTCAACATAATTCTCACCATAATTCTTTCAAAGGACCACGTCCTCACTCTTATGGTGTTGCCCGACCCATGGGCAATGTCCAATCCAATGGTCTTTTAATCCAATTGCGAGCCACTATTCCCTCGGGACCGTCTCCTCCCAATGATGAGAAGGTTTCCCAAATCATTCATGCATTAGATCATCTCACCCCTCAACAGATCCAAGCCCTTAAGGCCGCCATTGAGGGTGCATCTCATTCCTCTCCTCCTCCTTCTAATCCTACACGGGTGGCCCATCACCCACCTCCCTCTTTTATTCCTACACGGGTGGCCCATCACCCATCTCCTCCTATTCATTCTACTCGGGTGGCCCATCACCCGCCTCCTTCTATTCCTCCTCCATCACGGCCCCAAGGCCCATTTATTCCTTGCAATCCGGCCCATCCGGGTTCTTCCATGGGTCGGCCCGTTAATTCTTCTCCACGGCCTTTTTATACGGCCCCTCCTCCTTCAAGGCCCTATCAACCTTCGGTTGCACAGGTCACACCCCTCCAGCAAACTCTCCTTGACAAAATCACTCTTATGGAGGAACAATTAAAGAGGGTTACGAGCCCGCGGCCCGCTCCTCCTACTCCAGTTAATTCTCTTCACGCTTTCCTGGATGACATTACCAAGATGGAGAGTGAATGGAAAGATAGGAGAGATGATTATGACTTTGGCACTTCAAGCAATCAAGAGCCGGCAATTGAAGAATCTGAAGCAATGTATGATGATGAAGCTATGCAGGCATCCCTTCCGAGTTTCCTTAACTTCCCGCTTCCTCCACTATCATTTGATGAACCCCCTGCTCAGGACGAAGCTACCATCCCTGATCCAACCCCCGTTTCCGAGACCTCTTGGTGTTACGATGATGGGTCGATACTCCAATCACCCACACCGGCGCATCTTGAGTCTCCTCCCACTCCTAACACCGCTCGCCCCGTCCGGAGTTTTCCCCGCACCAAACCTCCACCAGTTATACCTCCCCCAGTTACATCAACCTTCATATCATCACCCTCCCCTGAACCTTCCATCAAACCTCCACCAATGACACCTCCACCCATTAAACCATTAACCTTCACACCATCGGCCTCCATTGAACCCACCATTAAACCTTCCCCAATTAACATCCCACCACTTCAACCCTCCATTACCCCTTTAACCTCAAAACCCTCCACTATGCCTATAACACCTATTCCACCACATAACCCTTCACCTTTACCCGTGGCTAATCCTGAGCAGGATTCACCCTTTTTTGCACTCGAGCCAATCCCAACTGCTTCCGAGCAAAGGGAGAAACTCGACGTGTTTATACCTCCGCCTCCACTTATCCTTTCTCCAACGCCTTTCATTACGCCCCCACCATTCATGGAGCCTTCCGCCTCTGCTTCACCTCCCTCTACTACTCGGAAGGGGAGTGCTTCTACAAACACTTGTGCCGAGGATGATCAAGAGCTGCGAAAGAAGAATTTGGCCATGGCCGCGCTATTCAAAATGCAAGAGTTCATTTGCCGGATGCCAATCCGGGTTATTGTGCCAGGCATGATTGAAGAGGCCAAGTCGCCGTCATGCCAAGCACTGATGCTGTGTAAGGGCCGGGCAGGGCACCCTCTGTTCCAACTTCCAAATCTTGAACCCCTGGGCAACATGATGCTTCTGAGCCCTACTTTCCAACTCCCTCACACCATTACTTTTCACCCTCCAAGGGAGTTGTCGTTTACTATTGAAGCTTCGTCATGGGCTTGTATTTCATCCATTAGGCCATTTGGCTGTATTCTTTCACTGCCGTGGAGGGGCAGTTATCTTGGTGCCGAAAGGCCTTCCGCTATTTCATCCACCTTCTTGTCTATCACATCTTTTCCATGGGCCATTCCCAGGGTTAGGAGGAGGATCTCGTCCTCTCGCCCTTCATATTCTCCATATTCTTTGCATCTCATTGCATTCGCGCATTCATTGCATTCATCGCATCCATCCCATTGCATGCATTTGCACCTCCTGCTTCCCGGGTTTCCAAACCCGTATCTTCCCCGCCTTCCGGCACCTCCGGATATTCCGCACTTCCCATCTTATTCATCTTCATCTTTTTATCCACTATCCCTGGGGCATCGCGTCCCTTTTCCTGCTATCTCCTTGGAACCTCCAGGAATTTTATCCCTCCTCTTTGGGCATCTCGCCCTTTCTAATTCTATTCCTCCGGAACCTCCGGACTTTCCCCTCGGGCATCGCGCCCCTTTCCATTCTCCTCCTCCGGAACCTCCGGACCTTTCTCTCGGGCATCGCGCCCCTTTCCACTTTCCTCCTCCGGAACCTCCGGACTTTCCCCTCGGGCATCGCGCCCCTTTTCATCTTCTTCCTCCGGAACCTCCGGACTTTCCCCTCGGGCATCGCGCCCCTTTCCATTCTCCTCCTCCGGAACCTCCGGACCTTTCTCTCGGGCATCGCGCCCCTTTCCACCTTCCTCCTCCGGAACCTCCAGATTTTCCCCTTGGGCATCGCGCCCCTTCTCATTTGCTACCTCGGAACCTCCGGATTTTCCTCCTGATCCTCCTTCATTCCTCTCTCTTGGGTATCGCGCCCCTTTCTATATTCTTCCTCCGGAACCTCCGGATTCTCCACCTGATTGTCTCCATCTTTTCCCCGGGCATCGTGCCCCTTTCCATTTGCTTCCTCCGGAACCTCCGAATTCTCCGTCTTATTCTCTCTATCATCTTCCAGGGCATCGTGACCCTCCTGATTTCATTCCCCCGGAACCTCCGGACCCTCCATCTTTCTTCCGATTCATCTTTCTACTCCTCCGGGACATCACATCCTTCATTTTCTTCTTCCTTTTCCATCATCTTTTTCCCTATTTCTCCCCAGGGCATCGCATCCCTTCTTTCAATATTCCTCCAGAGCCTCCGGATTCCTCCTATCATGATTCTCCTCCTCTGCCTCCGGACCCTCCGGATCCACCTCTTTCCATCTACCAATTTCTTCTTCTGATTCCTCCTAATTCTGGGTCTGACCCAACTTCTTCCACATCCACTGCCTTGGGCATCTGCCCTTTCTCCCATTGCTTCCGAGGCTTTAGTCCTCACTCCTCTTCTTGATTTTCTGCTTCTTCTGTAGACTGTTCCATGTGATCAGGGTCTCCGCGCCTTAGTGAGGGAGTTCTAGCCCTCGCCTCTTTTCCTTTTCTCCTTATTCGTCTGAGTCTGGTTTGAGCACCACTCATTCTTGTTAAGCCACTCCCAAAATCTTTTGCTTCCAATCCTTTTGACTGCCAAAGAGGACAAATCCCATGATGATCAACCTCGCCTCTGACAGCTGCTTCTACAAAGGTTGCAAGGTAACATATTAGCGTAAGTACGCATTTTAATGATATCATTTTCTCATTACTTCACGCATGATTTTCAAAATCAAGTGCTTCTTAACGAGATTAAGAGTGGTGTTTTAAACCTTTATCTTAAGCTTTTGTTTAATTGAAATCATTCTCAAAAGAGTCCTTTAGGCTTATTTTTTTTGCAGCACCTCTGGTTAATAAAAACCCGTGCTGGGAATTCAACATTCTTTCCCCGCTTGTTAAGAGTAACCCTTAGCTGGGCATTCCACACACTTCACGGCGTCCTTAGCCGGCTCCTTTGGTTAAACACCGTTGCTACCTTGGCCATGCCATGAGTATATCTGAAAGTCTTTTCTCTTCTTTACTCGGCCGCATGCAGGGGCAAGAGGTTGACGGATGAGATGACCAACCTTGGTAATCCCCAATACGAGAGGAGTCTCAAATAGGGGCAGTCTTGACCCAAATTAAATGAGTTTTCATGATATACATTTCGCCAAAAGGGCTATTATGAAAATCAAGTCAAAATTTCGATAAAAGCAAAAGTATGAATTATGGCATGTCAAGAGTGGCAAAGTCCCCGCAGGGAAAACCCTGGTCGTATGCATGTCGAGGGTCTAAAAATTAAAGGCACAAAGCCCCGGCACAACAGACTACCTCTTTGAAGGGAACACCTTGGAAGGAATTCAAGTCCCGATATCTCCCATCCTGCACAAAGTTTATCCTCAATTATTCTTCTCTTCTCCCTCCAAGACCGAATGTTTCTCGGGTATGGCCTTGGTAGGGGCACCGTTGATCAAAGACGGTCGGTTATAGGATGCCACTTTCAATGCACGTCCAGCTTTGGGCAGTTTTTAGCGAAAAGGGAAGGAACAAGGACCCCTAGCCAGTGGTTCAAAACACCCTTTGATGCTGCATTAACATTGTCTAAGCCAAAATCAAACAAAAATTGAATATTTCCTGATCAAAATCCAACAAAAATTGAATATTTTCAAAAATTCATAAAAAATCAAAATATTTTCAAAATCCACATAAAAATTCATATATTTTTCAAAACTCATAAAAATTTGCATATTTCAAAATCCAAAAATTTGCATTGTATTTTCTGATGGTGTTTTGCAGGAACAGCTTTGCAGAGACCAAAAACACGGGATGGGTCCTCTCTCTACTTATTGCTATCAATCTATTGATTCTTTCTCGATATTTTCATGACATGCCACCATGGGCATTTTTTTTGATTATCATCTCCCTATATCATTCTGATTATCATATCTCATGATTATTCATCTCCAAATCTTTTTTAATCAACTCCTGCTAATTTCATCTGATCACTCCGCCGATGGGCATTATATCAGATCTTGATCATTCATCTCCAAATCTTGATTAGCCAGATTGTCTCCTCATGATAAAACAACAAACAATGCTATGATTTGACTTATGCTATTCATGCCATATACATGCTATAATTGATGCTTTGATGATTGCTATGCTTAAATGCCTTCTTCATTGTTTGTTATCTTTTATATCTTGGCTAATGAATTTTTGAGCGCAGGATAAGAAGCTCTTGGTCCCGCCGACTGGGCATCATCATCAAAGTCCCACGGTGCTTGCAGCTCATTTCTCAGTTCCCATGCTTATTGATATCACCATCTCCCTGTATGCATTCTACTATATGTTACATATGTTACTAGATTATATCAAGGACCTTGTGGCTTTGGTAAATCTGGGATTTGAGTTCCCCTTCATCAAAAGTAATGATGATTCCAGAGAAGTCTTAGTCACACGGATAGGCCGTTGAGCCGTCCAAGACTGGGGACGATGGTTCCCTTTTTACGAGTTGGTGCGTGGATAAACGGGCTTCGGCTTAGTATCAGCTCGCAGAATTGGTTTCTTGACCCAGTCTGGGCAGTTTAACAATATTATCCTTGATTATATTATATTTTCATTTGTTATTTTCCCTTTAGCCCAGCATGCATTCATGTAGGACTTTGAATTAACGTTGGAAAATCATTCTGATAAGCTCATATTGAGAGTTGAATTGATCTTAATCTTTCTCGATATGAGATTTTCATTGTCGAATTGGATCCTCAGTTCGTTTTATCGCTGTTTTGGGTCTTTTCTCGAGAACTCCTGTTTGGATTTTTATCATCTTATTTTTTCAATCATTCCCCTTGATCCACCTTGGCTGCAGCACGTCCACATTGGCTGGTAACCGCTCCCCAATGGTGAAATCTACAGGTTTGTGACCTGGGGTACTTCCACCGCGCTGGAAGTTGATCATTTTATTTTATCTCCTTCGTGCACCGCGTGCACATCTCCCCTTTTATCCAAACATTGTTGATTTCGTTGGATTTCCCGAGATTTACTTCATCTCGAGCTTTTGATTTCATTCTCATCAAGTGATGTTGATTGCGTGTCTCATCACACCTTGGCATCTACTTTTCAGTTCGCTCTCACTTCATTCCATTCCATTCCATTCCATTCCATTCCATGTTGCTTCACTTCATTCTATTCTATTTCATTCCGTGTCACTCCCTTGCAAAGCAGATGCCAAGGCGGGGCAGCTGTAGACACACTAAAATTGACATCATTTTGAGCATATCTCCTATCGCACTGTGATGCCCCATTTGACCCTCAAATCGACTTATTTGAGTGATTTTCCTCCTTTTTATTGAATATCCAACTTCCCCAAGCTTTCCACATGTTTTTCCATTTTTCTCCAGTTTTTTCTGAGCCATTTCTCCATTTTTTCGGGCCTTAAATCAAATGGGGGAAGGGACCCGGGCGTCATTTAAGTAACGCCCCGTCAGGGGGCGTCATTTCTTTAATTAGCGATCGTCTGTTCGGTCGTCAATTCTTGTTCAATTCCGAACTCCAGAAGCACCCCTTCCTTTCCTCACTTACACTCCTTTTTCACTTGGGAAAGAGTTCCTATGGCTTCCTAATATTGAAAGGACACTTGGAGGAAGGATCCCCCTTTCCATCCTACCAAAACTAAGTTTTCTAATTTTTTATGGAATTAATTCCGAATTCCCTTCTTTCCTCATTTAATCTCTTTTTCCACTTGGGAAAGGGTTCCTATGACTTTCTAAGGTTGAAGGGACACTTGCCCAAGGTTTATCTCTTCCAAATCCAACTAAAACATGTTTTCTTATTTTCTCTTGGATTTAATTCCGAATTTCACTTCCTTTCCTCATTTAATCTCTTTTTCCACTTGGGAAAGGGTTCCTATGACTTTCCAAGGTTGAAGGGACACTTGCCTAATGTTTATCTCTTCCAAATTCCAACTAAAACATGTTTTCTTATTTTCTCTTGGATTTAATTCTTAATTTCACTTCCTTTCCTCATTTAATCTCTTTTTCCACTTAGGAAAGGGTTCCTATGACTTTCCAAGGTTGAAGGGACACTTGCCTAATGTTTATCTCTTCCAAATTCCAACTAAAACATGTTTTCTTATTTTCTCTTGATTTAATTCCGAATTTCACTTCCTTTCCTCATTTAATCTCTTTTTCCACTTGGGAAAGGGTTCCTATGACTTTCCAAGGTTGAAGGGACACTTGCCTAATGTTTATCTCATTCCAAATCCCACTAAAACATGTTTTCCTAATTTCCCTTGGAATTAATTTCGAATTTCAACCCTATAAATAGGACTCCTCTCTCCCTTGTGTTAAGAGATCAAGATCAATTCAAGGGGAGGTGCTGTCGGACCAAAGGCTCAAGGAGGAAGACTCCCATGCACCTAAAAGCTTCATCCACGGAGTTCTTCTTCCTCTATTGAAGATTTGAAACCTCTACATCCACAGAGTTCTTCTTCCTCTATTGAAGATTTGGAGCCTCTACATCCATGGAATTCTACATCCTCTTCTTCCTCTATTGAAGATCTTGAAGCCAATTGGAGAAACCACTAAGCTTTCCCCCTCTTATCTCTTATTTTTCTTTAGTTAATTGCATGCATCATTTTTCCATCTCTTCCTTTTATTTCTTTTTATCTCCATGTTGAGATCTCCTTAGTGCAACACTTGCACACCTCCCTATTTGCATATCATTCATCATATCTCCCATACCCTTTTGCATAGGGGTTTAAAGGCCAAACACCAATAAGGTGTGTTCATATCCATACTTTCTATGTCCATATTTACATTTGGATTTGATGCTACACATCTTGGTTTCTAATCCATGTTTGTTTATTGGTGTTTGTTAATTTTGCAAGGGTAATCAATCAAGGAAAACTCTCTTCATCGGCCGGCCGATAGAAAGAGAAGGTGCACTCACAATCTCCCCCACATTTAAGGTATTTATATCGCGATCCCTCCATTGATTATTTGTTATATCCTTTGAGGCCCTCGCGTCTCTGGCGATCACATTCCCCTTAGCATCCTCGCATGCTCCCCTTTTCTCCCACTTTTCCCATTATTCTTCTATTCATTTCTTTTTCCTTTTAATTGTTCTAAGTGGATTTCTTCTTAGAATCTACAGACCTGTGTGGGGATGTTTTTTTGTTGGGTTTATTTTATTGGGTTTATTAGGCGTGCCAGTCACCGGAGTGACGATTCATTGTGTGCTCGACCTGACTCAGTCAGTCGATTGTGATATTCGTGTCAGGACCATGAGTCCGTCATACCATAAAGGCTATGACGTTAATTACGTCCTTCCAAAGAAGGACAACCCTTGATTAATTGCCAAGAAAGGATGTCTCGGGGGCAAAATGAGATACGACTATTACGCTAACTCCGCTAACGGGATTCGAAATATGCATAGAAAACCGTGCTACGCGGGACATGATAACGGTGTTATGGCACAAACCCGGCAGCATGTCCCCTTGTCTGGGGCTATGCCAAAGGGAAATATAGGTCATTCACCCACGAAATGTTGGGATGGAAGCCAAAAGAGAGGCGGGCATAGCCCTGGATCCAAAAGGATTTGAATGTGACGGGACAGTGTCCGCTACCATGTCGTTTGTTGTTATTCCCCTTAAGGGACCATTGGAGGACATGCAGTGGCAGAACTCTGAGGGTCAGCGGGGTGACAAAAGAAACCTCGTATTCGGTATAATGTAGGGGTAAAACCCCGATTAATGTATCTCCCGTGGATCTGGATGAAGAACCATGATTCCCTCGTAAAGCGATGAAGGCTGGCATGAAGGTTGACAGGAATGGGACATTTGGGTTTGGACTGGATTTGGGTCTAATGGGATTGTTAAGACATCGGGTTTGGATGGCAGCTGTTAACAAGACGGAACGGCGCGGATAGGAGTCGGCGCGAGGGGGATCCCGGCGCGATGGGCAATCGGCGTGGCTGGAAATATAGGTAGATGGCACGGTAGGGCATATGGCGCGGCAGGTTCCCGGTGCGCCCTTCACCCGGCGCGAGTTTGGCGCCGGGAGGAGGTGGCGCTGGGAGGTGATGGCGCCGGGAGGCCGTTTTGTTGGTTTTCTTCTGATATTATGAGGGGTTCTTATGAGTTCAAGGGGATCCTCTGTATTCAACGGGGATTCCATGGCAATAATTGGGTGAGATAGAAGATGGGGGTGGATTCATTCACCAGGGGGTCCGAGGAGACAGTGTAACTGTAACGTATATCCCCTGTGGCGACCAAGGTGTCATGAGATGATATAGCTCAGCCCTTTGCCACACAGATGGGGGCTAAATGCATAATTCCGGTGAAAACATTGCACTATGTGACCGAATAACCCTCTGAACGAATTTTGACAGCACCTCCCCTTATTTTGGGAGTATGCCAAAAGGGTATTATAGGTCATCCACTCACGAACTGTCGGAGTGGAAACCAAAATAAGAGCCGGGCGTAGCCCGAGATCCAAGGGATCCTCCATCTTATGGGACATTGTCCACTTATTGTGGGACTTATTGATATCCCCCGTGCAGCCAATGGAGAACATACAGTGGCATAACTCCATAGGCCAGTGGGGCAGTAGAATGTAGGGGGGTTAACACCATTGATTTAGTTCCCATGGGCTTGAATGAAAGACTGTTGCTTCTCTCCGGGGTGATGGGATTTCATGCTGAGTGGTTAAACAGCTCGGGGGCTCCTAAGGGCATCGGCACGGTAGTGTTTCGGCGTGGTTAGCTTTCGGCGCGACGGAAAACACAAAGGGGGCATTGGCCTCGGCGCGATGGGTGGCATTTAGGGGGTCTCGGCGTGAATGGCCAATCGGCATGAGTAGCTCTCGGCACGAAACTCGCGCCGGGAGAGGGTCGTGCCGGGAAGGGGGTCGTGCCGGGAAGGTCGTGCCGGGAGGCCGTTAAGGGGGGCGATAGAAGGTTTCTGAGGGTTTTGTGAGGCCGAGGGTTCTGGGGGTTTGGAAGGGTTTTGAGAGGCTTTGTTCAGGACTTTAGTGGGGGGGTTTATTCACGAGCTTTCAGATGGCGACTGGTGATGGTTTTGGAAGAAATCACCCCGAGGAGAAGATGGCTTTCACTCCGGAGCCTCACTGGGAGCCAGGTTATCGATTGAATCATGTGAGCTTTGATACGAACATATCCCTCGCCATTTCACGAATGAGAGGCCATGAGATGGACTGTCTCAGGCTCTCATCGTGATCGTGAGGTTGAAAATACAGAGACGATGCAATAGAAATCACTCATATAACCTGAGGGGTAAGCATACAGTAGAACCAAATCTATTCACATCGACTATTGAATACAGCAGATTGCAGAGAGGCAGAGAGAAAGAGAGATAACTCCAGAACTTCATACTTCGTTTTATTGCAGAGGATGCATACATTCAGCACAGAAGGAAAAAGCAGACTGCGAGAATCTAAATACAGAGGATGCCCCTTGACAACCGGGCTACACTGGCAGTTGATATCATCAGAAGAACAGCGCTCGGAAGCAGACTAAATAAAAGAAAACAGACTCAAACAAAAGACGGGGAAGGGAGAATATAGCCCCTTAGGGCATTTGACAGACGACCCCACCTTGAATCCTCTTCCCCGGGCTTCTGCTGCTCTCTCCCCCTCTTCAGATCCCTTTCAGCGGGCTCTCGTGTCTCTTCTTTTTTTTTTAGAGTGGCTGCTCTGGCTTCGATCACTTCTCTGCTCTTTTCTCTCTGGCTTCTACCGCTCTCTTCCTTGTGCTCGAAGCAAGGTTTATATATATAGAGGGTGTAGCGACCCGGATTCCGGATACCCGGTGCACCCGGTATAAATACCGAATACACGTGATACCACATGGGACCCGCGAGGCCTCCCAAGTGCGGAAAAGCGCCGAAGGGAAAAAGGAGCGTGTGGAATACATTGAAGCCAACAGATATAACAGTAAGCAATTAAATTTCATTACATTGGATTGCTAAAGTAGCAGAAATAAAATTACTTTTTCATTAATAATTTTAATAATTACAATTATACACCAGAGTCCAGCCCAAAGGAAAGACAACAAGTCTAACACAGTATAGTCTGACAGAAAGAACGTACACAGGGGTCGGGAGAAGCCTGACGCAGGTATAGTTGGTAGCTACAACAACGCACTCCACCAGAGACAGCAGAGGCAAGCGGCGAAACCCACCTGAAAAGCAGGGGTGAGTCTCTAAATAGAAACTCAGTAGGGGTCACGCGGATCCCCACTGGAAAAACGCACAGTGCAACGGAAGCAACAAAAACAACGAGTGCAGCAAAGCAGGAAAAGCTACACTACAAAGTTGTAAATAGAACAGGTACAGCAGGAGTAGGGAACATGCAAGAGAGGGGAGCTCAACAACAAAGAAGAGCGAGGCCGTAAAACACAGAACAACGGCCACCGAGGAGAACTCGGCACCCTAAGCTACTCCAAACGGCAACAGACGGTCGACCCCAAACTCACGCAGTAGGGTAACCTAATCCGTCAGCCCAAAACGAAGGCGAAGGCAGACACCGACGCCAAAAACACAGACAAACACGACTGGAAACATCGTGCACACAGCCCCACGCATGACTAGAACGTCATGCAAACGACAGAATACCGACCTCGAGTACGGCCACAAGAGGGCAACTCGCAAAGGTCACAGCGCACAAGAAAACGCGAGAGTCACAGCACCGAGTGACAGGAGCACCCTCCTCCCAGAAGAACAGCCAGAAGCGTCCATTGACGACTTACACTGCGCCACAAGTGTCATGTCACTCAAGGACAAGACACACCAAGAACCAGGTCCGAGGAACAACAGTTCCAAGGAAACAAGGTACCACAGCACGAAACTACAGCACCAACTGCGAGTGACTAGTCAGGGCCACACCCGTCGGCGCAAGTCCCCAGTCCCTGACCACGTGTGCACACACCGACCTCTACCTAGGTCAGGCCTCTAGCTAGTATTCCCCTCGGTAGGACGCTACCGTTGGCCGGGGCCCACGGAACTAGCTTAAGAACCGTACGTACCAAACGCAACAGGAAAACCCCTCCACCACTCCCGGTGGGTCGGCAAAAGCCTAGGGCTACAACTAGTGGAGGCTCACAAGGCACAGACTCTGAAACACAAGTGCTAAAGCACAGACAGTCTAAGAAAAGCCCTGTCTCATGCACCACAAAGCACCAAGGCAGCTAGACAACCGCCAACAGACTCAGGAGCAGGCAACTAGACCTACCACGCAACGATCCTTGAGTCAAACGATTCAACGGCAAGATTGTCACAAACAGCGGAACAAACCGCCAATCGGTCTAATCCTAAGCCAGCAAAACAACGCTCCGCCGAAAACGACACACGGAGACCTGAGGGAAACACCAAAAACCCTCCGATACGCCTGGACACACAAACCGAGGTAGAACAACACCCCGAGACATCCAGAAGCAGTGTCTCGAGCCGGGCACAACCACCGAGACACACAAGGTCGCCTGTCAACCCCTGGGCCACCCCGGGCTGACCGAAACCAGACCAAACACAAGCAAAGGTCACACGTCAACCACTGGGTCACACCGGGTTGACCTGAACCCAACAACAATACAAGCAAAAGTAGGATAAACAATACTACCGCAAGTAAGAAGACTCCTGGCCACCTTACAACGTAGTCTTAGCCCTCATAGGACGTCAAGAAACATCCACGGGATAACGGGCAAACCACTAGGACAAGCCAAGACAAGCTAAAACCAAAACACGGAAAACGGAGCACAAGGGATGTAACGCGCCACCCCTAGGCCGCCACAAGCAAATAACGGTCTAGACCACGGCCGTCACACACCAAACGACGGTCAGACGACAGGCCGTTGTTCACACCACCTGACCAACTCTAAGACTCAAAACACACGGGCCAAGTAACGCACTAGACTAAGCGCATTACAGCCAAACGACGCACGGGAGCAGGCGCGTTATTCGCAACGTGCACAGCCACCCACAACGAAAGCGAAGCAACGCGCAACGCCAGGCGCGTTACACACAAACGACGTGGCAAGGGGGACGCGTTAGAGCCAAATGACGCGCAGGGGCCTGCGCGTTACTCTCAACGGCACAGCCACCCTCAACCCAGCGCAAAACAACAAACGACGGCCAGAAGCAAGCGCGTTATAACACAACGACGCACGGGGGCACATCCGTTACTACCAACGGGCATAGCCACCCAAGCTCGGCCAAAATAGAATGTAACGGCCGGGGGCAGGCACGTTACACTCAAACAACGGATAGGGACAGGCGCGTTATTCTCAACGGCACAGCCACCCATACCCGACCAAAATAGAATGTAACAGCCAGGGGCAGGCGCGTTACACTCAAAATAACGGATGGGAACCCATTCGTCGGGGGAACCGCCTCAACGGTCAAACATCGGTCAAACAAACAATAACGGCCAGGGCAAGGCGCGTTACACCGGAAGTGACGCGCCAACCTAGGGCCGTCACTCACCTAGAAGCAAGAAAGCTCAAAACCCTCAAATGAAGTAGCGGTCAGTCGTAGGGCCGTTACATACAAGTGGCGGCCACTGGAGTGACCGTTACATCGGTCACGGCGGGAAAACAGAGGAACGGCCAAACCGGCCCGTTCCACGCCCCATTCACGCCGAAACGCAGGGGAGACAAACCACAACGACAAATAACAACCTCAGGGGACTCAAAACCCCACATGCAAGCTCAAAAACGCACGATTCGGGTGATTTCATCGAATCGACCCTAAGTGGGTCACCGAGGTTCCCGGGCTTCTACCGGCCTCGAATGAACACCAAACCACACGAAATCAACGTGGATGTGATCCTAACATCCCTGCGGTCAGTTAGAAACTAACTACGCCGCAAATGGTCACCGTTTATCGGCCGACCCTAAAAACCACGAAAATCACGGTTTAGGCAAACCAAGCCCAAACTCGACCGTTTCCTTGCCGAACGCCGTGCAATGGCAGGGAAAACGAAGAGGACGAAGTGAGGATCAATCACCCTACCTCCACCGAAGAAACCGTGCCCCGAAGGGACTAAACCACGTCGAAATCCACTCGCGAACCGATTTCACCGGCTTTGAATCCACCGATCGGGATCGCGCCAGAATCGATCTGATCCTCGCCCCATCGCGCACCTCGACAACTCCACCTCGTCGTCACCTTACCCACGAGCGTCTCCGTCTGCAGCCGGAGCCGGAAGGGGGAGAGAATGAGAGGGAACGGGAGAGAGAGAGTGAGATCGAGAGAGTGAGGAGAGAGAGAGAGGAAAAGAGAATAAAAAGAAAAGAAATTAGGAAATTTTCCTAATTTTCGAAAATGCGCCGAAAATACACAAATTCAGAAAAATACGTAAAAATAGTTGAAACGACCGGCTCGAAGAGTACATCGTCGTTGTAGCATCCACGAGTTCGAGAATTGACAAACAAACTCACCGTAGGGTTCCGTAACTAGTACGTGAGAAAAACCCACACGGCTCGTCAAACTCAACGCGGAAGCCACAAAAGTGAACCGAAACTCAACGAAACCAATCCAAAATAGATCCGAAAGATCCAACAAAAATCCCACAAGACCTGCAAAGGATCCAGCAAATATCTACCAAGGATCCAGGGCATTACAGAGGGTGTGGCCCTGTTTCCATCGGTGTGTAGGGGAACCGGCGCGCTGATTGGTGTTTGCGCGCCGATTGCGATCCCGCGCCGGTTTCATTTCGTGCCGGTTGACCTCCGTGCCGGTTCACTCCCGTGCCAGTTTCAGCTCATTTCTTAGCATCTTTTGGCCCATTTATTTGTTTAGGCCCATTTGTGCTCATTTCTCATTTTGTGAGGGTTGACCCATCGATTGACTTGTCTTGCTGTCCGAGCTTTTATCTTGTTTGTTCGGGGATGGTCCCGAGCCTTCTATGAGCTCTTGAGTCTTGTTTCAGTGGCTGTTCATTGGAGCCGAGCGTCTTTTCTTTTCTTCTCTTTTGCTTTGTTCTTCATCTTTGTTCGGCTTCTGTCACTCCTTTCCTTCTTTCCTTTTCTTATCGGCATAGGGGTACTTCGACCAGGGCTCCATACTTGCAAAAGTAAAAAGTTTAAGAAATGTTAGAAATATTTTCAGTGTCAACAAATGCCCCCACCCGTAGGTGGCGCGAAAATATTTTAAAATTATTTTATTTTACAGTTTCTTTCAGTTGTTTGTTAAACTGTTAAACAGTGTAAACAGGATCATGTTTGTCTATGTAACACAAAATTTTCAGGCTTTCGTTATCAGATTGTACTGTGCCTACCAGAAGGGTTCGCTAGATCGATGATCTCCGCTCACTTGGATTCGACCTGATCTGGTACGAGACGGGCTTGGATCAGCTCAACTGAGTCTTATGTCTGAGGTCATTTTGTGACTTTTTGTTTGGCCGAGTCAAAATTTCTTGAATGTTTTGACTATTTATCCTATATATTTCAACTCGTAGAACTACTATTTCATCGATCTGAAGACATGAATTAAACTTTTCAGAGATAGGTGGTTGAGTCGCACAATTCAAGTAATTTGATGACATTTTTGTTCTTGAAATTAATTTTTTATGAAATTTTAGATTTTTTACTTTTGATTTTGACTTAACATTGAGAAAGGTAAAATCTGTCATGTCAATTGTGGTCCATCAGCATCGGGTTCATTTTGGCCCGGTTCGATTGGACCAACGCATGTCAATTGATATCCTAGAACCTTACAGTCCAATAAGGGCATAGCGAGGATTGACCAGTCCACAGGAACATCAGTGCGGGCGTTTCGGATGCCAGATGACTCTCCAACAATCGAACGTTGTTCTCATCGTTATAGGTAACTTTTTCGGCGGTGACGATGTCATACTCACTATGTCAGGATCTTCGTCTCGAGATTACACTTCCTGATTAAATGGGAGCACAACGAAAAACTTTACTCACGATTAAGGAGGCGTTATCTCATGACTTACGTCTTTCTCCGTTAAGGAACAGACTCCCATCGCCAGGATGACCTATAAATAGGTCTCCGGACACACGTAGAAAGGATACAGATATATACGCCTACACGTAGAGACAGACGGAGACACCCACACATAGTAATCTAATCAGACGCACAGAGGAAAATGAGAGAGAGAGGAAGAAGTAAGGTCCCGAGCACGTCCCGTGCACAGTGAGCACTCGTCGGACCTGGCGATCACCTTCAAGAATTTGACTCCAGCCTCTAGGCTTGTCTGCTCTACTCTCACGCTCTCTCTCTTTATCTCTTGTTGTTTTCCTCCTCAGCATGACTCTAACTTAAATATCGGAGGGTTGTCCCCTAGGGTAACGTCCATGGCTCTTTCTGACATCATCTTTCTAGTGTTTGTAGGCTTCCACGGGTGATTGGATGTCCTTCCCCAATTAAATAAATCTTAAAAATATGGTACGGGATCTGGGAGATCATTTTTCTCCTCTACAGGTATAATATATAAATTACGTAAGCCAATATATAATCGTATGATTTTAATTAATTTACAAACATTGTATCATTATTTAAATACTCAATAAATCAATAAATTTGGAAATAGAGTTTCATGCTTTTCATCTATGAAATGTCAGATTCACGGCTAATGTTACGTCACAATATCATTATAATAATTTTAAATTTAAATTAATTTTTAAATGTTACAGCATTATTTAAAAAAATGGCTAGATTATGTTGGCCACATGGGAGGGATTGCTGTTCGAGCGTGCGCACGCGTGAGGACAAGTCAGCACGCCATAAATGCACACACGATGGGGAGAAGGAAGGATGGGCAGGAAGACGTCCGTGCATTCCTTTTTCTTTCTATTTTCTCCTTTCCCCCCCTTTTTTTTGATCTCTTTTCTCCCCCTTCCTTCTTCTATTTCATTTGGCCCATTCATATTTGGCCCATTCTCGTATGGGCCCTTTTCCTTTCTTCTTCTTTTTTATCTTTGGGAGTCGACGCCCCGGCATCGGTGCATTGACACACTACTGTGGGTGATAGATTTTATTTAAAATATTTATTATTGATTTATTTTGTTTATCTATTAAAGGTTTATTTACGTAGGGCGTGCTAGTCACCGGAGTGACAAATTTATTATGCGCACCGTCTGACTAATCAGTCGATTATAGGTGATCGTGTCGGGACCCAAAATTCGCCGTACCATAAAGGCTACGGCGTTAATTACATCTCTCCAGAAGAGAGAAAACCTTTGATTAATCGCCAAAATAAAGATGCCATGGGGCCCGTGGAATGTATACAAGATGTGATTGCATACAAGCACACAGTATGGTAGTATTTATTTATTAGGTCGGCTCCCGGTACAGGGCGGAGAACCTAGGTCCGAGGACCATCATCACACATAGTGAAAGCCTTCGACCGGGCGTAACCCGACTTTCTGCTAATCACCATTCGATATACCGGAGAGTTAGATCATGTAAGCATGCAAGGTGTTAGTATTTAGTTTTATTGTTTATTGTTTATTCGGTCATTTATTTGTAAATTTATGGAAGACTTTGGCAATCTCTGTCACTCGCAGGGCTGTCGATTAGTCGTTATCTTTTTTATTTTGAGACTGCACATAGCATTACGGTACGTACATATGGGCCCATGAGGTGGGCCGAGTATGACCGTATCCGGACAGACTCGTGTATCATCGGGACAATGTATGCCAGGGTAAGACAAATTTGATATTTGAGAAATGAGAGGACGCTGTTAAAACCCGATCAAAACGAATTAAATTCAACGGCTTATCGGCTCAGGACAAGGTCATGACGTGGCCATAATGGGGTTAACCCCGAGATCCAGGGACGACCTGTGAGGGGGTCATCAATATTCCCATGCCTAGGGTCTAGAGGAGGTGAGAGCTCCGGAGTGGACACGGTCATGTTCATTATTCTTCATTTGTTCTTGTTATTATTATTTTTTAAATGCATGAATGCACTTTATTTATTATTTATTTATTTCTTTTATTTTATTATTTTCTTTTATATTGGATGCATACATTTTTTATTGACATTTATTTGGCATTTATTCATTCATTATTTTCTTTATTATTTATTCATCACTTTTATCCCTTTATTATTATTATTATTATTATTTAGCCATCATTTGTTTATTATGCATTTCTCATCACTCATTTTTTATTGTTCCACTTATTTTATTTTTTTTACATTGCATGCATACACATTTTTTTTATTAGCATTTGTTTGATTATGGCTCATTTAGTATTCTTTTATCATTATTATTTATTATTCTTATTTTATTCTTATTTTATTCTTATTTTATTATTCATTTATTACTTCTATTTTTATTATTATTATTTTGTCATTTATTTGGCCATTATTTATTTATTTTGTTTTGTTGCTATTATTATTTATTATTATTATTATTTTATTCCCATTCTTGCAAATGGTCAAAATGTCCTGACAAAAATCCGGTAGCATCTCCCTTAGGGCCGGAGGGTTGCGAGGGATAAGTGGAGATCCGCCCTTGATGACGGACTCCTAAATGCCGGGAGGCCAAACACGGCGACCGGCGGACCCAAATGGATGGAGACCCCGAGGGCAAGCCTACGAGGGGTACCGATGTCCCACAGGCCTTTAATCGTAAATTCGACAAACACCCGAACGGACGGTCCCCGAGTGCTAGCCTACAAAGGGTTTCTATGTGTCCATGGGTTATCCAAATCGAGACAGTGTTCGCCATTAAGGCGGTTTAATATTCACTCGGAGAGTGATCATTTAAAACAGCGTGAGAAATAGAGCCTTAAAACAGCGCGGTTGCGGTTAGACCGGCATGGGGAATAGTTTATTCAAATCCGGCGCGATTGAACGTAGGTATAATGTTAAAACGGCGCGGGGTAGCGTAGGTGTAGGGATTAAAACGGCGCGATGGGGGAAAAGGCCTTAACCGGTGCGCCCCACCAAGGGCGCGCCGAATTTGGGCGCGCCGGATGGCGACCGTTTAAAAAACTGTGAGAATGAGTGTAAGGTTAATCCGGCGCGGGGGGGTACTGCGCCGTATTAGGGCGCGCCGGATTAGGACTGCGCCGGGTAAGTTGATTTTTGAGATATTTTGAGTATTTTTTGAGTTTATTTAATTTATTAAGATGCATTGGGTTGATTGATGAGTGAATTGAGGTCCAGGATGCCCGTGAGATAGGGTTGAGACTCGTGCGAGGTTCATACTCGAGGACGAAAGTTCAATGTTTTAAAAACATATCTTATTAAGCCCGAATTATGAGGGCAAACAGTCAAACATATCTGACGAAATTTTGGCAGCACCTCCCCATCTCTGGAGGGTTGCGGGGGGAAAGCGGAGGCATACCCATGGATGGAGTAAGCTCCTTAACACCGGGTGGCACGACGGCGTCCGGCAGACCCGAATGGATGGAAGACCCCGAGGGCTAGCCTACTAGGGACAAAAATATTCCATGGGCCAAGTCGCAATTGAGAGAGGGACGACCAGTAAGGAAGGAAACCCCGAGGGCTAGCCTACGAGGGGCACACAACCCATGGCCACCACCATTCCCTTCGGGACAGTGGGTTTAGTGTTGGGTGATAAACCCTATTAATGTTCACCCGGCAGCTCACAGAGATACATGTCATCGAGAGACATGACTCTGTGATCCAATGGTGACTAGAAACATCGATGAGGGATGTCCCCTCTCCCCGGCCACCAGACTCCTCGAGAAGAACGGTCACACACAATGCGTATGCAGAACGCACTCAGCTAATAAACCGGCTATGATTAATTATATCTATAGATGTATACATAGGAGTTAGTTAGGTTAGCAAAGGGATTATTGAATTAGCATTCAGAAGGCAACGATGCCAGGAAACCATGTGTTCAACTTATAAGGGCGGCCTCATCCCCTTCGGTTCATGATTAGGAACGGAAGGGAGACAAGAGAACAGCCCTAGGATCAACCAGGGAGGCACACATACATACACCTCTGGCGATGAAACCCTCGACATAGTGATGAAAACCTGATACGACATTCCATTGGAAAGAAGCCCCGGGGAGAGGGGGGAGATTGTTGTAGCCCTTTTGGGATAACCACGGGCACATTCAACACCGACGAGGAAGAAATCCGCACGATGAAACACGAAAGTGATCATCTAAACATTGAATGCAGCCAAAGGAAGAAATGGGTGAAAGAGGGCACAGGGAAATGTTATTATGCTCAACATCAAACATTACTATCAAGAAGAGGCCATTACAACATTCATTCAACATGGCATGGCGCAACTGCTCAGAAGCCGGCCTCTGCTTACACAAACGGGTATAAGACCCAACTCCAGAAGAGGAAGAAGCAGAGGAACGAAGAGGAAGACAGGCTCATATCATCGCCCCTTCGACTGTACTCATTTACAGGAATATCGCCCAAAGAAAATAGAAAAAAGGGGGAACGGGGAAATCGCCGGAACCCACCTAAAACCTTTGCCACAGAAAACAAAGTATCGGACAAGGGCCTTCCTCTCCGACTTCGGGCCTCCTCAGACAGACCGACAGAGCGATGGTGGCTCTCCGAGGCTCACTCTCAGAAACCCTGCTTCTTTCCCAAGCTTTTCCCTCTCAGGCGATTGGCTACCCTCTCCGCAGTCCTTTTTTCTTCTTCTTCGATATTTCCCTTCTGCTCTTTTTTTATTCGGCCGATGATTGGCTTATATAGCCTGGCCAATGCGTCTTCTCCGGCGTGAGAAGAGCGCGCCGAAGAAGCTCCCAAGTTGCATTTGCGCGCCGGGTAAGGGGGCGCCGGGAAGTGGAGCACGCCGGATAAGGGCCTCCCCTTGCTTTTGCGTGCCTGGTAAGGGGGTGCTGGGAAGTGGGGCGCACCAGATAAGCTTGTTCCATCGCGTTTCCTCGGGTGTGAGTCAGACCGTGGACCTCGGACTAGCTCCGGGAGTTGTCCTGATCCTTCGTCTCATCGCAGCTTCACAAAACCGCTACGAGAAGTATTGGTAAAGCCTTCGGGTCGCCGAACGGCCAGTTCCGGAACCATTTGTACCTTTGGTTCGGACACTCGGGTCTTCTGCTGACATGGCCTTCAACACTGTGATTTGTGCTGCCGGGCCAGCTTCACTTGTATTTGTAGCTTTTTGATTGCTCCTTCGGGGATGGTCCCGAATATTCATCTTTTGTTCGGCTTCCGCCATTCTTTTGCTTCTTTTCTTTCTTTTCTTCTCTGTCGGCACAAGAGCATCCAATTAGAACCTAAGACCTGCATAAGCAGAAGTTAGAAAAATCAGGAATATTTTTAGTGTCAACAACTACTTATCAGTGAGCAAATTTTTTCATTTTTCTTTTTAAAGTGCCAACACCTTGCCCTTGGAGGAGCACTATTGTGCTCTCCTGCTCTTAGCCGCCGCCACCCTGTCTGTCGGGTGCCACTACTACTTCGCCAACATGTTGTTACTCCTTGCTGCCGATGCCCCTACTCACAGTCGTCGCGGCCCTGTCTGTCACGCACCGCTACTGCTCGTCCTCTCCCTGCTACATTTGTGTGTGTGTGTGTGATTGTGCTACGTGGAAGGGAAGAGCAGGCCACTGTCGGTGTAATGCCCCAGATTTTTTTCGGATATTTTTCGGATGTAATGCCCCGGATATTTTTCGGATCATTTTCGTGGGTCTCGGAGTGTATTTTATGCTTTACACGTGTTTTTCCCTGATGTGCCTTCGGAACTCTGTGCAGGACAAACCGTGGCGTTCTCTGACTCCGGGACAATACCACTGCATTGTGTTCCTTCCGAGGATCGCGGAGGTAATTTTTCGTAATTTTCTGAATTTCTACAATTTTTGAGTTTTTCTACATATTAACCCTTTTTCTCTTTCCCCCTCTCATTCTCTCTTTCTCACTCTCTCTCATCTCTTTCTGTCCCCCTCTCCCCGGGCGGCCGACGGTGGCAGAGGAGGGCGAGGCGGCGATGGCGGGAGGCGAGGAACGGGGAACAGGTCGAGGATCGAGGTACGGTGGCGCGTGGAAGCTCGGCCGCGGGTTTGTGGAGCGGCGAGGGTTTCACGGCGTTTTCTTCGTGGATCGGCATCCACGGCGCGTCGTTTCTTCGGTGGAGGTAGGGAGATGGACCCCCAGCTCGTGCATTTCCCTTCCCGCAAGTTTTGTAGGCCGCGGTGAGCTGAGCGGGCGTATTTGGGGATTTTTGGAAAAAACCCATGTTTTAGGGCTTGTGGGCTGATCTAAAGTTTCATCGCATTTTTGGCCGATCCGAGGCCATAGATGCATGCTAGGGGCTATTTGGGGGCTTCCCCCTTATTTTCCCCCTCTCCCGTGGAGGTATGGGGGCACGGTGAAGTTTTTGGTTCTTTTCCCGCCGTTTCACCGCCGGGACGGTGTGGCGGTCGTTCCAGTGACCGCCACAGCGTGTGACGCCCCAGGGTGGGTGCGTCACAGCCTATTATTTTGCCAACTGGGTGGTCCGTGGGCCTGACGGTCCCACGATAGACCGCCAGGACGTGTGACGTGCCTAGGTTGGACCTTCAGAGTGACGATCCGACCATTGGCAGTTGGCCGTTATGGTTTTGACCATTAAGGGGGGTCAAGGCCTCTGACGCACCCAAGGTGGAGCGTCAGAGTCTTATGACGCCCCTGTGAGGGAGCGTCAGAGAGGACGCGTCCCCACCTTCTAACGCACCTGGGTTGGAGCGTTAGAGTCTGTGACGCCCCGAGGGGTGTGCGTCACAGCCAGTTTTATCTCATCTTCTGACGCACCTGCGTTGGTCCGTCAGAGACCTTGACGCCCTGGGCGGTGTGCGTCACGGTTGGTTTCTGCTCCTCTTCTGACGCACCAGGCTAGGCACGTCAGAGACAGTGACGCACCAGGACTGGCGCGTCACAGCTGGTTTTGCACTGAGTGTCTGACGCTCCTGAGCTAGACCGTCAGGGTGCTGTGATGGCCTATCCTTGGACCGTTACAGCTGTGACGGCCCAAAGATAGACCGCCAGGCACTGTGTTGTGCCGAAGTGGTTCTTCGTGCTTGTCGGGATCGTTTCACGTGATGTAGGTCCCTGGTCAACCCAGTTGGGACCCAGTGGCCGACCTGCGGTCTCGTGAATGTCCCAGACACCCCGAGGGTTGTGTGTCCGTGTTTTGAGGGTGTTGGGAGGACCGTTCTACATCGTTTAGCGTGCCCATGGGTTTGAGAGTTAGCGTGACTCCTCATTTTTCGGGCTTTTGTATTACGCTGACCGAGTCACCGTGTATCAGTGTGTGTGCGGTGGGGTCTCCCCCGCATGTCGTGAGTTTTCCTGGAAGATGATTCCCGAGTGGGCCGTGTGGTTGGCCTTGGACTGCGAGTCCAGTTATCGGCATGGCGGCATGTGCGCTGCCCTGGGAATCGTGCTTCTGTGCTTTTCGCGTGGGCCTTGTGTGTGGCGTTGGACTGCGAGTCCAGTTGCCCAGCCTGGGGCTGGAGGGTCCCCGCTTTTCTCTGAGAGTGGGATTCAGTTTGGCGGCCTGTGAGCTACCTTGGGAACCGTACTCCTACGTTTCTGTGTGGCCGAGTGTGTCGCCCGTGGATTGTGAGTCATGTTTCTTCTCCGACCGTGGTCACTGTGCGATGGTGCTGGTACGTGGGACGGTCCCCGTACTTCGTCGGGTTCGGACATTATTTTCTGTTGACTTGAGAGTCTACTCCTTCAGTGACCCTCCACTAGTCGTAGCCTGGTTACACGCGTGTGGTCTCACCAGGGAGTGGTGGAAAGGCTACCCTGAGGACAATTTTTAGACTAGTTTCTGTCGAGCCCCTCGTCTGTAGCCAGAGTCCGGCTCAAGGGGAAAACCAGTTAGAGGCCAGACCTAGGACGCATGGTCTGTGCGTGCACACGTGGTTGGGAGCAGTTAGACCCACGTCGACGGACATGACCCCGGCTAGTCACTTGCTTTGTGGTTACTTGTGCAGTGTCCGTGCCTCTGGTAGGCGCTACCACGTCAGGCAGTTCACCTATGGTGTGGTGTAAGTCGTCTAGGGATGCTACCGACTGTGCTTCTAGTGGGAGGTACTCCTGTCGAGTCGGGAGTGACAGACTGTCAGTCAGTCTCTGTGACTTCGACCTTCGGGTTTTTGGTCGTGTTGACCGTCGAGTTCCGGTTGTTTCACCGTGGCACGTGTGTGGGTTTTCGTGCCGTGAGACTAGTGCCAGTAGCTTTACCGAGGTTGCGTCTTGTTGGTGCGGTACCCGCGACCAGGTGGTCAGGGTTGCACCTTGTACAGCGTGTCTAGGTTGTCTGTGTCTTGGGAGACAGGCCTCTACGGCAAGGTTGCTGTGGATTTTTACTTCGGTAAGTGCTACTAGCGTGGTTCGATAGTCCCAACCGTGAGATCGGGGTATGTTTTCCAGGTACAGTAGGAGTAGCTGTAGTGCCAAGTTTTGACCAGCCACCGGTTCGTTATTCCTGCTATAGTTATAGCTTTCCTTTCTGCTGCCGCGGTTGTTTCCGGTTGGGGTTCTGCGGGACACCTGCTGAGTCTCTGTTTGGAGACTCATCCCTGCTTTTCAGGTGAGGCGGTTCTTCATCGAGGTTCGAGGGTGCTGTTCGGAGGTTCTCAGTTGCCAGCTCGCCGGGCCGAGTGTTCACTCGGCATGTGGTACGTTTTTGCTGCTTTAGACTGTACTTTCTGTTGGATTGGACTCTGTTGTAGTAGTTGTTGTTTATTTATTTCTGTTGATTGTTGATTTGTTCAGCCTTATTTCCTATTTCTTTATGCCTCCACACTCCTTTTAGCCCTTCCGAGCCCTCCCGGCTCGTGGGCGGCAGTTCGAGTCTTGGGTTATCGGGCCTTCCCGGTAATCTGTAACGACCCGAGAATCCGATTACCGGGAAGGTCCGATAACCCGAGACTCGAACCGCCGCCCACGAGCCGGGAGGGCTCGGAAGGGCTAAAAGGAGTGTGGAGACATAAAGAAATAGAAAATAAGGCAGAACAAATCAACAATCAACAGAAATAAATAAACAACAACAACTACAACAGAGTCCAATCCAACAGAAAGTACAGTCTAAAGCAGCAAAAACGTACCACATGCCGAGTGAACACTCGGCCCGGCGAGCTGGCAACTGAGAACCTCCGAACAACACCCTCGAACCTCGATGAAGAACCGCCTCACCTGAAAAGCAGGGATGAGTCTCCAAACAGAGACTCAGCAGGTGTCCCGCAGAACCCCAACCGGAAACAACCGCGGCAGCAGAAAGGAAAGCTATAACTATAGCAGGAACAACGAACCGGTGGCCGGTCAAAACTCGGCACTACAGCTACTCCTACTGTACCAGAGAACACACCCCGATCTCACGGTCGGGGGCTACCGAACTACACTAGTACCGCTTACCGAAGTAAAAATCCACGTCAACCCCGCCGTAGAGGCATGTCTCCCAGGACACGGCCAACCTGGACACGCTGTCCAAGGTGCAACCCCGACCACCTGGTCGCGAACACCGCACCAACACGATGCAACCTCGGTAAAGCTACTGGCACTAGTCTCACGGCACAAAAACCGACACACGTGCCACGGTGAAACAATCGGAACTCGACGGTCAACACGACCAAAAACCCGAAGGTCAAAGTTACAGAGACTGACTGACAGTCTGTCACTCCCGACTCGATAGGAGTACCTTCCACTAGAAGCAGAGTCGGTAGCGTCCCCTGACGTCTTACACCGCACCGCAGGTGTCCGCCTAGCATGATCGCCCCTGGTGGAGGCAAGGACACCGTACAAGTAACCACAAAACAAGTGACTAGCTGGGGTCACGCCCGTCAGCGTGGGTCCAACCGCCCCCAACCACGTGTGCACACACAGACCGTTCGTCCCTGGTCTGGCCCTCTGACCGGTTTTCCCCTCAGCCGGACCCTCGCTACTAGACGCGGAGCCCGACGGAAACCAGTCTAAAATCGTCCTCAGGGTAGCCTCTCCACCACTCCCTGGTGGGACCACTAAACGTGTAAGCAGGCTACGACTAGTGGAGGGTCACTGAAGGAGTAGACTATCAAGTCAACGAAAAATAACGTCTGAACCCGACGAAGTACGGGGACCGTTCCACGTACCAGCACCGTCGCAAGGAGACCACGGTCGGAGAAGAAACGGGACTCACAATCCACGGGCTACGCACCCGGCCACGCAGAAACGTAGGAACACGATTCCCAAGGTAGCTCACAGGCCACCAAATTGAATCCCACTCTCAGAAAAAAGCGGGAAACCTCCAGCTCTAGGCTGGATGGCTGGACTCTCAGTCCAAGGCCAAACACATGGCCCACTCAGGAACCTCTTCCCGAAGAAACTCACGGAGTGCGGGGAACCCTCGCCGCACTCACACCAACGCACGGTGACTCGGTCAAGCGTAACACAAAAGCCCGGAACACTAGGAGTCACCCGGACTCTCAAACTCATGGGCACACTAAATGAGGTAGCACCATCCTCTCGACCCCCTCAAAACACGGACACAAAACTTTCGGGGTGTCTGGGACATTCACGAGACCGCAGGTCGACCACTGGGTCCCAACCGGGTCGACTAAGAACCTACACAATGCGAAACGATCGCGGCAAGCACGAAGAACCACTTCGGCATAACACAGTGCCTGGCGGTCTATCTTTGGGCCGTCACAGCTGTAACGGTCCAAGGATAGGCCGTCACAGTACCCTGATGGTCCAACTCAGGAGCATCATACACTCGGTGCAAAATCGGTTGTGACACGCCGGCCCTGGTGCGTCACAGGCCCTGACGCACCCAATCCAATGCGTCAGAAGGCGAGAAGAAACCGACTGTGACGCACACTGCTCAGGACGTCACAGGCTCAAACGGACCAAACCTGGTTCGTTAGAAGACAGACTGAAACAGGTTCTGACGCACATCCCTCGGGGTGTCACAACCCCTAACGGACCTACCTAGGCGCGTTAGAAGAAGGGATACGTCCACTCTGACGCACCCAAGCAAGGGCATCACAGAGCTCTGACGGTCCACCCCTGGTGCGTCAGAGTCTCAGGACCCCAATCGATCAGGTCCAGGCGCGTCACACCCTTTGACGGTTTATCATAAGACCGTCAGAGCGATCGACGCCCTGCTGACACTACAAACCTCTGTGATGCACCCCTCTTGGGACGTCACGGGCTGTGACGCACCACCCCAGGGGTGTCACACCCTGTGACAGTCATTGGAACGACCGTCACACTGTCCCGAGAACGAAACGGCGGTAAACGACCCAAAAATCATCCCACGCCCCCATACCTCCACGGGAGAGGGGGAAAACAAGGGGGAATCTCCCAAATAGCCCCTAGCATGGATCTACGGCCTCGGATCGGCCAAAAATGCGATGGAACGGTAGATCGGCCCACAAGCCCTAAAACATGGAATTTTCCCAAAAATTCCCAAATATGCCCGCTCGGCTCACCACGGCCTACAAAACTCGCAGGAAAGGAAGTGCACGAGCTGGGGATCCATCTCCCTACCTCCACTGAAGAAACGACGTGCCATGGACGCCGATCCATGAAGAAATTGCCGTGAAACCCTTGCTGACACGCGATCGCCCCACGAGCTCCCACGCGCCTCCACCGCCTCGATCCTCGCCCATCCTCGCCCGCGTCCTCGCCCGTGCCACCTCCGCCTCACCCCCGCCTCCCTCCGTCGGCCGCCGGAGAAGAGAGGGGAGAAAGAGAGCGTGAGAGAAGAGAGAGGGAGAGAGGGTGAGAAATGAGAGATGGGGAGAGAGAGAAAAGGGGAGGGGGGTTATATAGAAAATCTGAAAATTCTAGAAAATACCAAAAAATAGAAAAATATACCCCCGCGATCCTCGGAACACGCTGATCGCCGTGGTAACGTCCCGACGTCGGAGAATGCAACGGTTCACCCTGCACGGGGTTCCGAAGGTCCAACAAACGGAATACACGCGTAAAACCCAAAACGCAACCCGGGACCCACAAAGGCACTCCGAAAATTACAGAAAATTACCGGTGTGCTCCTCACAACACCACGGACCCAAGGAAACACACAGGCACACCACCAGTGGGTCCGACAATCCGGTAAAAATAGTCCGAAGCCCGATCGGACTCAATCCGAAACTCACGGAAAGGCGATCCGCAACCCACATATCCAGATCCAAAAAACCCGGGGCATTACAGCCCTCCCCCGTTAAAGAAATTTCGTCCTCGAAATTCAGGACTAGCAACCAGCCATAGGGGAAGAATGCCGAACCAACTGACAATGTTGTCAGAGCCCCAGCACGGAAAGCCTCGATTCTCACGAAAGCACCGATCCTCAGGGATACAGCCAGACTACTATCATGAACGATACCTCGCTCCACATGCCGCACTCACCGGCCATCAGAGCAGGCACCACACAAAAGCACAAGTCTGGTATCACCTCAGCCATGATGAAAACCAATCTCACTAAAAGGCCTCCGCCCACAAGCGTCACTCTTCCGTCTGGTCTCATCAATTCCTCGACTTCCGTCAGGCGACGTCCACAACAACCCCATCCGGCTCACACCAACGCCTGACACGGCTTCCATCATATGCACAGGGTACTCATGCGGCGCACTTGCCAGCATATTCCCTAATACTCCATCCTGCCAGTGCCAAAAATCACGATATCTCGAGCAACGGCACGATAACAACACGTCTCACACAGAGGAACCAATCGTCCGATGCTCCACGCAATCTCAGGAATCCGCACGTAGCAACAAACGCACCAACTCGACCCTCTCGGGGGAGCACGACGAAACCAAATGACAAGATCCTGGCGTCTTCGGTCATCACCTCACATGACTCAGACTTACAGGGGAACTGTAACGGTCCAAGGATAGGCCGTCAGGCACTGTGTTATGCCGAAGTGGTTCTTCGTGCTTGCCGCGACCGTTTCGCGTTGTGTAGGTCCCTGGTCGACCCGGATGGGACCCAGTGGTCGACCTGCGGTCTCGTAAATGTCCCAGACACCCTGAGGGTTTTGTGTCCGTGTTTTAAGGGTGTCGACAGGACGGTGTTGCCGCGACTGGCGTGCCCGTAGGTGTGGTGGGTTCGGGTGACCCCACGTGTTCCGGACTTTCGTGTTACACTTGATCGAGTCACCGTGTATCGATGTGTGTGCGGTGGGGTTTCCCCTGCATGTCGTGAGTTTCCTGGAAGATGATTCCCGAGTGGGCCGCGTGTTTGGCCTTGGACTGTGAGTCCAGTTATCGGCGTGGCAGTTTGTACGTTGCCCTGGGAATCGTGCTTCTGTGCTTTCCGCATTGCCCAGCCTGGGGCAGGAGGGTTCCCGCTTTTCCCTGAGAGTGGGATTCAGTTTGGCAGCCTGTGAGCTACCTTGGGAACCATACTTCCACGTTTTATGCGTGGCCGGGTGTGTGGCCGTGGACTGTGAGTCCCGTTTCTTCTCCCACTGTGGTCACAGTGCGACAGTGCTGGTACGTGGGATGGTCCCCGTACTTCGTTGGGTTCGGACGTTGTTTTCCGTTGACTTGAGAGTCTACTCCTTCAGTGACCCTCCACTAGTCGTAGCATGCTTACACGCGTGTGGTCCCACCAGGGAGTGGTGGAGAGGCTACCCTGAGGATAGTTTTTAGACTGGTTTCCGTCGGGCCTCTCGTCTGTAGCCAGAGTCCGGCTCAAGGGGAAAACCAATTAGAGACCAGACCGAGGACGCATGGTCTATGTGTGCACACGTGGTTGGGGGCAGTTGGACACACGCTGACGAGCGTGACCCCACCTAGTCATTTGCTTTGTGGTTACTTGTACGGTGTCCTTGCCTCCGCTAGGCGCTAGCGTGGCAGGCGGACACCTGCGGTGCGGTGTAAGAAGTTAAGGGACGCTACCGACTGTGCTTCTAGTGGAAGGTATTTCTGTCGAGTCGGGAGTGACAGACTGTCAGTCTCTGTGACTTCGACCTTCGGGTTTCTGGTCGTGTTGACCGTTGAGTTACGGGGTGTATTTTCCCGGTACAGTAGGAGTAGCTGTAGTGCCGAGTTTTGACCGGCCACCGGTTCGCTGTTCCTACTGTAGTTGTAGCTTTCCTTTCCGCTACCGTTGTTGTTTCCGGTTATGGTTCCGCGGGACCCCTGTTGAGTCTCTGTTTTGGAGATTCATCCCTACTTTTCAGGTGCGGCGGTTCTTCCTCGAGATTCGAGGGTGCTGTTCGGAGGTTCTCAGTTGCTAGCTCGCCGGGCCGAGTGTTCACTCGGCATGTGGTACATTTTACTGCTTTACACTGTACTTTCTGTTGGACTGGACTCTGTTGTTGTAGTAGTTGTTTATTTATTTTTGTTAATTGTTGAATTATCCTGCTTTACTTCCTATTTCTTTATGCCTCCACACTCCTTTTAGCCCTTCCGAGTCCTCCGACTCGTGGCCGGCGGTTCGAGTCTCGGGTTATCGGGCCTTCCCGGTAATCGGATTCTCGGGTCGTTAAGAATCTGATTACCGGGAAGGCCCAATAACCCGAGACTCGAACCGCCGCCCACGAGTCGGAGGACTCGGAAGGGGCTAAAAGTAGTGTGGAGGCACAAAGAAATAGGAAGTAAAGTAGGACAATTCAACAATTAACATAAATAAATAAACAACTACTACAACAACAGAGTCCAGTCCAACAGAAAGTACAGTCTAAAGCAGTAAAATGTACCACATGCCGAGTGAACACTCGGCCCGGCAAGCAGGCAACTGAGTGTAAGGTTCCACACAGCACCCTCAGGCAACGCAGCGGATAACAAAAATTTTATTTGCCCGAACCCGGCTTCATGAAATCCCAGATCCATGCTCTGATCGACGTTTTAATCATCCAACCCCTAACTACGGGTTGCAGATTTCACCTTGCGCGGAACGACACTGTTCGCTATGCCCGATGCAGAATCTAACGGACACCGAGCCGCACAGAAGTACGGCCTCTAGAGCAGATCCACACGGATCCTTGCGTAGCGACGGCATCTCCCAGCCCCGATCTTTCCTTTTCTTTCCCTTTCTGGAGAGAGAGAGCTTCCAGGGAGAGAGAGAGAGCAAGAGGGAGGAAGGGGGAGAGTTAATCTCTTCTTCCCTTACTGTTAGTGCTTGCTTAAGCCAAGGGGAGAAGAGAGCTCTCGTAAGTGGCATATATATAGGATTAGGCCCCTTTTGAAAAGAACCCATAAGGACCAAAATCGTATATATATATATCCTTTTCATTATTGTACATATATATTAAGCCCCTCTTATATGCCTTTCCAAAAATATTTCAAGGGAATTAATATATACATTTGTATAATAATAATCCGTCACCCAAGAATCTATTATGTGTGATCCTCTAGGCCCATAGTCACTCTAGTTTAAGGCCAATTAATTTCTAATTCCTAATTAGAATTAAATTAAACTTATTATTCACTTCTACTAGAGCCGAATAATAGTTTAATTTATTCCGAACTTTTAATCACGTTGGGTCAAGCAAATCCGCGTGATCTTAGAGGACGCCGGGTTTAAACAAGCCTGTCTGGTACCTGTAAGTCAATAGTTACCGCATCGATATAATCCCTCGCTCCTTCTATGAGTCTGGTACGATCTAGGGTATGGTTTTTGTCAAACCCCATGATCGTGCCATTTGACCATGACCTCCTTAAAGTGTATGACGTCCGTTCTAAACGAACTCACACGACCCTGGCCAGGGATTTAACGGAGCGTCAATGTCATGCCCATTAACTGTCTGATATATATCCGACAGTGAGTGATCCCCTCTTGACCATTGATGATCTTCACACGTATCCTGGAGGGGTTAATGACTCGGCAACTCATGACTTATGGTTAAAGTCACTTAGCCAAGTAATTAAACCATTCCAGTCCTCGTGTAAGATCCGATCAATGTCTCAGGTCAAAGGACCAACGATGCTACTGAGACCGTTAGATCTTCAGTTGACATTAGGTATAATCAACTATCTGAAGATCCAATAGCGGATCAGTTCAGTGCACTTCCTCCCAGGACGTACACCTACACATATGTGTTGGTGCCCCGCACCAGTGACCATGAGACTGGTCCCTAACACATCATGTGTACTGGTTTAATAGGTAATCAAAGTCCCCGAGTGATTACCCTCCAATCAAAAACAGTTTAAGGTATGTGTCCAAGTAAAGTCAGTCTCATGATCGAGATCCCATCTCGAGTTGACTTTATAACCACATATCCTAGGGACATCGTAAAGTAATATACAATCACATATTTACGCTCAAATACCACTTTATTAATAATGAACAAGATCGTACATCTATCGGACCTACCTAACCCAAAATTGGCTTGTAGCACACCAACACTTCGGCATAACACAGTGCCTGGCGGTCTATCTTTGGGCCGTCACAGCTGTAACGGTCCAAGGATAGGCTGTCACAGCACCCTGACGGTCCAGCTCAGGAGCGTCAGACACTCAGTGCAAAATCGGCAGTGACGCGCCAGTCCTGGTGCGTCACAATCTCTGACACACTTAGCTTGGTGCGTCAGAAGACGAGCAGAAACCAACCGTGACGCACACCACCTAGGGCGTCACAGTCTCTGACGGACCAATGCAGGTGCGTTAGAAGACGGGATAAAACTGGCTGTGACGCACACCCCTCGGGCGTCACAGACTCTAACGCTCCAACCCTGGTGCGTTAGAAGGTGGGGACGCGTCCTCTCTGACTCTGACGCTCCACCTTGGGTGCGTCAGAGGCCTTGACCCCCCCAATGGTCAAAACCACAACGGCCGACTGCCAACGGCCGGATCGTCACTCAGACGGTCCAACCTAGGCGCGTCACACGCCCTGGCGGTCTATCGTGGGACCGTCAGGCCCACAGACCACTCAGTTGGCAAAATAATAGGCTGTGACGCACCCACCCTGGGGGGTCACACGCTGTGGCGGTCACTGGAAACACCGCCACAACGTCCAGGCGGCGAAACGGTGGGAAAAGACTCAAAAACTTCACCACGCCCCCATACCTCCACGGGAGAGGGGGAAAACAAGGGGGAAGCCCCCAAATAGCCCCTAGCATGCATCTATGGCCTTGGATCGGCCGAAAACATGATGAAACGGTAGATCGGCCCACAAGCCCTAAACCATGGATTTTTCCCAAAAATCCCCAAATACGCCCGCTCGGCTCACCGCGACCTACAAAACTTGCGGGAAAGGGAATGCATGAGCTGGGGGTCCATCTCCCTACCTCCACCGAAGAAACGACGCGCCGTGGATGCCGGTCCACGAAGAAAACGTCGTGAAACCCTCGCCGCTCCACGAACCAGCGGCCGAGCTTCCACGCGCCACCGTCCCTCGATCCTCGAACCGTTCTCCGTTCCTCGCCTCCCGCCATCGCCGCCTCCCCCTCCTCCGCCACCGTCGACCGCCCGGGGAGAGGGGAGAGAAAGAGATGAGAGAGAGTGAGAAAGAGAGAATGAGAGGGGGAGAGAGAAAACGGGTTAATATATAGAAAAACCCAGAAATTGTAGAAATTCAACAATTTATGAAAAATTACCTCCGCGATCCTCGGAAGGAACACAACATAGTGGTACTGTCCCGAAGTCAGAGAACGCCACGGTTTACCCTGCACAGAGTTCCGAAGGCACATCAGGGAAAAACACGTCTAAAGCATAAAACACACTCCGAGACCCACGAAAATAATCCGAAAAATATCCGAAAAAAGTCCAGGGCATTACAGCGCTCCCCCCTTAAAGGAATTTCGTCCTCGAAATTCAGGACTGGCAACAAGCCATAGGGGAAGAACACCTTAACCAACTGACAACGCTGTCAGAGCCCCAGCACAGAAACCACGATTCTCACGAAAGCTCTCAACCTGAGGGACACAGCCAGACTACTATCACGAACGATACCTCGCTCCACATGTCACACACTCCGGCCACTAGAGCAGGCGCACCAAAGGACACAGTCTGGCATCACCTCAGACAACACGAGAACCAATCATGGCACCGCTGCCACAATCTCGCTCACCAAGGAGACACAACCCTAGCGACGAGAAAACGGCTACCGATCCATCCGATGGTCGACAAACAAATTACACATCAGCTTTACAACCAGCTGACAGGTCGCACACCCTGCTCAAGGGAACAACCAACACAGAGCCTCCATCAGCTCATGCAGTCATCTCAATAGACCGCAATCAGCTCATCGGCTCAACACCAAGAATCGCCTCATACCTGCCAAGCCGAAAGCTAACAACAACATGGGACCAACTCTGTCAGAACTTAGAAGACAAACTTGGAATGGACCCAGACCCCATCCAGAAAGGCACATCACGGAAATGACCACCAAAGGCCTCTCTGATACGCAGCTCTCACCAATCTCGATGCGCAACCACCCGCATCCTCTGTCTGTGAAAGACCACACACCGGTCACCAACTGCTCATCAACGGGAAACCTCCGCTTGCTCAGGTTCTTCCTTCTTTCCTGGTTCTCCACCGGATCCGAAGGGAACATTCCAAACCTCGGCAAGCCATCCATTGACTCATACATAGACCGATACCACATCTCAAGCTGCACTCCTCTCGGATACCGTGCCCAAACTTAATCAGCGCGCCAACTCGACCCTCTCAGGGGAGCACGATGAAACCAAATGACAAGATCTTGGCCTCTTCGATCATCACCTCACTAGACTCAGACTTACAGGGGAACCATCCCATGCTGGTCACCAAACCAAGGATAACCATTGCGACACCAACGTCCCATTAAGGACCACCAATCACAGGCGTCACTCTTCCGTCTGGTCTCATCAATTCCTCTGCGCACCAGGCTTCCGCTGCGCACTCTGATCCACGCGCACAGCCACAAATGTGAACACTGCCCAACCAGCACTCGTCCTTCCGGAATAGCGTCAGCACCCTTACACAACAAGGGAAAATGGGCACTACTGTCACAGGCAACCACCTTGCCAAAACACGGAACACGTCTCACACGGATCTCATGGCACACAGAGGCCAACCAATCCGAACACATAATGCAAGACGACTATCCTTGGCCAAATGTAACCTCTCCAACCAAAGGAGAAACCGACACACCTCCGACCAATGGAAGAGTCTCCACGCTCGACCTGACCTCAAACCTCCCGCATGCTGAGGACAGCACCTTCCAACACCGAAAAAACCATTATCTCGTCAGGTCAGCGCCTCAGACACACTCGATGAGTGTCACGTTGGACCACAATCATAGCATCTCCCGATGCACCACCGCTGCAATTCCTCGAACTACAACACTCTACGCCAAGAGCCGCAACACGAGCCATAACTGACGACCGTCAACGCTCATCCCCGAGTCCCGAAGCTCACAGCGGAACCTTCACAGCTCAAACCAAGTCCAAGGCGAACACAACTCATTCGCACACAAGAGCGCAGGAGCAAGACTTACTGGGACACCACAGCCCAATCATGCCTCGAAATACGCAAAACAATCGGGACCGACACGTCATTTCTGACGCCAGAGAGCACGACAAGAACATCAGGGTAAAAGAAACAGCAGCTCACCGAGAAGATCCTCCGCTCTCCCGAGCACACCTCTCGATCAGAACACTAGCTCTGCCACCTCAAACCACAACCTTAACACGTCAGAGGCTGGACAAACCTCAAGCGGGAGTGGCCAAAACCGACAACAGCTCCCTCAGAGCACGCTCACGGCCACTTAACCACGAACGATCCTCTCCAGCCACCTGACCACGCTGCAGTTTCCTCAAACGCAGCACCGCGAGCTCACGCCTGCCAGCGATCTCTGCCCAACGTAGCACAATCAGGGTCCACCACCGATGAGGGAGAAGGCTCCCGACCTCGATCCTTAGAGCGATGCTGACACGAAAGCCGCGGACAGCAACCACCTTCATAGCGCCGCACAACGCACTCAAGCTCTCAAGCGAGAAATCAAGCGAAAAACGAACACAAAACCCTATGCCAGCTGCGGACAGTACTGGACCTTACGGACTCTGATCACTGCAATATTTCGAATTCCTATGTACATCCACAACCACCGCTCTGATACAAGCTGTAACGACCCGAGAATCCGATTGCCGGGAAGGCCCGATAACCCGAGACTCGAACCGCCGCCCACGAGCCGGGAGGGCTCGGAAGGGCTAAAAGGAGTGTGGAGGCACAAAGAAATAGGAAATAAGACAGAACAATTCAACAATTAACAGAAATAAATAACCAACTACTACAATAACAGAGTCCAGTCCAACAGAAAGTATAGTTTAAAGCAGTAAACGTACCACATGCCGAGTGAACACTCGGCCCGGTGAGCTGTCAACTGAGGACCTCCGAACCGCAACCTCGAACCACGAGGAAGAACCGCCGCACCTGAAAAGCAGGGGTGAGCCTCCTGTCACTATCCCAGTAAGGATCCCGCAGAACCCCAACTGAGAATAACGGCGGCACGGAAAGCTGTAACTACAAGAGCAACAGTAACAGCAGGAACAGTAAACCCGGTGGTCGGTCAAAACTCGGCACTACAGCTACTCCTACTGTACCAGAAAATACACCCCGATCTCACGGTCGGGGGCTACCGAACCACACTAGTACCACTTACCGAAGTAAAAACCCATGGCAACCCTGCCGTAGAGGCCTGTCTCCCAGGACACGGCCAACCTGGACACGCTGTCCAAGGTGCAACCCCGACCACCCGGTCGTGGACACCGCACCAACAAGACGCAACGCCGGTAAAGCTACTAGCACCAGTCTCACGGTACGAACACCAACACACGCGCCACGGTGAAACAACCGGAACTCGACGGTCAACACGACCAAAAACCTGAAGGTCGAAGCCATAGAGACTGACAGTCTGTCACTCCCGACACGACATGAGTACCTCCCACTAGAAGCACAGTCGGCAGCGTCCCCTGACGTCTTACACCGCACCGCAGGTGACCGCCTACCACGCCCTAGGGCGGAGGCAAGGACACCGTACAAGTAACCACAAAGCAAGTGACTAGCCAGGGTCACGCTCGTCAGCGTGTGTCCAACTGCCCCCAACCACGTGTGCACACACAGACCGTGCGTCCTAGGTCGGGCCTCTAACTGGTTTTTCCCTTGAGCCGGACTCTGGCTACAGACGAGGGGCCCGATGGAAACCAGTCTAAAAACTATCCTCAGGGTAGCCTCTCCACCACTCCCTGGTGGGACCACACGCGTGTAAGCAGGCTACGACTAGTGGAGGGTCACTGAAGGAGTAGACTCTCAAGTCAACGGAAAACAACGTTCGAACCCGACGAAGTACGGGGACCGTCCCATGTACCAGTACCATCTCACGGTGACCACGGTCGGAGAAGAAACGGGACTCACAGTCCACGGGCCACGCACCTGGCCACGCAGAAATGCCAAAACACGGTTCCCAAGGTAGCTCACAGGCTGCCAAACTGAATCCCACTCAGAGAAAAAAGTGGAAAACCTCCAGCCCTAGGCTGGATGGCTGGACTCGCAGTCCAAGGCCAAACACATGGCCCACTCGGGAACCTCTTTCAGGAGAACTCACGGCGTGGGGGGAACCCTCGCCGCACTCACACCGACGCACGGTAACTCGGTCAAGCGTAACACAAAAGCCCGTAACATGAGAAGTCACACGGACTCTCAAACCCACGGGCACGCTGATGGCGGGAAAACGCACGTCGTTAATATGCCCCGCTACCAAATTAGAATATCCGGCCCACATATTAAAATATAATAGTAAGTGGCGAGACCGAGTCGAATCCACAGAGAGGTTTAGATTTAAAATTTGAAGACTATATATTTTTAAATTTGAAAATCAAGAGAATTGAATTGAAACCACCTTAGGAAGATTTGGATGTAATTTAGAAGGGGTGGAATGGATAGCAGAACACATGGAAAATTATAATGAAAATAGGGTGAGTTAGGAAGAGAAATAACTTTAAAACCAGACAAAATTAGAAGAAGTGATAGAAGACAAAGTTGAAGATCGGAGGGTTAGAAAAAACTTTAGTGAAGAGTGAAGAGACAGAAAATGAGAGGAAGACAATGAAAAATATGAAACACTGACATCTATCGGCGCGGATGAACAGTAAACTCGCAAAAGATAGAACCGTGGGAAAATAAAAATAACTTACAAACGAAGAAGAATTAGAGGGAGTGGTATAAGAAGAAAATATAGATTTAAAAGAGAGGAACAACTTTTATGAAGAACTCAGAAATAAAAGATGATTGGAAGGGCATGAAAACGGAGGAACAAAAGAAGATATCAACTCGGATTAACAGTAATATGCCAGAACAGCAAATGAAAAAACGTGTAATAACTTAAAAATGAAGAAAAATTAAAGAAAATAGTAGAAAGAGAAAATGTAGAGAACTTAAATATGAATAACTTTGAAGAAGACAATAAGTTTCAATGCAGATCATAAAAGTATATAAATGACTAAGCAATGGCTAAAATATTAAGAACTTACAATAACAACCACTTAAACTTACAAAATCTAAAGTTTTTAATAATTTAAATGGATAACAAGAGTGAAAGAAATTGTTACATGAAGGAGCCTCTTGCCCCTCTCTCTCCTTGTTTCTTCAAAAACACCAAAAACTCACAAACTCTCTCACAAGAATAGAAGAACTAAAAATTACATTACAAGAGCTTCCTCCTTTAAACCATTCCCCAACCCCCCTTTTATAGACTTTAAACAAAACCTCTGTTTCTCTATATTGCTCTCTGCCTGCTGTCGGATGTCACTGGCCTTTGTGTTGGGTCCATGTGAGGCTCAGCCGCAAAACTCGCCGAAGCTTAGTCGCATTGCCCATTTGCCGAACCCAAAGCCATGTGAGAATGGCCGTTGTGTGAATGTTGGTGGGCCCGTGTTTGAAGACTCCATCCGTTTTGATCACCTGGCTGACTGTGCCTTATGTTGCCTGCGGAGTCTCTCCTCGTTGACCTCCTCTTTTGTCTGCCAGAAGGAGCCCGCTGAAGCGTGGACCCCGTGTGCCTGCCGAAACCGACGTGATTCTGCAACGTGGAAGCCGTGAAGAGAGGCCGCCCACCATGTTGCCTGCATGTGATGCCGTATGAAGCCCATCAGCCGACGTGAAGAGCTTGCATGGCCCTCCACGTGAAGCCTTTTCACCCGTCAAAGCCCCTTCGCGCTGGAGCGTTGAAGCTGCCTTGCTTTAAGGAGCCCATCATCGTGAGAACCCATCTGCATGTTGAAACCTTGCGAGGAAGCCTCGTCGTCCGCCCTCTGCCAACGAGAGAAGAGGCCCATCGTGGAGGCCACGGCTGCCAGACACTTTTGCCATGCAAAGCCAAGGGGCCCAGGTGCATGCTTTTTTTTTGCATCTTATATATATATATATAGTGATATGAGTATAGTATGTTCTATATATTAAGAATATAGATGAGGCCACAACGTGGACCCCTATTGAAGGTATGTTCACTATTTACTATGAGTATAGTATGTATAGTGATAGATACTATATAGATATATTATTTATATATCTATTATGAATATATATATATATATATATATATATATATATATATATTATGAATATAGATATATTATATATATGTTATATATATATATATATTAAGAATATATATTATGAATATGAATATATATATCTATATATAGGTATATATATTAAGAATATTATATAAGTGAGTATATATTATATAGTAGTATGATATATATATGGAAATAGATAGATAGAGATATATCTATATATATAAATAGATAGATATCTATATAAACATAGAATATATATATGAGTATATATCTAGTTATAGTTTTCTTTGTCTTTTTCTTTTGACTTAAGATTGGGCTTGGTCGGCCATGGGCTTTGGCGCATTCTTGCGCAGACTTGTGAGTGCCTACAGAATAACATTTTATTGTTCAAATTATAATAATTTCATCAAACTAAGCATTTTGATTGAAAATTGATATTAAGTGTGATAAGTGCATAATTATTGATATTAAAGCTCGTGAAAAGTGTGAATGTCATAACTTAACTCATACAAATGCACACTTATCACATCCCCCAACTTACTCATTGCTAGTCCCTTAGTAATGTAAACATTTAAAAATTAAGGACCAACAAAAGTTTAAAATATTCATGCCTCATTTTCAGATCATCTTTTATAGAGTCAAATAAAGATTAGGAATCTTGAAGCATTAACACACACTAGCCCTAGATTTGGAAATTAAAGTACATGATCAAGAAGTCATCTTAAAGTTCAATATCACTTGTGTAAGTGTAATACTAAATTCACAACATAAACAATTACGTCCCCCATTTACTATTCTGAACAAATGTCTTTCAATCCTGCACTTCTTAATCAGAGCATTAAGCATAATAACTTTTTTTCTGCCTTATTACTTTGTCCCTTTTGGGATATATATTTTTTTTTCTACACACATGATGCTGCACTACCCTTCACTGTTTTACGCGAACCTCAACACGTCTTAGGTGAAGCAGGCCCGGTTTCGCAGATCAAGGTTCCCTTTTCCTTTTGACGCGAACCCCAACACGTCTTAAGTGAAGTGGGCCCGGTTACTCAGAATCGGAGCATTTTTCATGGTACCTTTTTCTCAATTTTTTTTCAATAGATAACATGGCAGAAAGCTTATAAAAGATCTTTTTTTCAAGAAGTGTTGAATATTAGACAATATACCCAAAATAGCAGAAGGCTTGTGTAATATCCTGGACCTTTCAGATCCTTCTTCGTGGGTCCTGGATCTGGTTTTCGGAGCGTCCGACTCTGTTGTGTCTGAAATTTTATTTCGGACATCTTTCGTGTTCGGATCGGCGCGATCCGGAGTCATTTCGGAGGCCCGGAGGCGTTCAGCGGCTTTTCCACGTGTGTTTTCCGATTCCCGGTGTGTGTTTCGGCTCTTTCTTCGGAAGCTTGCTGCGGGCGAACCGGACGGTTCACCCAGGCACGAGTGGTACCGTTGCGATCGGTGCGTTCCGAGGATTCCGGAAATATATTTTTCTATTTTTTGGTATTTTTCCAAATAATCGGATTTTCTATATATTTCTATTTCTTTTCTTTTTCTTTTCCTCTTTCTCTTTCTTCTTCTTCCTCCTTCCTTCCCCAACCGTGGTCGCCCTCCTCTCTCCCTCTCTCTCCCATTCGGACGCGGTGAGCCCCTCCCCGGCTGTGGACGGCGGCAGGGCGACGGCGCGGACGCGTGGGTGGCGGCGAGGCGAGCTCGTGGGCGTGCGGCAAGCATGGGAAGCGTGGGGAGGCGAGGTTTCTAAAAGCGTTCTTCGTGGTTTGTGGACGATCCGGCGGAGCATTCGCTCCATAGAGGTAGGGTGACGTTCCTTAGCCTCTTGCCGTTCGTTTCCGTGATTTGTAGGCCGCGGGGAGGCCGAGAGAGGCTTGTTTGAGCGGGTTTGGGGTTTTCCATGATTTGGGGAGAGCTCGCCCGATCTATGGTTTTAGCCCGCTATTTCATGTTTTGGTGGCTTAGAAGCATGCTAGGGGTCCTTAGGGGTCATTCCCCTCGATTTCCCCCTCTCCGGTGGAGGCACGGGGGCGTGGTCGAAGCTTTTGAGATTTTCCCGCCGTAGCGTGCTCGGGAGTGTGTAACGGTCACTCCAGTGACCGTCACATGCTTGTGACATCCCAAGAGGGGTGCGTTACATTCCTGAGTAGTGTTTTTGGGGGTCGGGGGCTGTAACGGCCTCACGATAGACCTCCATTTGCCTATGACGCGCTTGGGCAGGGCCGTCAGGGGCTTTCGACCGTTGGTTTGTGACCGTTGGGGGTCAGGCCATGTAACGCACCGGGCTAGGCGCGTTACATGCGTGTAACGCGCTGGGGCATGCGCGTTACTTCCTGTTTTCACCCCAAGTGTGAGGGCCATGTAATGCGTTGGGCCAAGCGCGTTACATGCGTGTGACGAGCCGGGGCTGGGCCGTTACATCCCTTTTGGCTTTGGGAGTGTGGGGGTGTGTAACGCATGGGGCCAAGCGCGTTACATTCTTGTAACGCGCCTGGACCAGGCCGTTACATCCCTTTCCACTCTGACCGTGTGACGGTCTGTTTTGAACCGTTAGGCGCATGTAACGGTCTCGCCTAGACCGTTACTTGCTTGTGACGGCCCTAGGGTGGACCGTCACATGCCTGGTTGCCCCATGAGGGTGGCAACCCCATTTTTACTCCGACTGTGGCCACCGTGCGACGGGGTTGGTGCGTGTGGTGATTCCCACACGTTGTCGGATTCAGACTTTATTTTCCGTTGACTCGAGAGTCTACTCCTTTGTGACCCTCCACTAGTCGTAGCGTATCAGTACGCGTGTGATGGTCGCACCAGGGAGTGGTGTATGGGCTTACCTTGAGGACGGTTTTAGACTGGTTACCGTCGGGCCACTCGTCACATCAGAGTCCAGTGCCAGGGGAAAACCGGTCAGAGGGCCAGACCTAGGATGCGTGATCTGTGTGTGCACACGTGGTTGGGGACAATGGACGCACGTCGACGGGCGTGACCCCAGCTAGTCACTTGTTGTGGTTACTTGTACGGTGTTCGCGCCTCTGGTAGGAGCTACCACGCCAGGCGGTTCACCTGCGGCGCGGCGTAAGACGTCAGGGGACGCTACCGGCTTTGCTTCTAGTGGGTGGTACTCCTGTCAAGTACGGAGTGGCAGTCTGTCAGTCGTGTGTTTCTGACCTTCGGATTTTGTCGGGTTGGCCGTTGAGCTTCGGTCTTCTTACCGTGGCACGGGTGTCGGTTTACGTGCCATGGGACCTTTGTTCTGTAGAGTACAGGGCTTTCCTTTCCGAGGTACTTTCCTACCGCTAGTGTAGTGATTTCTCGTTTTACGAGGTAGGGTTCGAGTGATCCCTACTGAGTCTTGTTCCGAGACTCATTACCTGCGTGTTTTCACCGTGTTTCAGGTGAGGCGCCACCTTCGGGGAGCGCGTCAGGAGTGCAGCGTGTTGCGGGTGCCCAGAGGTAGTGCCAGAGGTCAGAGCTGGGGTATGCCCCGTGTAGCTGTACTTTTCTTTCTTGTCACTGTACTAGTCGTGGACTACTATTGTTGTTATTTGATTGTGGACCATGTAAAATGTTAATTGATTTCCTGCTTAATATTATAACTGTTTAATTTCTGCAATTATTTGTGATGCTTGTGTAGTTTCCACACCATCCTTTTAACCCTTCCGAGTCTTCGGGCTCGTGGGTGGCGGTGCGAGTCTCGGGTTATCGGGCCTTCTCGGTAATCGGATTCTCGGGTCTTTACAGCTGGTATCAGAGCGCGGTTGTGGAATTACAAGAGAATCATAGGTAATTGTAGTGGTCCACTAGTCCACAGCGATGATGTACAGGTGACGCTGGCATTGGGCACCGCGTGTTTATTTTGACCTTGCCGTCTTCGTGTTTTCTGTCTTGTGCTTCAGGAGCGAGGATGGCGCCGAGGAGGAGCTCTCGCTCTCAGTAGGGGCAGTCGGCTGGAGGTCAGGAGATCCAGCAGGGGGTCCAGGGGGACCAGGAGGAGCATAGCAGAGTGCCACCGGGAGCTACCGAGGCCGCGGCTACTGCGAAGGTTCCGGGGGCCGAGGATTTCTTCCGTGGCATGTACCAGCTTATGTCTCAGCAGTTCGGCGGAGAGGTTGGTGAGGGCTCGTCAGCTAGGGGTGGGCCAGGCCGAGCAGTGAGGGACTTTCTGCAGTTCCATCCACCTTATTTCAGCGGCCAGGCAGACCCTGATGCGGCTCGCGATTGGCTTGATGAGATGGAGCGGGTGTTCAGTTCTGCAAGGAGTGCTGCCGAAGACAGAGTTGTGTTGGCCTACAACCAGTTACAGGGTACGGCTCGGAGGTGGTGGTCTTCCGAGTGGAAGACGTCCTTTCAGCTTCGTCCACTTGAGCAGATCGAGTGGGACGACTTCGTTAGTGCTTTCGAGCGTACGTACTATCCAGATATTGTTGCCACGCAGCCGATGCGGGAGTTTCTGGAGCTGGTGCAGGGCGACATGTCAGTGTTGCAGTACAGGGCCCGATTTGTCGAGCTGGGTCGGTATGCACCTCACATCATGGAGCATGAGAGGGTGAGGACCACGCAGTTTGTACAGGACTTGAGGGTGGAGCTGAGGCACCATCTGATCGCGAATGGGGCCACTGATCTAGAGACATCGTCTCGTGTTGCGGTTTCTTTGGAGATGGATATGCAGAGGACCCGAGGACCGATCAGACAGGGACAGTCTTTGTCAGGTCGCAGCCATCAGTCGGTTACCCAGTAGTAGGGTTTCTTTCAGTCTGCCTCGGGTGGTTCCGGAGTACCGGCACCGGCAGCGTCGGTAGCAGGATCTGCGTCCTTCGGCTCGAAGGTCAAGAAGTTCTTGAAGAAGAGTTTCCAAGAAGCACAAGGATAAGGGGCAGGCTTCATCGGGCAGTGTACAGCAGCCGATTCCTTTGCAGCGTCAGGGATCAGTGGGTGGATCGCGAGGACCTTGTCCACGGTATGGTGGGACCCACCCAGGCAGGCAGTGCACGGCGCCGATTATCTGTTTTCGGTGTGACCAGCCAGGGCATATGGCGCGTGACTGTCCTCAGAGACCGCCGCAGCAGTAGTTTCCTCAGCAGCAGCAGGTTCCCCAGCAGCAGAGGCAGCAGCAGCAGGGACAATATTCGCCGCTACCTAGGTCAGCCAGCGTGGGAGGCAGGCAGAGGGCACGAGGCCAGATCACGCACATGACCAGGGCAGAGGCAGTGGCGTCGCAGCTCGTGGAAGGTACCGTTCAGATTTTGGGTTGTGCGGCTCGAGTTTTGTTCGACTCTGGCGCGTCTCATTCGTTTATTTCGGAGGATTTCACGTCGAGCGTCGAGGAGCCGGTGACCCAGTTGTCCTGTGATTTGGCAGTGGAGTTGCCTTCGGGTGACTTTATGTTCACTCCGTATTGCTTTGATCAGGTTCCGGTTTGGATCGATGGGCGGAGTATGCCAGGCAGGTTATATGCGTTGCAGCTTCGGGATTACAATGCGATTCTAGGCATGGATTGGCTCGAGTCTCATGGAGCGGTGGTGGATTGTGGGATGAAGAGGGTCTACTTCCAGCATCCGAGCAAGCGGACCTTCTATTTCCAAGGTATCCGTTCCACCTCTTCTCGATTCCTTATCTCTGCTATTCGAGCCCGTCGATTGCTTGATTCTGGTTGTCAGGGTTTTCTCGCGTCCGTGGTGGTGTCTGAACGGATGGAACCGAGTGTCGAGGACATTCCGGTGGTGTGCGAGTTTTCCGACGTTTTTCCCGAGGAATTGCCTGGATTACCTCCCCAGCGGGAGATCGATTTTGTGATCGAGGTTGTGCCTGGTACGGGACCTTTGGCGAAAGCTCCCTACCGTATGGCCCCCCCTGAGTTGAGGGAGTTGAGGGCGCAGTTGTAGGAACTGTTGGCCAAGGGGTATATTCGTCCTAGTTTTTCCCCTTGGGGTGCGCCCGTGTTGTTTGTGAAGAAGAAGGACGGTAGTCTGCGGCTGTGCATTGACTATCGGCAGCTGAATGAAGTGACCATTAAGAACAAGTATCCGTTACCACGGATTGATGACTTGTTCGACCAGCTTCAGTCCACGCGAGTGTTCTCGCAGATTGATTTACGGTCAGGTTACTATCAGCTGAGAATTCGCGAGTCCGATGTGGAGAAGACTGCATTCAGTACGAGGTACGGACATTATGAGTTTTTGGTGATGCCGTTCGGGCTCACCAATGCCCCAGCAGCCTTCATGGACTTGATGCAGAGGGTGTTTCATCCGTATTTGGACCAGTTCGTGGTCATCTTCGTGGATGACATCCTTATCTATTCGTAGTCTGCTGAGGAGCACGCGTACCATTTGGGTGTGGTGCTGCAGACGTTGCGAGATCACCAGTTGTATGCGAAGCTCAGCAAGTGCGAGTTTTGGCTCAGCGAGGTGCACTTTCTGGGGCACGTGATTTCTGGTGATGGCATTTCCGTGGACCCCGCCAAGGTCGAGACAATGATGCAGTGGCCGAGGCCGAGGTCGGTAACGGAGATCCGGAGTTTCTTAGGGCTTGCGGGTTATTATCGTCGGTTTATTCAAGATTTTTCTCGCATTGCGGCCCCGATGACTAGACTCACGCGGAAGGATGTGCCTTTTGTCTGGTCTGAGGAGTGTGAGCAGAGCTTCAGGGAACTGAAGAGATTGCTCACCTCGGCTCCGGTGTTGGTTTTGCCTTCTGGATCGGGAGGTTTCGTGGTGTGTACAGATGCTTCCGGTGTTGGATTGGGTGCTGTTTTGATGCAGCATGGTAGAGTGGTGGTTTATGCATCTCGGCAGCTAAAGCCCCACGAGGAAAACTACCCTACCCATGACCTTGAGTTGGCGGCGGTGATCTTCGCGCTGAAGATCTGGAGGCATTATCTGTACGGTGAGAAGTTCGAGGTGTTCACTGACCATCAGAGTTTGAGGTATGTGTTCTCGCAAAAGGACCTGAACCTCAGGCAAAGGCGTTGGATGGAGTTCATGAAGGATTATGACTTCACCATGTCTTATCAGTCGGGTAGGATGAATGTCGTTGCTGATGCCTTGAGTCGGAAGGTGGCGGTCAGTACCTTGATGTTGAGGAAGTGGAGGCTCTGGGAACAAGTGCCCGAGGTATCTTTCAGGCTCAAGATTCCCCAGGAGCCAGGGTTGGCAGTGCTTGCGAGTCTGACTGTCACTCCTGCTATCCATCGTCAGGTGACAGAGGCTCAGCATGCAAACCCTGAGTTGCCCCGGATTCTAGCTGTGGCTGATGTGGAGCTGGGTGAGGATAGCGCTGCTAGGTTTCGCGGCAGGCTATACGTCCCAGCGGAGGAGCAGGTTTGTCCTGCGGTGTTACGCGAGGCTCATGGGAGCACGTACACTGTGCACCCGGGTGCGACGAAGATGTATCGGAACTTGCGGAGGCAGTTCTGGTGGCCTGGCATGAAGAGAGATGTCGCAGAGTTTGTGGCCAGGTGCCTGATCTGTCAGCAGGTGAAGGCGGAGCATCAGCGACCAGGAGGTACTCTCCAGCCCTTGGATGTTCCTGCTTGGAAGGGGGATCATGTGACCACGGATTTCGTGGTGGGATTGCCGAGGACCCCGAGTGGACAGGACAGTATTTGGTTGCTGGTGGATCGGCTGACGAAGGTGACGCGGTTGTTATCGGTCAAAGTCAGCTGGAGCGTGTCTAAGTTGGCTCGTCTTTATGTGGAGCGGATCGTCCCGTTGCATGGGGTTCCCATTTCGATCGTGTCGGATCGGGATCCGCGCTTCACTTCTGGATTCTGGAGGAGTTTCCAGCGAGCTCTTGGCACGGAGTTGGCATTTAGCTCGGCGTATCATCCCCAGTCAGATGGTCAGTCTGAGAGGACCATTCAGACTTTGGAGGACATGCTGAGATCCTACTGCCTGGAGTGGCAGGGGAGTTGGATTCATCACCTACCGTTGGTGGAGTTTGCCTATAACAACAGCTATCATTCGAGCATCGGCATGGCTCCTTATGAGGCAATGTATGGGCATCCTTGTCGGACTCCACTTGATTGGTTTGAGGTGGGTGAGAGTGTTTTGACGGGACCGGAATTGGTGCAGCAATGTGTGGATGTTGTGCACCTGGTTCGTCAGAACATGTTGGCGGCCCAGAGTCGGCAGAAGAGCTATGCTGACCGTAGGAGGCAGCCCCTCGAGTTCGCCGTGGGCAATCATGTGTTTTTGAGAGTTTCTCCGATGAAGGGGGTGATGCGTTTTGGACGGCGTGGGAAGCTGAGTCCCCGCTATATTGGTACTTTCGCGATTGTGGAGCGCATCGGTGAGGTTGCTTACCGGTTGCAGTTACCTCCTGAGTTGGCGTCGGTGCATGACGTGTTCCACGTCTCGATGTTGCGGAAGTATATGCCCGATGACTCTCATGTGCTCGAGTTTTCCGTTTGGCCTGAGGTGACTCCAGATCTTTCTCTCCCAGAGTTTTCGATCCGCGTGGAGGATAGGCGAGAGCAGCGCCTGCGGAACAAGGTCATTCCCTTGGTGAAGGTCGTGTGGCAGCGACACTCTGGTGGTGAGGCTTCATGGGAACTTGAGGACGAGATGCGTCAGCAGTTCCCGTATCTGTTTGAGTGAGTCTTCCTCTTCTTTCCCCTTTGGTTGTTCTCAATTTCGAGGACGAAATTCCTTAAGGGGGGAGGGCTGTAATATCCCGGACCTTTCGGATCCTTCTTCATGGGTCCCGAATCTGGTTTTCGGAGCGTCCGGCTCTGTTGTGTCCAAAATTTCGTTTCGGACATCTTTTGTGTTCGGATCGGCGCGATCCGGAGTCATTTCGGAGGCCCGGAGGCGTTCCGCAGCTTTTCCGCGTGTGTTTTCCGATTCTCGGTGTGTGTTTCGGCTCTTTCTTCGGAAGCTCGCTGCGGGCGAACCGGGCGGTTCACCCGGGCACGAGTGGTACCGTTGCGATCGGTGCGTTCCGAGGATTCCGGAAATGTATTTTTCTATTTTTTGAAATTTTTCAGAAAAATCAGATTTTCTATATATTCCTCTTTCTTTTCTTTTTCTTTTCCTCTTTCTCTTTCTTCTTCTTCCTCCTTCCTACCCCAACCGTGGTCGCCCTCCTCTCTCCCTCTCTCTCCCATTCGGACGCGGTGAGCCCCTCCCCGGCTGTGGACGGCGACAGGGCGACGGCGCAGACGCGTGTGTGGCGGCGAGGCGAGCTCGTGGGCGTGCGGCAAGCGTGGGAAGCGTGGGGAGGCGAAGTTTCTAAAAGCGTTCTTCGTGGTTTGTGGATGATCCGGCGGAGCATTCGCTCCATCGAGGTAGGGTGATGTTCCTTAGCCTCTTGCTGTTCGTTTCCGTGATTTGTAGGCCGCGGGGAGGCCGAGAGAGGCTTGTTTGAGCGGGTTTGAGATTTTCCATGATTTGGGGAGAGCTCGCCCGATCTATGGTTTTAGCCCGCTATTTCATGTTTTGGTGGCTTAGAAGCATGCTAGGGGTCCTTAGGGGTCATTCCCCTCGATTTCCCCCTCTCCGGTGGAGGCACGGGGGCGTGTTCGAAGTTTTTGGGATTTTCCCGCCGTAGCGTGCTCGGGAGTGTGTAACGGTCACTCCAGTGACCGTCACATGCTTGTGACGCCCCTAGAGGGGTGCGTTACATTCCTGAGTAGTGTTTTTGGGGGTCGGGGGCTGTAACGGCCTCACGATAGACCGCCATTTGCCTGTGACGCGCTTGGGTAGGGCCGTCAGGGGCTTTCGACCGTTGGTCTGTGACCGTTGGGGGTCAGGCCATGTAACGCACCGGGCTAGGCGCGTTACATGCGTGTAACGCGCTGGGACATGCGCGTTACTTCCTGTTTTCACCCCAAGTGTGAGGGCCATGTAACGCGCTGGGCCAAGCGCGTTACATGCGTGTGACGCGCCGGGGCTGGGCCGTTACATCCCTTTTGGCTTTGGGAGCGTGGGGGTGTGTAACGCATGGGGCCAAGCGCGTTACATTCTTGTAACGTGCCTGGACCAGGCCGTTACATCCCTTTCCACACTGACCGTGTGACGGTCTGTTTTGAACCGTTAGGCGCATGTAACGGTCTCGCCTAGACCGTTACTTGCTTGTGACGGTCCTAGGGTGGACCGTCACATGCCTGGTTGCCCCATGAGGGTGGCAACCCCGTTTTTACTCCGACTGTGGCCACCGTGCGACGGGGCTGGTGCGTGGGGTGATTCCCACACGTTGTCGGATTCAGACGTTGTTTTCCGTTGACTCGAGAGTCTATTCCTTTGTGACCCTCCACTAGTCGTAGCCTATCAGTACGCGTGTGCTGGTCGCACCAGGGAGTGGTGTACGGGCTTACCCTGAGGACGGTTTTAGACTGGTTACCGTCGGGCCCCACGTCACATCAGAGTCCAGTGCCAGGGGAAAATTGGTCAGAGGGCCAGACCTAGGACGCGTGGTCTGTGTGTGCACACGTGGTTGGGCACAGTGGACGCACGTCGACGGGCGTGACCCCAGCTAGTCACTTGTTGTGGTTACTTGTACGGTGTTCGCGCCTCTGGTAGGAGCTACCACGCCAGGCGGTTCACCTGCGGCACGGCGTAGGACGTCAGGGGACGCTACCGGCTGTGCTTCTAGTGGGTGGTACTCCTGTCGAGTACGGAGTGGCAGTCTGTCAGTCGTGTGTTTCCGACCTTCGGGTTTTGTCGGGTTGGCCGTTGAGCTTCGGTCTTCTTACCGTGGCACGGGTGTCGGTTTGCATGCCATGGGACCTTTGTTCTGTAGAGTACAGGGCTTTCCTTTCCGAGGTACTTTCCTACCGCTAGTGTAGTGGTTTCTCGTTTTACGAGGTAGGGTTCGAGTGATCCCTACTGAGTCTTGTTCTGAGACTCATTCCCTACGTGTTTTCACCGTGTTTCAGGTGAGGCGCCACCTTCGGGGAGCGCATCAGGAGTGCAGCGTGTTGCGGGTGCCCAGAGGTAGTGCCAGAGGTCAGAGCCGGGGTATGCCCCGTGTAGCTGTACTTTTCTTTCTTGTCACTGTACTAGTCGTGGACTACTGTTGTTGTTATTTGATTGTGGACCATGTAAAATGTTAATTGATTTCCTGCTTAATATTATAACTGTTTAATTTCTGCAATTATTTGTGATGCTTGTATAGTTTCCACACCATCCTTTTAACCCTTCCGAGTCTTCGGGCTCGTGGGTGGCGGTGCGAGTCTCGGGTTATCGGGCCTTCCCGGTAATCGGATTCTCGGGTCGTTACAGCTTGTCCTACTTGTTTCATTAGTATAGTATCCCGGACCTTTCGGATCCTTCTTCGTGGGTCCCGGATCGAGTTTCTCGGAGTGTCCGGCTCCGTTGTGTTCGGAATTTCGTTTCGGACATCTTTCGTGTTCGGATCAGCGCGATCCGGAGTTGTTTCGGAGGCGCGGAAGCGCTCCGCAGCTTTTCCACGTGTGTTTTCTGATTTCCGATGTGTATTTCGGCAATTCCTTCGGAACCTCGTTGCGGGTGAACCGGGCCGTTCACCTAGGCGAGAGTGGTACCGTTGCGATCGGTGCGTTCCGAGGATCCCGAAAATGTAATTTTCTATTTTTTGGTATTTTCTAGATTTTCCAGATTTTCTATAAATACCACTCATTTTCTCTCTCTCCCCCACCCTTCTTCTTCTTCTTCTTCTTCTTCTTCTTCTTCTTCTTCTTCCTCCCCACCGTGAGCTCTCCCTCCCTCTCTCTCTCTCTCCCATTTCGGCGTGGCGAGCCTTCCTCTGGCTGCACACGGCGCGGCGACGTGGGCGGCGATGAGGCGGTCGTGTGGGCGTACGGTGTACATGGGAAGCGTGAAGGAGCGGGGTTTTCAAATCATTCTTTGCGATCTCGAAAACGATTCGGCGGAGCTTTCACTCCATTGAGGTAGGGTGACATTCCGTAGATCCCTGCCGTTCATTTCCGTGATTCGTAGGCCGAGGGGAGGCCGAGAGGGGTGTGTTTGAGCGGGTTTGAGGTTTTCTATGATTTGGGGAGAGCTCGCCCGATCTATGGATTTAGCGCCTGTGATTTCATGTTTTGGTAGCCTAGTGTCATGCTAGGGGTCCCCAGGGGTCTTCCCCTTTGATTTCCCCCTCTCCGGTGGAGGCATGGGGGCGTGGTTGGATTTTTGGACGTTTTCCCATTGTTCCGACCTCGGGCGGGTGTGACGGTCCTTCCAGTGACCGTCACATCATGTAACGCACCTAGGTGGGTGCGTTACAGCCCTGTGATGCCAATTGGGGGTCTGTGGGCTGTGACGGCCCCTCGATAGACCACCACAGGCGTGTGACGCGCCTGGGTTGGGCCGTCAGAGACGTCCCGACCGTTGGTATGACCGTTGATTTCTCACCGTTGGGGCACAGGCGTGTGACGCGTCAGGCTTGGTGCGTTACATCCTTGTGACGCCCCAGTGTGGGTGCGTCAGAGCTGATGAACCCCACATCATGTAACGCTCCAGCGTTGGACCGTTACATGCTGTGACGCACCGAGTGGCACGCGTCACAGCTGGTTCTCACTGTCTTGTGACGCACCAGGGTAGGCGCGTCACAGACTGTAACGCACCAGGGCAGGTGCGTTACATGTTATTTTCCACCCAGAGTGTGACGCGCCTGCGTTGGGCCGTCAGGTGGCTGTGACTCGTCTAGGGTAGACCGTCAGGCTCTAGAGTGCACCGGGAGGTTCGCAGTCCCGTTTTCTTATCCGACCGTGGTCGCCGTGCGACGGTGCCGGTACGTGGGGCGGTCCCCGTACGTCGTCGGATGCGGATGTGGTTTTCCGTTGACTTGAGCGTCCACTCCTTCAGTGACCCTCCACTAGTCGTAACCCACCAGTATGAGGTGCTGGTCTCACCAGGGAGTGGTGTACGGGCCGACCCTTAGAGACGGTTTGTGGACCGGTTACCGTCGGGCCCCGCGTCTAGCAGCCAGAGTCCGGCTGAGGGGAAAACCGGTCAGAGGACCAGACCAGGGACGCACGGTCTGTGTGTGCACACGTGGTTGGGGGCGGTTGGACCCACGCTGACGAGCGTGACCCCAGCTAGTTACTTGTTCGTGGTACTTGTTCGGTGTCCGTGCCTTTGGTAGGCGCTACCACGTCAGGCAGTTCACCTGCGGTGCGGTGTAAGACGTCAGGGGACGCTACCGGCTGTGCTTCTAGTAAGAGGTACTCCTGTCGAGTCGGGAGTGTCAGACTGTAAGTCGTTGCGACTTCGACCTTCGGGTTTTATCGTGTCAAGCGTGTGTTCCGGTTGTTTCGCCGTGGTACGTGTGTCGGTTTTCATGCCGTGAGACCGGTGATTTATAGATGGCATGGTTTCCTTTTCGAGATACTTGCTTACTACTAGTGTAGCGGTTTCTTCGTTTGCGAGGTAGGGTTCGGGTGATCCCTACTGAGTCTGTTCCGAGACTCATTCCCTGCGTGTTTTCACCGTGTTTCAGGCGAGGCGAGGCTTCAGGGGAGTTCGTCTGAGGCTCAGTGTGGTTCAGGTGCCCAGCGTTAGTGCCAGAGGTCTGAGCTGGGGTATGCCCGTGTAGCTGTACTTTTCTTTCTTGTCTCTGTACTAGTTGTGGACTACTGTTGTTATTTTATTGTTATCTTGTGGACCTTGTAAAATGTTAATTCACTTTCTACTTAATTATATAAACTATTTAATTTCTGCAATTATTTATGATACTTGTGTAGTTTCCACACCATCCTTCTAACCCTTCCGAGTCTTCGGGCTCGTGGGTGGCGGTACGAGTCTCGGGTTATCGGGCTTTCCCGGTAATCGGATTCTCGGGTCATTACAGCTGGTATCAGAGCGCGGTTGTGGAGTTATACGAGAATCATAAGTGATTGTAGGGGTCCACTAGTCCACAGCGATGATGTACAGTTGACACTGGCATCGGGCATCGTGTGTTTTTCTTAACCTTGCTGTTCCGTGTTTTCTGTCTTTTGCTTCAGGTGCGTGTATGGCGCCGAGGCGGAGTACTCGCTCTCAGCAGGGGCAGTCGGCTGGAGGTCAGGAGATCCAGCAGGAGGTTCAGTAGGAGCAGGAGGAGCAGAGTAGAGTGCCACCTGCGGCCACCGGGGCAGTGGATACTGCGAGGTTTCCGGGGGCTGGGGATTTCTTTCGTGGCATGTACCTGCTTATGTCGCAGCAGTTCGGCGGAGTGGCTGGTGAGGGCTCGTCGACCAGGGGTGGGCCAGGCCGAGCAGTGAGGGATTTCTTGCAGTTCCATCCCCCTTGCTATGGCGGTCAGCCAAACCCTGATGTGACTCGTGATTGGCTCGACGAGATGGAGCGGGTGTTCTGTTCCGCGCGGTGTGCTGCAGAGGACAGAGTGATGTTGGCCTACAACAAGTTACAGGGTACGGCTCGAGCGTGGTGGTCTTCCGAGTGGAAGACGTCTTTTCAGTCTTGTCCCATTAAGCAGATCGCGTGGGGCGACTTCGTCAGCCCTTTTGAGCGTGCCTATTGTCCAGAGTTTATTACTACGCAGCGGATGCGTGAGTTTTTGGAGCTGGTCCAGGGCGACATGTCCGTGTTGCAGTACAGGGCCCGATTCGTTGAGCTGAGTCTGTATGCACCTCATATCATGGAGCATGATAAGGTGAAGACCGCACAGTTCGTTCAGGGCTTGAGGCAGGAGTTGAGACACCACTTGATCGCGAATGCTGCCACCGATTTGGAGACAGCATCTCGCGTTGCGGCTTCTTTGGAGTTGGATATGCAGAGGACTCGAGGACCGATTTGCCAGGGACAGTCTTTGTCAGGTCGCAGCCAGCAGTCGGCTACCCAGCAGCAGGGTTCCTTCCAGCATGCGTCGGGTGGTTCTGGAGCGCCGGCACCGGCAGCGTCAGTGACAGGATCCGGGTCATTCAGCTCAAAGGTCAAGAAGTTCCTCAAGAAGAGTTTCCGTAAGAAGTCCAAGGGTCAGGGGCAGGCTTCATCGTGCAGTGTACAGCAGCCGGTCCCGTTTCAGCGTCAGGGATCAGTGGGTGGATCGCGAGGACCGTGCCCACGGTGTAGCGAGTATCACCCAGGCAGGCAGTGCACGGCACCGATTATCTATTTTCGGTGTGACCAGCCAGGGCAAATGGCGCGTGACTGTCCTCAAAGACAGCAGCAGCAGTTTCCTCAGCAACAGCAGGTTCCCCTGCAGCAGAGGCAGCAGCAGCAGCAGCAGTAGGGACAATATCTGCCGCTACCCAGGTCAACTAGTGTGGGAGGTAGGCAGAGAGCTCGGGGCCGGATTACACACATGACCAGGGCAGAGGCAGTGGCATCGCAGCTCGTGGAAGGTACCGTTCAAATTTTGGGTTGTGCAGCTCGGGTTTTGTTTGATTCTGGCGCGTCTCATTCATTTATTTCGGAGGATTTCACGCTGGGTATCGAGGAGCTGGTGACCCAGTTGTCCTACAATTTGGCAGTGGAGTTACCATCGGGTGATTTTATGATCACTCTGTATTACTTTGATGAGGTTCCTGTGTGGGTGGAAGGGCGGAGTTTGCCGGCTAGGCTCTATGCGTTGCCGTTTCAGGACTTTGATGTGATTTTGGGCATGGATTGGCTCGAGGCACATCATGCGTTGGTGGATTGCGGCTCGAAGAGGGTTTATTTTCGGCGACTTTGTGGACCCACCTTTTATTTCCAAGGTATCAGGTCTTCCTCTCCCCGTTTCCTTATTTCGGCGATTCGAGCTCGTCGTTTGCTTGATGCGGGTTGTCAGGGTTTTCTCGCCTCCGTGGTTATGACTGACCGCATGGAGCCGGATGTCGAGGACATTTTCGGTGGTGTGCGAGTTTCACGATATTTTTCCGCAGGGCTTACCTGGATTGCCTTCCCAGGGGGAGATCGATTTTGTTATCGAGGTGGTGCCGGGTACGGGACCTTTGGCGAAGGCTCCCTACCGTATGGCCCCCGCTGAGTTGAGGGAGTTGCGGGCGCAGTTGCAAGAATTACTGGCCAAGGGGTACATTCGTCCTAGCTTTTCCCCTTGGGGTGCGCCAGTGTTGTTCGTGAAGAAGAAGGACGGTAGCTTGCGGTTGTGCATTGACTACCGGCAGCTGAATGATGTGACCATCAAGAACAAGTATCCGTTGCCGCGGATTGATGATTTGTTCGACCAGCTTCAGTCTGCTCGAGTGTTCTCGCGGATTGATTTGCGGTCCGGTTACTATCAGCTGAGAATTCGCGAGTCCGATGTGGAGAAGACTGCGTTCAGTTCGAGGTATGGGCATTACGAGTTCTTGGTGATGCCGTTTGGGCTCACCAATGCCCCCGCAGCCTTCATGGACTTGATGCAGAGGGTGTTTCGTCCGTACTTGGACCAGTTCGTGGTCGTGTTTGTGGACGACATCCTTGTCTATTCGCGGTCTGCCGAGGAGCACGCGTATAGTTTGGGTGTGGTGCTGCAGACGCTGCGAGACCACCAGTTGTATGCGAAGCTCAGTAAGTGCGAGTTCTGGCTTCGTGAGGTGCACTTTTTGGGGCACGTGATTTCTGGTGATGGTATTTCCGTGGACCCTGCCAAGGTCGAGGCAGTAATGCAGTGGCCGAGGCCGAGGTTTGTGACGGAGATCCGGAGTTTCTTGGGGCTTGCGGGTTATTATCGCCGATTTATCCAGGATTTTTCTCGCGTTGCGGCCCCGATGACCAGACTTACGCGGAAGGATGTGCCTTTCGTCTAAACTGATGAGTGTGAGCAGAGTTTCAGGGAATTGAAGAGATTGCTCACCTCGGCTCCGGTGTTGGTTTTACCTTCTGGATCGGGAGGTTTGGTGGTGTGTACAGATGCTTCCGGGGTCAGATTAGGTGCTGTGTTGATGCAGCATGGTAGAGTGGTGGCTTATGCACCTCGGCAGCTGAAGCGCCACGAGGAGAACTACCCTACCCATGACCTAGAGCTGGCGGTTGTGGTCTTCACGCTGCAGATCTGGAGGCATTATCTGTACGACAAGAGGTTCGAGGCATTCACTGACTATCAGAGTTTGAGGTATGTGTTCACGCAGAGAGACCTTAACCTCAGACAGAGGCGTTGGATGGAGTTCATGAAGGATTATGACTTCACCCTGTCTTATCAGCCGGGCAGGATGAATGTCGTCGCCGATACTTTGAGTCGGAAGGTCGCGGTCAGTGCCTTGATGTTGAGGAAGTGGAGGCTCTGGGAACAAGTGCCCGAAGTTTCATTCAGGCTCAAGATTCCCCAGGAGCCAGGGTTGGCAGTGCTTGCGAGTCTGACTGTCACGCCAGCTATCCGCCGTCAGGTGACAGAGGCTCAGCATGCGGACCCTGAGTTGCCCCAGATTTTGGCCTTGGCTGATGTGGAGCTCGGCGAGGACGGTGCTGCGAGATTTCGCGGTAGGCTGTACGTCCCAGCCGACGAGCAGGTTCGTCGTGCGGTGTTACGCGAGGCTCATGGGAGCAGGTACACCGTACACCCGGGTGCGACGAAGATGTATCGGAACTTGCGGAGGTAGTTCTGGTGGCCTGGCATGAAGAGAGATGTTGCCGAATTTGTGGCCAGGTGCCTGACCTGTCAGCAGGTGAAGGCGGAGTATCAGCGACCGGGAGGTACTCTTCAGCACTTAGATGTTCTCACGTGGAAATGGGACCATGTGACCACGGATTTCGTGGTAGGATTGCCGAGGACTCCGAGTGGGCAGGATAGTATTTGGTTGCTGATAGATCGGCTGACGAAGGTGACTCGGTTGTTATCGGTCAAAGTCAGCGGAAGTGTGCCCAAGTTAGCTCGTCTTTATGTGGAGCGGATCGTTTCGTTGCATGGGATTCCCATCTCCATTGTGTCAGATCGGGATCCGCGCTTCACTTCTGGATTCTGCAGGAGTTTCCAGCGAACACTTGGCACGGAGTTGGCTTTTAGCTCGGCGTATCATCCTCAGTCAGATGGACAGTCTGAGAGGACCATCCAGACTTTGGAGGATATGCTGAGATCCTGCTGCCTGGAGTGGCAGGGGAGTTGGATTCACCACCTACCGTTGGTGGAGTTTACCTACAACAACAGCTATCATTCGAGCATCGGCATGGCTCCTTATGAGGCGTTGTATGGGCGTCCGTGTCGGACTCCACTTGACTGGTTTGAGGTTGGTGAGCGTGTTTTGACGGGACCGGAGTTGGTGCAGCAGTGTGTGGATGTTGTGCACCTGGTTCGTCAGAACATGTTGGCGGCCCAGGGTCGGCAGAAGAGCTATGCTGACCGAGGAGACAGCCTCTCGCGTTCGCCGTGGGCGATCGTGTGTTCTTGAGAGTTTCTCCGATGAAGGGGGTAATGCACTTTGGACGGCGTGGGAAGCTGAGTCCCCGCTATGTTGGTCCTTTCCTTATTGTGGAGCGCATCGGTGAGGTAGCCTATCGGTTGCAATTACCTCCTGAGTTGGCGTCGGTGCATGACGTGTTCCACGTCTCGATGTTGCGGAAGTATATGCCCGATGACTCTCATGTTCTCGAGGATTCTGTGTGACCCGAGGTGACTCCAGATCTTTCACTCCCATAGTTTTCCGTCCGCATTGAGGACATGCGAGAGCAGCGCCTGCGGAGCAAGGTTATCCCCTTGGTAAAGGTGGTGTGGCAGTGGCACTCTGGTGGTGAGACTTCTTGAGAGCATGAGGACGAGATGCGTCAGCAGTTCCCCTTCTTTTTTGAGTGAGTCTTCCTCTTCTTTCCCCTTGGGTTATTTATAATTTCGAGGATGAAATTCTTTAAGGGGGGAGGGCTGTAATATCCCGGACCTTTCGGATCCTTCTTCGTGGGTTTCGGATCGGGTTTCTCAGAGTGTCCGACTTCGTTGTGTCCGGAATTTTGTTTCAGACATCTTTTGTGTTCGGATCGGCGCGATCCAGAGTTGTTTCGGATGACCGAAAGCGTTCCGCGGCTTTTCCGCGTGTGTTTTCTGATTTCCGGTGTGTGTTTCGGCAATTCCTTCGGAACCTCGTTGCGGGTGAACCGGGTCGTTCCCTAGGCGAGAGTGGTACCATAACGATCGGTGCGTTCCGAGGATCCCGAAAATATAATTTTCTATTTTTTGATATTTTCTAGATTTTCTATAAATACCAGTCATTTTCTCTCTCTCCCCCACCCTTCTTCTTCTTCTTCTTCTTCTTCCTCCCCACCGTGAGCTCTCCCTCCCTCTCTCTCTCTCTCTCCCATTTCAGCGCGGCAAGCCTTCCTCCGACTGCAGACGCGGCGGGGCGATGGCACGGCGACGTGGGCGGCGGTGAGGCGGTCGTGTGGGCGTGCGGTGTTCGTGGGAAGCGTGAAGGAGCGGGGTTTTCAAAGCGTTCTTTGCGATCTCGGTAACGATTCGGCGGAGCTTTCGCTCCATTGAGGTAGGGTGACGTTCCCTAGCTCCCTGCCGTTCATTTCCGTGATTCGTAGGCCGAGGGGAGGCTGAGAGGGGTGTGTTTGAGCGGGTTTGGGGTTTTCCATGATTTGGGGAGAGCTCGCCCGATCTATGGATTTAGCCCGCGATTTCATATTTTGGTAGCCTAGTATCATGCTAGGGGTCCCCAGGGGTCTTCCCCTTTGATTTCCCCCTCTCCGGTGGAGGCATGAGGGCGTGGTTAGATTTTTGGGTGTTTTCCCGTTGTTCCGACCTCGGGCGGGTGTGACGGTCCTTCCAGTGACCGTCACATCATGTAACGCACCTAGGTGGGTGCGTTACAGCCCTGTGATGCCAATTGGGGGTCTGTGGGCTGTGACGGCCCCTCGATAGACCGCCACAGGCGTGTGACGCGCCTGGGTTGGGCCGTCAGAGGCGTCCCAACCGTTGGTATGACCGTTGATTTCTGACTGTTGGGGCACAGGCGTGTGACGCGCCAGGCTTGGTGCATTACATCCTTGTGATGCCCCAGTGTGGGTGCGTCAGAGCTGACGAACCCCACATCATGTACCGCTCCAGCGTTGGACCGTTACATGCTGTGACGCACCGAGTGGCACGCGTCACAGCTGGTTCTCACTATCTTGTGACGCACCAGGGTAGGCGCGTCACAGACTGTCACGCACCAGGGCAGGTGCGTTACACGTTGTTTTCCACCCAGAGTGTGACGCGCCTGCGTTGGGCCGTCAGGTGGCTGTGACGGTCCAGCCTAGACCGTCAGAGCCTGTGACGCGTCTAGGGTAGACCATCAGGCTCTGGACTGCACCGGGAGGTTCGCAGTCTCGTTTTCTTGTCCGACCGTGGTCGCCGTGCGACGGTGCCGGTACATGGGGCGGTCCCCGTACGTCGTCGGATGCGGATGTGGTTTTCCGTTGACTTGAGAGTCTACTCCTTCAGTGACCCTCCACTAGTCGTAGCCCACCAGTACGAGGTGCTGGTCTCACCAGGGAGTGGTGTACGGGTCGACCCTTAGAGACGGTTTGTGCACCGGTTACCGTCGGGCCTCGCGTCTAGCAGCCAGAGTCCAGCTGACGGGAAAATCGGTCAGAGGACCAGACCAGGGACGCACGGTCTGTGTGTGCATACGTGGTTGGGGGCGGTTGGACCCACACTGACGAGCGTGACCCCAGCTAGTTACTTGTTCGTGGTACTTGTTTCGTGTCCGTGCCTTTGGTAGGCACTACCACGTCAGGCAGTTCACCTGTGGTGCGATGTAAGACGTCAGGGGACGCTACCGGCTGTGCTTCTAGTGAGAGGTACTCCTGTCGAGTCGGGAGTGTCAGACTGTCAGTCGTTGCGACTTCGACCTTCGGGTTTTGTCGTGTCAGCCGTGTGTTCCGGTTGTTTCACCGTGGCACGTGTCGGTTTTTGTGCCGTGAGACAGGTGATTTGTAGATGGCAGGGTTTCCTTTTCGAGGTACTCGCTTATTGCTAGTGTAGCGGTTTCTTCGTTTGCGAGGTAGGGTTCGGGTGATCCCTACTGAGTCTGTTCCGAGACTCATTCTATGCGTGTTTTCACCATGTTTCAAGCGAGGCGAGGCTTCAGGGGAGTTCATCTGAGGCTCAGCGTGGTTCAGGTGCCCAGCGTTAGTGCCAGAGGTCAGAGCCGGGGTATGTCCCGTGTAGCTGTACTTTTCTTTCTTGTCTCTGTACTGGTTGTAGACTACTGTTGTTATTTTGTTGTTATCTTGTAGACCTTGTAAAATGTTAATTCATTTTCTGCTTAATTATATGAACTGTTTAATTTCTGCAATTATTTATGATACTTGTGTAGTTTCCACACCATCCTTCTAACCCTTCCGAGTCTTCGGGCTCGTGGGTGGCGGTACGAGTCTCGGGTTATCGGGCTTTCTCGGTAATCAGATTCTCGGGTCGTTACAATTAGCGTGCAAAGTGATTTTCATTTTTCTAAAGTGCACATGAACTTTTAAGAAATTCTTAGATCAGTTTTCCATGACTAGATTACATCAATTTTCCATCATCCTTTTCCCAGTCATTTTTATTCTTGAATTAATTTCACTAGAAGCATGAATCATGAAACTCAAAATGGGTTTTGTTTTTTATTTTCATTGAAAAAAATGAGGTTGTATATGAATGCAACAGGTGGAAAATATTTTCCGTCCCCCCAACTTAAATGACATTGTCCTCAATAGCATGAACAATAGAGAATAATGAACAATGTAGTCATAAAATTTGTGAAGGAACGGGACAACCTGACGGAGGTGAACATCGACGGGCATCCTTGCTGGAATGAGAGGCGGTACGTGACTTTGAAAATCAGAGCAACAGAGGAAGCAATCAGCTCTCTCCCCCCAACTTATCCTTTATTCAAACCTGTAAAATAAAAACATAAACCACAATAAAAATTTGGGTTGCCACCCAAGAAGCCATTTATTAGCACACAAAACTATTAAAATTTTGGGTTGCGTCCCAGAAAGTGCTAAATTTAACGTCTTCAGCCAGACGCAATGTAGCTCACTAACCAACGGGTATCATTCAGAATGAACCACCAAGTGATCTTATCCTCCGTTAGATTCCAGCCCTTGTGCCATTGGAGGAAAAGATTATGCCTCGATGCATGTGGGATAAAAGCATGCCAAGGTGGGTCTAAGAATTTGGATGGACCCCCTCGGTCAGAGAATGGCAGAGTAATTATCATATCTTCAATCACAAAATATTCACATATATTTTTAAGGTCTTTATAAGTATTAAACACATCAATGCGGACTTTAACTTCCCATAGCTTTTCTCCTTCATCCTCCCTCTTAAGAGTTACTTGCGTATCATTCAGGTGAGAGAGGATGAGAGTGTGATCGTTTTTTGGGGAGTCCACCACATGACCAATATTAAGGAGATAAGAAGGATTAGGAATCAAATAAGTTTGCTCCTTAACACAAGAATTCTCAGAAGGCTCATATGGATCTAACCAGTTGGTGAGTTGCAGAATATTTGGAATGATTATGGATTCACCAAGGTTAGGGATGGGTAAAAAATCCACAATCTCCCCTAAATCAAAAGATGCCCAATCAGAGTAAATTTCAAGTGGAGCACCCGATTCCTCAATTACCGAAGAAGAAGGGTTTATGAATAAACTCAATTCTCTCTCCACACTCATGTTTTCTTCGTCATTCACTTGGAAGGACGACTCATCAAATTCAGGAAGTAATAGAATTTGAGCATTGACTGGCAAATCCTCTTCCTCTTCTTCTCCCCCCGACTCAAGATCAACAGACTCATCATAGTCCTCTTCACAAATAGAGTTGGGTTTAGACATCTCAGGCTGCTCTTCCTTTAAGTCCTTATCATAAAACTCCCCCATTATCCTCTCAAGATCAAAAGGGATATGAGTGTTAGATTAAGGAATTATGGATTGATCATATGGACTTTGAGTGTTATCACATCTAGGAAGTTGGCTCTCAAGACTTGTAGTGGAGTTGCTAGGTATTTGGTCTACTTCCATTTCTACGATGTTTTGAGTAACCCTGCTCACTTGGGCCGCAAAGTTTTGTAGTTATTCCTGGAAGGCTTGTTGTTGAGTTTGGAAGAGCTGTGTCAATTGATCAAACATCTTCTCCTAATTTAAAGTGGGCTGAGAGTCAGATTGTGATGGATAGTAGTTTGAAGGGCACTCAGTCTGAGAATGAGGTGGTGGAGAGTATATGGGCTGTTCCCTATAATAGGGTTGATCGTAAAAATAATCATTTGGGTATGGAGCCCAATTTGAAAAATCTTGTTCTTGAGGACTTTGGCCTCGATCCTGATAAGACTCCCAAGAAGAATCATATTGATCTCTCTATCCAGAATTAAAGTTGTTTGGACATGGGTCACTATAAGGTGTGGAGAGATCTTGAGATATTTGAGTTTGTCTTGCTTGGTCCATCCAAAATATTGTTGGTTGATCTTCCCAACTAGAGTTATAAGTATCTGGAGATGATTCATAATCGGGCTGAGAAAAACGTTGATCATATTGGGCTTGCTCCGGGGTGAAAGATAAATCATGGCCCCCTTGAAAGAACTGAGTGGTTGGAACCTGGTCCTGGGTAAATGACGGAAACTGGGCCATCATAGGTGACGGGATCTCATTTTGTGCCGACCACGAATATGGACTGTCATGAGAGGTCGGGTTGTTTTGGGTGAGAAATGAGTGTGGATTTGGGCAACCACCTATATAATGGGCCGGGCTAGTCCACATGTGATCATTATCATGGTGACTATGTGGTATGAAGGGGTCTTGATCCATGGCTAGAAATTGATCAAATTTATGAGCCAATTGGTCAAACCTGTCTAATTGGTGTGCCCAATCCATAGATGAAAATTATGATCTCACCATTCTTTTGTATATTAATTTTATCCCCCCCCCCTTTTTGATTTTTTTTTAGACAAACAAATTAGCAAACAAAGTCCAACTTAGATCCACCATCAAACTTGTTTACCGACCAGGTAACAGGTGTGGAAGTGGGATGCTCCCCTTGCTTTCACAAGGTCCTAATTAAGTAACCACTTTTCCGCTTATAGCGTTTGCCGTTGACCTCTAACCTTAGACACAAGTTTCAAAGATGATAGTGAGCCCAAGTTATACCTTTTTGTGTTTTTGATTTTTTATTTTTTTTAATTAGTGAACTGAGCTAGTCCACCATATTTTTTTTATTTTTTTAAGGAACATTTCTAAGCATGAAAACTAATTACATATTGAAAGTAAAAACAAAGAAACTAAATCTATGGAAAGAGGGTAAGAGTACTAACCTTAATCGCATTCCCTCGTTCTTTATTTGACAAATGAAAAATAACAAGATTAAAAGATAAAGAAGATTTATCTCGGGGAGACACAACATTTGTTTTTGGCATTTTCAAAATTTTCTATTTTTTTATACTTTTGTGGATCCTTTTATTTTTTCTGCAAAAATAAGAGTTATATATACAAAATAAAATACAAGATATCAACTTCAAATTCAAACCTCCCCGGCAACGGCGCCAAAATTGATGGCGGGAAAACGCACGTCGTTAATACGCCCCGCTACCAAATTAAAATATCCGACCCACATATTAAAATATAATAGTTAAATGGTGAGACCGAGTCGAATCCACAGAGAGGTTTAGATTTAAAAGTTGAAGACCTTATATTTTTAAGTTTGAAAATCAAGAGAATTGAATTGAAACCACCTTAGGGAGATTTGGATGTAATTTAGAAGGGGTGGAATGGATAGTAGAACACATGGAAAATTATAATGAAAATAGGGTGAGTTAGGAAGAGAAATAACTTTAAAACCAGACAAAATTAGAAGAAGTGACAGAAGACAAAGTTGAAGATCGGAGGGTTAGAAAAAAATTTAGTGAAGAGTGAAGAGACAGAAAATGAGAGGAAGACAGTGAAAAACATGAAACACTGACATCTATCGGCGCGGATGAACAGTAAACTCGTAAAAGATAGAACCGTGAAAAAATAAAAATAACTTACAAACGAAGAAGAATTAGAGGGAGTGGTAGAAGAAGAAAATATAGATTTACAAGAGAGGAACAACTTTTATGAAGAACTCAGAAATAAAAGAGGATTGGAAGGGCATGAAAACGGAGGAACAAAAGAAGATATCAACTCGGATTAACAGTAATATGCCAGAACAGCAAGTGAAAAAATGTGTAATAACTTAAAAATGAAAAAGAATTAAAGAAAATGATAGAAAGAGAAAATGTAGAGAACTTAAATATGAATAACTTTGAAGAAGACAATAAGTTTCAATGAAGATCATAAAAGTATGTAAATGGCTAAGCAATGACTAAAATATTAAGAACTTACAATAACAACTACTTAAACTTACAAAATCTAAAGCTTTTAATAATTTAAATGGATAACAAGAGTGAAAGAAATTGTTACATGAAGGAACCTCTTGCCCCTCTCTCTCCTTGTTTCTTCAAAAACACCAAAAACTCACAAACTCTCTCACAAGAATAGAAGAACTAAAAATTGCATTACAAGAGCTTCCTCCTTTAAACCATTCCCCAACCCCCCTTTTATAGACTTTAAACAAAACCTCTGTTTCTCTATATTGCTCTCTGCCTACTGTCGGATGTCACTGGCCTTTGTGTTGGGTCCGTGTGAAGCTCAGCCGCAAAACCCGCCGAAGCTTAGTCGCATTGCCCATTTGCCGAACCCAAAGCCATGTGAGAATGGCCGTTGTGTGAATGTTGGTGGGCCTGTGTTTGAAGACTCCAGCCGTTTTGATCACCTGGCCGACTGTGCCTTATGTTGCCTGTGGAGTCTCTCCTCGTTGACCTCCTCTTTTGTCTGCCAGAAGGAGCCCGCTGAAGCGTGGACCCCGTGTGCCTGTCGAAACCGACGTGATTCTGCAACGTGGAAGCCGTGAAGAGAGGCCGCCCACCATGTTGCCTGCATGTGAAGCCGTATGAAGCCCATCAGCCGACGTGAAGAGCCTGCATGGCCCTCCACGTGAAGCCTTTTCACCCGTCAAAGCCCCTTCGCGCTGGAGCGTTGAAGCTGCCTTGCTTTAAGGAGCCCATCATCGTGAGAACCCATCTGCATGTTGAAGCCTTGCGAGGAAGCCTCGTCGTCCGCCCTCTGCCAACGAGAGAAGAGGCCCATCGTGGAGGCCACGGCTGCCAAACACTTTTGCCATGCAAAGCCAAGGGGCCCAGGTGCATGCTTTTTTTTTGCATCTTATATATATATATATATATATATATATATATATATATATATATATATATATATATATATATATATATATATATATATATATATATATGTGTGTGTGTGTGTATAGTGATATGAGTATAGTATGTTCTATATATTAAGAATATAGATGAGGCCACAACGTGGACCCTGTTGAAGGTATGTTCACTATTTACTATGAGTATAGTATGTATAGCGATAGATACTATATAGATATATTATTTATATATCTATTATGAATATATATATATATACATATATTATGAATATAGATATGTTATATATATATAGATATTAAAAATATATATTATGAATATGAATATATATATCTATATATAGGTATATATATTAAAAATATTATATATATATATAATATAAGTGAGTATATATTATATAGTAGTATGATATATATATATGGAAATAGATAGATAGAGATATATCTATATATATAAATAGATAGATATCTATATAAACATAGAATATATATATGAGTATATATCTAGTTATAGTTTTCTTTATCTTTTTCTTTTGACTTAAGATTGGACTTGGTCGGCCATGGGCTTTGGCCCATTCTTACGCAGACTTGTGAGTGCCTGCAGAATAACATTTTATTGCTCAAATTGTAATAATTTCATCAAACTAAGCATTTTGATTGAAAATTAATATTAAGTGTGATTAGTGCATAATCATTGATATTAAAGCTCGTGAAAAGTGTGAATGTCAGAACTTAACTCATACAAATGCACACTTATCACACGTTAAACGAGGTAACACGGTCCTTCCGACACCCTCAAAACAGGGACACAAAACTCTCGGGGTGTCTGGGACTTTCACGAGACCGCAGGTCGGCCACTGGGTCCCAACCGGGTCGACCAGAGACCTACACAACGCGAAACGATCACGGCAAGCACGAAGAACCACTTCGGCATAACACAGTGTCTGGCGGTCTATCTTTGGGCCGTCACAGCTGTAACGGTCCAAGGATAGGCCGTCACAGCACCTTGACGGTCCAGCTCAGAAGCGTCAGACACTCAGTGCAAAACCGGCTGTGACGCGCCAGTCCTGGTGCGTCACAGTCTCTGACGCGCCTAGCCCGGTGCGTCAGAAGACGAGCAGAAACCAACCATGACGCACACCGCCCAGGGCGTCACGGTCTCTGACGGACCAACGCAGGTGCGTCAGAAGATGGGATAAAATTGGATGTGACGCACACCCCTCGGGCCGTCACAGACTCTAACGCTCCAACCCAGATGCGTTAGAAGGTGGGGACGCGTCCTCTCTGACGCTCCCTCACAGGGGCGTCATAAGGCTCTGACGCTCCACCTTGGGTGCGTCAGAGGCCTTGACCCCCCCTAACTGTCAAAACCATACCGGCCAACTGTAAATGGTCGGATCATCACTCTGACGGTCCAACCTAGGCGCGTCACACGCCCTGGCGGTCTATCGTGGGACCGTCAGGCCCACGGACCACCCAGTTGGCAAAATAATAGGCTGTGACGCACCCACCCTGGGGCGTCACATGCTGTGGCGGTCACTGGAACGACCGCCACACCGTCCCGGCGGTGAAACGGCGGGAAAAGACCCAAAAACTTCACCGTGCCCCCATACCTCCACGGGAGAGGGGGAAAACAAGGGGGAAGCCCCCAAATAGCCCCTAGCATGCATCTATGGCCTCGGATCGGCCGAAAACGCGATGAAACTTTAAATCGGCCCACAAGCCCTAAAACATGGGTTTTTTCCAAAAATCCTCAAATACGCCCGCTCGGCTCACCGCGGCCTACAAAACTTGCGGGAAAGGAAATGCACGAGCTGGGGGTCCATCTCCCTACCTCCACCGAAGAAATGACGCGCCGTGGATGCCGATCCATGAAGAAAATGCCGTGAAACCCTCGCCGCTCCACAAACCCGCGGCCGAGCTTCCACGCGCCACCGTCCCTCGATCCTCGACCTGTTCCCCGTTCCTCGCCTCCCGCCATCGCCGCCTCGCCCTCCTCTGCCAGCGTCGGCCGCCCGGGGAGAGGGGGAGAGAAAGAGATGAGAGAGAGTGAGAAAGAGAGAATGAGAGGGGGAAAGAGAAAAAGGGTTAATATGTTGAAAAACTCAAAAATTGTAGAAATTCAGAAAATTACGAAAAATTACCTCCGCGATCCTCGGAAGGAACACAATGCAGTGGTATTGTCCCGGAGTCAGAGAACGCCACGGTTTGCCCTGCACAGAGTTCCGAAGGCACATCAGGGAAAAATACGTGTAAAGCATAAAATACACTCCGAGACCCATGAAAATGATCCGAAAAATATCCGGGGCATTACATCCGAAAAATATCCGAAAAAAATCTGGGGCATTACACCGACAGTGGCCTGCTCTTCCCTTCCACGTAGCACAATCACACACACACACACAAATGTAGCAGGGAGAGGACGAGCAGTAGCGGTGCCTGACAGACAGGGCCGCGACGACTGTGAGTAGGGGCATCGGCAGCAAGGAGTAACAACATGTTGGCAAAGTAGTAGTGGCGCCCGACAGACAGGGTGGCGGCGGCTAAGAGCAGGGGAGCACAATAGTGCTCCTCCAAGGGCAAGGTGTTGGCACTTTAAAAAGAAAAATGAAAAATTTTGCTCACTGATAAGTAGTTGTTGACACTAAAAATATTCCTGATTTTTCCTAACTTCTGCTTATGCAGGTCTTAGGTTCTGATTAGATGCTCTTGTGCCGACAGAGAAGAAAAGAAAGAAAAGAAGAAAAAGAATGGCGGAAGCCGAACAAAAGATGAATATTCGGGACCATCCCCGAAGGAGCAATCAAAAAGCTACAAATACAAGTGAAGCTGGCCCGGCAGCATAAATCACAGTGCTGAAGGCCATGTCAGCAGAAGACCCGAGTGTCCGAACCAAAGGTACAAATGGTTTCGGAACTGGCCGTTCGGCGACCCGAAGGCTTTACCAATACTTCTCGTAGCGGTTTTGTGAAGCTGCGATGAGACGAAGGATCAGGACAACTCCCGGAGCCAATCCGAGGTCCACGGTCTCACTCACACCCGAGGAAACGCGATGGAACAAGCTTATCTGGTGCGCCCCACTTCCCAGCACCCCCTTACCAGGCGCGCAAAAGCAAGGGGAGGCCCTTATCCGGCGTGCTCCACTTCCCGGCGCCCCCTTACCCGGCGCGCAAATGCAACTTGGGAGCTTCTTCGGCGCGCTCTTCTCACGCCGGAGAAGACGCATTGGCCAGGCTATATAAGCCAATCATCGGCCGAATAAAAAAAGAGCAGAAGGGAAATATCGAAGAAGAAGAAAAAAGGACTGCGGAGAGGGTAGCCAATCGCCTGAGAGGGAAAAGCTTGGGAAAGAAGCAGGGTTTCTGAGAGTGAGCCTCGGAGAGCCACCATCGCTCTGTCGGTCTGTCTGAGGAGGCCCGAAGCCGGAGAGGAAGGCCCTTGTCCGATACTTTGTTTTCTGTGGCAAAGGTTTTAGGTGGGTTCCGGCGATTTCCCCGTTCCCCCTTTTTTCTATTTTCTTTAGGCGATATTCCTGTAAATGAGTACAGTCGAAGGGGCGATGATATGAGCCTGTCTTCCTCTTCGTTCCTCTGCTTCTTCCTCTTCTGGAGTTGGGTCTTATACCCGTTTGTGTAAGCGGTGGCCGGCTTCTGAGCAGTTGCGCCATGCCATGTTGAATGAATGTTGTAATGGCCTCTTCTTGATAGTAATGTTCGATGTTGAGCATAATAACATTTCCCTATGCCCTCTTTCACCCATTTCTTCCTTTGGCTGCATTCAATGTTTAGATGATCACTTTCGTGTTTCATCGATCCCAAAATCCCCAAAAAATAATTAAGAGTGAGCTTTTCACCTATTTTCATGAGATTTCTCCCTCCAAATATGATTATTATTCTTCTATTCTTTTTTTTCAAAAATCTATACTGTGTCATTCCAGTGTACATGTCAGTCGTCAGAGATTTTTTTATAAAAATCTCAAACTAAACGTCATAAACAAACGGGCCCTAATCAGAAAGAGCTATTCTCAAAATATCCGATCCATCGATGAAATTTGACAACATGATTATATAAATTTGAAGAGTTTTATCGGGTCACGTGTTCAATTCTCGGAAGATGTAAGACTCGAAATTTTCTGATTCTCCATATTTCTCGATCACAAAAAAAAAAATCAAAATGTATGGACAGTTAGGAAGGGGGCCTTTCATATCTTTTGAGTGCAACAGGTGGATCTAGACTTTAAAAAAAAAAAAGAAGAGGAATGATGTGAGCTTAAGATACAGAATGAATTACCCGATGTCACGAGTTACCTAATTACTCAGATTCTGATTGAAAGGCATCTAATATATAGTCCAAAAGGTGTAATGGAGTGGAAGTACTATTGCCGACATGATTTGGATGGAAACTAATTAAAAAATGATTTTATAAATCTAATATAACAAATACACGGACATTCATTTTAAAAATACATATCTTCATATGACTTACCAATACCTCCGTGTATGCCCATTGGCACCCTGAACTCTGTACCTCAAGTTGGGAACATACCAAAATTTTATATACGAAAGCCTGTTACATAATTTTGTATACCAAATCCAGTCAAGAGAGATTAGGCAAGGAACTCCCACCCACAGTTTCTGACCTCTGAATAAAAGGAGATTAGACAAAATTTTCTTGGGCAGTAAGTCTAGGAGGAGAGGAGATATAAACAAATAATGGCACGGCAGTGCACCGTTGGGACCAGGTTCTCAAACTAGGGAAAGCAAAGGGAAGTAGCAACCGCTAACGCAACCTCCCCCTCTGATCATGTTTGAGACAAATTAAAACCTCCCACTCTATTCAAAATATATTGTGATAAGGCATGATTACATGGTATCATCCGATCCTTAAGATACATCCTGAACTTGGATATGTCTTCGACAAGATATATAATGCCATTTAAACTCTCTTTGGATATGTCTTTAACAATTAAGATATACTCTTTTTGTCTTTGAATCATCAGCACCCCATCCATTGAGCATCTCAAGGCCATCATGAGATACCCTCTGTGCCGTGGCACATAAAAAGTGAGCGATTAAGATGTGAGGACTGAGGATTGCCCTCTCTCGCGGGGGGAGGGGAGAGGGAGAGGGAGAGAGAGAGAGTTGGAGTAGCTCCGGGGGTTACAAGTAGCATTTTATAATAAGCAACAAGGTTTTTGAACTCTTTCTAACCTAGGTTGAGATGTTAACGTACCCAAGAAAAATCCTCAAGAGAGAAAAGTTTCTCTCTCTGTTAAGGAAGGGAGTGTCTGTTCTCTAAAAATGCTAATTGTACTTCTCTCTGTTAATTGTACTTCTCTCTTCAAATGATTCTCATTGAAGAGGAGTTGGGGGAGTCCCCTCTTCTCTTCTTCCCCTCTGAAATCTCTTTGCCAATGTAACCCACCACAATAATTAAGCTACATTTGGCAACATGTGGGCATGATATTGATGTTTAGAAGAGAACACCCTAAAACCAGAAAGAAACAGACAGCAATGTGGCTATGACATTGCACTAATATAAATAGCCTTAAGCAGTGATGAATGTTCTCAAACATGCATTTGTTTTCTTTTAACTTCTTGATGTAAGAATGATCGTTACTTGGAACCATGCTATGTATGCACCAATGATTTCTCTTGCTTACACAAAATCCTCCCGTTCTCTTACGAGTCCTAATTAAAGCTCTAATTAATGACCACCTATGACCGCCTCTTGCTTCTGATTTTTTAAATGATTCATCCATTTCTTTGACTATTTTTTAGTAAACTAACAGCAAAAAAATAAGAATAGAAGGTCTTCTCAGTCCACCCTCTAGCTTAAGTATTTTAGACGATGAGCAAGAGAATACCTAAGTGGAAGACCTCCATCCATCTGCCTATGGGAGTGGATTGGCTGGCCACTTAAGATGATGTCTTCGACAACATTCTCCTTTTGATTTGGTCCAATCCAAAGTGTATTTTTTGAAAATGTCTTCACACAGTTTATGTAATACCCTAGATTCTTATCGGATCTTCCGGATCCTTATCGGAGTACTTTCGGATCGCTTTGTGGGTCCTGAGTTGAGTTTTACTGTCCACGTGAATTATTCTCTCGTACAAGTTACGGAACCATGTGGTGAGTTTATTTCTCAGTTCATCGACTCGAGGATGCTATAGTTGCAATGTACTCTTTGAGAGGATCGTTTCGACTATTTTTTCGTATTTTTCTGAATTAATGCATTTTCGGGATAAAAATTAAATTTTCAGAAATTAAGAAAATTCCTAATTTCCTTTTCTATTTAACTCTCATTTCTCTCTCCTCCCTCACTCTCGCCGCTCACTCTCTCCCTCGCCGTTCTCTCTCTTCTCACCCCCTCTGCTCCGGCTGCAAATGGAGGAGGTCCGTGGGTGAGGTGGCGACGGCGTGGAGCTGACCTGGCGCGCGATGGGGCAAAGGATGGAGCGTGGCGTTGGCGCGATCCCTCGGTAGATTCAAAGTCGGCGTGATTTGATCGTCATGACTGTTTCAGCGCAGTTTAGTCACTTCGGAGCACGGAATCTTCGGTGGAGGTAGGGAGACGGAAGCTCTACTTCTCTACTGTGTTTCCTCACGATTTCGAGTCGATCGGTGCGAGAATGAGCGGGTTTTGCTTCGATTCAGGCGAAAGCATGTTCGGGAGTGTGCGACGGGTTCTGTAACGACCCGAGAATCCGATTACCGGGAAGGCCCGATAACCCGAGACTCACATCGCTACCCACGAGCCCGAAGGCTCGAAAGGGTTAAAAGGATGGTGTGGAGACTACACAAGTGTCACAATTAATTGCAGAATTTAAACAGTTGTATAATTAAGTAGGAATTAAATCAACATTGTACATGATACATGGTCCACAAGATATAACAATAAAATAACAACAGCAGTAGTCCACAACTAGTATAGAGACAAGAAAGAAAAGTACAGCTACACGGGACATACCCCGGCTCTGACCTCTGGCACTAACGCTGGGCACCCAAACCACGCTGAGCCTCAGACGCACTCCCCTAGGGCCGCGACTCACTTGAAACACGGTGAAAACACGCATGGAATGAGTCTCGGAACAAGACTCAGTAGGGATCACTCGAACCCTACCTCGCAAACGAAGAAACTGCTACGCTAGCAGTAAGCGAGTACCTCGGAAACGGAAGCCCTGCCATCTACAAAACATCGACCTCACGGCACGAAAACTGACACCCGTGCCAAGGTGAAACGACCAGAACACCATGGTCAACACGACAAAAACCCAAAGGTCGAAGTCGCACGACTGACAGTCTGTCACTCCAACTCGACAGGAGTATCTCCCACTAGAAGCAGGACCGGATGCGTCCATTGACGACTTAGTCCTCGTCTCAAGTGTCTCCCTCTAGCCCAGCAGGAACTAAGACACCGTACAAGTAACCACAAAGCAAGTGACTAGCTGGGGTCACGCCTGTCAGCGTGGGTCCAACTGCCCCCAGCCACGTGTGCACACACAGGCCGTCCGCCCCTGGCCTGGCCTCTAACTGGTTTTCCCCTCAGCCGGACTCTGGCTGCTAAACGCGGGGCCCGACGATAACTAGTCTAAAAATCGTCCTCAGGGTAAGCCCGTACACCTACTCTCAGGTGAGACCAGCACACGCGTACTGGTGGGCTATGACTAGTGGAGGGTCACTACGGAGTAGACTCTCAAGTCAACAGAAAACCACGTCCGCGTCTAACGACGTACGGGGACCGTCCCACGTACCAACACCGTCGCACGGTGACCACGGTCGGAAAAGAAACGGGGTTGCAAACCACCCGGGGCAACCCTGAGCCTGACGGTCTGCTCTAGACGCGTCACAGGCTCTAACGGTCTAAGGCTGGACCGTCACAGCCATCTGACGGCCCAACACAGGCGCGTCAGACACTCAGTGCAAGACAGCGTGTGACGCGCCTACCCTGGTGCATCACAAGCAAGAGGAAACCGACTCTGACGTGTGCCACTCGGTGCGTCACAGCCTGTAACGGACCATCTCTGGTGCGTTACAATGTGGGAGAATGTCACCTCTCACGCACCCACACAGGGGCGTCACAAGGCTGTGAGGCGCCAAGCCTGGTGCGTCACATGCCTTGACCCCCAATCGGTCAAAAACCAACGGTCATGCCAACGGCCAGATCGTCCCTGACGGTCTAACCCAGGCACGTCACAGCGCCTGTGGCGGTCTATCGTGGGACCGTCACAGCCCCCAGACCCCAAATGGCTAAAAACAGGGCTGTGACACACCCACCTGGGCGCGTCACATGGTGTGACGGTCACTGGAAGGACTGTCACACCGGTCCGACGGCGAAACGGCGTGAAACGTCCAAAAATTCTAACCACGCGCCCATGCCTCCATAGGAGAGGGGCAAATCAAAGGGGAAGACCCCTGGAGACCCCTAGCATGCTTCTAAGCCATCAAAACGTGAAATCAAAGGGGAACTCTACGTGTAGGCGTATATCTCTGTATCCTTTCTACGTGTGTCCGGAGACCTATTTATAGGTCATCCTGGCGATGGGAGTCTGTTCCTTAACGGAGAAAGACGTAAGTCATGAGATAACGCCTCCTTAATCGTGAGTAAAGTTTTTCGTTGTGCTCCCATTTAATCAGGAAGTGTAATCTCGAGACGAAGATCCTGACATAGTGAGTATGACATCGTCACCGCCGAAAAAGTTACCTATAACGATGAGAACAACGTTCGATTGTTGGAGAGTCATCTGACATCCGAAACGCCCGCACTGATGTTCCTGTGGACTGGTCAATCCTCGCTATGCCCTTATTGGACTGTAAGGTTCTAGGATATCAATTGACATGCGTTGGTCCAATCGAACTGGGCCAAAATGAACCCGATGCTGATGGACCACAATTGACATGACAGATTTTACCTTTCTCAATATTAAGTCAAAATCAAAAGTAAAAAATCTAAAATTTCATAAAAAATTAATTTCAAGAACAAAAATGTCATCAAATTACTTGAATTGTGCGACTCAACCACCTATCTCTGAAAAGTTTAATTCATGTCTTCAGATCGTTGAAATAGTAGTTCTACGAGTTGAAATATATAGGATAAATAGTCAAAACATTCAAGAAATTTTGACTCGGCCAAACAAAAAGTCACAAAATGACCTCAGACATAAGACTCAGTTGAGCTGATCCAAGCCCGTCTCGTACCAGATCAGGCCGAATGCAAGTGAGCGGAGATCATCGATCTAGCGAACCCTTCTGGTAGGCACGGTACAATCTGATAACGAAAGCCTGAAAATTTTGTGTTACATAGACAAACATGATCCTGTTTACACTGTTTAACAGTTAAACAAACAACTGAAAGAAACTGTAAAATAAAATAATTTTAAAATATGGAGGAGTTGACACCAGCTCATGTGAGAAGACGGGGGTCTAAAACTTCGCATTCAGCTCTAGGAAGTCACCAGAGCATCAGTAGAGAGACCACGATCGTATGTTCTTCTTCGTCTCATGTCCCCCACTCTCCATTCCTCCCCTTCCTCTCTCATCTCTCCGAGACACCGCTCACGCTGCCCTTTCGTCGGGAACCATTTCCCCACCCCCAAGGGCTGCCATGCCAGGGTGGCCCACACCTTCCTCTTCCCCGATCCCCTCCTCGAGTATGATCGCCTCCCTCCTGCATCTGAAGGCCCCTTCTTCTGGTGGTCATCTTGGTTTTCTCTGTCCCCCTCTCCTCTGGTCGTTGTCATTGCTCCCTTGTTCAGGTCATTTCTGCCAATGCAACATGTCATTGCTCCCTTCTCCTACCACCGAGCTCTCTGCCGAGATCCTTCACTTGTGCAGACCATGTAGAGTACCATGCAGATACCATTAGTGATGTTTTATCCTTCTTTGCTAGGGTTGGCAAGTGATATACAGCATCTTGATCTTGACGGCTAGCATTGGGCCTCCATGCAGACCTTTCTAGGGTCTCCAGATCTTCACTTTTACCATTATCTTTCGTCCATGCAAGTCCTTAAGTGTCGGATTGGTGCCTCCCTCCCCCGCCCCCCATCCCCCTTTCTGCCTAGCGGGCCCAAGCTAACCTGCATTCCCAAAGGGGTCACCTATGAAAGCCAGCAGAACCCTCTTTACATTGTATACATATAAAAATGGTGGTATGAATTGGAAGTCACCAACAGGTCCAACAACGAGCCAGCAAGCTTAGGTACAGCTTGAAGCCAGCCTGTTTAGACACGACGCCTCCCCTTCCATGCAGGGTCAATAAACTGGATCACATGCCAGGTGTCGTGTTCACGTGATGGCACACGTGGCACGGGAGACCGCCCCATCAAGACCCCATCATGTGCATGCCGCATGCGTCAGCTGCAAAAAGGGCCAATCTCTTTGGACAGACCAGAAGCTTCAGGGAAGAAAGTAGACCCCGGAATCATGCAAGGGAAAAGGCTCTAAGAACAGGACATCAAGGCAGCCAATCTAGAAGCCTCGGAGAAGAGCCCCAGTAGAACACATACATGACCAGGACAGAAACACCAAGACTCGTACACAGACTCACTATGTCCTGCCGTCTCATTCTGAGCAAAAATAAAAATACAATTTGGAGAGGCATCTACACACCTGGGTAGCACAAGTTTAAGGAATCAACTGGTACACATGCTGATCATTGGCCCATGTCCTCTTGAGATTACAACGATTGATTAGATAGAACATGAGAGTGCATGGGCAAAGATCGCAGCAAGAACAGTGGATACACTTGCAAAGCTTAAAGAATGGTACACTCACCTTGAATCTGAAAGCAAGAAAAGAATCCTGTGGAAATGGATCATATACAAGTTTGCTGGAGGTGGGAAGGATCACTAGACCTTTTCTAGAGCAAGGTCGCTTGTATCACCATCGCTGTGAGGCCAGAACAAGGAGCACAACCAAAACCAGAAGCCCTTCTTCTCTTCGGCTTGATGAACTTCTTGCTTTGGTGCAACCAGATCAGCCATGTACTGCACAACTGCCTGCTCAAGGGAAAATGAAAAGGAAAGAGGACCAAAGTCCAATAATGAAATAGCCATTCACGCATAGGCAGACATAAACAGGGGACGTTGAAAGAACATCACAAACATAACATACCTGTGCTCCCAGCTTAACAACATGCCTTGGAGGAACCTCCAATGGAGTCTCATCTGCACGGAACAATCTCAGCTTTGACAGAAGCCTGAAGGATTCTGGCAGAATTCTTATCTGGTCATTGCTTATATCCAACTCCTCTAGCATCTCAAGATTTCCAAGAGATCTCGGCAGTGCCCTCAGATCCGCAAAGTTGTTTGAAACATTCAGCTTCACAAGACTTGTTGCAAAGCAAAGACTCTCGGGGATTGTTTCGAGCTCATTGAAGCTAACATCAAGTTCCCCCAACTTCAGAAGGGAAGCCATTGTAGTGGGCAGACCTTTAATTCTGTTATAGTGCAGTGTGAGAATCTCCAAGGACTCTAGCTTCCCAATTGCTTCTGGTAGTGCCCTTAGCTGGTTGAAATCTAACCTGAGCTCCACCAGAGATGTGCATGAACCAATTGTGTAAGGGAGCTCTTCAAGTTCATTCGTTTCAACATCTAACCTTCTCAGTTTGGTTAGGTTTCCCAGAGTATCTGGAAGAACAGACAACCTATTCGAGCTCAAATCAAGGTTGACAAGGGCAGTTAGGTTTCCAAAGGATGCAGGCAAAGATTTCAAGTTGTTTGCATGCAAATCCAGATCAGTTAAGCTGGACAATTCCCCAAAGTTGTCTGGAAGGTTTATCAGTTTGTTCGAGTGAATGTCGAGCTTTGTCAAGAATTTGAGGCTTGCAATACTTGTAGGGAGGGCCATGATCTGATTTTCGGACAGATCTAGCTCAGTGATACTTGTTAACTTCCCGAGCGATGTTGGCAGCCATTCTATCTGATCCATCAACTTCCCTCGAAGATCAAGAACTCGAGCTTCACTTTTCGCAGCCGTCTCAATTACACCAGCCACCTTTATGAGACTAAATTTCTGACGCTCTCCGTCTGCATACACTGGTTAAAAGAAACAAGGTTTCAGATACACAAAATTGAGTCTCAGCTCAGATCAGTGCCTTCTACAAGACGCCAATAAAAGAATGCAGGCAAAGCAACCAATGGAATAAAGAACAAAAGGCGCACGGCTAGTAAAATTATTCATCATTCAAGTAATGTTTTGTCCAAGGAAAAAGAACCACTACAGGTTGTACTACCACTGCAAATCTGTATTCTACTGTCGTGAATTGTATGCCCAATACTTGAAAGATATGGAATGGCGACCCTGATCGATCTGATACAGGTAAAATTACCACTGAAAATCTATATATATTGTTGTAAATTATATGTCCAATAGTTGAAAGATCTGAAACGATGACCATGTTCTCTTAGTGATAATGAACACAAACCTAATACCCTTTCTTAACACTTGTAGAAAAACCCTGACCATGGATTTCGTAGATCAATTACCCACTTGCCACAAATTTGGTTCATGCCACCACTCATAAACCAACTAATGAGAGCAAAAAATAGAAAAAAGGAGAGGAATTTCTAGTCCGCGCTGCTTGAACAAAAGCGCGGGCACAACCTAAATACCTACTGGTACATGTCACACAAGATCTAATTAGAAAGACCATGCCATTCAGCAACTCACAAGGAGATCAGAAAGATTCTATTTTTATAATTATAATTCATGGCGGCCCCCAAAAAATCCTTCCAATAGGAACCAAAATTTTAAGGATTATCACTTGATTGTGTTATGCAACCACCCTTTCGAACTATACATCAAAAACCCAAGTACCCCAGCACCCAACTACCCCCACTAAGAATTCGCCCACAGAAAACATGCAAGTAGAGGAAGAACGAAACGGATTATCACCTACATCTGGATTCAGAATTAGAAGGGCCAAGCGCGAGAAAAAGGTCAAAAAAACAAACTGACCTGACGGCAAGCTAGATTTCAAGGAGGAGGTGCGCAACAACGCCTTGGGAACATCCTGGAAAGCCGCCCCCTTCTCCTCCTCCTCCTCCCTCGCCAGGCTCGCGTTACCGAGCCCCACCTTCTTATCGACCCTCCCAGACGCCACAGTAAGGCCCAGCGCCAGCGGCGGCGCCTCCTCCTCCACCCCGCCGCCGTCACCGCCTCCCTCGGGGGACACCAGCCTGGACGCCCTCTGGATCAGCTCGCCCAGCACCCGGAACCGCTCGTCCAGATCGACCACGCGGAGGGCCTCCCGCCGCTGCTCCTCCGCCAGCAGCCGCACCGCCCCCCGGCGCACCTCCTGCAGCACGAAGAACAGCTCATCGGGGAGGTCAGGGGGCTTCTCCTGCCGCGCCAGCTCGTCCAGCCGCGCCTGCTCATCCGCGTCCGCCCCGCGGATCACGGCCTCCGCCGCTTCCACCTCCTCGATGCTCGGCCGCGGCGGCAGCGACCGGTAGGTCCTCATAATCTCGTCCACGGCCTCAACGACCGCCGGCGTCGGCACTGCCATTGCTACCCCAAGCGTCTAGAGAGAGAAAGAGAGAGAGGTGATTCTAGAGAGAGAGAGAGGTGTGGATTTTTTCTTGTCTGGACCAGGACAAGGAGAGAGAGAGAGAAGTGGTGGGCGTTTCGAGATGGGGGAGAAAATTATAAATGAGAAAGGACAAGTGTTTGTAAATTGTAAAGAAGTCCCTGAGGGACTGAGATGTAATTTTGGGTGGGGGTGGTGGGTGACGTGGGCATAGGCGGGGCCGGGGTGGCCGGCCGATAAGGGTGTTGACTTGGACAGTACAGGACCGGTGGAGCCTAGCAGGTGCCTTGTGCCCTGCGCCATCACCGGCTCAAACGGCGCAGACCCCACCACCACCACGTCATCATGCAACAATTACGACTCCCACATGTGGCTGGGCTCCATGGACCTTATCCAATGTCCAACGTGCACAAATGGATTAAAGTAAAGTCTGTCCAAGATGATTCGTTTGTTTTAAGAAAAATATTAGTTACCCTATAAAAAGTTATTTATTCAACGTGTTATTGATCTGTTTCATTGACATGTGAATCTCATCCATTAAATTTTTTAAATATTTTTTAAATAATTATACATCCTTTTATCTATTTATCATCTTTAGATAGTTATTTTTATCCTTAAATAATTATTTATCACCCTTAAATAGTATTAGAAGTCTTGTTCGTTAACTTCAGAATGCATAAAAATTCACATGAATCGACTATTTATCATTTTTATATAACTATTTGTCATTCTTAGATAGTTATTTTCCATCTTTAGATAGTTATTTATTACCCTTCAATAATATTAGAAATCTCATTCGTCGTCTCAGGAATGTGCGAAAACTGACAGAAGTTGACTATTTATCACCTTAAATAATATTTGAAGTCTTATTCGTTTCTTTGGGGATGCACAAAAATTGACAGAAGTTGACAATTTATCATCTTTAGATAGTTATTTTTCACTCTTAAATATCTATTTGTCACGTTTATAGTATTAAAATCTCATTAAAAATCCATGTAAAATTGATAAAAAATGAGACCCACACAATGCATATGTGGCCCAATGACAGATAGGACGGGTAATAAACTTATCTTCGTGCACGAGTAATAAATATTTCTCTTTGTTTTAAAGGTATTTTGACACATTTTTATCGCAAGTAGAAGGTTAACAATTTTTATTTTATGGAGATGTACAAAACCCATTTTAACTATTCATTGCATTTAATCACATTATTTTAAGTGGATAAAAGTTATTATATAAACGTAGTCTTGTCGAGACCAAGTGGACTGAATTGTGGAATTTGTCCTTTTTTACTCTTGTTTGATGATAAGAAATATAAGTGGAATAAAACTTTTAATTTGGGTCCTAATACAAAATGTTATTCGACAATTGGAATATATTTTCTCTCGGGACAAGAGCTACTCGAGTTCCGCGTCACTTGGGTTCTACTCTGAATATATGATCCTAGAAAGTCCAGAAAATCTTTAGACACATTTGAGATAGAAGTAGTTTTATCAAAGCTGATTTTTCCTCCGGTTGTGCTCACTATTGTTCTAATTTCTACGTGAAGCAAGTTTGTCAACAATCATAACTAGTTTATTTCGACCCATCCAAATTCATATATGAATTTCTAGACTCTGATGACATGCATACCGTCATGTGTCTGGTTTTTGAGCTGTACAATAGGGTGGGTGTGTCAAAAACCATGTACCCCAAGCAGGCAAGCACACATCCGACCTGAAATCTGTGGATTGGGAGAAGTCTCTGTTTGTTTGGGATGGGTTCGGACCTGGGTTGGGATTCAAGGGGGGGGGGGGGGGGTCCAATTAGGCGTCTCCGCCTTGGAAGACAAGATAAGGTTGAGCTGACTTCCAGCAGGGTTCCCCTCTTCCACTTTCTTCTTTATTTCTCTGTCTTCTATTCTTCCTAAGGGGATCATATATCATATATGCATAAACAGCCGCTCATCAACGGTGATCCACTAGTTTTTATTCTCCTTCCTCCCTTCTCTTTCCCCCTTTTTAATATTAGTCCTGTCTTGCCTTTGTTTCTAGATGTTTTTTTAAAAGATTTTTGTAAGCAAATCATTTGTTAAACATGAATTTGTAAACAAAATTAACTCTAGAAATAGATTAACAGATATATCATCGTGTAAAATCGTATTGTGCAAATTAAAATGTCAGTTGCAGTAATATCGCTTTTTTTGTCAAAAACTTGTACAAAGATCGTGCTTAAATTATATTACATGACATTTATGTACGCACTATTTTATTTTACGTAATGATATATATGTTAATATATTTTTTAGAATAATTTTTTTAATATAAATCTACTTATTTGTAAAAATCCCTTTAAAAAAGTTACAAATCAAGTTTTCACGGTTTCTAATCTTTACTTCTCCGGGAGTGGATTACATTATCAAACTTGATTAGTGTCCACATAACCAACGACCAAGATGGCATCATGGCACCACATCAGTGACAGACGAACATTTTGGGGTTGGAAGGGGGGTAGTTAGGAAGATGGGGAACTGCGACAACTGGGATGCATGCTCCTCACTAACAGATGCCATCCCAGCCGTTGGATACAAGGATGGTGATCAAGTTTGGTCACCCAATCTACTCCCTCCTCCTCTCTCTCTCTCTCTCTCATGTTTCTCTTACATTAATTATAATATTGATCTTCTAGACTTCAAAAATATTAATATCAAAGCACTACTCCAATCAAATGAGACATTAGATAGCTGCATCATGTAAAAACTTTACCTATATACATTTTGTGATGGACTCTAGTCTGCAATAATGATCTAAGTGTGGCCCTGTGGTTATTTGATGACGACGACAATTAAAAAGGGTCGGATCTATCTTACTCTCTTCCCGTAGAATTAGCGTTCAGAAACATAGACATACAAAAGCGTTATCGACAGACAGCCAGACACTCCAACAATCAGGAAAAAGTATTTTGAGGGCTCATTTGGTTGAGATCATGAAAGGGATTCTAAGATTTTTAATTGTTAGAATTCTTGACTTCTCACAATTTCAACTAAATGACTCGATAACTCTCGATCCACCTAGATTTTGATTCTAAGAGAGATAGACTCAATGGCTATCTCATCGATCCCAAAATCTCCAAAAAATAATTAAGAGTGAGCTTTTCACCTATTTTCATGAGACTTCTCCCTCCAAATATGATTATTATTCTTCTATTCTTTTTTTTCAAAAATCTATACTGTGTCATTCCAGTGTACATGTCAGTCGTCAGAGATTTTTTTATAAAAATCTCAAACTGAACGTCATAAACAAACGGGCCCTAATCAGAAAGAGCTATTCTCAAAATATCCGATCCATCGATGAAATTTGACAACATGATTATATAAATTTGAAGAGTTTTATCGGGTCACGTGTTCAATTCTCGGAAGATGTAAGACTCGAAATTTTCTGAAAAGGGTCGGATCTATCTTACTCTCTTCCCGTAGAATTAGCGTTCAGAAACATAGACATACAAAAGCGTTATCGACAGACAGCCAGACACTCCAACAATCAGGAAAAAGTATTTTGAGGGCTCATTTGGTTGAGATCATGAAAGGGATTCTAAGATTTTTAATTGTTAGAATTCTTGACTTCTCACAATTTCAACTAAATGACTCGATAACTCTCGATCCACCTAGATTTTGATTCTAAGAGAGATAGACTCAATGGCTATCTCATCGATCCCAAAATCTCCAAAAAATAATTAAGAGTGAGCTTTTCACCTATTTTCATGAGACTTCTCCCTCCAAATATGATTATTATTCTTCTATTCTTTTTTTTCAAAAATCTATACTGTGTCATTCCAGTGTACATGTCAGTCGTCAGAGATTTTTTTATAAAAATCTCAAACTGAACGTCATAAACAAACGGGCCCTAATCAGAAAGAGCTATTCTCAAAATATCCGATCCATCGATGAAATTTGACAACATGATTATATAAATTTGAAGAGTTTTATCGGGTCACGTGTTCAATTCTCGGAAGATGTAAGACTCGAAATTTTCTGATTCTCCATATTTCTCGATCACAAAAAAAAAAATCAAAATGTATGGACAGTTAGGAAGGGGGCCTTTCATATCTTTTGAGTGCAACAGGTGGATCTAGACTTTAAAAAAAAAAAAGAAGAGGAATGATGTGAGCTTAAGATACAGAATGAATTACCCGATGTCACGAGTTACCTAATTACTCAGATTCTGATTGAAAGGCATCTAATATATAGTCCAAAAGGTGTAATGGAGTGGAAGTACTATTGCCGACATGATTTGGATGGAAACTAATTAAAAAATGATTTTATAAATCTAATATAACAAATACACGGACATTCATTTTAAAAATACATATCTTCATATGACTTACCAATACCTCCGTGTATGCCCATTGGCACCCTGAACTCTGTACCTCAAGTTGGGAACATACCAAAATTTTATATACGAAAGCCTGTTACATAATTTTGTATACCAAATCCAGTCAAGAGAGATTAGGCAAGGAACTCCCACCCACAGTTTCTGACCTCTGAATAAAAGGAGATTAGACAAAATTTTCTTGGGCAGTAAGTCTAGGAGGAGAGGAGATATAAACAAATAATGGCACGGCAGTGCACCGTTGGGACCAGGTTCTCAAACTAGGGAAAGCAAAGGGAAGTAGCAACCGCTAACGCAACCTCCCCCTCTGATCATGTTTGAGACAAATTAAAACCTCCCACTCTATTCAAAATATATTGTGATAAGGCATGATTACATGGTATCATCCGATCCTTAAGATACATCCTGAACTTGGATATGTCTTCGACAAGATATATAATGCCATTTAAACTCTCTTTGGATATGTCTTTAACAATTAAGATATACTCTTTTTGTCTTTGAATCATCAGCACCCCATCCATTGAGCATCTCAAGGCCATCATGAGATACCCTCTGTGCCGTGGCACATAAAAAGTGAGCGATTAAGATGTGAGGACTGAGGATTGCCCTCTCTCGCGGGGGGAGGGGAGAGGGAGAGGGAGAGAGAGAGAGTTGGAGTAGCTCCGGGGGTTACAAGTAGCATTTTATAATAAGCAACAAGGTTTTTGAACTCTTTCTAACCTAGGTTGAGATGTTAACGTACCCAAGAAAAATCCTCAAGAGAGAAAAGTTTCTCTCTCTGTTAAGGAAGGGAGTGTCTGTTCTCTAAAAATGCTAATTGTACTTCTCTCTGTTAATTGTACTTCTCTCTTCAAATGATTCTCATTGAAGAGGAGTTGGGGGAGTCCCCTCTTCTCTTCTTCCCCTCTGAAATCTCTTTGCCAATGTAACCCACCACAATAATTAAGCTACATTTGGCAACATGTGGGCATGATATTGATGTTTAGAAGAGAACACCCTAAAACCAGAAAGAAACAGACAGCAATGTGGCTATGACATTGCACTAATATAAATAGCCTTAAGCAGTGATGAATGTTCTCAAACATGCATTTGTTTTCTTTTAACTTCTTGATGTAAGAATGATTGTTACTTGGAACCATGCTATGTATGCACCAATGATTTCTCTTGCTTACACAAAATCCTCCCGTTCTCTTACGAGTCCTAATTAAAGCTCTAATTAATGACCACCTATGACCGCCTCTTGCTTCTGATTTTTTAAATGATTCATCCATTTCTTTGACTATTTTTTAGTAAACTAACAGCAAAAAAATAAGAATAGAAGGTCTTCTCAGTCCACCCTCTAGCTTAAGTATTTTAGACGATGAGCAAGAGAATACCTAAGTGGAAGACCTCCATCCATCTGCCTATGGGAGTGGATTGGCTGGCCACTTAAGATGATGTCTTCGACAACATTCTCCTTTTGATTTGGTCCAATCCAAAGTGTATTTTTTGAAAATGTCTTCACACAGTTTATGTAATACCCTAGATTCTTATCGGATCTTCCGGATCCTTATCGGAGTACTTTCGGATCGCTTTGTGGGTCCTGAGTTGAGTTTTACTGTCCACGTGAATTATTCTCTCGTACAAGTTACGGAACCATGTGGTGAGTTTATTTCTCAGTTCATCGACTCGAGGATGCTATAGTTGCAATGTACTCTTTGAGAGGATCGTTTCGATTATTTTTTCGTATTTTTTTGAATTAATGCATTTTCGGGATAAAAATTAAATTTTCAGAAATTAAGAAAATTCCTAATTTCCTTTTCTATTTAACTCTCATTTCTTTCTCCTCCCTCACTCTCGCCGCTCACTCTCTCCCTCGCCGTTCTCTCTCTTCTCACCCCCTCTGCTCCGGCTGCAAATGGAGGAGGTCCGTGGGTGAGGTGGCGACGGCGTGGAGCTGACCTGGCGCGCGATGGGGCAAAGGATGGAGCGTGGCGTTGGCGCGATCCCTCGGTAGATTCAAAGTCGGCGTGGTTTGATCGTCATGACTGTTTCAGCGCAGTTTAGTCACTTCGGAGCACGGAATCTTCGGTGGAGGTAGGGAGACGGAAGCTCTACTTCTCTACTGTGTTTCCTCACGATTTCGAGTCGATCGGTGCGAGAATGAGCGGGTTTTGCTTCGATTCGGGCGAAAGCATGTTCGGGAGTGTGCGACGGGTTCTGTAACGACCCGAGAATCCGATTACCGGGAAGGCCCGATAACCCGAGACTCACATCGCTACCCACGAGTCCGAAGGCTCGAAAGGGTTAAAAGGATGGTATGGAGACTACACAAGTGTCACAATTAATTGCAGAATTTAAACAATTGTATAATTAAGTAGGAATTAAATCAACATTGTACATGATACATGGTCCACAAGATATAACAATAAAATAACAACAGCAGTAGTCCACAACTAGTATAGAGACAAGAAAGAAAAGTACAGCTACACGGGACATACCCCGGCTCTGACCTCTGGCACTAACGCTGGGCACCCAAACCACGCTGAGCCTCAGACGCACTCCCCTGGGGCCGCGACTCACTTGAAACACGGTGAAAACACGCATGGAATGAGTCTCGGAACAAGACTCAGTAGGGATCACTCGAACCCTACCTCGCAAACGGAGAAACTGCTACGCTAGTAGTAAGCGAGTACCTCGGAAACGGAAGCCCTGCCATCTACAAAACATCAACCTCACGGCACGAAAACTGACACCCGTGCCAAGGTGAAACGACCAGAACACCATGGTCAACACGACAAAAACCCAAATGTCGAAGTCGCACGACTGACAGTCTGTCACTCCAACTCGACAAGAGTATCTCCCACTAGAAGCAGGACCGGATGCGTCCATTGACGACTTAGTCCTCGTCTCAAGTGTCTCCCTCTAGCCCAGCGGGAACTAAGACACCGTACAGGTAACCACAAAGCAAGTGACTAGCTGGGGTCACGCCCGTCATCGTGGGTCCAACTGCCCCCAGCCACGTGTGCACACACAGGCCGTCCGCCCCTGGCCTGGCCTCTAACTGGTTTTCCCCTCAGCCGGACTCTGGCTGCTAAACGCGGGGCCCGACGATAACTAGTCTAAAAATCATCCTCAGGGTAAGCCCGTACACCTACTCTCAGGTGAGACTAGCACACGCGTACTGGTGGGCTATGACTAGTGGAGGGTCACTACGGAGTAGACTCTCAAGTCAACAGAAAATCACGTCCGCGTCTAACGACGTACGGGGACCGTCCCACGTACCAGCACCGTCGCACGGTGACCACGGTCGGAAAAGAAACGGGGTTGCAAACCACCCGGGGCAACCCTGAGCCTGACGGTCTACTCTAGACGCGTCACAGGCTCTAACGGTCTAAGGCTGGACCGTCACAGCCATCTGACGGCCCAACACAGGCGCGTCAGACACTCAGTGCAAGACAGCGTGTGACGCGCCTACCCTGGTGCATCACAAACAAGAGGAAACCGACTCTGACGTGTGCCACTCGGTGCGTCACAGCCTGTAACGGACCATCTCTGGTGCGTTACAGTGTGGGAGAACGTCACCTCTCACGCACCCACACAGGGGCGTCACAAGGCTGTGAGGCGCCAAGCCTGGTGCGTCACATGCCTTGACCCCCAATCGGTCAAAAACCAACAGTCATGCCAACGGCCAGATCGTCCCTGACGGTCTAACCCAGGCACGTCACAGCGCCTGTGGCGGTCTATCGTGGGACCGTCACAGCCCCCAGACCCCAAATGGCTAAAAACAGGGCTGTGACGCACCCACCTGTGCGCGTCACATGGTGTGACGGTCACTGGAAGGACTGTCACACCGGTCCGACGGCGAAACGGCGTGAAACGCCCAAAAATTCCAACCACGCGCCCATGCCTCCATAGGAGAGGGGCAAATCAAAGGGGAAGACCCCTGGGGACCCCTAGCATGCTTCTAAGCCATCAAAACGTGAAATCAAAGGGGAACTCTCCCAAAATCATGCTTTTGCCCAAACCCGCTCAAAGACACCCCACTCGGCTCCCATTCGGCCTACAAAATGCAGGGGATGACGGGATGAGCATAGGGATTCGTCCCCCTACCTCAATGAAGCGAAAGCACCGCCGAATCGAGCTCAAACCACGAAGAACGTTTTTGGAAACCTCGCTCCTTCACGCTTCCCACGAACACCGCACGCCCACGAGCTCGTCTCGTAGCCGCCCACGTAACCGCGCCGTCGCCCCGCCGCCATCTGCAGCCGGAGAGAGGCCCGCCGCGATCGAATGGCAGAGAGAGGGGGAGAGGGGGGCGGTTCTCACGGTGGGAAGAAGAAGAAGAAGAAGGGTGGGGAGAGAGAGAAAAAGGGGAGTATTTATAGAAAATCTAAAAAATCTAGAAAATATCAAAAAATCAAAAATTACATTTCCGCGATCCTCGGAACGCACCACTCGCAACGGTACCACTCTCGCCTAGGTGAACGACCCGATTCACCCGCAATGAGGTTCCGAAGGAATTGTCGAAACACACACTGGGAATCGAAAAATATACGTGAAAAAGCCGCAGACGCACTCCGGGCCTCCGAAACAACTCCGGATCGCGCCGACCCGAACACGAAAGATGTCCGAAACGAAATTTTGGACACAACGGATCTGGACACTCCGAGAAACCAGATCCGGGACCCACGAAGAAAGATCCGAAAGGTCCGGGATATTACAGCCCTCCCCCCTTAAGGAATTTCATCCTCGAAATTGAGAACAACCTAAGGGGAAAGAAGAGGAAGACTCACTCAAACAAGTAAGGGAACCGCTCACGCATCTCGTCCTTACGTTCCCAAGAAACCTCACCACCAGAGTGCCGCTACCACACCACCTTGACCAAGGGGATGACCTTGTTCCACAGGCGCTGCTCTCGCCTATCCTCCACGCGGGCTGGAAACTCTGGGAGAGAAAGATCTGGAGTCACCTCAGGCCAAACAGAATCCTCAAGCACATAAGAGTCATCGGGCATATACTACCGCAACATCGAGATGTGGAACACGTCATGCACCGACGCCAACTCAGGGGGTAACTGCAACTGATAGGCTACCTCACCGATGCGCTCCACGATGTGGAAAGGATCAATATAGCGGGGACTCAGCTTCCCACGCAGCCCAAAGCGTATCACCCCCTTTATCAGAGAAACTCTTAAAAACACACGATTGCCAACGGCGAACGCGAGAGGTTGTCGCCTACGGTCAACATAACTCTTCTGCCGACTCTGGGCCGCCAACATGTTCTGACGAACCAGGTGCACAACATCCACTCACTGCTGCACCAACTCTGGTCCCGTCAAAACACGCTCACCAACCTCAAACCAATCCAGTGGAGTCCGACACGGATGCCCATACAACGCTTCATAAGGAGCCATGTCGATGCTCGAATGATAGCTGTTGTTGTAGGCAAACTCCACCAACGGTAGGTGGTGAATCCAACTCCCCTGCCACTCCAGGCAGCAGGATCTCAACATATACTCCAAAGTCTGGATGGTCCTCTCTGAATGACCATCTGACTGAGGATGGTACGCTGAGCTAAAAGCTAAATCCGTGCCAAGAGCTCGTTGGAAACTCCTCCAGAATCCAGACGTGAAGCGCGGATCCCGATCTGACACAATGGAGATGGGAATCCCATGCAACGGAACGATCTGCTCCACATAAAGATGAGCCAACTTGGGCACACTCCAGTTGACTTTGACCGATAATAACCGAGTCACCTTCGTCAGCCTATCCACCAGCAACCAAATACTGTTCTGCCCACTCGGAGTCCTCGGCAATCCCACCACGAAATCTGTGGTCACATGGTCCCACTTCCACGTGGGAACATCCAAGGGCTGGAGAGTACCTCCCGGTCATTGATGCTCCGCCTTCACCCGCTGACAGGTCAGACACCTGGCCACAAACTCGGCGACATCTCTCTTCATGCCAGGCCACCAGAATTGCCTCCGCAAGTTCCGATACATCTTCGTCGCACCCGGGTGTACGGTGTACCTGCTCCCATGAGCCTCGCGTAACATCGCACGATGAACTTACTCCTCGGCTGGGACGTACAGATTACCACGGAACCTCACAGCACCGTCCTCGCAGAGCTCCACATCAACCATAGACAGAATCCGGGGTAACTCAAGGTCCGCATGCTGAGCCTCTGTCACCTTACGGCGGATAGCAGGCGTGACAATCAGACTAGAAAGCACTACTAACCCAGGCTCCTGGGGAATCTTGAGCCTGAACGAAACTTCGGGCACTTGTTCTCAGAGCCTCCACTTCCTCAACATCAAGGCACTGACCGCGATCTTTCGACTCAAAGCATCGGCGATGACATTCATCCTGCCCGACTGATAAGACATGGTGAAGTCATAATCCTTCATAAACTCCATCCAACGCCTCTGCATGAGGTTAAGATCCCTCTGTGAAAACACATACCTCAAACTCTGATGGTCAGTGAACACCTCGAACTTCTCACCGTACAGATAATGTCTCCATATCTTCAGCGCGAAGATCACAGCCGCCAACTCCAGGTCATGGGTAGGGTAGTTCTCCTCGTGGGGCTTCAGCTGCCGAGATGCATAAGCCACCACTCTACCATGTTGCATCAACACAGCACCCAATCTGACCTCGGAAGCATCTGTACACACCATAAAACCTCCCGATCCAGAAGGTAAAACCAACACCGGAGCCGAGGTGAGCAATCTCTTCAGTTCCCTGAAACTCTACTCACACTCCTCAGACCAGACGAAAGGCACATCCTTCCATGTAAGTCTAGTCATCGGGGCCGCAATGCGAGAAAAATCCTGGATAACCCGCCGATAATAGCCCGCAAGCCCCAGAAACTTCGGATCTCCGTCACAGACCTCGGCCTCAGCCACTGCATTACTGCCTCAACCTTGGCGGGTCCACGAAAATACCATCACCAGAAATCACGTACCCTAAAAAGCGCACCTCACGAAGCCAAAACTCGCACTTACTGAGCTTCGCATACAATTGGTGATCTCGCAACGTCTGCAACACCACACCCAAATGTACGCGTGCTTCTTAACAGACCGTGAATAAATAAGGATGCCGTCCACAAATATGACCACAAACTTGTCCAGATACGGATGAAACACCCTCTGCATCAAGTCTATGAAGGCTTCGGGGGCATTGGTGAGCCCGAACGGCATCACTAGAAACTCATAATGCCCATACCTCGTACTGAACGCAGTCTTCTCCACATCGGACTCGCGAATCCTCAGCTGATAGTAACCGGACCGTAAATCAATCCGCGAGAACACTCGTGCAGACTGAAGTTGGTCGAACAAGTCATCAATTCACGGCAACGGATACTTGTTCTTAATGGTCGCCTCATTCAGCTGCCGGTAGTCAATGCACAACCGCAAGCTACCGTCCTTCTTCTTCACGAACAACACTGGCTCTGTGACGACCCGAGGATCCGAGTACCAGAAAGGAACCGGCGCGTCTTGGATCTCGGTCCGCCAACCCACGAGCCCGAAGACTCGGAAGGGTAGAAAGGAGTGGTGTGGGGGTACAAGAGAAGCTGCAACGACCACAGAGATAGCACAATAATCTAAAATAAAATGCACATAATAATATGAATAAATAAACTGCTACAAGGTCCACAGTGTCTCATGTCCAAATGAAAGTACAGTCAACAGGAAAGAAAGTACAACTACACGGGACATCCCCCGGAGTACAACTACGCGGGGCATCCCCCGGCTCTGGCGGACTGGAACCTAACCCTGACTGGAAGACCCACGCTGAAACTCGGCCGCGCCTCCCGTCGACCCCGCCTCACCTGAAGAGCAGGGGTGAGCCTCATCTCATTGACCCAGTAGGGATCCCGCGAATCCCCACCTCGCACGAAAAACGAGGAAGAAGAAGACAACCCTACCAACCGAGAGTACGGTAGAACCGACAGGCTAAAGTAAATAAACGGAAAAGTCATCTACTCTAACAGTACCGCACTACGGAACCTCGGTCCAACAAAACACGAGTCCACGCCTGCCAGTGAACAGGAGCACCACCCACTAGAAGAACGACCGGATGCGTCCCCTGACGTCTTACACCGCGTCACAAGTGTCTAGCTACAACGCCCCGGGCGTGAGACTCAGACACGCAACAAGTACCACAACAAGGACTAGCTGGGGTCGCGCTCGTCAGCGCGCGCCCTAAGCCCCCAACTACGTGTGCACACACAGACCATCTGCTCTAGGTCGGGTCCTCTAGCTGGTTTTCCCCCCCACCGGACTCTGGTGGCAAAGGCAAGGGGCCCTACGGTAACCAGCCTAAAAACCGCGTCACACTGGGTCTCGCTCTCCACCACTCCCGGGTAGGTCCGCACACGCGTGCGCAGGAAGCTACGACTAGTGGACAGGTCACTGGAAGTAAGGACTAATCCACGGAAACCACCGACCAAGCACTAGCACAGACTCTCGATGACCATACGATAGGTACGGATGCCGGGGACACGCATGAGGTCCAACCGTCCCTCAAGTCACGCGGCACCCCTACCGAGGTAACTGAGTCTTCCGGAAACCCCGAGCGCCCCTGTGGCTCTCACTGGGTGCCCACGGCATCCCTAGGTCCACACGCCACAATCGGGTCCATAACTCACTCAACCGGAGGTCACGCTACCCGCAAAACGCGGTTCGGGGGAGGGGGATAGTCGCGCTAGGTATCCCTAGCGCGACACTGAAGAACGCGCTAGCTTTGGCTAGCGCGATCTTCCATGTCGCGCTACCCAAGGCTAGCGCGTTCAACGTGAACGCGCTAGTCTTGGCTAGCGCGATCTGGAGATTGCGCTACCCGAACCAGGCGCGTTCCCCACCGCCTTACTGTTCGTCTTCTCCGACGGACACGCTCGGACGACACGGCGCGTTCATCAAGAACGCGCCACTGGACTATAGCGCGACAGCGGGCCGAGCCCGGTTCGCGAACTACGGCCGAAAATCACAAAACCACGCCCATTCACCCTCTTAGGTGAAGGGAAAACAATGGGGGATCACCCCACAATGCCCTAGCATGCATCTAGAACCCCCAAATCGATCAAAAACCTCACGAATCGACGGATCCGGCGCTCAAACCCCAAACATGGAAATAACCTTCCCGGCATGAATCTAGCCCCTCTCGGCCTCTCCACAGCCTAGAAATCACGGGGAATGCTAGAAAGAGGGTAAGGATTCGCCCCCCTACCTCAAGGAAGCTCGAAATCCACCGAATCACCGCCGAAATCAAAGATGAAGCTCTCACTCCCACGAACGCCCCGCCTCTCGCCGCGAAAAGCACGCCACCGGGGCCGCCTCGCCGCCGCCGCCGCTGCCACGCCGTTGTCGGAGTGAGAGGGGCCGTGTCTCGGTCGCCCGGGGGGGAAGAAGATCGGCCGCGGGGGAGGGGGAGCTCTCACGGTTGAAAGAAGGAGGAAGAAGAAGAAAAGAAAAAGGTAAAAGGAAAAGGAAAAGAATTGATATATAAAGAAAATATGGAAAATTAAAAAAATCCCGAAAAATAGAAAAGTACACCTCCATGACCGTCTCGACGCGCTGATCGCAACGGTACCACTCGCGGGCTGGTGAACGACTCGGTTCACCCGCTACAGGGTTCCGAAGAATTCGCCAAAACCCGTACGCAGAAATCGGAAAACACGTACGGAAAAGTTGCGGACACACTCCGGGCCTCCGAAACGACTCCGGATCGCGCCGATCCGAACACGAAAGATGCCCGAAATGAAATTTCGGACACAACAGGGTCGGACACCCCGACAAACCAGATCCGGGACCCATAACGAAGGATCCGAAAGATCCGGGACACTACAGGCTGCCCAAGGGGAAAAGCTAGGATGAATGTACCCCTTGGCCAATAGTTCCTGCAACTGCGCCCTCAACTCAGCGGGGGCCATGCGGTAGGGGGCCTTCACCAAAGGTCCCGTACCAGGCACAATCTCGATCACGAAATCAATCTCCCGCTGGGGAGGCAATCCAGGTAAGTCCTCCGGAAAAATATCAGGAAACTCACACACTACCGGAATGTCCTCAACATCTGGCTCCATCCGGTCTGCCACAACCACGGAGGCGAGAAAACCCTGACAACCCACATCAAGCAAACGACGAGCTCGAATCGCAGAAATAAGGAAGCAGGAAGAGGAAGACCTGATACCTTGGAAATAGAAGGTGGGTCCACGAAGTCGTCGAAAGTAAACTCTCTTCGAGCCATAATCCACCAAAGCATGATGTGCCTCGAGCTAATCCATGCCCAAAATCACATCAAAGTCCTGAAGAGGCAACGCATAGAGCCTAGCCAGTAAACTCCGCCCTTCGACCCACACAGGAACCTCATCGAAACAATACGGAGTGATCATAAAATCACCCGAAGGCAACTCCACTGTCAAATCACATGACAACTGGGTCACCGGCTCCTCGATGCTCAACGTGAAATCCTCCGAAATAAATGAATGAGACGCGCCAGAATCAAACAAAACCCAAGTCATACAACCCAAAATTTGAACGGTACCTTCCACGAGCTACGACGCCACTGCCTCTGCCCTGGTCGTGTGTGTGATATGGCCTCGAGCTCTCTGCCTGCCTCCCACACTAGCTGACCTGGGTAGCGGTGGATACTGTCCCTGATGCTACTGTTGCTGCTGCTGTGGCCTATGCTGCTGGGGAACCTGCTACTGCTGAGGGAACTGCTGCTGATGCTGCCTCTAAAGACAGTCACACGCCATATGCCTTGGCTGGTCACACCAAAAACAAACTATCGGCGATGTGCACTGCCTGCCTGGATGGAACTTGCTACACCGTGGACACGGTCCTCGCGATCCACCCATTGATCCCTGACGCTGAAACGGGACCGACTGCTGTACACTGCCCGATGACGCCTGCCTCTGGTCCTTGTACTTCTTATGGAAACTCTTCTTGAGGAACTTCTTGACCTTCGAGCCAAAAGACATAGATCCCGTCACCGACGCTGCCGGTGCCGGCGCTCCTGAACCACCCGACGCATGCTGAAAGGAACCCTGCTGCTGGGTAGCCGACTACTTGCTGTGACCCGACAAAGACTGCCCCTGGCTAATCGCTCCTCACGTCCTCTGCATATCCATCTCCAAAGAAGCCGCAACACGAGACGCTGTCTCCAGATCAGTGGCCGCATTCGCGATCAAATGGTGCCTCAGCTCCTGCCTCAAGCCCTGCACGAAATGTGCGGTCTTCACCTTCTAATGCTCCATGATATGAGGTGTATACCGACCTAGCTTAACAAATCGGGCCCTGTACTGCAACACGGACATGTCGCCCTGGACCAGCTCCAAAAACTGACGCATCCGCTGCGTAGCAATATACTCTGGACAATAGGTACGCTCGAAAGCACTGACAAAGTCACTCCACGCAATCTGCTCAAGTGGACGATGCTGGAAAGACATCTTCCACTCGGAAGACCACCACTCTCGAGCCGTACCCTGTAACTGGTTGTAGGCCAACAGCACTCTGTCCTCCGCAGTACACCGCATGGAACTGAACACCTGCTCCATCTCGTTGAGCAAACTCCGAGCCATATCAGGGTTTGGCTGACCGCCATAGTAAGGTGGATGAAACTGCATGAAATCCCTCACTGCTCGGCCTGGCCCTCCCCAGGTCTACGAGCCCTCACCAGCCTCTCCGCCGAACTGCTGAGACATAAGCTGGTACATGCCACAGAAGAAATCCCCGGCCCCCGAAAACCTCGCAGTATCCACTGCCTCGGTGGCCGTTGGTGACACTCTACTCTGCTCCTCCTGATCCCGTTGAACCTCCTGCTGGATCTCCTGACCTCCAGCCGACTGCCCCTGCTGAGAGCGAGTGCTCCACCTCGGCGCCATGCTCACTCCTGAAGCAAAAGACAGAAAACACGAAAACGGTAAGGTCAAGAAAAACACACGATGCCCGATGCCAGCGTCAACTGTACATCATCGCTGTGGACTAGTGGACCATCACAATTACTTATGATTCTCGTATAATCCCACAACCGCACTCTGATACCAGCTGTAACGACCCGAGAATCCGATTACTGGGAAGGCCCGATAACCCAAGACTCGCATCGCCACCCAAGAGCCCGAAGGCTCGGAAGGGTTAAAAGGATGGTGTGGAGACTACACAAGTATCACAAATAATTACATAAATTAAACAGTTATATAATTAAGCAGGAAATAAATTAACATTTTACATGATACATGGTCCACAAGATAAGAATAAAATAACAACAGTAGTAGTAGTCCACAACTAGTACAGAGACAAGAAAGAAAAGTACAGCTACATGGGGCATACCCCGGCTCTGACCTCTGGCACTGATGCTGGGCACCCGAACCACACTGAGCCTCAGACGCGCTCCCCTGAGGCCGCGATTATCCTGAAACATGGTGAAAACACGCAGGGAATGAATCTCGAAACAAGATTCAGTAGGGATCACTCGAACCCTACCTCGCAAACGGAGAAACCGCTACGCTAGCAGTAAGTGAGTACCTCGGAAAGGGAAGCCATGCCATCTACAAAACACCGATCTCACGGCATGAAAATCGACACCCGTGCCATGGTCAAACGACCGGAACACCACGGTCAACATGACAAAAACCCGAAGGTCGAAGTAGCACGACTGACAGTCTGTCACTCCAACTCGACAGGAGTATCTCCCACTAGAAGCAGGACCAGATGCGTCCCCTGATGACTTAGTCCGCGTCTCAGGTGTCTCCCTCCGGCCCTGCGGGAACTGAGACACCGTACAAGTGACCATAAAGCAAGTGACTAGCTGGGGTCACGCCCGTCAGCGTGGGTCCAACTGCCCCCAACCACGTGTGCACACACAGGCCGTCCGCCCCTGGCCTGGCCTCTAAATGGTTTTCCCCTCAGCCGGACTCTGGCTGCTAGATGCGGGGCCCGATGGTAATCAATCTAAAAACCGTCCTCAGGGTAAGCCCGTACACCTACTCCCAGGTGAGACCAGCACACGCGTACTGGTGGGCTACGACTAGTGGAGGGTCACTACGGAGTAGACTCTCAAGTCAACAAAAAATCACGTCCGCGTTTGAGGACATACGGGGACCGTCCCACGTACCAGCACCGTCGCACGGTGACCACGGTCGGAAAAGAAACGGGGTTGCAAATCACCCGGGGCAACCCTGAGCCTGACGGTCTACTCCAGACGCGTCACAGGCTCTGACGGTCTAAGGCTGGACCGTCACAGCCATCTGACGGCCCAACACAGGCGCGTCAGACACTCAGTGCAAGACGTCGTATGACGCGCCTACCCTGATGCGTCACAGTCTGTGACGCGCCTACCCTGGTGCGTCACAAACAAGAGGAAACCGACTGTGACGCGTGGCACTCGATGCGTCGCAGCCTGTAACAGACCATCTCTGGTGCGTTACATTGTGGGAGAACGTCACCTCTGACGCACCCACACAAGGGCATCACAAGGTTGTGACGCGCCAAGCCTGGTGCGTCACATGCCTTGACCCCCAATCGGTCAAAAACCAACAGTCATGCCAACGGCCAGATCATCCCTGACGGCCTAACCCAGGCGCGTCACAGCACCTGTGGCGGTCTATCGTGGGACCGTCACATCCCCCAGACCCCAAATGGCTAAAAACAGGGTTGTGACGCACCCACCTGGGCGCGTCACATGGTGTGACGGTCAGTGGAAGGACCGTAACACCGGTCCGACAGCGAAACAGCGTGAAACGCCCAAAAATTCCAATCACGCCCCCATGCCTCCATAGGAGAGGGGGAAATCAAAGGGGAAGACCCCTGGGGACCCCTAGCATGTTTTTAAGCCATCAAAACGTGAAATCATGGCATAAAATCATAGATTGTGCGAACTCTCCCAAAATCATTCTTTTGCCCAAACCTGCTCAAAGACACCCCTCTCGGCTCCCATTTGGCCTACAAAACGCGGGGGATGACGGGATGAGCATAGGGATTCGTCCCCCTACCTCAATGGAGCGGAAGCTCCGCCGAATCGAGCTCAAACCACGAAGAACGCTTTTGGAAACCCCGCTCGTTCACGCTTCCCACGAACACTACACGCCCACGAGCTCGCCTCGCAGCCGCCCACGCAACCACGCCGTCGCCTTGCCACCGTCTACAACCGGAGAGAGGCCCGCCGCGATCGAATGGGAGAGAGAGGGGGGCGGTTCTCACGGTGGGAGGAAGAAGAAGAAGAAGGGTGGGGAGAGAGAGAAAAAAGGGGGTATTTATAGAAAATTCAGAAATTCTGGAAAATATCAAAAAATCAAAAATTACATTCTTACGATCCTCGGAACGCACCGCTCGCAACGGTACCACTCTCGCCTAGGTGAACGACCCGGTTCACCCGCAACGAGGTTCCGAAGGAATTGCCGAAACACACACCGGGAATCGAAAAACACACGCGGAAATACCACGGATGCACTCCGGGCCTCCGAAACAACTCCGGATTGCACCGACTCGAACATGAAAGATGTCCGAAACGAAATTTCAGACACAATAGAGCCGGACACTCCGAGAAACCAGATCTGGGACCCATGAAGAAGGATCCGAAAGGTCCGGGATATTACAGGTTTACCGGAAAACGGCAACGGTTTCGCGTTAAACGGGTATCATTTCGACCCATGGGATGTCAGCATCTCATTCCCACTGATTTTGTCACATTTGGTTGTCATTTGGGACCGGTAGAAGCTCGGGAACCCATGTGACTCATTTTGGGTCGATTCGGTAGAATCGCCCGTTTCTTGCGATTTTGGCATCATTTGGATCCCTTCCGGCCTGTGGAAGGTTATTTTTGTCAATTAGGACTCTTTCCCCGTCGTTTAGACGCGATTGGGGTGTGGAACAGTCGAGATCGGCCATTCCCCTGTTTTGCTCGTCGTGACGCTTAAACAGTTCAACAGAAACCGTTCTACCTTGTAAGCGGTCCAGGTTGTGACCGCTTCTTGTTTTACAACAGTATGGCGGTTTGGGTTTGAGCGGTCGTACGATAGACCGTTTGGGTTGGCTAGTGACCTATTAGAGGACCGCTAAGCCTTGTGAGATGGTCTATTAAGGGTCCGCTATATCCCATGTGTTGCGTGATTCGATTAAGCGGTTGTGCGATAGACTGCTCAGTTCCTTTGGGCGGCCCGCTGGTAGACCGCCTATGTTGATGAAACGGCCTCAAGATAGACCATTTTCATCTGGTTGACTGGGTATGTCAGTTTAACTGTTTGGGGTTTGACTGGTCCAAGCTGTCACTTCTATGACCGCTACTGTCTTTATGCGGTCCAATGGTAGACCGTGTATACCCTCACATCTTTATGGTTTAATATATTTTTTTGTTTGATTCTCTGCGTGAAGCGGTCATCTCCTAGACCGCTTAGCTCAGTGAAACTGCCTATTTGTAGACCGTTTATGTCTTGGGTGTTTTCTTAGTGGGAGTCTTCTGGATGGAGCGGTCCCCTCTGTGACCGTTTTACTTAGAAGGTGGTCCTTTGATAGACCGTTCCATGATAGAAGCGGTCCTTCGATTGACCGTTTACCTCCTTGTCTTTCTGGCATAATTCTTCTGGGTTTTCTAAAGTAGCGGCCCTTCGGATGACCGCCTATTGGACTCAGCGGTCATCTAGGCGACCGTTTCTTCCCCAGAGTACTGATTTACGTTATTTTCCGATGGTTTGGCCTCCATTTGTCTTGGCTTAGCCTTGTGGTTTGCCCGTTCTCCCGTTGATGTCTTTGACCTCCTATAAGGGTTGTGACCATGTTATAAGGTAGCCGGGAGTGCCAATACATCGAGTCGTGTTCCGTGTCGTTTCAGAGTCATCATTAGGTTCAAGTCAACCCAGTGAGACCCAGTGGTTGACAAGTAACGTTGTGTGTGCCTCGACTATTCTGGATAGCTCGAGACAGTAGTTCTCGACGTCGTGAGGTACTGTCTTGCCTCGGTCTGCATATCCAGATGCGTTGAGGGTCTTGATAAACCCTCCGGTCTTCATGATTCGTTTCATGCGGTTGTTTCCTTTGACTTAGGGATTAGGCTGATTGACGACTTGTTCCGCTTTGTGCGACGATCTTGACTCCGAGTCATGATACTTAAGGATCATTATGTTATCAGGTATAGTTGCCTTCTCCTGAGTCTATTGGCAGTTCGGTATGCTGCCTTAGTGCTTCGTAGTACGTGTGACAGTGCGTGGTTAGCATGTCTGTACTTCAGCACTCGTGTTTCAGAGTCTCTGTGTCTAGTGAGCCTCCACTAGTCGTAGCCTGACGACCTCGAGTGTCGGCCCACTTGGAGGTGGTGGCGGGGCAGTTCCCAAGTTACGGTTCGTAAGCTAGTTTACGTGGGCTCCCGTGCTTGCAGTAGCGTCCTGCTGAGGGAGAAAACTAGCTAGAGGCCTGGCTCAAGGCAGTGAGCTTGTGTGTGCACACGTGGTCTGGGGCGTTTGGACGAGCGCCGACGAGCGTGACCCTGACTAGTCACTCCTTACTACTATTCCTTGTTCCTGAACCTGTTGCTGGTTCAGAAAGTATCTCAGTCTCCGTCGTTCTCGGCGTTCGTAGTGAGATATTTGCGGCGCAGTGTAAGACGTCAATGGACGCATCTGGCTGTTCTTCTAGTGAGGAGGTGCTTCCGTCACGTGGCACGTGACCCTCACGTTTCTCATACGTTGTGACCTTTTCCGGGTTAGTCTGTTCTTGACTTTACCCGAGGTTGGCCCTGTGTAGCGTGCACGGCAATCTAGTCGTGTATGCTTCAGTGTCTGTATCTATCTAGGTCTTTTCTAGGCCTTTTACCTGTCTTCGTAGGCCTTCGCCTTAGGCCTTGTTCTGTGTCGACGGATCGGTAACTCCTAACTTTGTGAGATCAAGGTTCGCCTTTCTATTGCCGTTTGGAGTAACTGAGGGGGCCGAGCTTCTCTCGGTGGCCGTGTTTTGGTCTTTGTGACTTTGCTTTTCCCTTTTCTTTTAGCTGTTTCTACTCCTGCCTTTACTACTTTCTTTTACAGCTTTCTAGTTGTAGTTTAGCTTTCCTGCTTTACTATTACTGCAGTTTTAGTTGTTGTTCCGTGTTACTGCGTTATTTTTCGACGGGGATCCGTGTGACCCCTACTGAGCCAGTGACACGAGGCTCACCCCTGCTTTTCAGGTGTGGTCGTCTCTGCTTTCTTGCGGTTCCTGGTGTGGCGTGTTCGTAGTTGTCAGCGGTACCTGCGTCGGGCTTCTCCCGACCTCAGTGTACGTTTTTCTTTCTATTAGACTGTACTTATCTTTCCTTTGGACTGGACTCTAGTATGATTATTAATTTTAACTGTTAATGAAAAAGTAATTTTATTTCTGCTACTTTAGCAAACCTGATTAATGAAATTTAATTGCTGACTATTATATCTGCGACTTCAATGTACTACACAACAGTCCTTTTATCCCTTCGGAGCATTACAGCTCTTGGGAGGCTTCACGGGTTCCAAGTGGTATCGGGTCTAGTCGGTAGTCCTATCGGGTGTATCCGGTATCCGGAGTCCGGGTCGTCACATGTGGTATCAGAGCTGTGTTCTGAGATGTTCAGAATTTTTCTGAGCTATCAGAGTGTTGTTGTGTGAAATACATGGGAATCCGAGATATACAGCATCCAGAGTCCTGAAAGTCCAGTACAATCTTTCACTGGCTTAGGTTTCGCGATTCTTTGTTGCTTTGTTTGTTGCATCCCTATGGTTTTGATGATGTCTCACACTATAAATCAATCTTCTATCTCTAGATTGATGCTGTTTCATCATGTGAGTGTGTACAGTTCATTTGGTTGTCAGATAAGCATGCTATCTTGATTCTATCTACACTGCTTGGTTAATATGAACAGTAGTGGGTCGACTCATCAGCAAGGGTGGGTCGACGCATCAGAGCATTGATAGTTTGGGCACAAAGTCTATACACCAGCTTGATCCATTTAGTCTGTACATTGGCATATCTTCTTCAAGTCTGTACATCGGGCACCTTCTAACTGAAGTCTACACATAGATCCTAATTCTCTAAGTCTGTACACTGCCCGACCAGTCAAGTCTGCACATTGCCAAAGTTAGTTCAGCTCAACCCTATACATCCTTCCAAGCTTCAACTCTATACATTGGATTGTCAAACTTCATGTCTATACACTGGCTGCTACATTGTCATGAAGTCTACACATCCGATAGTGTAAGTCTATACATCGCCCAGAGTCTTGTTTGCAAAGTCTGAACATTGCTTCAGAGATAGCTTCAGCAAAGTCTATACATTCGGTTCCTTGGGCAAAGTCTATACATCGCTTAGTCTGCACATTGCCTTCAGCCCAAGCGTTCAAAGCCAAGTCTATACAACGCCAACTCAACACATTGAACAGTTCTCCAAGTCTATACACTAGACTTCATTTCTTTAAGTTTATACACTGGTCTGTGATTCACCAACTCTGTACACTCGATATCTTTTCCTACGCATTGGCCAAAGTCCATACACTCAACATTTCCCTACGCTTTCCTGGCCAAGTCTGTACATCACTAAGTGTGTACATTGCATGCTGCTCATTCGTTCAAGTCTATACATTGAACTGCTTTTTAAAGTCTGTACAGCGTCCGTCTCAGCCAGCGTCTCATGTTGTGTCTTAGGCAAGTCTGTACATCGGCCTCATTCGTTCAAGTCTATACATTGAACTGCGTCTTAGGAAAGTCTGTACAGAGGCTTCGATTTACCAAGTCTGTACATCGGCTTCATTCGCTCAAGTCCACACATCCACAGTGGTTCATCAAGTCTATACATTCACTTGAGCTTCACCAAGTCTGTACAACGCTGAAGTTTTCACAAGTCTGTACAGTGCTTGAGCTTCATCTAGTCTGTACATCACTTCAAGCGATTCAAGTCTATACAGACTGCCTTCACATCCAGAGTCTGTACATCGTTTCAACAGTCGATCGTCTCATACAGATCTTTCCAAGTCTGTACAGCCGAGTGTCTAATGCATCGTCTCACCCAAGCATAGTCTTTTCACTGGCTAAAGCTGTCGAAGTCTATACATCACCGATGGGGTTCAAGTCTACATACTGCTCACAGTCTTATTAAGAGTCTCACACAGGTTCCAAGTCTGTACATTGGTTAGGCTTCGTGAAGTCTATACAGTGGCAGAAGCTTTATAATGTTTACACACTGGTAAGGATCGTTTGCATTGTTCATAGTCTATACACTGCCATTCATTTACATTGTTCATAGTCTATACACTGCCATTCATTTACATTGTTCATAGTCTATACACTGGCATTCGTCTGCATTGTTCATAAGTCTATACACTGCCTTCACACATGCGCTTCTTTCATTAAGTTTGTACACTCTCTCACGTTGTACACACTTAATCAGTTGAAGTGTCTGAAGTATATACAGTCATGTTAATAGCCTGAACTAACTAAGTCTATACATTCCATCTGTCTGCAGGTGATTCAGGCTGATGATTGGGCACGTGAACCGAGGTTGGCACCTGGCACGTGATCCAAGACAACATGCGCATGACACGTGGATGGCAACCTGGTCAGGATGCTGCCATGTGGTCGAAATTCAAATGATCTGGCCAAAAAGTGCATGAACGGGAACCTGGCAGCCACACGCCAATATCTGCTATAAATATAGAGCTTCATCCTTCAGTAGAAGCTTGATCGTGAATAGAGAAAGCAGAAGCCATTGGTGAAAGTTTGCACGATCCAGAAAAGAAAAAGAGCAGAGAGCTCCAGATCTGAGAGGAGTTTGTTCGAGAGAGAGAGCAGTAGTTATGGATTGATGAATTGCTTCATTTGAAGCTACATTTGTATTGGGTTTCAGAACCGAATTTCTTCTTCATTGGTTTTTGTTTCTACTTTGTTTTCGTTTCATTTTGTTCACCCTTCTGATTTGAATTAGTTTCCCTCCGGTGTGTGGAGGAAGGGAGTATCACTCCAGTTTTCCTCTGAGTTGCAGAGGAAGAGAGATCGGTGATCTCTGGTGGTGTTAGTGACTGGTTGTCATTAATAGTTTCCCTCCGGTGTGTGGAGGAAGGGAGAGGATTCTTCGGTTGTGCTCTAGCTGGGAGCTAAAACACGTTTCAAGTTCTGTGGGTAGCAGAACTTGGTTGAGGGATTTGTTTCCCTTGGTGTTCAAGCTGTGTGGCAGCATGTTGTTCGCAGACTGAGTCTGCATTGATCTAGCATCGTCTAGTGGAATCCTCTCTCTAGTTGGAGTGAGGGGTGGATGTAGATTGCGGACTACAATCGAACCACCTAAAAACCGAGTGCCTCTTCTGTGGTTTGCTATTGTTATCTACGCTCTTCATCTGCTTGTCTCTTTGCTTCCATGTGATCAGTTCTTCATTCTCATTTACATTTCTCTGTGTACGGGTTAAGGAGGTGCGTTAGCAATAGAAATTATTTTCCGCCTAAGTTTCTACAAATTGGGAGTGATCTATTCATCCCCCCCTTCTATATCACTCTTGCTGCGCTAATAATTGGTATCAGAGCCAGGTTTACGCCATGTGGACGAACGGTCAAGGGAATGCTGGTGGTCCTAGAACCTTCATGGCCGAAGGTCAATCCATTAGTCGCCCTCCTTATTTCGATGGTAGTAACTATCTGTTTTGGAAGAACAGGATGGAAGTGTTCATTAGGGCTCAGAGTCATAAACTGTGGAGAGTAATCACGGTGGGGCCATATGATCTGCCACCAAACGAGGACGCTTGGACAGATGACCATGTCAAGCTCTCCTCACTCAACTGGACGGCGCTGAACATCATCCAGTGTGCTGTTCATCCAGAGGAATATGCCCGTATATCTGCATACAGAACTGCCAAACGAATGTGGGATGAGCTGCAATTGATCTATGAAGGTACAGCTCATGTGAAAGCCTCGAAGGTAAACCTCTACACTTCTAAGTATGAAATGTTCAAGATGAATGCAGATGAGAATATGACTGAAATGTATGCCAGGTTGTCCTTAATCACTAACACACTTAAAGGGCTAGGGAAGGATCTTGCTGAGGCAGATATAGTCAGGAAAATCCTTAGATCTTTATCCCCGGCATGGCACACTAAGGCCATTGTGATTGAGGAGTCAAAAGATTTGACTATCTTGACTGTGAATGAGCTCATAGGATCCCTTATGACCTATGAGATGAATTTCAAAGGAGGTGGAGAAGTAAGTGAGAGGAAGGGTAAAAATGTAGCTCTAAGAGCTTCCTGCAACAAGGGTAGCAACAGTGGGAGCAGCAGCAGTAGCCCCGAGTCCGAGTCTGAGCTTGAAGGTTTGTCAAATCTCGACCAGGAGGAGCAGGCAATGCTCACTAGACAGTTCAGAAAATTTCTGAAGAAAAAGGGAAAGACCTTTAGGAAGAAGAAGCCACACTCTTTCAACAAGAGTGCTGAATTTACTAGTTACAGGGATAGAAATCCTAAGAGACTAACTTGTTTTAATTGTAACAAACAGGGACATATGAAAGGTGAATGCCCAGACCTCCTGAAGAAGAGTCCCTATCTTCAGAAGAAAAACATAAAGGTGCAGAAGAAGAAGAGCCACAGGCGATGGTCTGCACATGGAGCGAGGAAGAAGAAGACCCAGAAGAAGCTTCCTCAGAAGAATATGAAGATGGAATTTACCTTATGGCAAACAGTGAAGAGGAGGTAATAAACGTTTTTAAAAATTTCTCAATTGATAACTGGGAGGATGCTTATGGTGATTTGTTAGATAAATTTAACTCTCTTAGTAAAGAGCACAGAGTTCTGAAAAGAAAATTTAACACAAATGTTGAAGAACAAACTCTGGTCTGTGAGGAAAATGAGATGCTAAAAGAACAACTAGAAGAAATGACCTCACTAAGGAAAGAAAATGATAAGCTCAAGGGAGAAATTCAAGAAAGTCAAAAACAGCTCAATGAATTCAAAACTAAAATTGAAGAAAGCATGAATGAAATTAGAGTGAATTCAGAGAAATATGAAGCTGTGAAGAAAGTAAATGCTGAGCTCCTAAAAAATTCTGAGTCCCTTCAAAAGGAGCTGGAAGACAAACAGAAAGTCTTAGAAAAGTTTGTCCAAGGAAAGACTAGCCTAGATGCTATACTAGGGACTAGGGTCAATTTCAATAAGGAAGGTCTAGGCTATGACCCAACCAACAAGAGACCCTTGCAATTCAAGACCATCACCTTCTGCCCAGAGAAGGGAAAAGAAAAGTTGGACACACCATCCAGCTCAAACAGCTTTAAGGAAATTCAAAGTCCTAAAGAAAACACAAAAATCAGTACTGGACAACCATTTAAGATGGGAATGAATTTTATGAAGAATAACACTAAGCCCACTTACCAGAACACAAATGATAGATGGACCAAGAAAGTAAATCAGAATAAGAGCTGGAATTACAACAATCAGATGGGTCCAAATAGGACCTACTAGAGAAATAACTTTCATGGTCAAAGATATGCTAATCAACAAGCCTACAGGAAATTTCCTAGGAATAGGAAGACTAATAAATGGAATAGAACTCACTTCTCCAGCTCAGCTGGATTCAACTTTAATAAACCAGAAAGGAAGGTGCCAGAGAAAACCATGCTGAAACAAATCTGGATACCTAAACACTTGATCAGAGATTTGAACAATGTCATTGGACCCAACTCATCTTGGGTTCCAAATCACTCTGCTTGATGTATCTGTGTAGGTCGGCCTGGCAGTTGAAGACAACAAGTGGTACCTCGACAGTGGCTGCTCCAGACATATGACAGGAGACCGATCCAAGTTTAGCAAGATAGAGATGAAGCCAGAGGGTCTGGTCAAGTTTGGAGGAAAGAACAAAGGTAAAATAATTGGAGTTGGAGCAGTAGGTAAGTATTCCACAAACTCCATTGAAAAAGTCTTACTTGTGGAAGAGCTTCAACACAACCTGATTAGCATTAGTCAATTATGTGACAGGGGTCACAAGGTTGTATTTGATGATAGTTCATGTAAAATCCTTGAAACAAATTCTGACATGGTTAAATTTGTAGCCAACAGGATTAATAATGTCTACATTGTAGACTTAGATGAGAAATCTGAATCTACTATTTGCTTATCTGCCAATTCTGAAAATGATGCCTTTGAATGGCATAGACGTCTAGGTCATGCTGGCTTTTCAACTTTAAATAAATTGGTCAAGCATGATTTAGTTAGAGGCATGCCTAGAATTAAATTCAACTCAATATCAAAAGTATGTGATGCCTGTGCTCTAGGCAAACAGACCAGAAATTCTTTTAAATAAAGATCTGAGCCATTGTCTTCTAGACCAATGGAACTTCTTCATATGGACCTTTTCGGTCCAACTAGAACTCAGAGTCTTAATGGAAACATGTTTGGCTATGTCATCATAGATGACTTCTCTAGATATTCATGGATATTTTTCTTAGCAAATAAGAGTGATGCATTTCAAAAGTTTAATCTGTTTTTCAATAAGGTCAAACAAGAAGGGAAGTACAAGGTTAGTTCTATTCAATCTGACCATGGAGGTGAGTTTGAAAACTCCATGTTTACTGATCTTTGTGACAAAGAAGGACTAACTCACAGGTTTTCTTCTCCCAGGACACCTGAACAAAATGGGATTGTGGAGAGAAGAAATAGAACAGTGGTGGAGATGGCCCGAACCATGTTGATTGAAAGTAAATTACCCAGAAGGTTTTGGGCAGAAGTGGCCAATACAGCAACCTACATAATCAACAGGGCCATGGTAAGACCCATACACAAGAAAACACCCTATGAGCTTCTAAAAGGTAAGAAACCAAACTTGTTTCATTTCAGAATTTTTGGAACAAAATGTTTTATTCATAACAATGATAAGAAAGATTTAGACAAGTTTGAAGCCAAGAGTTCACCTGGAATATTCTTGGGTTACTCTGAAGTGTCAAGGGCATATAGGGTATTTAACATATCAGATCAGAAAGTGGAAGAGTCTCCACACATCCTTTTTAGTGAAAAGAAAGATGTTTCTAATGTTGAAAATCTTGACAGGGATTCCAATCATGGTGGAGATTTTCTAGAAGACCAACAGGAAGAAGAGAAGACTCAGCCGAGTGGAGAAACAAATTCCCCAAATCAGGAAGGTCCAAGAGAAACATGTGAGTCTTCAACAAATATCAGATTTCTTAAAGACCATCCTTTAGATAAAGTCATAGGCAATCCTGAAGATCCTCTTCGGACTAGGTCTCATTTTAGAAATGTGAATAATGATGACTTAATTGCATTAGTCTCACAAATTGAACCCAAAACAGTAGAAGAGGCCTTAGCTGATCAAGCTTGGGTCAATGCTATGAGTGAGGAATTAGGTCAGTTTGAAAGGAATAATGTCTGGGAGCTTGTCCCAAGACCTGATGGTATAAATATCATAGGAACCAAGTGGGTGTTCAAAAATAAGATGAATGAAGATGGAATCATCTCGAGGAATAAGGCCAGATTAGTAGCCAAAGGCTACTGTCAAGAATTTGGTGTAGACTTTGATGAATCCTATGCACCTGTTGCTAGGATGGAAGCTATAAGATTGATGCTTGCATTTGCATGCTCAAAGAATATAAAACTCCAACAAATGGATGTTAAAAGTGCCTTTTTAAATGGAGTCATTAAAGAAGAAGTTTTTGTTGAACAACCTCATGGATTTCAATATTCTCCTCAACCTAACCAAGTTTTCAGGTTAAACAAAGTCTTGTATGGTCTAAAGCAGGCTCCAAGAGCTTGGTATGAAAGATTGTCTGAATTTCTGATCAGCAAGGGCTACAAAAGAGGTAAAGTTGATCAAACTTTATTTACCAAGGGCATAAATAAAGATCTCATCATAGTTCAGGTATATGTAGATGACATTGTATTTGGATCTACTAAGCATGAACTATGTGATGAATTTTCTACCATGATGTCTGCTGAATTTGAAATGAGCTTGGTTGGCGAACTAAAATATTTTCTTGGATTGCAGGTACAGTAGCTAGAAGATGGGTGCTTCATCAACCAAACCAAATATACAATGGAACTATTCAAAAGGTTTGACATGGAAAACTTAAAGCACATTACTACACCCATGGGCACCAATACCTCATTGGATGCAGATGAGACAGGTAAAGAAGTAAATGCCAAACTTTATCGAGGTATGATTGGATCACTTCTCTACTTGACAGCCTCTAGACCAGATATACAATTCAGTGTAGGAATGTGTGCAAGGTATCAATCTAGACCTACTGAATTACACTTAGCTGTATTTAAAAGAATCTTCAGATATTTGTCAGCTAGTCATTCTCTTGGTTTATGGTTTCCTGCATCTCACACACTTAACTTAGTAGCATACACAGATGCTGATTATGCAGGCTGTAAACTAGACAGAAAAAGCACTAGTGGCCATTATGAATTCTTGGGTGGGTGTTTAGTGTCTTGGGGCTCCAAGAAACAACATTCTGTGGCCCTCTCCACTGCAGAAGTTGAATATGTGGCTGCAGGGAGTTGTGGAACACAAGTAATATGGATTAAACACCAGCTTCAGGACTACCAAGTAGACCTGGGGTGCACACCAATTTATTGTGATAATACTAGTGCCATCAATCTTGCTAAAAATTTTGTTTTGCATTCACGAACCAAACACATAGAGATAAGACATCATTTTATAAGAGATGAGGTGTCAAAGAATAATTTTGAACTGATTAATGTAGGCACAGATAATCAGATTGCTGATATATTCACAAAACCTCTGGATAATGAAAAATTCACCACATTGAGAAGAGAATTAGGCTTATACAAATTGTCTTAATTATGAAGCCTGTTTTTGTTGTGAGGGGGAGTTTTGTTTGTCTGATGTTTAGTCTTCTTTCATGCTGGTTTAAGGGGGAGTTCAGAATACTTACTGGTTAGCTTTCAGGAATGCTATGTCTTAGGGCGTGCCAGACTTGTGGACGCACTAAAATTCGCTAGCGCGGGTCCGTTCGTTTGTTGGTCGGGGTTAATTCTTCTATTTAGTGCGAGGGCGTGCCAGTCACAAAGTGACGATTTATTCGGGCTTCGTGGAAGCCCATGGTGCGCTCGATCTGACTAATCAGACAATTGTGTGGTTCGTGTCGGGACCGAAACCCGCCGTGCCGTAAAGGTCACGGCGTTATTTACATCCCCCATACGGGGGAACACCCTTGATTGATTGCCGGGAATAAGGGCCCTACGGCCTAAAGAGAATACTAATAATGCAGGAGGATAGTGAAAGACGAACTATGCTAGAAACCCGTCTTGGGACGTGAATGTTCAGACTATGTCGGCCACTCATGGGCCACTTCATGTTCGGACGAAGCTCCGTGCTTGTAGTATAAAAGACGATGACAAAACCGCGTGAATGTCTGCCACGAACAAGGCAAGTTTAATGAGAATACGGAATTGGATCCCGGTGGAAACGGGTCAAGTTGATAGACTGTTGGCCGGAGATGATTTCGAACTGTGGCCATGTCGGAAATTCCGTAAACCACGTCCGATACCATAGGGCGTCGTCGGTTTTCTCTTTGCACCCAGTCCGAGGGAGTGAATTATTAAGTGCATAGCCCGAGCTTACTAACGTGCGCCCTCACACGCTGATCGACCTGCGCGGTCAGGTCGCGGGGTTCGACCTGCCCGGTCAGGTCGCGGGGGTCAAGGGGGCAGCGCCCCTTGCGGGGGTTTTCGGGGGCAGCGCCCCCGGAACAAAATTTTAATTGAAGCACGGGTAATAGAATTCTTTTCATTTTCTCTTTTATTAATGGCATTGATCTCTTGTATTTCCCTTTGAACCTTTCTATTCTTTTTCTTACTAGCCATTTATCCCCTTTTTATTAAGGAAGCACGCCGGATATGGGAAGGAAGATGGTGGCGCCGTTTTAACGGTCTTAACAGGTAGACAAAAGGGGGAGGGCGCGCCGGGTATAGGGGCGCCGTTTTAAGGTTGGCAAAGGTGAGGGCGCGCCGGAATAGGGATGTCCAGGGGGGAGCGCGCCGGTTAAGGACCCCAAAGGAGGGGCGCGCCGGAACAAAGGGGAAGCGCGCCGGTTAGATGAATATGAAGGAAGAGAGGAGGGGCGCGCCGGTTAGATGGACAATAGGGGGGCGCGCCGGTTTGACATGATGCAAGGGAGGAGGGAGCGCGCCGTCTTAAGAGTTCAGTAAGGAGGGAATGAGGGAGGGCGCGCCGTTTCATCCTTTGGAGAAGAGATAGGGGGACTTTGTGAGGAGTGTTGAAGCGGCGCGGTGGAACAGTGGCCACGCCGTTTTAAACCGCGCCGGGATAGCCATATGGGGGTGTTTCAGAGCTCTGCTTACTGTGTTTTCTTTTCCTTTCACCCGTAGATTGATTCAAGGTTTGATTTATTAGTTCTGTTGATATATCAAGCTGGTAATGAGAAGGTTTTAAGAGTTTTAACCATTTTAATCGTTTATTATGATGAAACAGTATGAACGTCTAAGAGTTTTATTCAATCAGTTTGCTCACAGAGGCCTCACTTCGTTCTTCATTAGTTCAGCTCGTTCGCTAGTTGTTGAGCGTTCTTAGCCCTGGCGAAAATCGGGCAGCACCTCCCCTAGACCGGGGCTTGCCAGAGAGAAGCAAGAGTCACCACGCGGATTACTCCCGGGTAAACTCTCAAGAATGCGGAGCGGCCTCACGGCAGTCCGTTAGTCCGAGTATGAGTGTGGAACGCTCGAGGGCCAGCCTACGAGAGCGACCATGACTCATGGACGACGATATTCGGGGCGAGACGGAATCTATGCCACAGTAGGGCAATGAATGTTCATCCGACAGTGGGTACCTTTGTGGGTCATGCCATGGAAGGGCAGCCCTCAAGGGCCAGGGATGACCGGAGAATGAGAAGACAGAGCAGAGAATGGAACAGAGAACACAAGAGTTGCAAAACAGACTTTTCTTCTTTTATTCACCCACACAACGGGGAAAGAAACTTGATACAGATAAAATAGAAGAGAAGGCGTTACAAACAAAAAAGGGAAAATACATTCGATGGAGAGAAAGAGAGATGCATTAGACGGGGGAGGGAGAGGGAAGCATTGGCTTCTCCCCCTCCAACTCACCTCTCACTCTCGCCCCCTACCTCTTTCTCTTTTCTTCAGCCTAGAACCGTGGAGCTCTCGGATGCCAGTAGCTCCTTCTCCTCCCTTCTCCCTTTTCTTTTCTCTCTTCTTCTGTTCCCTTCTTCTCTTGATCATCCGTCTCTCTCTCTCCCTCTTCTTTTGGCTTCACAACGCTGCCCTATATATATCAGCCGGCCTGGGAGCGTCCCTGCCAATTCCACCTCGTCCGCAACGATGTCAGGAGCTGACTGTCTGTGCTGGATGCCGTTGATTCGTCCCGTACGCTGCTGCTCGTCCGAGGACGGGATGCTCGTAGGTTTGCTGGGGGTTGCTTTGCCATCGAGCTTCTGTGCTGTCGAACGGAGGTTGAGACAGAACGTCGGGCATTGAATGTTCTCTGTGCATCTCATTTATGCCGAACAGAGTATCGGCTGGCGGATGGGATGGCCGTCGAGTTAAAATGGCGCGAGGGAAGGTAGTCGCGCCGATGAAACGTCACTAGCGGGTGTAAAAAGGCGCGCCGGATTAAGCATTGAAGGGCCACGCCGTTTTAACATTCGAAGGAGAAGCTTTTAAAATGTGCAAGATGGGTCCTTCAATTTTAGCGCGCCGGGTAGCTTGTGGAGATGGTGGCGCCGTTTTTAAACCAAAGCAAAGGGGAGCTCGTATTAGAGCATGAAGTGGGGCGCGCCGTTTTAAGGCGCGCCGTTTTAGGGCCACTTCGCACCGTTTTAAGCATCAAACGGATTCCTTTCGAAGTCGCGACCCTTTATATGAATGTTGGCATTCCCGGCATGTTCCGGTTGCGACGTGTGACCTCCGTAATATTCCGTTTGTAGCCTCTGGGACTCGGTCCCAGATTCTGCGTGACTTTCGGTGCATGCCGAGACTGTGCCGGAGTTCCCGACTCTTCTCTGATTCAGCTCTCGGCATGGCTGGTCGGGGCCTTGTAGCTGTATCTTCTGCTTAGGGGGCCTCCTTAGCGGGTAGCGGACCACCAAGTGAGTTCTCATCCTGATCGGGCGAGGCATGAGGTTTATTCGGCATTTCTGTCTTCGACTCGCGCTCTAATGTGTAGACGCGAATGTCGCCATCACCATCATCGTCATTTTTTTGGTGTCCACACTGAGTTGTGATGTGAGAAGAGAAGTTCTTTGACAGATTCAGAAGGGCTGTCCAGATGTGTAATTTTGATGGTCTTGCATGACTGATCTAGAGTGGTTCTCTCAGACAGTAGTGTGTCACTTATCTCTTAAGTCTATAAGTCAGTAACTCTAATATCCAGATTAGAATCTTTCCTTTAGTACTTCTTCAGAGATCTGGACTAATTGCATAAAGTATATCTTCCTACATTGTCATTGATTCTGGTTCAGGCCAAAAACTTGTATGTCTTGATATCTGACCCAATCAACTTGAAATCTAGACTTCAAGACTCAATTCAAGAAATAGTCCTTTTGGTATTGTTTTCAATCATTCTATCTCTTTAACTCAATGGCTTAACTGAACAAAAATGTTCTGTTTTGATCACTGAGAAACTGGGAGCTTCATCAATGAAATGAATTTTTCTCCTATGTCATGAGGTGTCAAATGCTTAAAATGAATGAAAAGATATGACAGAGCAATGGTGGCTTGCTGGTGAGTAACTGGGGACTCCGGCCTCTAATCAAGGTATTTCCTCATGTCAAAAGCCACAGTTACTATCTCTGTTCCCTAATAAAAAAAAGGGGGAAGTAATGAGGTACTCACTCTGAGTAACTGGAGATTCACGCCTCTAATCAAGGTGTCTCTCTAATGTCAAAGGAGTGAACTACCAACTTACTCATTAATCTTCTTGAAAATCATCTCCAACAAAAAAATCCTTGTTGTTATGGAACTAATGGATTGCTTGTCCTCAATACCTTGAGAACACCTCTCTGATTTCGTTTCTTGCTGTCTTGTGGGATAGTTGAACGATCAGCTATATCTGACCATACTTGTGAACTCCTGCTCTAAATCATCCACTATGTATGCTGATAAACTTGTCTATCATTCTGCTTCTCTACTATGTACTGAAGTATAAAGAATCTTCTTTTGAGATTAGAAACTCACTTATTCTCTTAAGACCTACTCGTGACTTTCTGCACTAAGAAGTTACTGCCCTTAGTTCTCATGTTTCCAGCACTGTCATACATTCTGTAGTTCTTTTTGCTGATGTCAAAGGGGGAGAGAAGTTTGCAATGTCTGTAATTTCAGTGAGAAGTTCTGCAATATCAGTGAGTCTTGGATTTGTCTTGAGCTTTGCGGGAGTCATGTTGCTTCGTGGAAGTTATGGTTATGAGTTGTGGGGGAGATGAGAGTGTGTTGTAGGGATTGTATAATTTATCTGCATGTGCATGCCTTGAATTTACTTTGTTTGTTGCAGCTGATATAAAACTCTTGTTGAAACCTGATATTGCTTGATTCATAGTGTTGTCATCATCAAAAAGGGGGAGATTGTTACATCCCTATGGTTTTGATGATGTCTCACACTATAAATCAAGCTTCTATCTCTAGATTAATGTTGTTTCATCATGTGAGTGTGTACAGTTCATTTGGTTGTCAGATAAGCATGCTATCTTGATTCTATCTACACTGCTTGGTTAATATGAACAGTAGTGGGTCGACTCATCAGTAAGGGTGGGTCGACGCATCAGAGCATTGATAGTTTGGGCACAAAGTCTATACACTAGCTTGATCCATTTAGTCTGTACATTGGCATATCTTCTTCAAGTCTGTACATTGGGCACCTTCTAACTGAAGTCTACACATAGATCCTAATTCTCTAAGTCTGTACACTGCCCGACCAGTCAAGTCTACACATTGCCAAAGTTAGTTTAGCTCAACCCTATACATCCTTCCAAGCTTCAACTCTATACATTGGATTGTCAAACTTCATGTCTATACACTGGCTGCTACATTGTCATGAAGTCTACACATCCGATAGTGTAAGTCTATACATCGCCCAGAGTCTTATTTGCAAAGTCTGAACATTGCTTCAGAGATAGCTTCAGCAAAGTCTATACATTCGGTTCCTTGGGCAAAGTCTATACATCGCTTAGTCTGCACATTGCCTTCAGCCCAAGCGTTCAAAGCCAAGTCTATACAACGCCAACTCAACACATTGAACAGTTCTCCAAGTCTATACACTAGACTTCATTTCTCTAAGTCTATACACTGGTCTGTGATTCACCAACTCTGTACACTCGATATCTTTTCCTACGCATTGGCCAAAGTCCATACACTCAACATTTCCCTACGCTTTCCTGGCCAAGTCTGTACATCACTAAGTGTGTACATTGCATGCTGCTCATTCGTTCAAGTCTATACATTGAACTGCTTTTCAAAGTCTGTACAGCGTCCGTCTCAGCCAGCGTCTCATGCTGTGTCTTAGGCAAGTCTGTACATCGGCCTCATTCGTTCAAGTCTATACATTGAACTGCGTCTTAGGAAAGTCTGTACAGAGGCTTCGATTTACCAAGTCTGTACATCGGCTTCATTCGCTCAAGTCCACACATCCACAGTGGTTCATCAAGTCTATACATTCACTTGAGCTTCACCAAGTCTGTACAACGCTGAAGTTTTCACAAGTCTGTACAGTGCTTGAGCTTCATCTAGTCTGTACATCGCTTCAAGCGATTCAAGTCTATACAGACTGCCTTCACATCCAGAGTCTGTACATCGTTTCAACAGTCGATCGTCTCATACAGATCTTTCCAAGTCTGTACAGCCGAGTGTCTAATGCATCATCTCACCCAAGCATAGTCTTTTCACTGGCTAAAGCTGTCGAAGTCTATACATCACCGATGGGGTTCAAGTCTACACACTGCTCACAGTCTTATTAAGAGTCTCACACAGGTTCCAAGTCTGTACATTGGTTAGGCTTCGTGAAGTCTATACAGTGGCAGAAGCTTTGTAATGTTTACACACTGGTAAGGATCGTTTGCATTGTTCATAGTCTATACACTGCCATTCATTTGCATTGTTCATAGTCTATACACTGCCATTCATTTACATTGTTAATAGTCTATACACTGCCATTCATTTACATTGTTCATAGTCTATACACTGGCATTCGTCTGCATTGTTCATAAGTCTATACACTGCCTTCACACATGCGCTTCTTTCATTAAGTCTGTACACTCTCTCACGTTGTACACACTTAATCAGTTGAAGTGTCTGAAGTATATACAGTCATGTTAATAGCCTGAACTAACTAAGTCTATACATTCCATCTGTCTGTCTGCAGGTGATTCAGGCTGATGATTGGGCATGTGAACCGAGGTTGGCACCTGGCACGTGATCCAAGACAACAGGCGCATGACACGTGGATGGCAACCTGGTCAGGATGCTGCCATGTGGTCGAAATTCAAATGATCTGGCCAAAAAGTGCATGAGCGGGAACCTGGCAGCCACACGCCAATATCTGCTATAAATATAGGGCTTCATCCTTCAGTGGAAGCTTGATCGTGAATAGAGAAAGCAGAAGCCATTGGTGAGAGTTTGCACGATCCAGAATAGAAAAAGAGCAGAGAGCTCCAGATCTGAGAGGAGTTTGTTCGAGAGAGAGAGCAGTAGTTGTGGATTGATGAATTGCTTCATTTGAAGCTACATTTGTATTGGATTTCAGAACCGAATTTCTTCTTCATTGGTTTTTGTTTCTACTTTGTTTTCGTTTCATTTTGTTCACCCTTCTGATTTGAATTAGTTTCCCTCCGGTGTGTGGAGGAAGGGAGTATCACTCCAGTTTCCCTCTGAGTTGCAGAGGAAGAGAGATCGGTGATCTCTGGTGGTGTTAGTGACTGGTTGTCATTAACAGTTTCCCTCCGGTGTGTGGAGGAAGGGAGAGGATTCTCCGGTTGTGCTCTAGCTGGGAGCTAGAACACGTTTCAAGTTCTGTGGGTAGCAGAACTTGGTTGAGGGATTTGTTTCCCTTGGTGTTCAAGCTGTGTGGCAGCAATTGTTCGCAGACTAAGTCTGCATTGATCTAGCATCGTCTAGTGGAATCCTCTCTCTAGTTGGAGTGAGGGGTGGATGTAGATTGCGGATTGCAATCGAACCACCTAAAAACTGAATGCCTCTTCTGTGGTTTGCTATTGTTATCTACGCTCTTCATCTGCTTGTCTCTTTGCTTCCATGTGATCAGTTCTTCATTCTCATTTACATTTCTCTGTGTACGGGTTAAGGAGGTGCGTTAGCAGTAGAAATTATTTTCCGCCTAAGTTTCTACAAATTGGGAGTGATCTATTCATCCCCCCTTCTATATCACTCTTGCTGCGCTAACATTGTTTTTCGTGAGTGGTCTTGTGCTTGCTATGTTGGCACTGTACGAGATGATTTTGTTCTCGTCAGGATGCGACGGGATGTTCTTTTTCATCGTGGTGTTTGTCTCGATCGTGCTGTACTTGGCAGAGTTCGCCGGTAGGCTTGAATCTGCAGTACATTGTTCGAGATTTTTTCGTGGCTTGTTCAGGGGACTGGTGACTTTTTCGAGTTGGTGTGATGGCCGTACACGTTCTTACGTTTTTTTGGTCGTCCCAGCTTAAGTCTGTTCAGCTCGTGAGGTATTCCCTCGATTGGCAAGATGCTTAAGCGAACCTAGGATTTTCCTTCCTGGTGAGCTACTGTTAGTGAGCGTGATGCTTCTCATCCTGTTTGGTGCAGTCTTTTCTAGGTAGGCCTTGGAACTACTGTCTTAGTGAGACCTTTATCCTGTGTCGACTTAAGTGTGGACAGTATTTATTCTGAGCCTGATCTACTCTTTGTTCTACGGTTGCTTGGCTTTAGACCTAATCTTTGTGTTGAGAGCTGTTGTGCACCGTGTTCGTCGTGCTGTGTCTAGCGGCCGATGTGTTGTAAAGGCTCATTTATTCCTTCAGGACGTAATGGTAAGCTGAGATTAGCTTTTGTTTGTGCTTTGTGCTGAAGCTGGTACTCTCTTTGGTTTGCACTATGGCGACTTTTGATCGATTGTTAGTAGGATCAGTACTCGTGGCGTGGTACATTGCAGCCTTATGAATTGCAATGCCACCGAGTGTGTACTGAGATGCGGATATTGAGGTATTTTCTGATGCATGTGTGCATTATATGAGTGCGCAGCGCGCGGAAGTGTGTGGGCTGATGACCCACAGGTCGAGGATCGTTGGTTGGAAGATTCTGGCCAATCGAGAGAATTATTTTTTTCGATGTGACTTCATCTTGGCTTCTTGTGCCTTGATGTTGTCTATTGCCGTGCCGTTGTTATTGGAGGCATTCTGGTGTTGGCACTGGGATTTGTGAGTATTGGGGAATCTGTCGGCATTTCTGCTGGTCGAGTACCCTCTACTCTGTAATTCTTTCTTGGGTATTATGCTCTCGGGACGTGATCGTGGTCCTTGAGATGCGTTTCCCAAGAATGTTGTTCTCGTTGTCCTGGGTCTTTTCTTAGTAAGCTGCTCGATGCATGACTAGTCCATTGTAGTTGTGTGTTCATATTGTGCCTTGATGTGACCCAGCTTGCAGTTGTGTTCCGTGGTTCTATGTTCAGTGCGGAGTTGGGATCCTGCAAGTGTTACTGTTGTTGTTGTTGTTGTTGTTGTCGTTGTTTCCCTGTGATTCTGTCTTGGCATCATGTGGACCATGATCTTGTCGGTTAGTTGTGCTGTACTCTTCTTTCCTGGTAGAGTTGGCATGCGACTCAATCAGATATAATATCTGAGTGAGGACTGACTTGATGGTGTTTTTGGTCCGGTGCTGTCGTTGGCGTCCTGTGTGCCAGGCTTTTGTTGTTGCGTTTTACACTGGAGCCGATGATGTCGAGCTGTCAGCTGAGAGGATTATGCTTCCTTGTCTAAGCTGATGCTTGTCATGTCTGTCGTATTGTTTTATCTGTTGCTGTTTTCATGGCATGGGTCGTGTCTCCTTTCATGTGAGACGGAAGCGACGTTGCCTTGTTTCGGAGGTGTCAGACTTGTGTTCACTTGTGTGCCATGCTCGTTCTTTGGATTGATTTGCCTTGAGATCCAGAGCGTTTGCTTGTGATGGTGGTCTGGCGGTGTTCCTATGAACTGTGTTTTTCGAGATTTGTGTTGTTTCGAGTTCAGATGTTTGGGTTTGTTCTTCCCTGCTTCTCCTTGGTAGCTCCTTAAATTTCGAGGATGAAATTTCTTGAAGGAGGGGAGGCTATAATACCATGGATTCTTATCGGATCTTCCGGATCCTTATCGGAGTGCTTTCATATCGCTTTGTGGGTCCTGAGTTGAGTTTTACGATCCACGTGGATTTTTCTCTCGTACAAGTTATGGAATCCTGTAGTGAGTTTATTTCTCAGTTCATCGACTCGAGGACGCTACAGTTGTGATGTACTCTTTGAGAGGATCGTTTCGGCTATTTTCTCATATTTTTTTGAATTAGTGCATTTTTGGGATAAAAATCAAAATTTTGGAAATTAGGAAAATTCTTAATTTCCTTTTCTATTTAACTCTCTTTTCTCTCTCCTCCCTCACTCCCGCCGCTCAATCTCTCCCTCGCCGTTCTCTCTCTTCTCACCCCCTCTGCTCCGGCTGTAGACAGAGGAGGTCCGTGGGTGAGGTGGCGACGGCGTGGAGCTGACCTGGCACGCGATGGGGTGAAGGATGGAGTGTGGCGTTGGCGCGATCCCTCGGTGTATTCAAAGTCGGCGCGGTTTGATCGTCGTGACTGTTTCAACATGGTTTAGTCACTTCGGTGCACGGAATCTTCGGTGGAGGTAGGGAGACGGAAGCTCTACTTCTCTACTGCGTTTCCTCGCGATTTCGAGTCGATCGGTGCGAGAATGAGCGGGTTTTGCTTCGATTCGAGCGAAAGCATGTTCCGGGGTGTGCGACGGGTTCGCAAGAAAATGACGACGATTGTCACATTTGGTTGTCATTTGGGACCGATAGAAGCCCGGGAACCCATGTGACACATTTTGGGTCGATTCGGTAGAATCACCCGTGTTGTGCATGTGATTTTGATGATTACAAAATGCCTTTGTTGCTTGGCCGTGTGCGAGAATAGTTGTTCATGTCGTCATGTGTATGGAGGTTGAAATGGTTGAGGAAATGATCATAAACTGTTTCTATTGTGATATCATCATGTGGGTGCATTGTGATTCTATAAGGCTCATACATGCTTTGAGGTTAGCACAAACATTGCATATACATTGTCTCTACACTTGGTGAGATTACTTTGTGATGTGTGGGTTGATGAGCTTGGAGATTGAACAAATGGAATATGACTCAATAATGGTTTACGTGCCTTGATTCCCAAGTTGTTCATCATGCAATGGTAAGAATTTATATTGGAATCCATGGTGATACTCTTCTAATCTTGAGTTGGAAAAATGGGTTCTCAAGTGCTTTCATAGAGATCTTTCATGGGAATTCTTATGAGCCTCATGCTAATACTTTCATAATCATATATTTTGATCTTGATCTAACATCTTGCTTTATCATGTTTTTCAGGATGAAAAATCATGATTGATCTTTATGGGATTATGGTAACATTTAATCAATTGTTTCCCTTTGGTTTGATGGAGGTTTTAGTTATTTTTTAAACTCAAATTGTCTTACAGTCTTCACCATTTTCAATCCAACCGTTGGATCTCCCCTCTAAAAATTATATGTTGTAGCTCTAGGAGTCCTCTTTCCAACGTCTCCAGTCTTGCTTCGATCGGAGTTTGGAGCTAGGAGAATTAATTCCTATCGCCGAAGCGCGCAGAGCCATTTTTGTGAAGCTGCCTGAAAGGGTCGACCCTTGGGGTCGACCCCTGTAAACTAGAACCAAAGTGTGTTCTGTTTGGGTTCTGGAAACCCAAGGGTCGACCCCTTGTATTCTGGAAACCCGAGGGTCGACCCCAAGGGTCGACCCATGTAAAACAGAACACAAAATCCGTTCTGTTTGGCTTCTGTATGCCCAAGGGTCGACCCCAAGGGTCGACCCATTACTTTTGGGTCTTTAACCCTCTCACGAGGGTCGACCCCAAGGGTCGACCCATTCCGGTCGGACCTCCAGCCACCTTTGTTGACCGTCATTTTCTTGCCCCAAAAGTCATACCAATCAATTCCTAATGCCCTATATGTCTTCCTACTTCTTGGATCTGGTCTCCAAGATGTCCCTTGACCATTCTAATCATATATATACTTCTCTTTGGGTCACAAACCCTAATGAGAGAGGTGAGATCCGATTTTTGGGTGTGTTGCTAACCCTTGTGTATGCAGGTTCGGAGTTGAAGCTCCCAAGCCCTCTTCCACCTTATTTTGAGCTTATATGTGAAGGGGAGAATGTGGATTCAAGTCCCTAATCGATCCTCTATTGGAAGCAACGTGGAGAATCAAGATACAAGCATCATCTATGCAAGAATCGATCATTTTTCTTCAAGAACGGTTCCTCATCCTGCAGAAGCTCTTCATCGAAAATCTGAGGGAGTTGTCTTGATCTTTCACTTCTGTGTTTTTGTTTGAGATTGCTCAAGGTCTTGAATGATTATCTATGAGGTGCAATATATATATATATATATATATATGTTCATTTGTTCATCTATTGATTGCTATCTTATTAGTGCTATGTTTTTCATCCTAAGCAACAAGATGAACTAATGTTTTCTTTTCTCTTGCAGAAGAAGAAGGAAGAGTGGTACCACAAGGATGAGAGTAGAGGGGTTTATGAGGCTAATTAATTCTATGATGTAACAAGCTTGATTTGGAGCTTATCATTTCTATCTGTTCTTTCAGGTGAAGAATAAATTAGAAGAAGGTAAAGAAGTGCATCTCGAGGAGACGAAGAAGATGATGTCTAAATCATGATCATCCGTTAATGAGCAAGGAGAATCAGATTGTGTTGAAGAAGGGGGAGCCTTATACTTGATGCATACTTCTAGTTTTCATCTATAGAATTCGTTGGGAGGTCATAGCATATATATGTTTTGATTCATATACATTTGAGATAATATCTTGTGTGGGTGTTCGGAGAAGGGGATCTCCGAGTGTGTGTGTTGTTATATGTGTGCTGATTGTGCGGAGTATATCCGCATGTGTGTTGTTATTGGGAGCTTTCTCCCGTGTGGTTGAGTAGGCATTATCCTACGTGTGTGTGGACGGAGTTGTGACTCCGTGTGAGGAATTTGTTTGGGGTGTGTTCCCTAGTGTGTGTGTGTGTGCTATTGTGGCAGCAGGTTGAGGCAAGGCCTCGTGTGTGTGGTTTGCTGCGAAAGCAGCGTGTGTGTGTTGGGGTTCGTCCCCGTGTTGCTACATTTTGTAGCGTGTAGTGAAGCCTCACCGGTTTGGTGAGAGATGGACGTAGGGAGCCCGTCGTGGTCCCGAACCACCTTAAAAATCTCCGTGTCTTGTGATTTGATTATTGTGATTGTGTGTTCACTATCCTATCTGTTAGTGCCATCGTGTGAGCTCGGTGAGATTGAGTGAATCAAGTTTAAACTTGTTTAGATTAATTTCCTCAATCCTATCAATCTTGTATATTTCGCTGTGTGGTAGTTGTGTTTTTAATTGAACATAGTTTTCAATAGTAGGATCTATTCACCCCCCCTCTAGATCCGTGTTCCTGCACTACGGGACCCAACAATTGGTATCACAGCGAGGCTCTGTTGTCCCTAGATCTTGCGATCTACAGAGTGATCCTAGTGCATTCTACAATCATGAATTTTTCTGAACATATCTCAATGAATTGTCTGCCAATCTTCACTGGTTCAGATTTTGATTCATGGCTAGGTAAATTGTGTGTGGTGATCAATTCTACTAATCCTAGTCTTTGAAAATTGATTTATCATGGTCCACACACATTACCTCTAGATGAGACCAAGTGGTCTAATCAGGATAAAATGATGCACCATGACAATGTTACTGCTTTGAGTTTATTGAAAGCTTATTTAAGTACTAACAAGTATCCATTTGTGTCTTCATGTAGGACGGCAAAGGAGCTTATGGACCGGTTGATCAAAGCTCAAGAAAAGGAAAGGCAAAAATGTCTCATGGCCGATGATGCTGATCAATAAAGTGATGAAAATGCAGAACAGGTAAAATCTGATTCTGAAGAATTTACTCTTGATGATCTTGTTGAAGCTTATGATGAGTTGAAAAAACAATATAAGAAAGTCAAGTCAGAAAACAGAAAATTGAAAAAAAAATCTAAAAACTTGGTCCATGAAAATGGTTCTTGTGATAAATGTTCTGAGCTTGTTAACTTCAATGAACTTTTAGATCATGATGTTGAATGTCACAAAGAAACCATTGCTTGTTTGAGAAATGAAAATGTTACCCTCAAGAACATAATTGATCAATTGGAGAAAACTGAAAAAGATCTAAGAAACAAAATGGAATCAAACTCTATTGATCATGATATTTGCAATGAATTGATTATGAATGATAAACTTGCAAATGAAAATGAAGAACTCAAAAAGGAGAACAGTGCGATGTAAATTCAAATCTCCCTACTTGAAAGTAGATTGAAAAAACTTGAAAAAGGGAAATCTGTGATAGTTGATGAATCTGATAAGGTGCATGTGCTTGAACAAGAAATAGCTAACTATGAATTACACATTGCATCCCTTGAATCTGAAATTGGTGACTTGAATGCATCCTTGTCTAAGTTTGTGAATGGGGAAGAAAATCTGAACAAGATATTGGGGACTAAGGTGAATTTCCAAAGAGAGGGGCTGGGCTATAATCCCGTGAACAAAAAGAATTTTGAAAATAAAGTCTATACATCTTTTGTCCATACAAATATAGCCAGCACATCAAATGGGTCTCCAAATCAAACTGCTGCTCAAACAACAAAGAAATCAAATGCAAATCTAGAAAAGAAACAAAACTTGCATCAAAAGGCTCAAAGTGTTGTTGGTGTCACGATGAATGCTAAGAAAAATCATGTTACACACACACATGCATCCACAAAGAAAATATCATGTTTTTATTATGGTGAACTTGGTCATATGATGCATGATTACTTTTTGATGAAATCTGAAGATCTAGATGCATGCAAGAAAATGAATGGCTTCACAAAGTCAAGAAAGCTTTTAAAAACAAAAAGAACTCTTGATAACTCTCATGCTCATGGAAAAAGACCATTTGAGAGATTTACTACATTGAACTGTTTTCATTGTGGAAGGTTTGGTCATATGATGAACAATTGCTTTGATTTGAAAAATGAGAACATCTCTTCAAACCCACAAAAATTTCATGCTCATTCCTTCAAGAAAAATCTGAAGTCTCTTGGTTGTTGTCATTATTGTGGTGAGTTTGGACATACCATATATGATTGCTCTTTAATGCATTTTGATGATATGCATGTCCAAAAACTGTGGAAGGCACCCTCTAGAGGTGCAACTAACCATCCGAGACCCAAGAAGGTTTGGGTACCCAAAACAACCAAATGAGAACTTTGTTGCAGGATTACCTTGAGGCCAAGGGGAAGGCTCTAAGTCGACTTGGCCAGTCTTTGGAGCAATGCTTTGGTAAACATGGGTTGTCCTTGAATTGAAACTAATTTGATTGTAGAGGCAGTCTTATGTGTTTCATATGCCTTATATGCATAGACTTGACTCTTTACACATGTTGGACTAAACCTGAAATTTCTGAAATTAGTTTTGAACTCATGACAGCTTGAGTCAATCACTTGTATTGATATTTGCAATTCATCATACAGACTTGCAGCTCATAAGAGATTGTCTTGTGGAAGAAAAATAGTGAAATTAGTTTTCTCACTTGTATTGAATTGAGATTGACATGAATTGAGCTCTTTTCAGTGCAGGTTTGATAATGACCATCAACCTTTGAAATCATGGAGAGAAAGAAAGGAGCTCAAGAGGACTTCAATGCAAGATTTGATCTGCTTCCATTTCTTTTGGTTAATATCATTCTATTTCTTTCAGGAGAGAAAGAAAGGAGGTTAAGAAGACTTCAATGCCAAAGTTATTCTACTTCTATTGAGATTTGGAGCATGTTGATGAAGATTACTCAACCAAAATAAAGCAAAGAATTTGAAGATGTCAATAAAGGTAACACAAGACAAAGGTGAGAAAATAAAGTGTTTGGCTGAAGTTCTATGGTCTTGATGTTAATGTCATAACTTGAAAGATAGTGATTGTGAAGGTTTGGATACCCCTTGGTTGTTCTTGATAATGTGGATAATGAATGCTTGGCTGAGTGATATTGAAACATCTGAGCAGTATATATGAGAGTGTAGCCATTGAATGTTTTTTGCTAAACCCCCGATCTCAAATGAGAATACATTTATTTCTGATCATCATTTCAATGATTACATGGTATATAAAATGGTGACATGTGGAAGGGCAAGTCAAGCCTATCTGAAAGCTATCACCATGCGTGAGGATGTGCCTCCGCCTGGTACCATGAATCATATATGCATATGGCATCGAACTTAAATGAATTTTCTGAAATCATGCATTAATTATGGGGGAGTTTTGCATGCTGAAAATATTGAAAATGATGTTTTTCCATTCTCTCAGCATGATGATATTGTGTTTGTGGCTGCACATCTTGAGGACTGAAGTTGATAAATATTCCATGGTCTTTACCAATGTGCTACGCATCTTTCTGGATATAAGCACAACTGTTTTCAAGAAAAGTTCACATGTGATGATTTTGATGATTTGAATGAATTTTTTGAATTCTCTTTTCAGAATAAAATTGTGTCCTCACATTTGAATTTTTGGTAATGTGTGTCATACATTAGTTGTATTGGGTGCATATAGTGTGTCTTGTTGCATAGTTGGCATTTTCAGCATACATATAGTGCATATTTTGAAATGCATCATTTTGCACATTTCATGTTACATAAATATCAAAATGAATACATCCAACAATTGGTCTCATATCTTTGGAGTCAACATTTTAAGAACTGAAATTGCATATCTTTTCATTTTGCATTGCATATGCATATCTTCATCGTATGCTTGCATGTTATTATATGCTATTCAACCCCTTCCTTGAAACTTCTAAGACCATATACTTCATTGATAAATAATGTTACATCTGAGTCTTAACAAGTGTGCTTCATGTAAAACTCTAAGGGGGAGCATTTCATGCTTATTGCATTTACATAGGGGGAGCTACACTATCCTATTCTAAGTTAAATTTTCTCCATACATGTTAAATCAAATTCATATACTTCATGCACTTTAATGTGAAATTGAGTGTTGTTCATAAAGATATAGGAATTTCATTTCAACACTCTAAAGTAATTCAACTTGCTGCATGGATGATAAGAGACAGTTGAGGAAAAAGTTACCTGCCTCCACATACAAAAAAAAAAACGGTTGATATGAAAGGCAGAGCAATGCTAAGTCTCACTGAGTAAACTGAGCACATGTCACCTGAGACGTGATGTGGTTCATTTCTGAAAAGTGATGACTAAAGTATCTCTGTTCAAATGAGGTGACAAGGTTCAACATTCTGAGTAACCGAGAATTCTGGCATGAGCTCCATGTGTCTCCTCGCGTAAAAAGGAATTATTTTGAACCTTATCCTTCTTAGAAAAATTCATATTGTCAGTATGAAAATTTCTAATGATATATTTGATTGAGGTAGAGCGAAACCTCCAATACGATGTTCTATAGATTGAAATGTAGTTTGTACACTTACTATTGTGTTTACTTGAAAATCTGGTTATCCATATGGCTAAACTTCATTCTCATGTTACTCACTTGCACATGGTAATTTGATTTGATATGTATTTTGAAAATTTGATTAACTGCTTGACCTACTGTATGTCTTCTCCTATTTATCTGCACAATCCTCTAGATGTAATCATGAGTATTCTGAACTTAATGACTCACTTGCACTTTTCCTACACCTATCCCCTCACTGTAATTCAATTGGTATCACTTCTTGTGAAGGAGTTTTGTTGCATGTATCTATAGATATCTGCTTGATTACATTGTATGCATTTCATGTCTCATCACTTTCATACATCATGTTTCATGCATTTCACAAGAAAACTATAAATCAAAAATTTAAAAATCAAAGTCAGTCATCTATTGTCTCAATGTCAAAGGGGGAGCTTTACATGTGATCTTATCTGCCCACCTCATCAGGACTTGCATACGTCAATACCTTTTTCTGGGTGTTTGAGTGTTTGTTTGCTTGCTCATCATTGTCATGCCATACGCCATTTCCAATTGCTGCAACTTGTGAGCATTTGCATATCATATTGTCATCTTGCATACTACATGACCATATTGTCCACATTTGCATTTCCAATTTCAACAATTGGTATCCAACAGTTTTGCAATTAATTCATGCATATCATGTCATCTTGCATCCCCCATCATGATCCCCATTTCTGATTCTGTCAAAGGGGGAGAGAGAGCTTTATGAGAGAGCATTATAGCATAAATATTTTATCATCATCAAAATGGGGGAGATTGTTGTGCATGTGATTTTGACGATTACAAAATACCTTTGTTGCTTGGCCGTGTGCGAGAATGGTTGTTCATGTCGTCATGTGTATGGAGGTTGAAATAGTTGAGGAAATGATCATAAACTGTTTCTATTGTGATATCATCATGTGGGTGCATTGTGATTCTATAAGGCTCATACATGCTTTGAGGTTAGCACAAACATTGCATATACATTGTCTCTACACTTGGTGAGATTGCTTTGTGATGTGTGGGTTGATGAGCTTGGAGATTGAACAAATGGAATATGACTCAATAATAGTTTACGTGCCTTGATTCCCAAGTTGTTCATCATGCAATGGTAAGAATTTATATTAGAATCCATGGTGATACTCTTCTAATCTTGAGTTGGAAAAATGGGTTCTCAAGTGCTTTCATAGAGATCTTTCATGGGAATTCTTATGAGCCTCATGCTAATACTTTCATAATCATATATTTTGATCTTGATCTAACATCTTGCTTTATCATGTTTTTCAGGATGAAAAATCATGATTGATCTTCATGGGATTATGGTAACATTTAATCAATTGTTTCCCTTTGGTTTGATGGAGGTTTTAGTTATTTTTCAAACTCAAACTGTCTTACAGTCTTCACCATTTTCAATCCAACTGTTGGATCTCCCCTCTAAAACTTATATGTTGTAGCTCTAAGAGTCCTCTTTCCAACGCCTCCAGTCTTGCTTCGCTCGGAGTTTGGAGCTAGGAGAATTAATTCCTGTCGCCGAAGCGCGCAGAGCCATTTTTGTGAAGCTGCCTGAAAGGGTCGACCCTTAGGGTCGACCCCTCAAGAAAGGGTCGACCCTTGGGGTCGACCCCTGTAAACCAGAACCAAAGTGTGTTCTGTTTGGGTTCTAAAACCCCAAGGGTCGACCTCTGGGGTCGACCCCTTGTATTCTGGAAACCCGAGGGTCGACCCCAAGGGTCGACCCATGTAAAACAGAACACAAAATCCGTTCCGTTTGGCTTCTGTATGCCCAAGGGTCGACCCATTGCTTTTGGGTCTTTAACCCTCTCACGAGGGTCGACCCCGAGGGTCGACTCCATGGGTCGACCCATTTCGGTCGGACCTCCAGCCACCTTTGTTGACCTTCATTTTCTTGCCCCAAAAGTCATACCAATCAATTCCTAATGCCCTATATGTCTTCCTACTTCTTGGATCTGGTCTCCAAGATGTCCCTTGACCATTCTAATCATATATATACTTCTCTTTGGGTCACAAACCCTAATGAGAGAGGTGAGGTCCGATTTTTGGATGTGTTGCTAACCCTTGTGTATGCAGGTTCGGAGTTGAAGCTCCCAAGCCCTCTTCCACCTTATTTTGAGCTTATATGTGAAGGGGAGAACGTGGATTCAAGTCCCTAATCGATCCTCTACTGGAAGCAACGTGGAGAGTCAAGATACAAGCATCATCTATGCAAGAATCGATCATTTTTCTTCAAGAACGGTTCCTCATCCTGCAGAAGCTCTTCATCGAAAATCTGAGGGAGTTGTGTTGATCTTTCACTTCTGTGTTTTTGTTTGAGATTGCTCAAGGTCTTGAATGATTATCTATGAGGTGCAATATATATATATATATATATATATATATATATATATATATATATATATATATATATACATGTTCATTTGTTCATCTATTGATTGCTATCTTATTAGTGCTATGTTTTTCATCCTAAGCAACAAGATGAACTAATGCTTTCTTTTCTCTTGCAGAAGAAGAAGGAAGAGTGGTACCACAAGGATGAGAGTAGAGGGGTTTATGAGGCTAATTAATTCTATGATGTAACAGGCTTGATTTGGAGCTTATCATTTCTATCTGTTCTTTCAGGTGAAGAAGAAATTAGAAGAAGGTAAAGAAGTGCATCTCGAGGAGACGAAGAAGATGATGTCTAAATCATGATCATCCGTTAACGAGCAAGGAGAATCAGATTGTGCTGAAGAAGGGGGAGCCTTATACTTGATGCATACTTCTAGTTTTCATCTATAGAATTCGTTGGGAGGTCATAGTATATATATGTTTTGATTCATATACATTTGAGATAATATCTTGTGTGGGTGTTCGGAGAAGGGGATCTCCGAGTGTGTGTGTTGTTATATGTGTGCTGATTGTGCGGAGTATATCCGCATGTGTGTTGTTATTGGGAGCTTTCTTCCGTGTGGTTGAGTAGGCATTGTCCTACGTGTGTTTGGACGGAGTTGACTCTGTGTGAGGAATTTGTTTGGGGTGTGTTCCCTAGTGTGTGTGTGTGCTGCTATGGCAGCAGGTTGAGGCAAGGCCTCGTGTGTGTGGTTTGCTGCGAAAGCAGCGTGTGTGTGTTGGGGTTCGTCCCCGTGTTGCTACACTTTGTAGCGTGTAGTGAATCCTCACCGGTTTGGTGAGGGGTGGACGTAGGGAGCCCGTCGTGGTCCCGAACCACCTTAAAAATCCCCGTGTCTTGTGGTTTGATTATTGCGATTGTGTGTTCACTATCCTATCTATTAGTGCCATCGTGTGAGCTCGGCGAGATTGAGTGAATCAAGTTTAAACTTGTTTAGATTAATTTCTTCAATCCTATCAATCTTGTATATTCCGCTGTGTGGTAGTTGTGTTTTTAATTAGACATAATTTTCAGTAGTAGGATCTATTCACCCCCCCTCTAGATCCGTGTTCCTGCACTACGGGACCCAACAGCCCGTTTCTTAGGTTTTTGGCGTCGTTTGGATCCCTTCCGGCCTGTGGAAGGTTGTTTTTGTCAATTAGGATTGTTTCCCCGTCGTTTAGACGCGATTGGGGCGTGGAACGGTCGAGATCGGCCATTTCCCCTGTTTTGCTCGCCGTGACGCTTAAACGGTTCAACAGAAACCGTTCTACCTTGTAAGCGGTCTAGGTTGTGACCGTTTCTTGTCTTGCAACAGTATGGCGGTTTGGGTTTGAGCGGTCGTACGATAGACCGTTTGGGTTGGCTAGCGGCCTATTGTAGGATCGCTAAGCCTTGTGAGACGGTCTATTAGGGGTCCGCTATAACCCATGTGTCGCGTGATTCGATTAAGCGGTTGCGCGATAGACTGCTCAGTTCCTTTGGGCGGCCCGCTGGTAGACCGCCTATGTTGATGAAACGGCCTCAAGATAGACCGTTTTCATCTGGTTGACCGGGGTATGTCGGTTTAACTGTTTAGGGTTTGACTGGTCCAAGCGGTCACTTCTATGACCGCTACTGTCTTTATGCGGTCCAATGGTAGACCGTGTATACCCCCACATCTTTATGGTTTAATATTTTTATTCGTTTGATTCTCTACGTGAAGCGGTCATCTCCTAGACCGCTTAGCTCAGTGAAGCGGCCAATTTGTAGACCGTTTATGTCTTGGGTGTTCTCTTCGTGGGAGTCTTCAGGAGGGAGCGGTCCCCTCTGTGACCATTTTACTTAGAAGGCGGTCCTTTGATAGACTGTTCTATGATAGAAGCGGTCCTTCGATTGACCATTTACCTCCTTGTCTTTCTGGCATAATTCTTCTGGGTTTTCTGAAGTAGCGTCCCTTCGGATGACCGCCTATTGGACTCAGCGGTCATCTGGGCGACCGTTTCTTCCCTAGAGTACTGATTTACGTTGTTTTCCGATGGTTTGGCCTCCATTTGTCTTGGGTTAGTCTTGTGGTTTGCCCGTTGTCCTATGGATGTCTTTGACGTCTTATAAGGGCTCTGACCATGTTATAAGGTAGCCGGGTGGTGGGGACATCGGGCCCACTACCGGACGCCGCACCGCCGTACCGAGCATGTGGCTCAGAGATTCGGCTTCCTGAAGACTCGGCGTCACGTATTTATGTATTGCGTATGTATTGTGTGTAAAATACATGTATTACTACATGTATATTTGTTCTTATCTTATTAGGCTAGTTATAGTCAAAGGTTGTTATATTTTATTTTTATTAAACCCACAAGTCAAAAGGTGGGTTGGTGAGTCTTGTTTTATTAGGCTAAGGGCATATATGCTATTAGGAAAAAGTTAGGTGTGTAAGTGTTATAGCCTCTCCTATATAAAGAGGGCTAAGGGTGTAATGCTTCATAAGATGAATACTATTAAGAGTTGCAACCTACGTGAGAGCTTCCTCTCTTGCTATTTTTCCCTTCCCTCCTTTCTCATTTTGTGAGATTTGAGTGTGTCGCCCGATGCGAGACCATCCGGCGTGAAGCCGAGCTGTGCGCGGTAGCAAGTTATCCGTCATGTTCGTGATTTCGGAGCTGCCGTCGATCAGTCTTCCGATGCCATTCGCGTCAAATTTGGTATCAGAGTCCAACAACGGCGTCTCCGACGACCCCGACGTCTCTCCCTCTATCTCTCGGTTGCTAGAAGTGAAAAAAAAAGAAAAAAAGAAAATAAAAGTGTAGTTGAGCTCTGTTGGTTGAGAGGAGTTTTGGAGAAAAAGAGAGAGAGAGAGAAATGGAAAGAAGCCCTCTCGTTTTCTCTCTCTCTCTCTCTCTATTTCTCTGTCCATCTCTCAGTTTCTCTCTCTCTCCCTCTTAATCTCTCTCTCGCTCTGTTAATCTCATTCTCTCTCTATTAATCTCCCTCTCTCACTGTTAATCTCTCTCTGTGTTACTCTCTCTTTCTCTCTCTTTCTGGGTTCGATAGCAGCCGCGGCAAGCCGCAGCGCCTCGTCTAGCCACGACGCCCGCCAGCCTTCCCTGCACTCCTCCGTCGCCTTTGCATCGCCCGCCCGCCAGCTGCCACCCTGCCACCTCCGACCTCTACACCTCTCCACGCTGCCACGGTGACCACCACCCCCTGCGCCCTCCGGCCACGTCTGTCACCTTAGCCGTCGACTTCCTGTTCACCTCCTTCCTGGCGGCGAAAGCACAGTCGCAGCGCCCTTCTGTTCAACTGCCCGGACACCGCCGTCCTCCCACCCTCGCTGTTGTCGACAGCCTCTGCTGCCCCCGCTTCTGCGTTCCCTGCGAACAGTGCCCCGGCCATCGTCCCCCGTCGTCTCCCACACCCGCAGCGCTCTCACCCTAGCCGGATCCCTACACCCCCCGACGTCCACCTCACACACTCCACCCCTGCACCAAGCCAGAGAACACGCCTGCTAACCCCCTCCATCGGCCGATCTCTTCTTCTCTCTCTTCACCTTCGCCAGCCTCGGCCGCGAACCCCAACACCTTCTTCTTCTTCCTGCGAACATCTCCTGTTACTCTTTGTTATTCTCTCTCTTTCCTTCTCTCTCATGCGTTTCTCCCTCCCGCGTTCCTCTATCTCTTTCTCTCTCTCTATCCGCTCGAGCCCGCCACAACCACCGTAACCACCGCGTGACCACACCGCCCGCGCTTCCCCAGCCGCTGCCGCGTGGACCGCCCCCCCCCCCTCTGCTGACCCGATTGCCAACCGCGTGATGCACGTGCAGAGTTGAAAAAAATAAGAGAAAATAGTGAAAAATTCAAAAAAGAGTATGTGGAGTTTGAAAAAAAAGGATTTGAAAAAAGAAAGGGTTGAAAGTTGAAAAAAAAGTGTGTTAAATATATATAATATATATATGGGATATATATAATCTTATATATATATATATATATCTATATATATTATTCGATAAAAAAAAGGAGGATAACATTTGTTGAAATATATATATAACTATTATATATATATATATAACTATTATATATATATATAATTTCAAGGGATATATATATATATACTTTAATCGTTATATATATATATATATATTGATTACTTGGGAATTGTGGCACCCAAAGTCCATAACGGAGGCTCGAACAGCGCCCGAGTCACTTGATCGTCGAGAGACGGCCCGTGATTTACGGAATTTAAGTGCCCGAGATGTCTCCTTGCGCGGAGAAAATTTTTAGATTGATTTGTTCCCCTGCGCGGTAAATTTAAGTGATTTGTAATAATTAAATCCTCCCTGCGTGGAGTGAATTAATTGTAACCGTGTAGCTTCGTCGACGTCGTGCGGGCCCGCACGTCCCCACTCACCTTCGTCTTCGATCGGAGTTAGACTTTTCAGTCTAGCTAGGTACGTGCTCCAATCACTTGCTCATTTAGTATCTTTTCGATTACCGCGCGACGAAGTAAGAGAGAGCCCGATCCATACAGCCAGTCTCCTGAGTGCATCGCTGTGGACGGCAAGAGAGAGCTTGTATGCACCTATCCTTAAAGTCCTACACTGTCACATTAGGGCACCCTAATTAATCAAGATGTAGTTCCACAACTACTTCGCCTACGGGCGAGCAACTTTTTCTAACCGATCCCTTCAAATTGACCCTTTGCATATCATCTGGGTCCACACCTTGCTAATTTTTGGTCCCAGGATTGCATCATCTAGGTCCGAGCTCGTACATGCCACGTCGGTCTAGGAATTCATCAGGCCGTCTAGAGCGCATTTCAACTCTAAAAACACCCATGGATCAGGAGAGAGAGATGGCCGATCCTGACCTCATCACCCAGTTTGAGGAAATAGATGCAATATTTGATGGCACGCATGTCAAGTACATGCAGGTTGGAGACATTGTCGAGAGTTCTAGTCAGAAAAGATTGGGTGTAGTTCGCTGTATCTCAACACCCCAGCAGGACGATTGGCGTCGAACCTCCATCTTCCAAACCTACATCATGGTGAAGTCTCATCCCTGCAAGGTAATCCTTGACAACGGGAGCTGTATCAATACAGCCTCTTCAGACTTTGTCTCCCGTTTAGGTCTACCTACGCACCCTCATCCAAGGCCATACAACGTGGCTTGGGTCGAGACACTTCTATCCCAGTCACCACCACATGTGTCATTCCCATCCAATTCCAGTCCTACCAAGGATAAATCTTATGTGACGTAATGCCTATGAAGGTCGGGAGCGTCATCTTAGGATGACCGTGGATCTATGATGTAGACCTCGCTACATTTGGTCAGTCCCATCAGTGTTCCTTCTCCCATAATGGGAGGACGATTCAGTTATACTCGACACCCCCAAAGGTGACCTCAGGTAAGAGTTCCACCTCCGCCCCCACTGGAACTCCCAAAATTCAGGAGAATCCCCAAACTCCCACTGAAGGGAAACCTCTCCTTCCCCCTTCTCTTGCATCTATCACACCCGTTTCTGAGGCCCCTAAGGTTAGTCATGACCTAGTTAGGCGCCTTGACTCCATAAATGACGGTGAGCTAAACAGAGAGGTTGCTGAGGGTGCCCTTGTTTTGGCTGTTGATGTCACCATTACACCTAATGAGTCTCGAGTCTCAGTCACAACTGAAGTCCCATCAATACTGTAGGACTTCCAAGGCATCGTCCTCGAGGACTTGCCTTCTCGACTCTCTCCCATGCGTGATGTACAACACGCTAATGAGCTTACCCCTGGGTCCACCCTACCCAACCTTCCCCTCGAGTCTAGAATGTCCAAGTCAGTCGAAGAGCTTGCACTGCATGTTAAGAGTCTGCATGAGTCAACTAGTTCGCATAGGCGTCACCATGAATTTCAAGATGGTGACTTGGTTATGGTGCGGGTCCAACCTGAACGACTCCCCTCGGGAGCCATTAAAAGGTCGCAAGTCCGTAGTGATGGTCCCTTCCCAATCCTGCGGAAGATTGCCTCCAATGCGTATGTTGTGGACTTACCTCCTGAATATGGGATTATCTCGACCTTTAATGTGGCAGACCTAGTGGCCTACAAGGAACCCACAGCGATTCCTAGTGACCCTTTCGAGCCTTCTGCTCCCATTGAGAGTGAGCCCACCCATGTGCGTCCTACAGCCTCGAGAGCACAGCGCGAGCAAATTGAGAAGATATTGGATGAGCAGGTGACAACTACACGGAGCCGGGTGTACCAGCGCTACCTTATCTGCTGGCGGGACCGTCCACCATCAGATGACTCCGGGATCCGCCAAGAGGATCTCTAGCATCTCGATCCAGATCTGCTGGAGCACTACCAGAGCGGTGTCCCACCTTACTCGACAGAGTCGAGTTCCAGCCGCCCAGGGAGGGTTGGTGGGGACACCGGGCCCACTACCGGACGCCGCACCGCCATACCGAGCTTGTGGCTCAGAGATTCGGCTTCCTGAAGACTCATCGTCACTTATTTATGTATTGCATATGTATTGTGTGTAAAATACATGTATTACTACATGTATATTTCATCTTGTCTTATTAGGCTAGTTATAGTCAAAGGTTGTTATATTTTATTTTTATTAAACCCACAAGTTAAAAGGTGGGTTGGTGAGTCTTGTTTTATTAGGCTAAGAGCATATATGCTATTAGGAAAAAGTTAGGTGTGTAAGTGTTATAGCCTCTCCTATATAAAGAGGGCTAAGGGTGTAATGCTTCATATGATGAATACTATTAAGAGTTGCAACCTACGTGAGAGCTTCCTCTCTTGCTATTTTTCCCTTCCCTCCTTTCTCATTTTGTGAGATTTGAGTGTGTCGCCCGATGCGAGACCGTCCGGCGTGATGCCGAGCTGCCCGAGGTAGCAAGTTATCCGTCCTGTTCGTGATTTCGGAGCTGCCGTCGATCCGTCTTCCGACGCCATCCCCGTCACCGGGAGTGCCTGTACATCGAGTCGTGTTCCGTGTCGTTTCAGAGTCATCATTAGGTTCTGGTCAACCCGGTGAGACCCAGTGGTTGACAAGTAACCTTGTGTGTGCCTCGACTATTCTGGATAGCTCGAGACAGTAGTTCTGGACACCGTGAGGTACTATCTTACCTCGATCTACGTGTCCAGATGCGTTGAGGGTCTTGGTAAACCCTCCGATCTTCATGATTCATTTCATGCGATTGTTTCCTTTGACTTAGGGATTAGGCTGATTGGCAGCTTGTTCCTTTTTGTGCGATGATCTTGACTCCGAGTGTAACGACCCGAGAATCCGATTACCGGGAAGGCCCGATAACCCGAGACTCGCACCGCCGCCCACGAGCCGGGAGGGCTCGGAAGGGCTAAAAGGAGTGTGGAGGCACAAAGAAATAGGAAATAAAGCAGGACAACTCAACAAATAACAGAAATAAATAAAACAACTACAACAGAGTCCAGTCCAACAGAAAGTACAGTCTAAAGCAGTAAAGCGTACCACATGCCAAGTGAACACTCGGCCCGGCAAGCTGGCAACAGAGTACCTCCGCTCCGCACCCTCGAACCACGAGGAAGAACCGCTACACCTGAAAAGCAGGGAATGAGTCTCCAAAACAGAGACTCAGCAGGGATCCCGCGGAACCCCAACCGGAAACAACGGCGGTAGCGGAAAGGAGAGCTACAACTACAGCAGGAACAGCGAACCGGTGGCCGGTCAAAACTCGGCACTACAGCTACTCCTACTGCCAGAAGGCAGACCTCGATCACGCAGTCGAAGCTACCAAACCACGCTAGTACCACCTACCGAAGTAAGAACACACGGCAACCGCGCCGTAGAGGCCTGTCCCCCGGACACAGCCGACCTGGACACGCTGTCCAAGGTGCAACCCCGACCATCCGATCGCGGGTACCGCACAACAAGACCCAACCTCGGTAAAGCCACTAGCACTAATCTCACGGCGCAAGAACCGACACACGCGCCAAGATGAAACAACCGAACTCACCGGTCAACACGACCAAAAACCCGAAGGTCAAAGACACAGAGACTGATAGTCTGACACTCCGTACTCGACAGGAGTACCACCCACTAGAAGCACAGCCGGTAGCGTCCCCTGACGTCTTACACCGCACCGCAGGTGAACCGCCTGACGTGGTAGGTCCTACCCGAGGCGCGAACACCGTACAAGTAACCACAACAAGTGACTAGCTGGGGTCACGCCCGTCGACGTGCGTCCACAGTCCCCAACCACGTGTGCACACACAGACCACGCGTCCCTGGTCTGGCCCTCTGACCGGTTTTCCCCTCAGCCGGACTCTGGCTGCAAGACGTGGGGCCCAACGGTAACCGGTCCACAAACCGTCTCTAAAGGTCGGCCCGTACACCACTCCCTGGTGCGACCAGCACACGCGTACTGGTAGGCTACGACTAGTGGAGGGTCACTGAAGGAGTAGACTCTCAACTCAACGGAAAACAACGTCCGAATCCGACGACGTACGGGGACAACCCCGCGTACCGGCCCCGTCGCACGGTGACCACAGTCGGAGAAGAAACAGGACTCACAGTCCACGGCCACGCACGCACCGTGCACTAGAGTCGAGAAAACTCAAGTGGCGCTAAGCCACTGGACTCTGGACAGTCCTCTAAACGCACTACAGTCAACGGTCCTTGAGTCACAAGACTCGGGGTCAAGACCGTTGCACGCAACAGCACAAGGCCATCAATCTAGTCCAATCTCTAGGTCTAAAACCACGGTAGCACGAGTACCGAGACAACACACGAGTCGCCAAGGCCACTCCCTCGGGAAGGGAACGCAAGGGACTAAGGCCACTCACACGGGCCACACGAAAAAACACAGAAGCACGATTCCCAAGGCAGCACGCAAGCCGCCACGATGATTTCCCATCTTGAAGCAAGCGGGAAACCTCCAGCCCCAGGCCGGACAACTGGACTCACTGTCCAAGGCCAAACACATGGCCCACACGGGAATCGCCTTCCAAAGGAACCCACGATATGCGGGGGAGACCCCACCGCACACACACCGACACACGGTGACTCGATCAAGCGTAACACAAGAGCCCGGAACACGTGGGGTCACCCGGACCCACCACACCTATGGGCACGCTAATCGAGGTAACACGGTCCCTCCTGACACCCCCAAAACAAGGACACGGAACCCATGGGGTGCCCGGGATACTCACAAGGCCGGAGGTCGACCACTGGGTCCCAACCGGGTCGACCGGAGACCAACACAATGCGAACGGACGCTAAGAGGTCACCCGGACCCTTAAGCGCGCGGGCACGTAAAACGAGATAAACGGAACCTCCAGACACCCCAAAACACGGTCACGGAACTCCACTGGGTGTCCAAGGCACACACGGCCCACGAGGAGCACGATCAGCCGCAGATCGCCCGCCCCGGGCAGCCCGGCTGGTCACCTCCAAGAACGCGCTGTAGGTCCATAGCGCGTTCAAGCAGAACGCGCTATGTACCTATAGCGCGACACGACAGATCGCGCTATATCCCTATAGCGCGACTGCACAGATCGCGCTAGGATCACCTAGCGCGACAAGGAAGAACGCGCTAGGGACCCCTAGCGCGACAGGGCAGAACGCGCTAGGACCCCATAGCGCGACAAGAACCGCCTTACTGTTCATCTTCTCCGATGAACGCGCCCTATCGGGGCAGCGCGACCTTCAAGAACGCGCTACCCAAGGCTAGCGCGTTCTCAGTCCGTGCCCGAAAACGGTGGAAACCGCGGGAAAAGCCATGCCACGCCCCGTTCACCCCCAGGTGAAGGGGAAACAAAAGGGGAAACCTTCCCCAAGCCCCTAGGCATGCATCTAAACCCCTGGATCGCCCAAAAACACCATAAAACGGGAGATCCGGCTCACACCCCAAAAACATGCATTTTGCCCAAAACGCCCCGTTTAGCCCGCTCGGCTCACCACGGCCTACGAAACTCGCGGGAAAGGAAGTACACGGGCTGAGGGTCCATCTCCCTACCTCCACCGAAGATTTCGCGCCCCGAGCTCACCGATCCGCGAAGAAACGCCGTGAAACCCTCGCCGGCTCGCGACCGCGCCACGAGCTCCCACGCGCCTCCACCGCCTCGATCCTCGCCCATCCTCGCCCGCGTCCTCACCCGCGCCGCCTCCGCCTCGCCCCCGCCTCGCTCCGTCGGCCGCCGGAGAAGAGAGGGGAGAAAGAGGGCGTGAGAGAAGAGAGAGAGTGAGAAAGAGAGAATGAGAGGGGGAGAGAGGAAAGGGTTAGTATATATAGGAAAACCCGAAAATTCGATAAATTCAGAAAATTACGAAAAATTACCTCCGCGATCCTCGGAAGGAACACAACGCAGTGGTACTGTCCCGGAGTCGTAGAACGCCACGGTTTGCCCTGCAAAGAGTTCCGAAGGCACATCAGGGGAAAACACGTGTAAAGCACAAAATACACTCCGAGACCCACTAAAATGATCCGAAAAATATCCGAAAAATCCGGGGCATTACAGCCCTCCCCCCTTAAAGGAATTTCATCCTCGAAATTCAGGACCTAGCACGACGTCCTAGGGGAAGAACACTGAACCAACTGACACACTGTCAGAGCCCCAGCACAGAAAACCTCGATTCTCACGAAAACACCGGTCCTGAGGGACACAGCCAGACTTACAATTACAAACAACACCTCGCTCCTCGCGCCGAGCACACCGGCCAACAGAGCAGGCATATACCAAAGGACACAGTCCGGCGTCACCTCAGCCAACGCGAGAATCCACCATGGCGCCGCAGCCACGATCTCGCTCACCGAAGAATCACAACCCTCGATACGAGCAACAGCTACTGATCCATCCAATGGTCAGCAGACAAATCGCACGTCAGCTTCGCAACCAGCTGACAGGTCGCACACCCTCCTCAAGGGAGCAACCAAAACAGAGCCTCCACCAGCTCAAGCAGCCATCTCAACGGACCGCAACCAGCACATCGGCTCAACACCAAGAAACACCCCACACATGGCAAGCCGAAAGCCGGACACAACACTATGCCAACTCTTGTCAGAAGACAAACTTCGACAAAGCCCAGATCCCGTCCGGGAAGGCACATTACCGAAACGACCACCAAAGGTCTCACTGGCACACGGCTCTCGCCACGCTCGAGCCCCAACAACCAGCATCTTCTGTCTCTGAAAAGACCATCCACTGGTCACCAACTGCTCGCCAACTCGACCCTCTCGGGAAGCACGACGAAACCAAATGACAGAACATGGCGTCTTCAGTCATCACCTCACGGGACTCAGACTTATAGGGAACCACCCCATGCTAGTCACCAAACCAGGGATAACCTTGCGACACCAATGTCCTATCAGGGACCACCAAGCCGACGCCAACCTCACAGGAGGCCTCCGCCTTAATGCGTCACTCTTCCATCTGGTCTCATCAAATCCTTCGATCAATCCAAGTGGACACCTGCCAATCCCGATTCCGCCCTTACCACAGAGCCACGGGACACCACCTGGACAGAGCTCACGGGTCCCTAAGCAACGAACATTCCACCGTCACAATCCGACAAGACCGTAGAACCAACAGGAACCCACAGCCTGCCAGAGATCACTTCCTCCAAGCACGATCTCAAGCGAGGACACGATTGGGAACACAAGTCGGACACCAAGCCACCGACTCCGATCATCACGTCCTCGACCACCGTCAGGCGACATTCTCAACAACCCCATTCAGGTCCAACACCGACGCCTGACACGGCTTCCAACACAGGAACAGGGTACTCATGCGGCGCACTAGCCAGCACTTTTCCCAACACTCCATCCTGCCAGTGCCAACAACCACAAAACCTCGAGCAACGGCACGGCAACAACAGGTTTCACACGAAGGAACCAATCCTCCGATGCTGAACGCGAACTCAGGAATCCGCCCGTAGCAACCAACGCTACGATCCTGAACTCATGGGTTATGGGCCCACCACGCTTCCGCTGCGCACTCAAATCCACGCGCACAGCCGAGAAAGCGAACATCGCCCAACCAGCACTCGTCCTTCCGGAACAGTGCCAGCCCCCTCACACGACAAGGGAATGGGCACGACTTCTCACAGGCAGCCACCTTGCCAAGACAAGGAGCACGTCTCGCACGGACTTCATGGCACGCAAGGCCAACCAATCCGAACACACAACGCAAGACGACGAACCTTAGCCCAACACAATCTCTCCAACCAAAGGAGAAACCAGCGCACTTCGACCAACGGAAGAACTCCATGCTCGACCTGACCTCGAACCTCGCACACGCTGGAAACAGCACCATCCAGCACCAAGGAAAACCATCGCTTCCATCAGGTCAGCGCCTCCGACACACTCGACGAGTGTCACGTCGGACCACCATCACAGCATCTCTCGATGCACCACCGCTGCAATTCCTCGAACTGCAACACGGCATGCCAAGAGCCGTAACACGAGCCATAACAACAACCGCCGATGCTCATCCTCGAGTCCCGAACTCGCCGTGGAGCCTTCACATCTCAGACCAAATCCAAGGCGAACACACCCCTTGGCACACAAGAGCGCAGGAGCAAGACTTACTGGGACACCACAGCCCAATCCGGCCTCGAAATCAGCAGAACAATCGGGACCGACACGCCATTTCTGACGCCACAGAGCGCGATAAGAACATCAGGCTCGACGAAACAGCAGCTCACCGAGAAGACATTCCGCTCACCGGAGCACACTTCTCGATCAAAACGCCTCAGGAGCTGGACAAACCTCAAGCTGGAGTGACCAAAAACCGACAGCAGCTCCCTCAGAGCACGCTCAAGGCCACTTAACCAAGAACAGTCCGCACCAGCCACCTGACCACGCTGTAGATTCCTCGAACGCAGCACCGCGAGCTCACGCCTGCCAGCAACCTCTGCCCAACGCAGCACAACCAGGGCCACCACCGATGAGGGAGAAGGCTCTCAACCTCGATCCTTAGACCCCACGCTGGCACGAAAGCCACGGACAGCGACCACCTTCACAGCGCCGCACAGCGCACCCAAGCTCTCAAGCGAGAAACAAGGCAGAAAGCGAACACAAAACCCTAAGCCAGCTGCCGACTGTACCGGACCTTACGGACTCTGATTACTGCAATGTTTCGAATTCCTAAGTACGCCCACAACCACCGCTCTGATACCAGCTGTAACGACCCGAGAATCCGATTACCGGGAAGGCCCGATAACCCGAGACTCGCACCGCCGCCCACGAGCCGGGAGGGCTCGGAAGGGCTAAAAGGAGTGTGGAGGCACAAAGAAATAGGAAATAAAGCAGGGCAACTCAACAAATAACAGAAATAAATAAAACAACTACAACAGAGTCCAGTCCAACAGAAAGTACAGTCTAAAGCAGTAAAGCGTACCACATGCCAAGTGAACACTCGGCCCGGCAAGCTGGCAACAGAGAACCTCCGCTCCGCACCCTCGAACCACGAGGAAGAACCGCTACACCTGAAAAGCAGGGAATGAGTCTCCAAAACAGAGACTCAGCAGGGATCCCGCGGAACCCCAACCGGAAACAACGGCGGTAGCGGAAAGGAGAGCTACAACTACAGCAGGAACAGCGAACCGGTGGCCGGTCAAAACTCGGCACTACAGCTACTCCTACTGCCAGAAGGCAGACCTCGATCACGCAGTCGAAGCTACCAAACCACGCTAGTACCACCTACCGAAGTAAGAACACACGGCAACCGCGCCGTAGAGGCCTGTCCCCCGGACACAGCCGACCTGGACACGCTGTCCAAGGTGCAACCCCGACCATCCGATCGCGGGTACCGCACAACAAGACCCAACCTCGGTAAAGCCACTAGCACTAATCTCACGGCGCAAGAACCGACACACGCGCCAAGATGAAACAACCGAACTCACCGGTCAACACGACCAAAAACCCGAAGGTCAAAGACACAGAGACTGATAGTCTGACACTCCGTACTCGACAGGAGTACCACCCACTAGAAGCACAGCCGGTAGCGTCCCCTGACGTCTTACACCGCACCGCAGGTGAACCGCCTGACGTGGTAGGTCCTACCCGAGGCGCGAACACCGTACAAGTAACCACAACAAGTGACTAGCTGGGGTCACGCCCGTCGACGTGCGTCCACAGTCCCCAACCACGTGTGCACACACAGACCACGCGTCCCTGGTCTGGCCCTCTGACCGGTTTTCCCCTCAGCCGGACTCTGGCTGCAAGACGTGGGGCCCAACGGTAACCGGTCCACAAACCGTCTCTAAAGGTCGGCCCGTACACCACTCCCTGGTGCGACCAGCACACGCGTACTGGTAGGCTACGACTAGTGGAGGGTCACTGAAGGAGTAGACTCTCAACTCAACGGAAAACAACGTCCGAATCCGACGACGTACGGGGACAACCCCGCGTACCGGCCCCGTCGCACGGTGACCACAGTCGGAGAAGAAACAGGACTCACAGTCCACGGCCACGCACGCACCGTGCACTAGAGTCGAGAAAACTCAAGTGGCGCTAAGCCACTGGACTCTGGACAGTCCTCTAAACGCACTACAGTCAACGGTCCTTGAGTCACAAGACTCGGGGTCAAGACCGTTGCACGCAACAGCACAAGGCCATCAATCTAGTCCAATCTCTAGGTCTAAAACCACGGTAGCACGAGTACCGAGACAACACACGAGTCGCCAAGGCCACTCCCTCGGGAAGGGAACGCAAGGGACTAAGGCCACTCACACGGGCCACACGAAAAAACACAGAAGCACGATTCCCAAGGCAGCACGCAAGCCGCCACGATGATTTCCCATCTTGAAGCAAGCGGGAAACCTCCAGCCCCAGGCCGGACAACTGGACTCACTGTCCAAGGCCAAACACATGGCCCACACGGGAATCGCCTTCCAAAGGAACCCACGATATGCGGGGGAGACCCCACCGCACACACACCGACACACGGTGACTCGATCAAGCGTAACACAAGAGCCCGGAACACGTGGGGTCACCCGGACCCACCACACCTATGGGCACGCTAATCGAGGTAACACGGTCCCTCCTGACACCCCCAAAACAAGGACACGGAACCCATGGGGTGCCCGGGATACTCACAAGGCCGGAGGTCGACCACTGGGTCCCAACCGGGTCGACCGGAGACCAACACAATGCGAACGGACGCTAAGAGGTCACCCGGACCCTTAAGCGCGCGGGCACGTAAAACGAGATAAACGGAACCTCCAGACACCCCAAAACACGGTCACGGAACTCCACTGGGTGTCCAAGGCACACACGGCCCACGAGGAGCACGATCAGCCGCAGATCGCCCGCCCCGGGCAGCCCGGCTGGTCACCTCCAAGAACGCGCTGTAGGTCCATAGCGCGTTCAAGCAGAACGCGCTATGTACCTATAGCGCGACACGACAGATCGCGCTATATCCCTATAGCGCGACTGCACAGATCGCGCTAGGATCACCTAGCGCGACAAGGAAGAACGCGCTAGGGACCCCTAGCGCGACAGGGCAGAACGCGCTAGGACCCCATAGCGCGACAAGAACCGCCTTACTGTTCATCTTCTCCGATGAACGCGCCCTATCGGGGCAGCGCGACCTTCAAGAACGCGCTACTGGAGTATAGCGCGTTCTCAGTCCGTGCCCGGAAACGGTAGAAACCGCGGGAAAAGCCATGCCACGCCCCGTTCACCCCCAGGTGAAGGGGAAACAAAAGGGGAAACCTCCCCCAAGCTCCTAGGCATGCATCTAAACCCCTGGATCGCCCAAAAATACCATAAAACGGGAGATCCGGCTCACACCCCAAAACACAGCATTTTGCCCAAAACGCCCCGTTTAGCCCGCTCGGCTCACCACGGCCTACGAAACTCGCGGGAAAGGAAGTACACGGGCTGAGGGTCCATCACCCTACCTCCACCGAAGATTTCGCGCCCCGAGCTCACCGATCCGCGAAGAAACGCCGTGAAACCCTCGCCGGCTCGCGACCGCGCCACGAGCTCCCACGCGCCTCCACCGCCTCGATCCTCGCCCATCCTCGCCCGCGTCCTCACCCGCGCCGCCTCCGCCTCGCCCCCGCCTCGCTCCGTCGGCCGCCGGAGAAGAGAGGGGAGAAAGAGGGCGTGAGAGAAGAGAGAGAGTGAGAAAGAGAGAATGAGAGGGGGAGAGAGGAAAGGGTTAGTATATATAGGAAAACCCGAAAATTCGATAAATTCAGAAAATTACGAAAAATTACCTCCGCGATCCTCGGAAGGAACACAACGCAGTGGTACTGTCCCGGAGTCGTAGAACGCCACGGTTTGCCCTGCAAAGAGTTCCGAAGGCACATCAGGGGAAAACACGTGTAAAGCACAAAATACACTCCGAGACCCACTAAAATGATCCGAAAAATATCCGAAAAATCCGGGGCATTACACCGAGTCATGAGACTCAAGGATCGTTGTGTTATCAGGTCTAGTTGCCTTGTCTTGAGTCTGTTGGTAGTTCGGTATGCTGCTTTGGTGCTTCGTAGTACGTGTGACAGTGCGTTGTTAGCATGTCTGTACTTCAGCACTCGTGTTTCAGAGTCTCTGTGTCTAGTGAGCATCCACTAGTCGTAGCCTGATGACCTCGAGTGTCGGCCCACCTGGGAGTGGTGGCGGGGCAGTTTCCGGGTTACGGTTCGTAAGCTAGTTTCCGTTGGCTCCCTTGCTTGCAGTAGCGTCCTACTGAGGGAGAAAACTAGCTAGAGGTCTGGCTCAAGGCAGTGAGCTTGTGTGTGCACACGTGGTCAAGGGCGTTTGGATGAGCGTCGACGGGCGTTAACTAGTCACTCATTACTGTTGTTCCTTATTCCTAAACATGTTACTGGTTCAGAGAGTATCTCAGTCTCCGTCGTTCTCGGCGTCCGTAGCGAGATACTTGCGGCGCAGTGTAAGACGTCAGTGGACGCATCTGGCTGTTCTTCTAGTGAGGAGGTGCTTCCGCCACGTGGCACGTGACTCTCGCGTTTCTCGTACGTTGTAACCTTTTTCGGGTTGGTCTGTTCTTGACTTTTCCCGGGGTCTGCTCTGTGTAGCGTGCACGACAATCTAGTCGTGTATGCTTCAGTGTCTGTGTCTGTCTAGGTCTTTTCTAGGCCTTTTACCTGTCTTCGTAGGCCTTTGCCTTAGGCCTTGTTCTGTGTCGACGGATCGGTAACTCCTGACTTTGTGAGATCAGGGTTCGCCTTTCTATTGCCGTTTGGAGTAGCTGAGGGAGCCGAGCTTCTCTCGGTGGCCGTGTTTCGGTCTTTGCGACTTTGCTTTTCCCTTTTCTTTTAGCTATTTCTACTCCTACCTTTACTACTTTCTTTTACAGCTTTCTAGTTGTAGTTTAGCTTTCCTGCTTTATTACTACTGTTGTTTTAGTTGTTGTTCCGTGTTACTGCGTTATTTTTCGGTGGAGATCCGCGTGACCCCTACTGAGCCAGTGACACGAGGCTCACCCCTACTTTTCAGGTGTGGTCGTCTCTGCTTCCTTGCGATTCCTGGTGTGGCGTGTTCGTAGTTGCCATCGGTACCTGCGTCGGACTTCCCCCGACCTCAGTGTACGTTTTTCTTTCTATTGGACTGTACTTATCTTTCTTTTGGACTAGACTCTAGTATGATTGTTAATTTTAACTGTTAATGAAAAAGTAATTTTATTTCTGCTACTTTAGCAAACCTGATTAATGAAATTTAATTGCTTACTGTTATATCTGCGACTTCAATGTACTACACAACAGTCCTTTTATCCCTTCGGAGCTTTATAGCTCTTGGGAGGCTTCACAGGTTCCAGTGGTATCGGGTCTACTCGGTAGTCCTATCGGGTGTATCCGGTATTCGGAGTCCGGGTTGTCACAGTTTATGAGACATGCCATTCATTTGAAGTTGCGTCAATCAGAGAGGATGAGGATGTCATCTAAGACGTCCTCCTAGATGGTCAGCCAGCCAATATGCTCCCATGCCTACACATTTTTGCAGATTCTGTTTTCATAGGAAAAAAAAATTTATTACATCTTGCGGAATCTGTTCGTTTTAATGCCCAGCTGCTACCTAATTGGTAGGCAATGAAATCTATTTCCATTTGAATGTGGTTTATCCGATCTTGAGGAGGCCAAAAAATCGGACCTCGAAGGTGGGCTCTATTGATGCAGTACAATTTTCAAAATTCGTATATGCTGTTGTTGCCAGCTTTAGCGTTGCGTGTTTAGGAATGGAGCCACAGATGCAGATCCTCTGTGCCCTTTGCAAATCAATGCGGGCAGGTATGCTGGTCATTTGACCCATGTGTCTTTGGGCCATGCCCGACTTTTTAGACTTGCTAGGCCTTTGATGTTGGCCCATGAGTCTAAAAGATTGACCTTAGACCCTTTGAGTTGGATTGAGGTCGATTTGGGCCTCTAATGTTTGAAAATTAGGTGGGCTAGCCTAATAATTAGTCGGCCCATTGACAATCCTAGGGAGAGGGAATCGCCATAGCCTAACATGGTGGGGCCTCCTTACTGGGGCAGGGGATGGGAATTTGACTGCCCTCTTGCAATAGGGAGTTTTGGCGATAATCAACTAGTGGAAGAGAGTGTGAGAGAGAGAGGTTAAGGATGAAAAATACATTCTTAATGCACATGCCATAGTTTCTTCCATCCACTCTTCATCATTCAGGAGGGCACACCATATTTTGAGCTTTGAAGTAAGGCAGAGTTAGTCAACCATTCTGAAGATATCTACTCTTGTAGGTAGCATGTAGCTGGTTGGCCTCTTGTCTGGTTGGGGTAGCCCAACAACATGCTCATATTGGCAACTTGCTTATATGGGTATGGATAATTAATGGCAACTATGGTCTGCCCAAGAAGACTTAATGAAATTGAGAGTTTTTTGGATGATGTTGAACACTTGAACAGGAAAGGGAGACATGAAATAGGTCTATCTTTGAAGAAGGGAGATGGGTGGTTGGAGGTGCTGTGTGGGCATCTAACTCTTTTGCACTTTACACATATATTCTTCCATCTCACAAATGCACTAAACTCTCTCCTTGAGTTGCTACGCGTGTTATTCTCAGGTGTAGCTCAAAATATTGTGGGTATCATTACTATGATCCGATATAGCTCGTCATCTTCATATTTCTTAGTAGATCACCTTCTTTGAGGATGTTCTCTTCTTTGCTTCTTCATCTCAAGATCTTTTCTTCCTCTCTAAGCTTGATTAGTCACCTCTTCCACTTATCATTCTTGGCTTTCCTCTTAATGAGCCTTCGCCTACTCCTTCTCCACCACTCTTTGAGCCTTCATTACCTCCTCATCCCCCTCTAGTCCATTTCTATAGTCCTGTCCTCGTGATCTTGGAGATGTTTCCATGCCTTTGACTGAAGATGCTGGTATCTCCAATGGACAAGACTCGCCTCCTGCTCCTGTTCTATCTCTGTTGATCCTCCATGACATATCCCCCATATAATTGTCATCCTCCTAATATGCATAATCTAGTTTTTGGCTGAGTATTATTCCCTATAATTTTCTTGCTTTCTTATAGCCTTTCACACCTACTAGGAGTCCTAGAGTTATTGTCCAATGATTTAGTTTCATGAGTAGTATCATACTATGGATGAGGAGCTTCAGGCTTTTCAGCAAACTCAGACTTAGGATCTTATTTCACTTTCTCCGGGAGTTTCTCCTATAATTAGTTATAAATAGATTTACAAAATCAAAACCAAGACTGATGGTAGTATTGAGCATCATAAGGCTCGACTTATAGTTGTAGACACGCCGTTTTTGATATTACCGTGAGTAAATCTCATATTACACCATGATACCCCAAGGTTGCCTTCACATTTTTACTTACTTAAGTGATTTCCTATTTTTTTGATTTTTTTTACAATTTTTTGAATTTTTTTCGTGAAAATTTTTAAACGTGTCATGGACCTTAGACGCCTCACTTTGACGTGTCAAGGACCATAGACGCCTTCTTAATAATATTTTTATTATTTTTTAAATATTTTCCCCCTTTTTTTGAAAGTGGCAGGGTCCCTAGACGCCTCACTTTGACGTGTCAAGGACCCTAGACGCCTTCTTAAAAATATTTTATTATTTTTTTTAAAAAAAATTTTTCTCTTTTTTGAAAGTGGCAGGGTCCCTAGACGCCTCACTTTGACGTGTCAAGGTTCGTAGACACCTTCATAAATTTTTTTTATTTTTTTTTATTTTTTATTTATTTTTTCTCTTTTTTAAAAGTGGCAGGGTAACAGGACGCCTCTTTTAGAGGCATCTAGGAGCCTAGACGCCTTCTTCAGAGCCTCGTGCAGCGTGCACGTGGCGTCGCTTCGACCGTTTAGTTTGACGTTTCGAATAAATCCAAATATGAAGACGTCTTTGTTCCTAGACGCGGTTTAGGAGTCACGAGCACGCCGAAACCATCGATGGTTTTCGGCATCGTTTCGGTGGGCAGAAGGGGCACGTCTGGGGAGCTGGACGCCTAAGTATTGAGGCGTCAAGATGGTTAGATGCCTCAATGAATTGAAATTATAAAAAAAATAATAGAGGCGTCCAGGACCTTAGATGCCTCAACATAGAGGCGTCCAGGACCCCAGACGCCTCAATGAAAATTTCCTCTATAAATAGAGGACCCCCTCCCTCGAAGGGAGAGAGCTTCGGATCCGACAGAGGAAAGAGAGACTCTGCCGGATCCCTTTCCTAACCTGTGGGTTTTGTAGGAGGAGGTTCTGCCGGCTTCCCGGGTGCCCGCGCTCGCGAGAGGAAGACTAGCTCTGTCCATTCTGCTTCCACATCATCCCTACGCTGCCGAAGCTCCGCCGGATCCCGCCATCGGCACCTTCAATAAGCCATTCTCTCCCCCTCTCTTTTGTCATTCCTGTCGCATGCATTATCCCGTCACATGTCATCTCCTTTCATAAGAGAGATCCATTTTTATGCACGTTCGCACGATCCTTCATTCATCATAGCATTTTCCTCATACTCGTGTCCGAGAGGGGTTTAAAAATAACACCAACCAGGTGTGTGTCTTACCATGATTTCATCATTTTTCATTACAAGGGACTAATACTACACTGTCATTTTCTGATTCACTTGCTATCTGTCTGTTTTTTCTCTTTTGCAAGGGTAACCAAGGAAAAACCTCTCCATCGGCCGGCTGAAGGGAGAGGAAGAAGCAACCCGCCATTTCCTTCTTTTGAGGTAGGCACGATCACTCTTTTATTTTGGGGTCTCCGGCCCCTGGCGATCACATCATATCTTTGAGGCCGCGGCGAGTCACTTCCCGCAATGGCCATTTAAATTTCTGCCAGTTATATTTTGTGCTATTCTTATATCTTCCATAACCTCGAGGCCGCGGCGAGTCACTTCCCGTAATGGCCGTTTAAATTTCTGCCATCTATATCCTGTGTCATTTTCATATCTTCTATATCTTCGAGGCCGCGGCGAGTCACTTCCCGCAATGGCCGTTTAAATTTCTGCCATCTATATCCTGTGTTATTTTCATATCTTCTATATCTTCGAGGCTGCAGCAAGTCACTTCCCGCAATGGCCGTTTAAATTTCTGCCATCTATAGTCTGTGTTATTTTCATATCTCTATATCTTCGAGGCCGTGGCGAGTCACTTCCCGCAATGGCTGTTTAAATTTCTGCCATTTATATCCTGTGTTATTCTCATATCTTCTATATCTTCGAGGCCGCGACGAGTCACTTCCCGCAATGGCCGTTTAAATTTCTGCCATTTATATCCTGTGTTATTCTCATATCTTCTATATCTTCGAGGCCGCGGCGAGTCACTTCCCGCAATGGCCGTTTAAATTTCTGCCATTTATATCCTGTATTATTCTCACATCTTCTCATATTTCCGAGGCCGCGGCGAGTCACTTCCCGCTATGGCTGTTTAAATCTTTGTCACTTAAATTCTGCACCATTCCCATCCCCCGAGATCGTGGCGAGTCACTTCCCGCTATGGCCATTTAATCCCCATATCTTATTACACTGTATCTATTCTGCACACCCCGCCGGAGTAATCTCCCATGGTGATTTCTCTACTTCTCTCTCTTTTTTCTGTGTCGTAGCAAAACGAGCCCGCGCGCTCCGCATCGCCGTCGCAATCCGTGTGACGTCGCTCACAATAGCTCGAGATTTCTCTCAAGAATATGGCATTGATTATGAAGACACATTTGCTTCACTGGCCAAAATAAGCACTATTCTTACCCTCATTGTTGTTTTGGCTATTCTTTGGTGGCCTCTTTATCAAGTTGATGTAAAGAATACTTTTCTTCGTGGTGAGCTTTCTAAAGAAGTCTACATGTAGCCTCCTCTTATTCTTTGTATATAGCCATTTCATGTCCGCTATCTTCGCAAGGTTCTCTATGGACTTAAACAAGCTCTCGGTGTTTGGTTTAAGTGATTCTGTCATGTTGTTCTTGATGTTATTTTTAGAGATAGTGTAAACGCTTATGCTCTCTTTGTCTATGACTCACCTCATGGTTGTGCCATCCTTCTTCTTTATGTTGATGGCATGATCATCACTAGAGATGACATTGTTGCTATTGCATCTCTAAAGTAGTGCATCTATCAGCAATTTGAGATGGTGGACCTTAGACCTTTGCGATTTTTCCTTAGACTTAAAGTTGCTTATTTCTCTCGTGATTACTTATTGTCTTGGTACAAGTACATTGGTGACATTATTCAATGTACAACTTTTTCTGACTCTCGCACTACCAACACTCCTATGGAGTTTCATCTCAAGATTCGTCCATCTGATGGTGTTCTCTTCGAGGATCTTTGTAACGACCCGACAATCCGATTATCGAGAAGGCCCGATAACCCGAGACTCGAACTACCGCCCATGAGCCGAGAGGGCTTGGAAGGGCTAAAAGGAGTGTGGAGGCACAAAGAAATTGGAAATAAGGCAAAATAATTTAACAATTAACAGAAATAAATAAACAACTACTGGTACAATAGAGTCCAGTCCAACAGAAAGTACAGTCTAAAGTAGTAAAGCGTACCACATGCTGAGTGAACACTTGGCCCGGCGAGTTAGCAACTGAGAACCTCTGTACCGCACCCTTGAACCTCGAGGAAGAACTGCCACACCTGAAAAGCAGGGAATGAGTCTCCAAAACAGAGACTCAGCACGGATCCCGCGGAACCCCAACCGAAAACAACGACGGTAGCGGAAAGGAAAGCTACAACGACAGCAGGAACAGCGAACCGGTGGCCGGTCAAAAACTCGGCACTACAGCTACTCCTACTATACCAGAAACACACTCTGATCTCACGGTCGGGGGCTACCAAACCACACTAGTGCCACTTACCGAAGTAAAAACCTACGGCAACCACGCCGTAGAGGCCAGTCTCCCAGGACACAGCCAACCTGGACACGCTGTCCAAGGTGCAACCCTGACCACCTGGTCACGGGTACTGCACAACAAGACGCAACCTTGGTAAAGCTACTAGCACCAGTCTCACAGCACGAAAACTGACACACGCGCCACGGCGAGACAACCGAAACTCAACGATCAACACGACCGAAAACCCGAAGGTCGAAGTCACTGAAACTGATAGTCTGTCACTCCCGACTCGACAGGAGTACCTCCCACTAGAAGCAAAGCCGGATGCGTCCACTGACATCTTAGTCCGCGCCTCAGGTGTCTCCCTCCGGCCCAGTGGGAACTGAGACACCGTACAAGTAACCACAAAACAAATGACTAGCTGGGGTCACGCCCATCAGCGTGGGTCCAACCGCCCCCAACCACGTGTGCACACACAGACCGTCCATCCTTGGTCTAGCCCTCTGACCGGTTTTCCTCTCAGCCGAACTCTGGCTGCTAGACGCGGGGCCCGATGGAAACCAGTCTAAAACAGTCCTCAGGGTAAGCCCGTACACCTACTCCCAGGTGAGACCAGCACACGCGTACTGGTGGGCTATGACTAGTGGAGGGTCACTAAAGGAGTAGACTCTCAAGTCAATGGAAAACAACGTCCGAACCCGACGAAGTACGGGGACCGTCCCACATACCAGCACTGTCGCACGATGACCACAGTCGGAGAAAAATTGGGACTCATAGTCCACAAAGAAACACGGAAGTACGGTTCCCAAGGTAGCTCACAGGCCGCCAAACCGAATCCCACTCTCAGGGAAAAGCGGGAACCCTCCAGCCCCAGGCTGGGCAACTGGACTCGCGGTCCATGGCCTCACACATGGCCCACGCAGAAAGCACAGAAGCACGATTCCCAGGACAGCTGTGGACACCAAAAATTGCACGCACAGATATCCAGCTCACCCCAGCATTAACAACGGCACCGAGTGAAGAAGCCCCGGAGGGACTGGTCATCCGGACTCCCCAAATAGGCACACTGCCGTGAAGCCGTCTCCAGAGTCACGACAGTGAAGAGAAATCAACCACCAAGAGCCCCCACAATCCATGGGCCTCAAAGAAAATTAAATGGGCCACAACTCATGCTCACGATGGGCTCAGAACCGCCCCTTTTGGGCCTTCAACGGCACGCCCTTTGGCCCTTCAGCGGCACGCCCCTGGGCCCTTCAGCGGCACACCCCATGGGCCCTTCAGCGGCACACTATGGAGTGCCTTCAGCGGCACACTCTTTGGTGCCCTCCAGCGGCACACTATGAAGTGCCCTCCACGGCACACTTTTTATGCCCCCAGCGACACACTATGAAGTGCCCTCCACGGCACACTTTTTATGCCCCCAGCGGCACACTATGAAGGGCCCCCCACGGCACGCTCATTGTGCCCTTCAACGGCACACTTCTCTGGGCCTTCAGCGGCACGCCTTTTGCCCTCTTCAGCGGCACGCCTACAGTGTCTTATGTTGTGTCCCTGAGGTCATTTGAGTCATTTTGTGGTCACATGGGTCATTCGACATCATTCTATAGTCATATGAGTTTTGTGTATTCTTGGTTTTGATAATGGCTTAACACTATTAGTCATTGTTATTTTCCACGCTCTTATGACTGACATATGTGATATTTTGTTCATGACAGAAATGCACATGAAAGCTCAATGTTGCGCCCTCGCACGCGGATCGACCTGCGCGGTCAGGTCGCGGGGATAAAAAGTGGCTTGAAGACTCAGTAATAAAACTTCCAGACAATCAAGGTCGATGCCACAAACATGAACGGGCGGCTAACGGACTCAAGCGACGGAGCTGGTGCGGCCAACGGACCGAACCGGGGTGACCCGGGTTCTGCCCAGCTGGCGGTCGACCGCCAGCACAGGGGCAGTCGACCGCCCCAGCCAGGGACCGCCCAGCTGCAGGTCTGGCAGCTGGCGGTCGACCGCCAGCCAGTGGCGGTCAACCGGTTTTCCCAGGGATCGCCCGGTTGTATGTGTTTCAGTGGCGGTCGATCGCCAGGAGCCTTAGGTCGACCGCCAGCCACGATGCAGCCTTGTTTGACCTCGAAATCCACCTCGTGGCTAGCCCCTTTCCATGGATTTGTTTAATCAAATCTTACCTAATCTTCCATGTTTTGTGGATCTGGTCTAGGGGGCATCTATGGACTATTCAAGGGTTATAAAACCAACACTTGAGGGGTTAGAAACTCTAATGCTTCAAGGAGCTTCTTGTGAGATCTAGGGTGGCTGCAAGAGAGCTTGGAGACGAGTTACTGTTCACGTGAACAGTAGTTCGTGAAGGTGTTCTTCATCCAATCAAAGGGGAATCAAGCTCAAATCAAAGCTAGCAATCTTCAAGGAAGATTACATCAAAGCAAGGCTATCAAAGTGATCCAAGGAAGCCGGTTTGATTCAAGTTCTTCAAGGGAAATCATCTTCATCCATTCAAGTTCTTTCAAGTTCATTCAAGGTGATATTTCAAGCATTCAAACTCCTAGAAGCTAAATAAGCAATCAAGATTCAAGGTAGCTTCATCATCTCCTTCATTCATTCAAAGAAGTTCAAAGAGAAGATCAAGAGAGAAGAATTGAAGGAAGAGGTACTGTTCACGTGAACAGTACTCCGTGAAGAACATTCATCCAATCAAGGGTGAATCAAGAAGATTGAGTTGAAGCCAAGAGGAGCCTTGTTGTTGATCAACATTTCATACAAGGGACAATTCATTTTCACTCATAACTCAATCTCTTGTTTTAGTTCCTTCACATTTGTTTCATTTTCATTATTGTTAAACATTGAAAGTGTGATTCATCCCTACCGGTGGTTAGTAGGAAGGTAATTGGAGGGTGTTCCAATTTGCGGTTGACGTCCCTACCAGGTGGTGAGTAGGAAGGCAATCGGTGGTTTCCGATTTGCGGTTCTGTGCGCTGCACAAGTGAAGCCTCACCGGGTTTTGGTGAGGGGTGGACGTAGGGCTGAGGATTCAGTCCGAACCACCTTAAAAATCCTATCTAGCGTGGTTTACTTGTGTGATTGAATCGTTCTAGGTGCATGCTTAGGATCGAATTATTATATATCTTGCTTATCTTGCTAAGTGAATCATAGCATACTTGGAAGCTAGTTTCTATTCCGCTGTAATTCATTTTAACTAGCTATTTAGAGGGCCGCATTGCGAAAAGGGGGGCTGATCTATTCACCCCTCCCCTCTAGATCCGCTGTCCACTACACAACATCTTACAGCGACACACTTCTTCAGCCCGCCAGTGGCACAGCGTGAGGTTTTTCAACGGCCGAGCGACGTGGCGCCCATGCCCTATGCATCCTTGGCGCGCAGTGAGCTGTCTGAGGTGTCAACCAACCGTTGGGCCACGCAGGCTACTCCCCTGACAGCCGGGACAGAAGAAGTCAAACCCCATGATGAAGCCGCTTCCCACCTCCGACGGCCGTGTTCAAAGGCTCCCATTGCTGGGAGTATAAAACCACTCCCATTCCAAGCAAAAAGAAGAGGGAGACAGAGAAACGGGGGGGGGGGGGGGGACACACAGACGGATACAGAGACGAACAGAGAGAGTGGCATAGGAAGAGAGGAAGAAGAAAGGAGAAGAGAAGGGCAAGGGCTCCGGCGTGGAGTTTCCCGGCGACCACCCAGCAACAAGGAGAGAAAGAGAGTAAGGGAGAGAGAGAGAGAGAGAGAGAGAGAGAGAGAGAGAGAGAGAGAGAGAGAGAGAGAGAGAGAGAATGTAAAAGGGTTCTGGCCTTATCCTGGACCCCTGGTTCTCCCCCCTCTTTTTTTCTTTTTGTTCTCTCCCGCGCTCTTACGGTCTCTTCCCTCTCCACATCTCATTGTACAGCCTCGAGTGTGGCCCCCTCATTTTCGATATGAATGAAAGAAGAGTATTGTTTTCCTTGGTTGATTGGTTTTGGTCAGCTGCGTGTTTTGTAGTTTGCTCTCTTTCTCTTTCGCCCGTTCTCCTTGGATTCTCTCGTTTGCATTCATCCATGGATACGTTAGGCTGACGATAGCCTCTTCTATCGATCTTATGGTTCGTCAAGGGCAGGTTTCCCCTCTGGACAGCATCCATTTCCTTCTCGTACACCACCCAAGCCCATGACCCCTGCTCAGACCTACTGCTTCCCCAAACAGCCCTGATTCCTTTCCCTTAGCCAGCTAATGCATCACTTGGCGTAGGTTCAATCCAGTCTGTAAACCCTTTTTACTTCACCAATGTCCCCCAACCCCTTTTGGCCGGCATATCCTTGGCCCTTCCCAGCCGGTGCGCCCTTGATTTCTTCAGCCTAACGCCCTATTGGCCCAGCACGCCCTCTCGGCCCTTGGCCGATACACCCCACAGCGGCCCTCAGCGGCACACCCTGCTGGTACCTTGGCCGGCACACCTGTGATAGCCCCCAGCGGCACACCTCCCACCTTTTGTGCTTCAGCGGTACACCTTTAGTCTCCCTTGGCCGGCACACACTTCCAGCCCTTCCCCGGCACACCCATAATAGACCCAGCGGTACACTTCCCCTTTAGTGCCTCAGCAGCACGCCTGGCTCTACCCTAGCCCGGTACGTTTTCCCGTGTTTTCCGAAGTTTTATTAAGGTGTTGCTGCCCTTGGGCGCCCACCTCCAGTTGTCGGGTTCCGCCACTCCATGTGGACGCGTCCCCTTTATCTCCCTTACGCTCGGGACAAGGGGAGATGCTGCCGAATTTTTGTCAGAAAATAACAAGATGTTAAAAGACAAAAGGAAGCAACAAATGAACAGAACAACCAATGATAAAATTATCTAACTAAGCAACCAACTGCCAGCGGCATGACGAGAGCTGAACCAATTAACAGCTCGGCCGACCGAACGTCAGATCTGCGAGAAGAGGTCGAACAGAACGAAGCAAAGAAGAGGAGAAGTTTATATAAAACTACCTGAAAATCAAGAAAAGAGGAAAAGAAAAGCCTTAAGAGAAACAGAGGGAGAGTGGATCCCCCCCCTTGACATTTCCAACCCCAAAACGCCTTCAGTGGTACATCCATCCTTACCCTCCAACGGTACGCCCTTCCCAACCTCCAACAGCACACTCCAGAGAGCCTTTAGCGGTACACACTGCCCACCCCCAGCGGCACACTCCAACGGCCCTTCAACGACACGCCCTCCTGGCCCCTCAGCGGCACACTCCCTCCCATTGTCTCTCTCTCTTCGTCGGCACACCCTCATCCACCGTCTCAGTGGAACTCAATGTATAGACTTGGCCGATTAACACACAAACACAGCAACAAGCAACGTATAGACTTCGTATGTCGATTGCATGGGCAACGTACAGACTTTTAGTTGAATAGGCTGAAGAATGTACAGACTTCATGTTAGAATGTAGACTTCATGCTGGCCAATGTACAGACTTTGAGCTGATGAATGCTAGCCAATGTACAGACTTTGAGCTGCAATGTATAGACTTTATGCTGGCCAATGTACAGACTTTGAGCTGATGAATGCTGGCCAATGTATAGACCTTGAGTTACAACGTATAGACTTTGGGGTTATCAATGTATAGACTTCGAGCTGCAGCCAACAGACAATGTATAGACTTTGAACTGCAGCCAATGGGCAATGTATAGACTTTGAGCCGTAATGTACAGACTTTAGACTAAATGACGTATAGACTTTGTGTGCTGGTTGAATAGACAATGTATAGACTTTAGGCTGAGGAACGTACAGACTTTATGTTATCCCCCTCCTTCACTGACACACTCTCCAGCCATCGCCCCAGCGGTACACTTCCTTCAGGCCTTCACCGGTACGCCCTCCTCAAGCCCTTTAACGGCACACGTCTCCAGCCCTTCGCCGGCACGCTTTTCTGCTTACCTTCCTTCAGTGGTACACCCCCCCTTTAGCCCCCTTTCTAACCCGCCAAGGGTCAACTCTCCCCAAATATATATATATATATATATATATATATATAAAATACATGAATACACATATATATGTATATATAGGCATATAATGGCAGCACTGACAAGCTAATGAAAATCATGATAAATAAATAAACCTGAATATATATATATGAGAAATAAACAAAAAAAATGTGAAATAATAATAATAATAGTAAAAAAGGGAAAGGGAAGATATAATAGTAATAATAATAAATAAAATGGAGAAATCATCTGGAATAAATACATAAAAGGGAAATAAGCATATATATATATATGCACATAATTTAAAGCCCAGATAAAGAAAATGGTAAAATCTCTGTTGCAGCCCCGTCTCCCCCGTGACCCGATGCTGAAGGAACAACAATGTCGCTCTTCCAGGTTGGGCCCGAGTCTTGGGAATTATCCCGAAATGGCCATGACCTGACCTCGCCTCGGGTTGACATTCCGATTAAACTGGACTCGTTCCTCAGGCCGGATCCCTTCCGAGCCACTACTAAAATTGCCGCACGTTCGGCAAACATTTGAACGGGTTCACCTCGGTTTTCGCCGCGTTTCTATTATGGACTTGCGTCTGAATATGAAAAGACCCGTGAGTAACCAACATGGCCGACGGCTCCTACCCCGACGTGGTCGTGACCCAGTATTGCTCCGGGTCGATAGCTCGTCAAATCGGATTCACTCTATCGGGATTCGTTCCCGCCCTTTCATTGAGATTGCCGCAAACTAGGCATACATTTGTACGGGATTGTTCCTATCTACGTCGCACCTTCAATATGGACCCTTGTCCGAATATCAAGTGGTCCACAAGTGACCGACAAAAATCTGAATAGAACGAGATGGCTCCTGTCATCCCTGGACCCTATACACGGGAATATCAATAAGGCCTTTGTGGGCTGTGCTTGGACCTCGGGTCCATCCCGATTATGGTCACTGTCTGATCCACATCCTCGGTCTACAGCCCGCTCCTTTCGAACACGTTTTCGATTCTAGAGTCTAGTCTCGGGACTCTCCCCCGTTGCCCTCCAGCACCGGAAATATTAATGATACCCGCGCAAGCCTCGTTCGGACCACGGGAGGCGCCCCCGGTATGGTCCTGACTCGATCTCGCACCGGGCTAATAGATTCACTGGTTTCCGACTACAATAACCGAGATTCAACCAAATATTTTCAGTGTCTCGGAATAATAAACTTGTCGTATCCCGGCATGCATATGTTCCAGGTCCTCCCGCGATGATTACAATATTCTCAAGCCGGACTCCCGTCCGAATATTAAATGGTCTCCCGAATGACCGACATGTTTCGAACGCCCGCTTCTCCGGACACAGGGCTTTTCAGCCGATTCAAGGGATATTCCCTCGTTGCCCCTTGGCACCGGAAATATTAATGACGCTCATGCAAGTCTCGTTTCGACCGCGGGGGGCCCACCGCAGTATGGTCGCAGCTTGCCCTTGCACCGGGCCAACAGGTTTACCGATTTTCGACCGCTCTAACCGAGGTTTAGCCAAACGTTTTCCGTTCTTCTGAACAACAAAATTGCCATATCCTGGCGTACATATGCTCCGGTCTCCCCGCGACGATCGCGCTTTTCTCAAGACGGACACTCGTTCGAACATTAAATGGTCAGCACATGACCGACATGATCTCGAATGGTTTTCCTCCCGCCTTCATGCGAGGATTTCAATACCTCCTAATAGACCTTTTATGCAATTAATTTCTTGGCCATGAGGCCCTGAATCTCGGCGATTAATCAAGGGTGTTCCCTCGTATGGGGGATGTAAATGACGCCGTGACCTTTATGGCGCGACGGGTTTTGGTCCCGACACGAGCTACACAATCGTCTGACGAAGTCAGATCGAGCGCACCATGGGCTCTTCGGATCCCGAATAAATTGTCACTCCGGTGATTGGCACGCCCACGCACTTAATAGATGAATCAACCATCCGAATAAACGAACAACATAATAAGCGTGTCGAAAAGTGCGTCCACAACAGCGTACAAGCTGCCACGCCGATGACTGTACTCGCAATCCAAGGCCAAGCACATGGCCCACTCGGGAATCATCTTCTAGGAAAACTCACGGCATGCGGGGGAGACCCCACCGCACACACACCGATACACGGTGACTCGATTAAGCGTAACACAAAAGCCCGAAACATGAGGAGTCACCCGGAATCTCAAACCCATGGGCATGCTAAATGAGGTAGCACGGTCCTCCCAACACCCTCAAAACACGGACACAAAACCCTCGGGGTGTTTGGGACATCAAAGAGACCGCAAGTCGACCACTGGGTCGCAACCGGGTCGACCAGGGACCTACACAACGCGAAACAAGCACGAAGAACCACTTCGGCGCAACATAGTGCCTGGCGGTCTACCTTTGGGCCGTCACAGATGTAACGGTCCAAGGCTAGACCGTCACATCACTCTAACGGTCCAACACAGGAGCATCACGCGGGAGGGGCAACGCTGACTGTGATGCACCCACCCTGGGGCGTCACAGTCTCTAACGGACCAAGCCTGGTGCGTTAGAAGACAGAACAAAACAGGTTGTGACGAACACCCCTCGGGGCGTCACAGTCTCTGACGGTCCTACCTAGGCGCGTCAGAAGACTCGTGACCCCAACGGTCCAAAAACACGAAAACGGGCGTAGCGGTCGAACCCAGGCGCGTCACACCCTCTGGCGGTTTATCGTGGGACCGTCAGAGCAACCGACGCCCTGCCGACAAAATAGTACCCTGTGACGCACCCTCCTTGGCGCGTCACGGCCTGTAACGCACCTACCCTAGGGCGTCACGGCCTGTGACGGTCACTGGAAGGACCGTCACACCGTCCCGAGAATGCTACGGCGGGAAACGACCCAAAAATCGTCCCACGCCCCCATACCTCCATGGGAGAGGGGGAAAACAAGGGGGAAGCCCCCAAATAGCCCCTAGCATGCATCTAAGGCCTCGGATCGGCCAAAAACGCGATGAAACGGTATATCAGCTCACGAGCCCTAAAACATGGATTTTTTCCCAAAAACCCAAATACGCTCGCTCGGCTCACCACGGCCTACAAAACTTGCGGGAAAGGAAAAGTACGAGCTGGGGGTCCATCTCCCTACCTCCACCGAAGAAACGACGCGCCGTGGACGCCGATCCACGAAGAAAATTAAACGCCGTGAAACCCTCGCCGCTCCACGAACCCGCGGCCGAGCTTCCACGCGCCACCGGCCCTCGATCCTCGACCCGTTCCCCGTTCCTCGCCTCCCGCCATCGCCTCCTCGCCCTCCTCCGTCACCGTCGGCCGCCCGAGGAGAGGGGGAGAGAAAGAGATGAGAGAGGCTGAGAAAGAGAGAATGAGAGGGGGAGAGAGAAAAGGGTTAATATATATAGAAAAACCCCAAAATTACAGAAATTCAGAAAATTACGAAAACTTACCTCCGCGGTCCTCGGAAGGAACACAACGTAGTGGTACCGTCCCGGAGTCGGAGAACGCCACGGTTCGCCCTGCACAAAGTTCCGAAGGCACATCAGGGAAAAATACGTGTAAAGTATAAAATACACTCCGAGACCCACTAAAAGATCCGAAAAAAAACCTGAGGCATTACAATCTTACACACAATCATCAGCTTGTTGGGGCTCCGGTGTATTTGACTATTTATTATCTTGATATTGCACATGATGTGCAAGTTTTTAGTTGGTTTGTCGGTACTCCTACTTCAATCCATTTTGGTGCACTTCTATGTGTGCTTTTGTATCCGTCTCGCACACCATTCTATGTTCCTTGTTTATGTCATCCACAGTAACTTTGGAACTTCGTGCTTATGCAAGCTTTTGTATCTTTTTCTATGTTCTTCTAGTATCTCTTGACAGAGTACGAAATAAGTTTTCATGTCTCGCTCTAGCACCGAGGTTGAGTGTCATGCCATGGTTGGCATGTTTGTTGAAGTCATTTACACTACAAGAAAAAGTGGCTATAGCGACCGAATTAGAGACCGATTAAATCGGTCGCTAGTCGGTCCCAAATAGAGACCAATTCGGCGACCGAAATAATCGGTCGCATATCTGAGACCGTTTTGGCGACCGAATTTATTTCGGTCTCCAATCGGTCGCTATATTTAGCTCGAATTTATTCCGGGCTCTTTTTTTTCAAAATCGACCGAATTGGAGACCGATGTTGCGACCGAATATATTTCGGTCTCTAATCGGTCGCTGATATGACTGCATTTATCCCGCGACCATCTCCCCCCTGCATTGATAACCCTTCCTCCACCGGAGCTCTCCCCTCCCCCTCCGGCCCCCTCGCCCTCCCCCCCCCCCCCCTCTGCCTTGCGGCCACGGGCGTGGCGAGCGGCGTGGTGGTGGACGGACGCCGGAGCTCGCTGTCTCGGCCAGCCCCGCACCATCCTCGCCGTCGACCTCGTCGGTCCCCGTCGTCCTCGTCGTCACCCTCCTCGGTCTGGTAAGTCCTCTCCCTCTCGATCTCCCCCCCTTCTCCTCTCCCTCCAGCCCCGCGCCTCTCTCCCCCCCCCTCTCCCTCCCCGCCGGCCATCGACCATGCCCTATTTCTCATTTTTTTTCTTCTTGGAGGGGTTCCAGTGAGGGGGGTTTCGGTGGGAGGGGGTGGCGGGGGAGGTTGGTCTGGGAGGGGGGGTGGAGCTCGGGTGAGGGGGAGGGGGCTCCGCAGGGGTGGGGGAGGGGGCTGCGCAGGGGAGGGGGAGGGGCTCCGGTGGAGGGGAGGGGGCTCCGCAGGGGTGAGGGGGAGGGGGCTCCGGTGGACGGGAGGGGGCTGCGCAGGGGGAGGGGCTCCGGTGGGGTGAGGGGGAGGGGGCTCCGGTGGAGGGGAGGGGGCTGCGCAGGGGGAGGGGCTCCGGTGGAGGGGGGGCTGCGCAGGGGGATGGGCTCCGGTGGAGGGGAGGGGGCTCCGCAGGGGTGAGGGGGAGGGGGCTCCGGTGGAGGGGAGGGGGTTGCGCAGGGGGAGGGGCTCCGGTGGAGGGGGGGCTGCGCAGGGGGAGGGGCTCCGGTGGAGGGGGAGGGGCTCCGGTGGAGGGGCTCCGGGGGAGGGGCTATGCTCGTGCAATGAACCTGATTTATTTAAGACTCTTGAGATGGTGTCCACATATCATTTGTTCTCCTGTAAAATAGTGTGAAATATTATAAGATTATCTTTTTAGTTTGTCCGGTCCGTTATTAATGTTCTGGCTTCAATATGCAGTCCATTTATTGTGTCATGTATTTTCCCCAATTCTTATTTTTCGATTTAAAACTGTAGCAAACCCAAAATCCAAGAACTTGAGAACCAACAAATCCAAACATTGGATTATGAGAATTTTAAAGCAAAGGTACAAGATGAACTCTACATATGACCCCATCATTCTTATGAGAACCAAAAATAGTGTAAAAATTCAACAGATGTAATACGTGTCACTAGAGTTTTATTTAAAGACTGAGGCTTAAATAATCATTCCATGGCCTCTTTTTCTATCTGCGTTCTCAAACGCAATCTTAACGTTTGAAGGCACTTTGTCACGACCCGCAAGCGATGGACTAATTTCGTAGGGCCACTTTGATAAAGAAGTAAATCCGATTACGATAGATTAATTAGGGTGAGACGAGTTATTCTTATTTAGTTCGTTTTTTTTTCTTAATCGGAGTCGGTTAGAGATAAAGTTAGGGTATGTGAATTCTTAAAAAGGGGTGAAATAAATCACCCGAGGTGGGTTAGGAGTGGGTCAGTCGGGGTGATATACCCGCCCCTAATTCACTCCAAAAATATCTCGGAGATGACAATCAAATATTACACTAGAGAATCTTAATCATGCCAATGGACAATACTATCACTCTCCAGATCAAATATTCCTGAGCTGTCAACACTTTATTCAAGGAGAAATTCATGGGTAATCTATGTTTTATTCAAGGTCCCTTACCAACTCAGTTTCTGTTTTAATCCGAATTATTTGCCGACTCCTCGTGTCATTTCGGCACAATTTTCTCATTTACGAAGAGAAAATGGCATCTTGTTACCCACAGAGAAAAAAAAAAGCAAGACAAATGCCATCCAAAAATCTGAGACACACTGATCAGCACTTGAAAATGGAACACCTAAAGACAAAAAGATGGAGGGACATACAAGCAGTTTGGAACCAAAGGTTTACCTGTTGCAAGGTACTCAGGAGCAGCATATCCGTATGTTCCCATGACCCTAGTTGACACATGGCTCTTGTTACCAGTTGGTCCATCTTTTGCCAAGCCAAAGTCGGAAAGCTTGGCATTATAATTTTGTAGGTTTGCAAAGAAGGGATTTGAGAGGCAGAACATCATGACGGGGAACGTTAATCAAGAAAACATATCATCCATCAACTATAAGACAAGGGTCTCCACTTACTGAATCAAGAAGCACATTTGATGTCTTAAAATCCCGATATATAACCTTTGTTTCAGCACCATGCAGAAAGGCCAGCCCCTTTGCGGCTCCAAGAGCAACCTTCATCCTAAGGTTCCAGGAGAGAGGCTGGAAGTATGAACCCCCTGCAGAATCGACATTGTGGGGTTCAAAAACTGATTCAAAAGAACTACGTAGGTAACCATTGGGTAAAAGGTGAGGCCACTGCGCATTGCAATTTTTTTTCTTTAAGAAAACAGGTGCCTAAATGAGTCAGCAAACCAAACGGTGCAGAGAATAATCGAAACAGACATACTCCTAAAAAGATGGTTCTCCAGGCTTCCCCGTGGCATGAACTCATACACCAGCAGCCGGTGGTCATCCTCCAAACAGTACCCTATCAAACTCATAAGGTTGGGATGGTACAGCCGACCAAGAAAATTAACTGAATGTGTTGGATGTTACAATAAAATTCATGTTTTCATTGTGTACATGTATTGTCAATTTCACATGTTATTGCTATGTTTTTAGAATGTGTTAGTATCTTGTCAATATTTAATTAGTTGGGTGTTGTATGTTAGCTGAGATGCGTGGGTGCAACCTAACATTGCACGTATCTTAGGAGAGCGTGTTAAGCCCGTGTCAATCAATCTACCCGTTCAAGACTTTGGGATTGATGTGCACGTTCTCATTTTGAATGATGAGAATGTGTATATCTAACTCAAAGTCTTGAATTGTCCCGTTTGGACAGTCTGTGAATGTTTGATCGCACTTAGGTGGTTAATTACTATATGTGTTTGTGTTGTTTGTTAAAAATTTTGGCTGGATGCGTCTTCTCATTCCTCTCTGATATACCTTTATTGATTTTGATTATTTTCTTAACCACTTATTAGTAAGTGTTTAAGAAAATTTCTTAATCAATAAATATTTTGTGGTATATCGGAGAGGTGTGAGGAGATGCTGCCGAAATTTTTAGCAAATAACACAACACATATAGTAATTAATCGTGCGATCAAACCTTCACAGATGGGTTAAAAAGTGAAAATCTAAATGATATTTCCTTCCTATTTAAAATGGCAGAGATGGACGATGTGAGGAAAGGGTTGGAGTTTTTATTTTGTTAAACATGTTAAAGTTTTGTGTGTTTACATTTCATTTGCATAGGGAAAATGTCTGAAGATCGTTCATGGATGTACCGTAGAGTAGTTAAAATTTGAAATACCGGTCGGATGGCCGTGCCGGTCATTCCAATACGACTTGTGATCGGCGGCGAAGAACAGGGACGAGAAGCCGGCGGCGGCGGATGCGTCGGGTGGTTCTTCCGCCAAGAGGTCTGCTATCCCTGGATTTTTTTTATTTGGTTTTTTTGGAGTTTCGTTTCTTTGATTAGTTTTGTTGCGTGCATAAGGGGAGTGCATGGTCCCGCTTGATTAATAAGATAAGATTGTCAGAGGTTTGAGGTGCGGAAGAAGTGCTTAGCACGTTTCTTTGGCAGGTTGCTGTCAGTCTCTGACTAAATCGTACGTGCGTCATACTGGAATTGGAAGCTAGTAACATATATTCTGATCAATGAAGGTGTGAATAGAAAAATGGGAATTGCTTGCACGACCGGATTTTTATTGCTATAAGAATGGTTAACGTTCTTCACCTTTCTTTCTTGTTCTTTTCCTCCCGGAAGGGTTCTGTAATTCTAATGCCTGCTCTTGAAGTCTACTTTTCTCATCTCTTGGAGACATGATGATAGATATAGAGATGTTTAGATATTGGATACCTGCTGGAATATTGCTGCAAATTATGAAATGTACCCCTCCGTTAAATTATAGTAATATAGATGATTAGACATTGGATTGTTATGAACTTCACATGCTTAGCCATTAACTTAAGATTGCTAAATTTTGCTCCTCGGTTTAGTATAAATTTGTACCACAAGCACTCAACCTACCATAAGCATTCGACTCAACTCTCAAAAGGTTTGCAGGGATGCCACTGCTCTGTTTATACAGAAGCTCGTTGTTAATTCTATTCTGCCGTTTGATATAGTCCTACTGAAAGGCGAAAGCACCCCTAATAGCTCCACAAATGGCATTATGTGCATGGAGAGCGATCATGTCAAGCTTTACTCATTGGTGTCTGATTTATTGAGGAGTTATCATCAAGTGTGTCGGCATTATTTGTAGACTTAAATGACACAATTCCATGATGATTGCTTTGTGTAGATCCAATTAAACTGTCAATGTGTGATGATTGCTTTGTAGATTCAAACAGACTGGTTTTATATGCATCAACGCATGGGAGTATGCTATCCATTCTGAACCAGTTAAACTTCCCTATCACTTTGGATCGATCATCATTATCCCTTCTTTCTGACTACACGGATTAACTATTGGTTTTCCAATATTTTGGTTTGCTATTTATCAATGAGTAATTCAATGCGATTTAGCTCCACCACTGTTTCCCAATGATGATGCGAAGGTGATTCTGATCATCTGAGGCATTTCAGTATGGGCTGCTGTTACTATATTCCAATACGACCGGGGAGATGAAAGTGACTTGTCAGAACTGACGGAATCCAAATCGGATGCCCGGTTTGAGCTCGGCGCTCAAACTTCATTTTTAAAATACACTTAGTTCAAATGAACTGTTAGGACGGGTCCGGGGGTCTAAAATTCGAAATACCGGTCGGATGGCCGTGCCGATCATTCCAATACGACCGGGGAGATGAAAGTGACTTGTCAGAACTGACGGAATCCAAATCGGATGCCCGGTTTGAGCTCGGCGCTCAAACTTCATTTTTAAAATACACTTAGTTCAAATGAACTGTTAGGACGGGGCATTTGGTTCTAAAATCTGAAATACCGGTCGGATGGCCGTGCCGATCATTCCAATACGACCGGGGATATGAAAGTGACTTGTCAGAACTGACGGAATCCAAATCGGATGCCCGGTTTGAGCTCGGCGCTCAAACTTCATTTTTAAAATACACTTAGTTCAAATGAACTGTTAGGACGGGGCATTTGGTTCTAAAATCTGAAATACCGGTCGGATGGTCGTGCCGATCATTCCAATACGACCGGGGAGATGAAAGTGACTTGTCAGAACTGACGGAATCCAAATCGGATGCCCGGTTTGAGCTCGGCGCTCAAACTTCATTTTTAAAATACACTTAGTTCAAATGAACTGTTAGGACGGGTCCGGGGGTCTAAAATTCGAAATACCGGTCGGATGGCCGTGCCGATCATTCCAATACGACCGGGGAGATGAAAGTGACTTGTCAGAACTGACGGAATCCAAATCGGATGCCCGGTTTGAGCTCGGCGCTCAAACTTCATTTTTAAAATACACTTAGTCCAAATGAACTGTTAGGACGGGGCATTTGGTTCTAAAATCTGAAATACCGGTCGGATGGCCGTGCCGATCATTCCAATACGACCGGGGAGATGAAAGTGACTTGTCAGAACTGACGGAATCCAAATCGGATGCCCGGTTTGAGCTCGGCGCTCAAACTTCATTTTTAAAATACACTTAGTTCAAATGAACTGTTAGGACGGGTCCGGGGGTCTAAAATTTGAAATACCGGTCGGATGGCCGTGCCGATCATTCCAATACGACCGGGGAGATGAAAGTGACTTGTCAGAACTGACGGAATCCAAATCGGATGCCCGGTTTGAGCTCGGCGCTCAAACTTCATTTTTAAAATACAAGATGAAATTTGAACTTATATTGTGTGTGTGTATTTATATATATGAAAATGAGCTGGCTTAAACTATTGGCATACTCTTGTTAATGCTTGATTTCTTTATTAAGTCTTGTTAATGCTTGATTTCTTTATTAAGGATTTGATTATAATTTTTTTAAATGATATACAGGATCATCCGTCGCGAGATGTTGGACGAGACGACGACCAGGATGATGTTGGACGAGACGACGACCAGGATGAGACATATGTGGAGGATTTGTGATTTTATTTTAGTTGTGTATGTTGTCATTTTATTATTATGGATGTATGATTAATTTGTGATTTTATTTTAATTGTGTGTAATTTGAGGTTCGTGGAGATTGTGATCCGTGTAGTTGATTTATTATTGTTTTATGAAATTGTTATTTATCAGGTGTTTGTATGTGATGAATTTGAGATTTGTCGATATTGTTGTCTGTGTAGTTGATTTTATATTTATGTTATGAATTTGTTATTTATCAGGTAATTTATTTATCAGTTTAAATAAATTTTTAAAAAAAAATAATGCAAAATTAGCGACCGCATGGAGACTGAATTGCGACCGAATAGCGACTATACGTTATATTTCTTTTATTAAATAATTATACTTGGCGACCGACTGGCGACCGAATTGAGACCGAATAAATCCGATAGGTTAATTTTATTTTTAAAAATACAACATAATTAGAGACCGAATAGCGACCGAATTGAGACCGACTTAATTAGCGACCGATCAGGCGACCGATTATAATCGGTCTCTGGTAACGACTGATACTGCGACCGAATTATGTCGGTCGCTATATAGCGACTATTATATAGCGACCGACATATTCGGTCGCTAGATAGTCTCTGTTCGGTCGCAACGCAGATTTGCGACCGATCTACGACTGAATAGCGACCGCTAGGTCGGTCGCTATCCGCGATTTTTCTTGTAGTGTTAGCTTCGTCGTCTTCTCCCTGATCTTGGCGTCAATTTTTTAACTCTTACATCGATTTACTATTATAACTGTAGTGCTCTTCAGATTATAGGCAATCTTATCTTTCATGAGTTGGACCAAATATATTGAGATTGATTGCCATTTTATCTACCAATAGTACCTCACAAGCACCTAGTCACTTCCTCATATTTTCTCCACTGAGAGTTTGTTGATCTATTCACCAAATCTAAGATGACTCGGCACTTTAGAGAACTCATTGGCAATCTCTTTGAATATGATCCCTCGTGAGCGTGAGAGGGGGGTGTTACAAGAAGGATCCTAATAGGATCGCTAACTCCTTGTACAATTTCCCCCCTTTCGTGTCGCTATCTTCTGTATCTACTAAGAATGTAACATTGGCCACCAGCCATTCCCTCTCGTGGGGTGTTGTACTTGTATGCATATCGAGCATGTACCTTAGGAGAGGCTGCGCACACTCTCCAATTCTTCCCCCTTCCTTTGTTTCGTCACACATATGAAATCTTTCATCAATAGATAATGAAACTGGCATACATGATTTCTTTCGCAATCTAAAGCACTTTGTTAGACCTCAGTATCAGCCGGGTTCTCAAGCGCATGTCTTTTGCAAAAGACAGTTGCTGCCGATCGAGTGGTACTCCTATATATAGAAGGACATTTTATCGTGGGGAAGAAATGAATGCCTTTTCTCCTCCGTAACTATGATTACATTTGGTTATTTTTCGGTCTTTATGTTGCGTTTCAAAATTAAATCAGCTTGTGTGAAGGGTATGCTAAAGAATAGTCCCATGCACGTCAATTAAGGACAAGAGAGAAAACATGATTAATTGGTAGTATGGTACGTACCATGGTGGCATGGATACTCCAGTAGACATGCTCTTAAGGTTTCAATATATATATATAACCCCAACTCTTAACGTCAAAATATGTATATAATTGTACCTGTTGGAAGGTGGTGGATATCTTACTCTGCTCATCTTGCCGTAGACAAGATTGTGCATGCCTTTCCCTCCAATGGATTTTGCAAATTTCAGTTCGGATAAAAATGTCCCGTTAATTTGAAACCCTACGCGCGGTTTCAGTACATGTATAGAAGATCTATTAACCGTATAATGTATGATAGAAAGAGAAAAAGAAGATAAGCAATGAGGCAAACAAAGGATGGGAGATATCTGTTAATTTGCAACCCTACGCCCTATATATAAATGCTTTGACTCTTTAGAAAAAGAGAAAAAAATGAATCGCATGCTAATGTTAATTGCCTACTCCAACTAATTACATTTTGTTAATTAAAATTTTTTCCCTTGGCTTTTAGCATCTGCCTCGATCGGACATACAAAAGAGAGCAATAATGCATGGTTCTCTAGCTACTTGATACTCACATATGAGAATTTCTTCGATTAGTACTCCTGGTAGGATTATATTATACCAAATTACTTAATTGCCTTTCCTGCTGCTTTGGAGGAACTTCATATATCGATCTCTTTAATGCCCGGCCCGAAACAGTTCTAGGTAAAGCATCCTGTCAATTGATCACTTCTTGAAAACATCATTATTAATTTTTAAGTTGTAAGTACAGGGAGTAGTATTATTATGTCATGAGCAAGATCATGGATCATGAACTCCGTGTACCGGATCAATTTAATTTGCAGGGCAGTCGCCACACCAAAGGAATATAGCTCCCCATAAATGGCGCCAACAGAATAAGTAGTAATTGTCGACATCGCGATGTGGAGAGGATATTGCCATTCCTCTGAGTAATTAGATTTCTAAAAACTGCATATGCATCGTTGATTACATGAACTCTTTTAATTTGTTGAGGTACACATAATTAAGAGCAATGGGAATTCATACTCAAAAAGTCTAGAAATACAAAAAAAAACTACGTACATGCATGCTAGGACATTAATTTGTTGAATTCAGGTGGGGAAGTCCATGCTATGATCAGTTCAGTTAACAACCATCAAGGAACCTGACTTAGGGCTTGATAATTAGTCTCCAGGGTAATTAACCATTTCCCACCAACTATAGTTAACGTTACACACATGAACCAAATCTGAGACTAATCATGAGCTCCATGCCGCAGGTGGGGAATCTTTCATCACCTTCACGGCCTTCCTCTCGCTATCGACGTACGTTGGTACCAGAGAGAAGAATAGAAGAGTTGCTCTCCTACCTCCTCAGCTCTGCTCCTAGCTTGTGCTTACAAACAGACATCTTATCCATTTGATTATTTTTCTACAGAATTAATGAGTAATGCTACAATTACACTTTTCGTTATTCTTTTTGTCACTCTTATATATATATATATATATATTATTCATTCGATTTAAGATTGAATGGCTAATTAAGATGAAGTCTGACTTTAAACTTAAATTCGTTACTCTTAATTAAAGCAAAGAATATTGGGCTGAGATTTGATTTTTTTTACCATCTAATTAATTAATGTCAAATTTGACGACGGTAGAAAAAAGAGTAGAGCAAAGAAAGATATAGTAGTAAATTAATGGTGTGAGACTACTGCAATTCTCTTCCTCTTTGATTCTGTCATGAATGAAATAGTGATCAGGAAAAGAAACAAAAAGCACACCCCTAATATTTATTCCAACTTCACACATATATATATATGCAGCAAAAACACAGTGCAGAAGCCACGAGAGAAACTTAGAGATCCCCAGGGACATCATCACACACGAACAACACTAAACGAAATAAACACAAAGCCATGCAACAAAAAAGAGAAGGAGAAGAGAAAAGTGTGTTCTGTATAAAGAATAGCACTACGTACTATGGCTGTTAATCAGATGCTTGTATGATCAATGGGGGAAGCGTGCATCAATCTAAGGTAATCCTTCAATTCACAGGGGAAACATGGGTACTGCCTCCACACACCAGCATGCTGCTTGATGATCTTCATAGTCTTCTCCTTGGTGGACGACCGGCCGTCGATGTGCAACAACGCCAGGAGCTTCTTTACCGCCCCAAACACCATCATATCGTCGAGCACCTTCTCCGTGGGCAGGAAGCTGCAGACCAGCCACAACACCTTCACCCCCAGCTTGGTGGCCTGGTCGGAGACCCTCAGTATCTTCTTGGACACCGCGGCGATGCCCAGCCCGTGCTCGGCGAAGGCCGACCTCCCCTCCGCGCACTCGCACAGCAGCTTCAGCATCAGCAGCATCCGCTCGCAGCGGTGCCGGTTGGCCTCCGGCAGGAGCTCGACGAGGAGGCGGGCGGCGCCGAGCTCCAACGCCTTGAGGCGGCTCTTCTTGGAGGCGGCCATGACGTCGAGGAGCAGGTCCAGGGCGCAGGCGCCGGCCTTGGTGGCGGCCTCGTCGGAGAGGAGCTCCAGCAGGGACTTGAAGAGCTCCATATCCTGGTCGCCCAGCAACCGGATCCAGAAGTCGGTCCCGCCGGCGGCCCCGGCAACCCTATCCTGCAGGATGGTGACGGCGTGCAGCCGCGCCTCGGCGCCGCCCCGCTGCAGCATCACCGTCATGGCTCTGACGCACTCGGGCTTGGACAGCATCTGCACCGACGCCGCCTCGGAGAGCGGGAGCAGGTAGAGAACGCCGAGGGCCTCCTCGCAGGCCCGGAAGGCGGCGAAGTCGCTACTCTCCACCAGGATCTGGAGGATGACCCGGCCGAGCACCTCCATCCCGCCGGAGCTCACCATGTCCTGCTGGGCCTCCTCGTCCATGGCGATCTCTGCCCGGAGCTTCTTCAGGGAGCTGACCTTGAATGGCTCCGAGTCGATGGCGGCAAGCAGCGATGCGAGCCGGCCGCGGTCCCAAGGCCGGGGAGGCGTGGGTGGCGCCGATGACGAGGGGGTGGACAACTGCGAGTGGGGGCCGAGCTCCCGCCAGGAGGCGATGAGGCGGCGGAGGGTGTGGTTGGGGGTGAGGTCCAGGGTGTCGAGACGCTGCATGGTGGCGGGGCAGGTCTTCTTCTGGTAGGTGAAGAGCCACTTCTGGATGTTCTTGCGCTCGTAGGTGACGCCGGTGGCGACCGTCACCGGGTCCTGCATAGTCTCCATGGAGATTGGGCATCTGAAGAACAGGGGTGCATCGTCCATAGCTGTTGTCTGGTGGGGTTTGGACACAAGGGAGGGGGAAGAAGAGTTGAAACCAGTATATATATACACAGAGAGAGACATATACACACACACATACAGAGAGATAGAGAGAGAGAGAGGGGGGGACAAAATCAAAGTCAAAACTTGAAGCTTAAAGATGCTCGCGAGAAATATGCACACAGCATGTCAGTGTCTGACTTTTTCGGATGAGAACTTTAGAATTCATATATATATATATATATATATAAAGGAAATTGAATTGTGAAATACCGACAAATAAGACTAATTATTCATGTACAACCACTGCATTACATAAACTTTGCATGTTTGTTTCCCGTGGTGTTATTCTTTTTGGCCCGCTTTGACAATCGAATTATCGGAGTTTGGTCGGGATATACGCTAACCGAAGTGAGAGAAGGACCCACCTTTCTCTCACACAATGGCCTTTATCCGAAGTCGATTACCGTGTTCGAACGTCAAAGAGGCCTTTAGTCTTTTGAGATGGCTAAACATATACTTTCTGTGTAAGGGACAACTATCTATTCTATCTAGGATAATATTGCTGCACTTCTTAGAAATACAGTGTGATTTTTATTGGTCCAACGAAGATTGATGGGATGACGACGTGGTGTGGAGGCCACGTCACTCTACCATCCCATCAATCTTGAGCCAATTGGAGTTGCAGCCCCTGAGGTGTGCAACAAACTGCACTCTTCCATCTACCGAGTAAATATCTTCTTGTGTACAACTGTAGATAAGGTGAGCTTTAAATTCATGGTCTTTCTTATGGGAGAGATGCTTGATGCCACTAGTACTCATAGACTCAGTTACATGGTCACTGCATGCATTTAGATTACGTTGGAATGGGTTTAACGTATGTTTGATTAAGCAGCAGCAAATTAAATTAAGTGTTATCCATGCATCGATCGTAAGAATGGCAAAGTTCCTAATTAATTGTTAATGGCCATTAGAGGTCCTCTTTAGCGTATCCCATTAATTACCCATATATATCCAGAGGAGGCGTGTTCTTGTTATTGATCATTTAACTAACTCATGGTTGATACTCAACCCAAGTTTAATTTAATTAGATTAAGAAAACTACGATGACAATTATCTTGATCTCCACAGTTCTATGAATAGCTAGGCAACTTATGCCATTATGTTAATTTCTTAGGAATGCACACATCAAATTAAGGTCAAGTATACCCTTGATAAGGTTTATCTGCGCGCAAGAATAAATTAAGCTTCCCTGAGCAAATCTGTCTATATGCAACTTTGGATCCCTTGGAAAGTGCAAGTATGACCAACGGGAACTTCAAAACCGCTCATCTCCTCTCTAGGCTCTTCTCCCCAATTTGGAAGTACTGACATTAATCCCCCCCTCCCTCCCACAGAACTCTCTCTCTCTCTCTCTCTCTCTCTCTCTCTCTCTCTATATATATATATATATATATATATATATATATATATAAATATAATTATTATGTCTTGAGATTGTGGGCGGTTGAGGGGTTGCTCTGACTTCATGATCCATCCCTCATCTACCCGTACGTTCAAAGTATTTCGGGTTGGCCTAAGCGTGTGAATCTCGCACAGCTACCCAGCAGATTCACATATATATTGAGTTGTATCACGCGTCCTTCTTAACTTAATATTATTAAAATTCAACTTAGGTAGTGATTGAGAACGATTACCATTTTGTTCTGTGATCTAATACGTACAGATGTTTCGCTCATATATATGCAGTTAACACCGTCGATTTCAATGGAGTACATTATTGTTTTTTCTTTTTTCAAAATATAGACCATTGAAAGAATTTGGTGTCGAATCCTAATGCAAGGACTGCAGTCATCAGACGGCACCTTGCAGTTGCAAGGGCTGGTGGCATTTGCTGTGTGGCTGTTGGCCTGCCCAACGTATGTACTTGTACGAATAAAAAATAGTAATGCCGTTTTGTGGATCATAATTAAGGAGCTGCTGCTATGAGATGAATTGAAGAGTTTTTGTGCCCGACGAAGGGGGGTTTGGGGTTAGAGAGAGCTTGGTTGGTTCGTTGTTAATATTAGTACTACTCCACGCACATTCACAACGCAGGATCCAAAAAAATAAGAACTAAAAAATTCTCTCCCTTGTTCGATGGTGGGTGAGAACTGCAGGGTAGCTATCCCAGGTCGTGTGACATCTCCTCATTGACCAGATGTACATATTGCACCGAGGAGCGCAAACAATTTTATTTGAAGGATGTCATCATATTACACTTTTTTATCACTCCGTTTACAACTCTTAGGGCCGCTTTGACATTAGAATTATCGGACGGTTGCGTTAACCGACGAGAGATAAAGACACAGTAGGTCCCGCCTCTCCCTCCCCCTCACACACAAAATCGTTAACCGTGCTCGGTTAACAAAGGGGCCTTTAATGTTTAGGCCGTTCAATCTTAAAAGTGGGTGATCGGTTGGGAATAAATTAAGTCTATGATAAACTTAATTAATTTCGATGCTTCTCATTATTTGATTTGAAATTCAATCAGTTCACAAAAGAAGTTTATAAATGCGACGATGAAAAAATGTGATACCATAATATTTCTGATCTTATATGCTATATACTGACAATAATATAATAAAGTATGAGATAATTTATTTAAGAGCGGTGATCGATCGGTGTCCTATTATTATTGGCTAATGATCGACAGAGTACGTACATAATTAATCCGGAGGTTCTCATTCCACTCGTGACCGTTGATTGATGAATTTGAATGGGTTTGTTGGGAGGAACGCCGCCATTTTAATGTCGGGAATGGTCTTTTTTTTTTTATTCTTTCTTTTGTTTTGCCCACAGGTTGGTGAGTCCCGGCGTTGGCTTCGTCCCCTAAATGGTATGGATTGGGCAGGGACTCCGGCTGGGGGTCTGCATTGGTGGGTCACCAATTTATGAGAAGTGCCCACACTAAGGCAATGTGTTGAGTCCGGCATGCACCAACTCGGTTAAATGCATTGGAATAAGACTAGGAAGCCCCCACATACTTTGTAAGGAAGACTCTGAAGGTAGACTTAATGCCATGGGGATGTAATGCATACTGTGCTAGACAAGGACAGAAAAAAAAATCCGAAAAACATACATTCATGATTAAAGTTGAGGATGTAATGCACATTGTGCACATTTTTGTCATATAAAAAATTCTCACAAAATAATTAAACGGATGGTACTATTCAAAGTATCATTTGCATATTTGGTCATAGTTGAAACATTCCATAGAAATTGTAGAGACTTAAAGTGTTACTTGAGTCTCGTATTACACCTTTGAGATTTCTTTAGAGGAGAAGAGTGTCTAGTTACTCCGAAAAAATCTGCAAACATTGAATTGTGCGTCAGAAAGAACCCTGGGTGCGATATCATAGGACACCCCTCCGATATTTAAGTCAGAGATGTGCACAGATGAATGTTAAGGAGTAGAGAGAAAGAGAGATGAGAGTTCCAAAAGGGGAGAGAGTGCTCGAAAGAGACAACAAGTGCTCAGCGAAGAGGTCCGGAGTCTGAGACGGTGACGATTACTCTATATCTCTCTCTGATAACAGGAGCGTTGTTGCCCAGTATATGGCTTTAACCCAGAGGGGGCGAATGTGTTGTAAAAAAATAATTGTAATGAAAGAGCGATTAAGATGAATGCAGTCTGAAAATGTAAAACAGTATGGCAGTACTGTCGCTAGAATTAAAGAGATAGCAGCAATCACACATACACAATAATTTTATATTGGCTCAGCCCTGACCCTCAAGTCAATCCTACGTCTAGTCCCCAGCAACTACTGAGGTTTCCACTAATTTTCCTCACTGCGAATAGTTATATTTGACTATTTTTGCTAAGGTGTTCAGTCACACCACAAGCACTCTTCTTTCAAAGAGTCCTAACTATTTTTGTTTAGGTGTTCAAGGCACTCTTTCAACTAGAGTCGCAACCGATTTCCTGATATCAGCCAAACTTAATTAAAGGAAATTGACCTCCTGATGGTCTCTCTTACTCTCAGCAAGAGTTTCTCCCCTCAAGGAGAAGGGTACTACTTTTAAAGTGAGATTACATAGTGATTGCCTCTTAAACAGGCAGATTATGTACAATTATTATAGTTAGTTCAAGAAGGTAAAATAAGAATGAAAAACAAACAATCATGAACTGAAAGTTCAAAGAGCCTCCTAAAGAGAAAAACAGAGAATTACATAAGGCAAAAATTGAGATGAGTAAAGTGGAGAGATTGCAGAAGTTTCTTCTTCGTAAATGCTTCTAGCGAAATGGAGTTGAGGACGGATTGAGCTTGCGTTTCTCTCAACTTTTTAATACATACTTTTAGGTAGAGATTTGGGTTGCTTAGTTTATTCTCACATAAAGAGTGGTGTGTACATCCAATCTACTTCTTACCATGTTCTGCATACTGCTTTGATATTTATAACTTCATTGAAAGATTTCGTTAGATTCATTTTCGTGACCGTTAGACTCAATTTTGTGTAATGTTAGGCTCTTCCAAATGTTTGTTAAACTTAAGCACGTATTTGTTAGACAGAGCTTTCTCAATCTTCCTTGCGTTCTTTGTCGGCGTGTCGTAGAGATCTTTCTTTCTTCAAGAAATGTAAAGCTCTTTCTTCAAGTAGGCACATCAACAGATCTTCCTTTGACTTAGTGTCTTTCTCGAACTGTGAAGAGATATCCTCCTTTAGGCACATGTCCTTCGGCAGAGTTTATACCATTCTGAGATATTTCTCCTTTTTGTGTAGTTGTCACTCTGCAGAGAAGTATTTATGTAAACAATACATTATCTAAAATACTTCCTTCTTTCTCTTAGTCCTAGTACATGTCATGTACTACTGTTTAGCCCGCTTCTTCTTGAAATAAACTAAAAGGATTGACCTTTCCAGGTCTTTAGATAAGTATATATATTATGAAAAGAGAAACAGAGCTTTCGTGTTCTTTCTCTAAATGTCTACACGATTGCATTAAATACATTTATATTTTGAATTTTGTTGAGATAGTTGCCAGAATATTTGTGATAGTCGATTAAAGATGAATTTTATTTTGAATGTCGACTAAGTTCTCTTAACTATTATGATATCATAGGCGATAGCCTTTTGTCATAGATGATATAAGTTATATGCATATAGTTGATGGCAATATGACATAGGTGCTGCTATAATTTGACTTTATTCAGATAGGCGATCATTTAGTTATTTAATTATTGGGATAGCTGGTATCCCAGTGAATATATTGATAGATAGGCGTTGAAAGTTTAAGATAGTCGATTGTCCAACAACTACGTGAAGATAGACAATGCTATTGTTCATGCGCCTATGTGAGTTTTAAGTGCGTCTATGTAATTTGTTTCATGAGATAGTCGATGTTGAGATAAGCGATTGGTGTGCCTATGTTATCAATGTTTTAACGACTATCTGAGTTTAAGTGCGTCCATGTGAATGTTTTGCGCCTAAGTGAGTTTAGCTCTTGTTTTAGTGACAATGTTAACAAGATAGTTGCAAATATATTTTTCAAGCATTTGTGTTATCATAGCGACTAAGTGAACGAGTTTCTTACTTTGCAGCGCCTATACGAGGATAACTTCTTGGTCCAATGCCTATGTGAATGATTCAGAGCCTAAGTGAATGTTCTGTATGTCTGCGGCTAAGTGGGTTTATTGTGCGCCTAAGTGAAGCTTTTGGGTCCTAGCATATATTTAAAATTTAACTTGATTCCTAGCGCTTATGTGAATGAAATTTGAATTTAGCTTCTTTTTGTAGCGCCTATGTTAACTTTGCGCCTAAGTCAAAATTATCTCCTGGATTGTGCCTAAGTGACTTTATCTTTTGAATTCTAGCGCATATGTGTTCTAGCGGTTAAGTCTTAGAATTTTTGTTTTCCTTATAAACGATCAGAGTTTTTGTCAGTTTTGTTATCACAAAAACTAATGTAATTAAGATAGTATTTGGATCTAACTCAAATATACTCAACAAACGTGACTGTGCGGGCATCTTTTTGGCGAGTCGCTCTCCCTCTCTAGGTCCGTTTAGGACACTATTTATATCGGTTGTTGTGGCGTCATCTCTTTCCTGACTTGGCGAATGCGTGGTTAGTGGAGCGATGTTCTGCTCGATCATGGGGATCATCTATTGTCCACTGGCTTGTTCTCTGAGGAAGGGCATCATGGCAAGCATCTTAATGACGTGGGTGTGATTTTGCGTTCGTCGGGATAAGTCTCGTAACTGCAGTCTTAACACTCGTCTGCTGACGAATCTCACGGCGTCTGGGATGCACGTGTGCGAGAATCATACTTGTGAGCTAGTCAGTCCTGAGTGGGCCTCAATTGAGTTACGCTCATGGACTGCGGGTTGACTGGTGATGGCCGCTATGGGTCTGGAGACGTCGCGTCTTACTGGACCTGACATTACTGGATCTTGTTGGGCCTGACGATTTTCCCCCTCCTCAGAAATCATCTAATCTAATATATCAAACAATGCCTAAAGTGAGAAGCGCAAGGAAAAGGTGGTGCCACATGTAGCATTCATCGACTTGAAAGATTAGGTACCGGTACTTAAATCAAATATGACTATTGAAATAAAAGTTTGAAGAATGTTTTCGTTCAAGCTAGCATCCCCATGGTGAAGGTTTAGAATATTCCTGCCACTAGGTTAGAGTCTCAAAGATTTGAAGAGTTCAAGGCTCCTGAAAATGCTTGGCTATCCATATATCACAAAGTGCTGATTAGTAATGTACTTGGTCATCATTTACAAGCTTTAAAATATGCTCTAGAAACAAGCAAGAAACGATTAAGCATGAAACCACCTGAATGAACTCTCTATAACGCATTCAATGCCTTCTTTCCCATTCTTAATTTGCTCTTAAGAAACTAAGCCATACGGTTAATCGAGTTATTTAACTATTCTTTCTCCTGTGCAGAAATGGAAGACTTTGTACAGAGTATACGTTGGCATTAAAACAACTGGCAGCTGGAAGATTTGAGTGGTGTGTAACTAAGATATTGTGGGCTTGGTCATGGTATGTATGGCATTTAATATGTAGAGTATGATTCCATGGAGATGCGTGTCAGTGTTCTTAAAACGGGAATTCCAGTCAAAAGGGGCCAGGGGGGGGGACTAATATGATAAACCTTTGACCGGCTTGAGGTTAGCAGAGGGGGTGGGGGCCTTATATGGGGAAGTGACATATGAACACTTAATTTGTCAACCCCTGGACTCTGTTTTAAAATTTTGCCTTCTGCAAAAATAACTCTGTAAGGAACCCTTAAGTAAAAATGTCATCATAGTATGGCTGATCAGAGTGACGTGACTTGTTAGGATAAAATGATTATTATATAATAAGAGATTTCTACAAGGTTTGTGGATCTAATATATATATATATAAATGATAAAGACTCAGGAAGCAAAAAAAAAAAAACAAAGGAGAAGAGATTGATCATATGGCCCGATGTAATTTTCAGTTTTCTACATATGATTCCCCTACAAACAGAATTGTAAAAATGTCAAATTCTCTCTGACTCTTTCTTATTCCCCTTTAATTTAGAGCTTTTAATTAGCTTGGACCCGCGATATATATATATATATATATATATATATAAATTTCTTATGTAACCGTATCACATCGCTTCTCCTAACATGAAAGTTGACTAGCTAGAGATTGGGGAGATTCAGAATTCCTTTCAATTATATACGGTTCACCAAACATGTCCTAAGAGAATATTTATATTTGGAACGTGGATAACTTTTTATGTGTTTCAAACATCAAAAGTCAAAAACTGATCAGTCGACAGCCTGATGCACAGATCTTGCTCGGCAAATAAATACAAAAGTCTACATGGAGCTTTTCACATGCACAAGATTGGGTGTAGTATACACAAATAACCCTATAATAGAGATTTGAAGTGGAAGATTATGCTGTTCCATGATGTCAGTCATAGGGGATCATAAAAGGAAAAGAAGAAGAAGAAGAAGAAATAATCAACTCTCCCGAACCACATGCAATTGAACTGTTCTTTGGAGCTTTTTCCAATATGACGACGAGAGAAGAGTCTAAGTTTGGGGCTCGTCCTCCTTCAAGATGTGTGCAGCAGCCATCCCCCCCAAGGCCATTTTTTTGGAATCATACAAGAGATTAACAGGCTTTAATATTCCTCCTTTTTTTTTGTTTCTTGGAAGAATGCTAGCTATGAAAGTAACATTTCTATAATGTTCTGCGGCATAGAGAATCGGGATGTATCCTAGCTGCTTGATGGAAATAGAGCATGCAATTTTCGACATGGAGAAGTTATACCATTTCCCTTTGCAAAGAATAAGAGAGGTCTCTAAGTTGAACATATAGATCATGTTGAAGATTATATATTGGCATCCCTGCTGCGGGGGATACATACAAAGAAGAAGGACCCGTCTTCGTTTATTGTATAAGAAATATATATATATATATTGATTTGTCTTACCATCCTATTTAATAGACTTTGCTGGACTACATGAATTTGTATTTCTTCTCTTTTCTCTGTCCTGTCTTTCACTTGTCTACTTGCTCTCTGTAGTGTGTGCTCAGACTGGGCCCGGCTCGAAGTTGAGGAAAACTCTAATAAATGGGCCGACTTGTTGCACCTCATTGCGGTGGTGCAGTCAATAGTTCTTTAGGTCGGTCCAAACTGAAATTTCATGTTCGTATAGTCAGACAAGATTGATGATCGGATAGTTGGAAAAAAAATGAAAAAAAAATCGGATACTCTAGTTTGCTTGAGATAATGGGCCAATCACTTTCGGAGTATTTTAGGACGTATGATCATTTTTCTTATTTATTTTTAGTAATCCGATTGTTGATTGGGCTGTACGGACATGCAGGTAGGATTTTAGCTGTTTTTTTTTTCTTGAAAAAAAAAATTGACTGCACTATGGTTTGGTGCAACACGATAAAACTCAAAATCTAATTTTTCACCGATCAGCCTGATGTGCATTATTATTCTTTCCATATGCGGTTTTGGACCGGGCCTGGCCCGAGCCTGCAAAGGCTGGAGGTGAATGGAAGGATTGGGATCTCTGTTTCGTTATGGTGATCCAGGGGACGGCGATCGAGGTCCCACGTACCCGGAGGCGAAGCCCCCTTAAAAAAAGTCCATGCCGCACATCCCGTACGCATCTTGCAGGTGCAACCGCACATCAAGGAAAGCGTTGCCATCTTGCAGTCAGCGGCAGCCGGTCTATTGTTGCAGCGGCAAATCCACATGGATTGTCGCATGCACCACGGTCATTGTGATGCTTGAAGGGGACGGGCGAGAAGGCGATGGATGGAGGAGGAAGAGGAGGCTATGGAATATGGGTGGATTAATTACTGGCTTTCACGTGGTCAAAAGTAGGAGGAGGAGGAGGAAGAAGAAAAAAAAAAGAGGAGAAAAAGCGGGTGAACCGAGAATGGGGGAGAAGTGTCCGGACTTGATAAAGCCAAAGCTCGGCTCTTTTTGATCTGCACCGCCTGCTTGTTGGTGGTGTGATATTTTTTTATTTTTTTTAAATATTGTTTTTATTGATCCGGACTGACTTGAGTTTTCATTGTCCATGCAGCCCTAATTTGGATCGAACGGCTCAAAATAAAAATAAAAATAAAAATAAAAATAAAAATAAAAATAAAAAAAGATAACGATTGATGATGGCCGACCACTTTTGGCTCAATTAAAAACGTTTGCTCTTTATTTTTTATTTTTGATTTTTTAAGTCATCCCATTCCAGATCGAACTATATTGACATAAAATTTAGATTGATCCTGACATGCAAAACAAATATTTCTTTTTTTTAAAAAAAAACTCTGTTGCACCACCGGCCCACCTGGTCGCGCAACACACCAGGCCGCAGGCAGAGCAGCAGGTATAACTCATCTTTCAGGCGCTGTGAGATTGGGCCGGATTAATGTTTTGGGCTAAATTCACGGTCCAGATGCTGTAAGCTGTGTGGTCCAGGTTAACCGGGATCCCGGGCCGAATGGGACTAATGGATAATGGCCCTCACAGACATATTTGAGAAAGCCCAAAAAAAAAAAAAAAGACTGCGTGCGCATGCGAATGTATCCCCCCCCCCCCCGTCCTTGCACGTTGCAGGACCGGAATGCCGCCATGTCCTTGGCCGCCTCCGAAGGAAGCGACGACGCTAGCTTCAACCTGATCGCCGTCATCTTCCTCCTCACCTTCAACCTGATCGCCGTCACCACCTACCACGCGTCGAGAACGTGCCCCACATCGCCGGTGACCGCCTCTACACCATCGGCATCGGCATCGGCATCGCTCTCTGCATCTTCACGAGCCTCCTCATCTTCCCCATCTGGTCCGGCGAGGACCTCCACAACTCCACCGTCTGCAAGCTCGAGGGGTTTGCCAAGTCGGCCGAAGGTGAAGCATCCTCTGTTTTGCTGTAACAAAAAACGAGATTAAAACATCCTTGGGAAAGGATTATATAATCGGGTTTTTTCTTCTTCATATATATCTCTCTTGATCATTAATTACACACACAATTTTTTTCTACAATTACATTTACTAATATACTCTTGTTAGATGAACATATTGTTACGCAGAATCTTGCCGTCATCGTTCGCTGGGTGCCACGATGGCCGCAGTACGGCATAATTCTCTATGACAATATATTCATTTAGCAAAGGTACACAAGTAAATATAGATCTAGCAATAGTAGGGTTATCCGTGATAATATATTTATCTAACAAACATATACAGATAAATGTAAATATAGGATGAATTTTCATGAAAATAATACTTAAGAACGGTATGTTTGCAAAAAAAAATCTTCATTTAGCAGGGGTTCAGTAAATGCTTGCTTACCGCCAAGGTTTGCCGACCCAACTGACTCGGTCTCGACGCGGAACGGGTCGGGTCGGTCGGGTCGCACAGTGACCCGGTCCACCCTCTCGGGTTCTCGACGTGTGATTTTTTATTTTTTTAAAATTTTTAATATTTTTTTTGAAAGATTAAATGGTATATATATTTAAAAATATTAGAATGTAGAGTTTTTTTATGATAATAGATCTATACTAAATTACACATAATTAATTATATAAAAATTACATATTACACCGCTTAATTAAACATCTTATTATATATAATACATAAAAATTTATTTAAATTACTTAATATGTTAAAGTAAACAGTGACATAATAATGACATTCATTCATGAAGTATAAAATACAAAAACTCACTAATCCTCGTCATCTGTGAAGCTCGAATCCCAAAACTCACTCATCCTCTTCATCTGTGAAGTCCGAATCCCAAAACTCACTAATCCTCGTCATCAGTGAAGCCTGAATCCCAAAACTCATCATCAGATATATGAGACTGATCACCCGTATAATCTAACTCTATCCTAGTGGGTGGAGGTACATGTGGGTGGGACTGAAAATATGTAACCATATGCACAAATGATGGGTCGTGTGCTGCGGTGGAGGGTACATGAAAATCTGTAAAAAAAGTCCTCACTACATCTATAGCATCAATTCTATCATGTGCGACCGGTGCTGGTGCTGGTGCTGGTGCTGCTCGAACTCTGGACGTGGAGGAAGATCCTGCTCCGCCCTGTGCTCGTGGTGGAGGTACCCGGGACGTAGAAGAAGATGTCCTGGGTGTGCTACGAGAACCGTGTAAGGTTTCGCACAGCACCTACGGGCGACGCATCGGATAACAAAAATTTAATTTGCCCGATTCCGGTGTTATGGAAAGCTTAATATGTGCTCTAATTGGTGTTTCTAATACCCTAATTACGGGTTGCGTGTTTCACCTTGCGCAGAACGACGCTGTCCGCTAAGTCCGATGTAGAGAAACCGAGCCGCACAGCTGTACGACCTCTAAAGCAGATCCACACGGACCCTTGCGCAGCGACGGTACCTCCCCGGCACAACTTTCCCCGGCTCTAACACCTTCTGGAGAGAGAGAGAGCAAGGGGGAGAAAGGGGGAAGACTAATCCTCTCCCTTAAGCTTAATGCTTGGTTAGCTTAAGGGAAGGAAAGAAGAAGTTCGAATGAGCTTCACGTAGAATCTATATATAGAGTTTAGGCTTTTTAGAAAAGGATTCCAAAAGACCGAAACTGTATATATGTCATATCTATTATTATACATATATATTAAGCTCCATTTACACTCCTTTCCAAAAGGAATTAAAAGGAATTAATACATACACTTGTATAACAATAATCCGTCACCCAAGAAGCTATTGTGTGTGATCCTCTAGGCCCATAGTCACTCTAGTTTAAGGCCCATTAACTTCTAATTCTCAATTAGAAGTAAATTAAACATATTCTTCACTTCTACAAGAGCCGAATAATAGTTTAATTTATTCCGAACCTTTCGATCACGTTGGGTCAAGCAAATCCGCGTGATCCTAGAGGACGCTGGGTTTAAACCTGTCTGTCGGGTACCTGTAAGTCCACAGTTACCGCATCGATATAATCCCTCGCTCCTTCTATGAGTCTGGTACGATCGAGGGTACGGTTTCTGTCAAATCCCATGATCGTACCATTTGACTATGACCTCTTTAAAGTGTATGACGTCCGTTCTAAACGAACTCACACGACCCTAGCCAGGGATTTAACGGAACGTCAATGTCATGACCCATTAACTGTCTGATATATACCTGACAGTGAGTGATCCCTTCTTGACCATTGACGATCTTCACACGTATCCTGGAGTGGTTAACGACTCGGCAACTCATGACTTATGGTTAAAGTCACTTAGCCAAGTAATTAAACCATTCCAATCCTCGTGTAAGATCTGATCAATGTCTCAGGTCAAAGGACCAACGATGCTACTGAGACCGTTGGATCTTCAGTTGACATTAGGTATAATCAACCATCTGAAGATCCAATAGTGGATCAGTTCAGTGCACATCCTCCAAGGACATACACCTACACATATGTGTTGGTGCCCCGCACCAATGACCATGAGACTGGTCACTGACACATCATGTGTACTGGTTTAATAGGTAATCAAAGTCCCCGAGTGATTACCCTCCAACCAGGAACAGTTTAAGGTATGTGTACATGTAAAGTCAATCTCATGTTCGAGATCCCATCTCGAGCTGACTTTACAACCACATATCCTATTGACAACGTAAAGTAACACAATCGCATATTTACGCTCAAAACACCACTTTATTAATAATGAACAAGATCGTATAACTATTGGGACTACCCGACCCGAAATTGGCCTGTAGCACACCAACACTAACAAACCGTATCTATCCTGCAACTGTGTCCGAAAGGAATGTCGGACATCTCCCGGAACTCGGTCGCATGCCCGAACATCGCGTCCCACTCCCGCAAGGTGCTCCGCAAACCTGTGTATGCCGGTGACGCGATGTTCGCAGTATCTAAAGTGCACATGTCCATCACCCTCAACAGAGTATCCATGCTCCCACGCAGGGTGACGCCGTCCGTCCATGATGACCTGCAAATGATGTAAAAGTTTACATTAGTTATATCAATGATAAGTACAGAACTCAAGATATGAAGAAATTTACAATTAATTATTAGTTAGTTATAAATATAACCAAATGATACATACTAATTAAGAGTATGGACCCAAACTGGGCCAGTGCCCATCTCCAAATAATTTGACATTAAATGTGGTCCGCAGATAGGACAGATAGTCTTCATAACGCATTGAACCCGAATAGTTCTCCCAGTACATGATAAGTGTGTATTTTCCCAGCTTAATTCATGTTATTTATATTATTTATGGGCTTTAATAATAATAAATATGCACTTATCACACTTACTTTTAATTTATAGTAAAATAATTAATTTTCTATAATTAAATGATTTTAATAAAAATATTTCCTTATTTAACAAGCATTCAAAATAATAAAAATAAGAAAAATAAGAAAATATAATGAACGTTGAAATGGGCCAAAAAGCCCAAAGATTTGTTCAATAAGAATAAAAAATAATAAAATAAATAAAATAAATTTATTTGATATTTTTAAGGCCTTAATAAGCTATATACATAATATATACATATATATATATATATATATATATAGATATTATAAAAATAAAAAATAATAATTTTGGACTTGATCAAAAAGAAAATAATAATAATAATAATAATAATAACAGTTATTAGATATTTTTTAGGATTTTTCTTATAGCAATATATATATTACAATTAATATATGTGTGTATGTGTAGAAAGGTGGTGCAATGTGCCCACGCGGTAGACAGGAAGGCGGCCGGTGCAGTGCGCCCACGCGCAGGGCACACGGGCGGCGCACCGCGGCAGAAACGCGGGCGGTGCACCACGTTGACGCGGGCGGCGCACGCTGCAGAAGAGGAGGCGGCCGGCGCACGGGCGGCGCACGCGGCTGGAGGAGAGAGAAAGAGAGAGGAAGAGGGGGAGAAAGGAGAAAAAATAGCAAAAAATTAGAAAAAATTAGAAAAGTGTGAAGCACATGCTAGCACACAATTCTAAGTCAACAAGAGCAGCAATTGTCAACAAAAGAAGCAAGAAGTGTTCATATTAGCTAAAGGGTTGTTGTGTTACCCTATATAAAGGGGTACAATTGTAATGAAGGGAGTTGTTAAGGAGGTTATATAAGAGTAGCAAGTTATGGATTGATCAAATTTGTAAGTGTTCTTGAAGTTCTTTCTTTGTGACTTTGGTAGGGATAGATTTTGAGAGCTTTATGTTTAAGTTTTAAAGTTTGTGTTAAGTTTGTATTGAATACTTTTATTGCACTCTTAGCTATTTTTGACTTTTCATAATCAATTTACAAGCTTGTGTGATCCTTATTTTCATTTTTTGTCTTCATGAAAGTTGTTAATCTTTGAGTATTCTTCAACTTTTCTTTCTATCACTTCTTCCAATTCCTTCTAGGTTGAAAGTTATTTCCAGTTTTCTTAAGTGCTGTTCTAAGTGATTACTGTTCATCCGAGTTGATACCTCCTGCCATTTCTTCATTTTGAAGTCTTTCAAATCATAATTTTACTCTGAGTTCTTCATAACAGTTGTTCCTAACTTGTATATCTAAGTTTTGTTCTTCTACCACATCTCCAAATTCTTCTTAGTTTTTGTGTTAGAATTAATTTTGCACTGTTCTGATTTTTGCCATGTTACTGTTCATCCGAACTAATAGGTCTTGAATTTTCAAATTTTTCAGTATCTTCCTTTAGTTTTTTGTTTCTGTGTTCTTCATCAAAGTTCTTCAAATTTTCATTCTCTACAACTTTCATTTAGTCCACTTCTTCTAATTCCTTCTAGATTTTAAGTTATTCCATTTCTTCCAACCCTCTATTTCAATAGAATTCTGTTGTATTTTCAAATTGTGTTTGTTTCGATTTTTATCCAAACCTTCTCTTCACGGTTTCTTCACACACACCCAAAGCGGTAGTCATTCTTCAATCATCTCACGGCGTCGACTTCCAAGCCGGAGCGATCTTCATCAAAGGCTCGGCGTGGAAACGACGGCGTTCTTCATCAAATTGGCTAAATTTCCTTAAATTATCTCTTGTTATTTAGAATTATAATTTCATTTCAATTGCATTCTTTTACTTTCAAAGAAATCAAAATTTATCTATGCCAAGTTTTGAAACTCTCATCTTTTCACCTATTCCAATTTCTCTTCTTCACCCATCTCATATTCTTTAATTAAAGTTTTTAAAGTTGCAATTTAATTCCATGTCATTTTAATCGCACTCAAAAGATACAAACAAATTTTTTTTTTTGAATCAAAGGCCGAAAGGCACCTTTATTTTACTTGGAAAAGAGGATTACATAATCACAGGGGCATACCCCTGATGTGGGCCATCTTGCAAGACTAGAAAACAGAAAGAGAGTTACATGTGTCTGAAGGAGACTAGCCCCAGCCGATCTGCCACAAGAGGACCAAAGCAAGTTTTCGGGAGCTGAGAAGAAGAAGAGTAAAAATCATTGCGTTGAGCAATGCAAGCATGGGAGGCAAGAGCATCAGCCACTTGATTCCCCTCTCTGTACACATGTAAAGTAGGAATACCAGAGTCTTGAGCAAATTGGTAGATCTCCCGCCACCAACGGAGACAAGTCCATGAAGGAGGATTCCCCGTCCTCAAAGATGAGACCAAGGTAGCCGAATCAGAATTGATAGCAGCAAGCTGTAACCCATGGTGGAGAGCAAGACGTATGCCATCGCACATCGCACGAGTCTCGGCAACAATGCTAGTTCCACAGCCATAGTAGTGTGAGAAGGCCATAATAAGATGACCTCTATTGTCCCTGATGCATCCACTGTTGGTTATGTATGTCCTCAAGCCAATCATAACATATACAATCTTGTTCATTAATAATGATAAAGGCTTTTAACATTCATTATGTATGATTCATTTATCGTTTCATAATGAAGTCCATGAATATGCGCAATGGATATTAATTATGATGAGATCATAACAATGAGATTAGTATCCTTTAAACGCATATTCTTAATTGTTCCTAGTTGGGGATATCTGAGAAGGACATCAGATATCCAGTGAAACTAGTACAGGTTGCACCTGCTCATATGATGAGGGTGGATGGTCTCATAGACACTTGTGTGGAGACACTAAGGTGAACCTGTAGGTGCTCATTGATGAATGAGTTCACTGAATTGATCCGACATGAATCACTGGATGGTAATATTACCTGACTGTCAACCAGTTAGATTCATCGTCACAGTGGCGTGATTGGTTCTTTGACCTGAGATACCAAGGACATCTTGTCGGTAGACTTCTGGGTTTTGACCTTAGCTTATAGATCTCTGCACATGAGGTCTCAATCAGTTATGTGATCGGATCCAGTGGAATACCTTCGAAGGTGATTGTATGATCAATACGGGATCATTCGCTCTCGGTAATTGAGAGAGAATGCTCTAGGGAGTGATGCCTAGGAGTCCCTGGCCAGGGCAAGACAACATATCAGAAAAGAAGTTTTCTGGTAATGCTTTTATGGCATCTAATCCAAGTGAGTATGTGTTCTTGGGTTTGACAGTTAACCATACCCACAAGCATACTCGAGAGCATTGTATGAGTGAAGGACTATAGTCACGTGGTAACTGTTGACGGAAGGGTTCCTTGAGCGGGTTGCTGAACCCCATTGCCTTCTAGGGTCATGCGGTGTTGCTTGGCACCCAACATGATCAGAAGCCCAATCAATTATCATGAGATGATAATTAGATGAAGTGTTTATTTAATATGAGATATTAAATAGACTCATTTTACCAATAAAGGGGTTATTGGGCTATTGGGCTGAAAATTGGACTGGCACTTGGGCCTAGAGGGTCACACGCATAGAGGTTCTTTAGTTAGGGGATATTAAGTGGGTGTTCATATTAATCCAGGGACTTTTATGAAAAGTGGAATGGATTGATATATATATATATATATGTGCCAAAGAGAAACCCTAGCCAAGCTCTAGGGTATTCCCACGTTGTGGCAGCCGCCCCTCCTCCATCTCTTCTCTCTGGTCTCCCTTTCTCTCTCCTACAGGAGCACAAGGTCGCATGCCTCCCCGAGTGCCCTTGACGAGGAGTCGAGCGAGAGATCAGCCGGTGAGAGACGAGGCGAGGACGATCCCTCAACCTGAGAACCGCGTGGATGCCGCTGGAGGCCGGGCACCTGCGCGGCTAGCGGCGTCGCTCGGAAGGAATCAACCCTCGGTCGTGGATCTGACTCCGCGCAAGGTGAAGATCTGATCTTCTATCGTTTAGGTTTGTAGAAACGGATCAAGGGTCACGGGGATCTGAGAGGAGAAAAATTTTAAATTCCGCTACGTTTTCTGATCACTCATTATTATCTAGTCCCGTCCAGATCCTTACAGTGGTATCAGAGCCAGGTTACCACTTTGATCCGTTTCTGCTTGTTCTGTAATTATTTTCTTTAGTTTCCATGCATCGGTCATGTTTTCTTTGTTAGGCTATTGGCATTCATGGGGTTTTGAATCCATGATGGAATGCCTCGAACAGCGGTAGCGATGATCGTTGCGACCACCTCCCTTGGCCGACCTTGTGACACCGGCGATCCGCCTAGCAGCGTTGTGTGACTGCACCACAGGTGGATTGTTCACTTGGAATGCACCGAAGGCGGCCGTTCTCATCCTCCTGTGCGATGATACACGGTAGGGTTGGGAACCCTACCCGTCGCCGCCCATGTCGGGTGAAGAAGACAGGGATCGTGGGTCCTTACCAGGTCATGTGAGCTGTTCGGATCTTTATCGGATAATTCGATTATCTGTCCAACAGAAAACACTCGGATCCCTATTGGATAGGGCATACCGTGGGACCAGGGTGGCGCTGCCCTCCCTGGCAACCCCCCCGCAGGGGGTGGGCACTGCCCCCCCCCCCCTTGACCCCCCCACCGCGACCTGACCGCGCAGGTCGATCCGCGTCTTTGCACCGCCTTAAAATTCGTTTAAGGGTAAGAGGCATATGGAATGGTTCCATATCGGTGGAGAAATGCATAGGAACTGATAGATAATAATTTCAGATTTTTGTTTGAACATGTTGACATGTTACAGCTTTTGAATGTAGATTTAAAGGCACGATAGAATCTGTAATTTTCGAAAATTATCCATGCACCCAATTTTGATTGGATCCCTGGTTTTTATGAAAACCAAAGCTATTTATTTTTGAAAATTCAACTTCACTTGATGTGCCTTATCATGTGTGGTGTGATTAAATGTTAATCCTCGGTGGTCATGGATATGCACTTAAAATATGTGATGTCATGTGATGATATGTGTGTGGATGTGAAGATGTATGTCGGTTTGATGGATGTATTATATGTTGAGGCCTGCGAGCCTCCCTCTATATCGCCACTCCGATGTAATTCTACCTCCCTCCACTTATGTACTCGCCATAAGGAAAGTTCTTATTATGATTGTGAATTCTATTGTATTATTTACTTTGTAATCGAACCTGCCTGTCGAGAAGGAGCGAGGATGATCCACAACTGCAGCTAGGAAAACTTCGGAAGATGAGATCTATTGAGTTTGTGTATGCTGCAGGTTAATATAATTGTTATATTAATTAATATGGTGACTAATTGTGTGGCTCCAATTGGTCATCGTGCTATTCATGACCACCACTTATATCATGTATGGGTAATGCATGCTTCCTTTATTTGATTATGAATCAAATGTTATATTCTAGGTATAGTAAATATGCAAATATATTAGATATATTTATTTACTATCACCTCGGATGAGACCAAGATAAAATTTGTCAAAATCCCTCCTCGTTCAAATTTTAAGCTGTAGCGCAATCATTAAGAATGAGCTGCGTGGTCCTCCATCATTATAGTTTTAGGATTGAAATCAGATTAGACATGTTTGTTGTGCTATCCACAAGGCTTGTCAAATCCGAGGACAAACTAAAACTATGATATAATGATACCTTAAATGGGATAGAGGAACGGTGTAGCTTTGTTGTGTTATCCACAAGGGCTGCATCCAAATCTATGCCTGTTAAGTAATGATGGTATTGCTCAAACTGGATTTTAATGGCTTGTTGTGCTATCCACAAGGCTATTAATGATCCGGGGGCCGAAGTATGATCAGATATTTCAAGAGTTGCAAGTGTCAAGAGTTGACTGCTTTTTGATCATGGTGTGGTTTGTTGTGCTATCCACAAGATCATACTATGAGTCAGTGAGATTCTGATCCCCGCTAGGAGACCGTCGGCGTCTCTCGTTCTGTATATTTGAGGGTTATACAGTCCGTTAAAAATAGCGAGAGATAATCTTGATTGAAGTCCTAATCTAGATTTAATCACTATTAAGAACATCTGCTTAATAATCTTACATTTTCTTTGTAGGCAAAAATGTCGTCAGGTAACCCACTTCGTGGCATATTAGATGCCAACAAATTGACTGGCCCTAACTACTCTGACTGGCTCAGAAACCTGAAGATTGTCCTCAGGTCTGAACAGATTGCCTATGTCCTGGAGGGTCAGATTCCCTCTGAACCACCCCTCGATGCACCTGAAGGGGAGTTGATCGCATATGCGAAATGGAAGGAGGATTCCATTCTAGCCCAATGCTACATGCTTGCCTCAATGAGCAATGAACTGCAAAGACAACATGAGAAAATGGATGCTAGATCCATCATGCGCCACTTGCAGGAGCTTTTTGAGGAGCAAAGCAGGGTCGAGAGATATGAGATATCTAAGTCCCTGTTTAGAGCTAGGATGGCAGAGGGCACTTCAGTGCAGACCCATGTGCTGAAGATGATAGAATGGACTGAAAGGCTCGAGGGACTGGGTTTTCCTCTTGACAAGGAGTTGAGTACCGACTTAGTCCTTCAGTCACTACCAGATTCATACTCCCAGTTCATTGTTAACTTTACAATGAATAAGATTCAGGTTAGCTTGGCTGAGTTGGTTAACATGCTTAAAACTGCTGAGGGCAACCTTCAGAAGGAAAAGCCCAATGCTCTTATGATTGGAAAGTCCAACAAGAACAGAAAAGCAGTCCAAGCCTTTAAGAAAGGCAAAGCAAAACAGCATACCAAGCAGAAACAAACTCAAAAGAAGGACAAAGGCAAAGGAGTGGAAAATGGTGAATGCTTCCACTGTAACCAGAAGGGTCATTGGAAAAGGAACTGCAAGGAATATCTTGCATTGAAGGCTCAAGAGAAAAAGAAGCTTGGTGAAGCTTCAGGTATCTATATTATAGATCTTCACTTGTCTATTAAAGATTCAACATCATGGGTATTAGATACTGGATGTGCTGCTCATATCTGCAATGATGTGCAGGTACTGACAAGTAGAAGAAAGCTGAGCAAGGGCGAGGTCAACTTGAGGCTTGGAAATGGCGCAAGCGTTGCGGTGGTTATTGTTGGGACTATAAAGCTCAAGTTACCTTCAGGAGATATGATCATATTAGATGACTGCTATTTTGTTCCTAGCATCATTAAGAATATTATTTCTGTTTCCTGCTTAGACAGAATTGGGTACAAATTTACCATTGCGAACAATAGTTGTTCAGTTTATTTTAGAAATAGACTTGTTGCTTTAGCACATTTGGTGAATGGTTTGTATCTACTTGATGTTTCTTACAATAATCTCCACCTTGATGTTTCTCCTAAGAGAAGTAGAAATAGTGTGAACTTTACCTACTTGTGGCATTGTAGGCTTGGCCACATTAGCGAGAATAGGCTTCATAAGTTGCATAAGAATGGATACTTAGATCCATTTGATTATGAATCATATGCAACTTGTGAATCTTGTTTGATGGGTAAGTTGACCAAATCTCCATTTAGTGGACATGGAGAGAGGGCCAAAAATATATTGGAACTAATACATTCAGATGTATGTGGTCCAATGTCTACCCAAGCCAAAGGTGCCTACTCATACTTCATTACATTCACTGATGACTTCTCCAGATATGGATATGTGTACTTGATGAAGTACAAGTCAGAAGCCTTTGAAAAGTTCAAAGAATTCAAGAATGAAGTTGAGAAGCAAACTGGAAAGAGTATTAAAACTCTCCGATCAGATCGAGGAGGTGAATACTTGAGTATAAAGTCCATACAATTCTTGAAGGATAATGGTATCCTTTCTCAATGGACTCCTCCTTACACACCACAGATGAATGGTGTATCAGAAAGGAGAAATCGCACCTTGTTGGACATGGTGCGATCCATGATGAGTTTTTCAAAATTACCAGTATTCTTATGGGGGTATGCGCTAGAGTCAGCAGCATATCTTTTGAACAGGGTTCCCAATAAATCCGTGTCTTCTACTCCATATGAGATATGGAAGGGTAGAAAGCCTAACTTTAAACACATTAAAGTTTGGGGCTGTCCAGCCCATGTGAAGAGACATGACGCAGATAAATTGGAATCCAGAACCGATAAGTGCAGGTTTATTGGATACCCAAAAGAAACATTTGGGTATTACTTTTATCACCCTAATGAACAAAAGGTGTTTGTTGCCAGGAGAGCTATCTTCTTGGAAGAGGAATACCTTATCCAAGATGATAGTGGGAGTAAAGTAGATCTGGAAGAGGTTCTAGATCAACAAACCATGCAAGCTTCATCAGATGAGCCATCGGTTCTGAAGCCCATTCAGGAACACACATTAGTACCTCGTAGGTCTGGTAGAGTACCAAAACAACTTGAAAGATATGTTGGTGTGGACACCAAAAATTACACACCCAGATATCCTGCTCGGCCCAACATCAACAACGGCACCGAGTGAGGAAGCCCCGGAGGGGCTGGTCATCCGGACTCCCCAAATATGCACACTGCCGTGAAGCCGTCTCCGGAGTCACGACAGTGAAGAGAAATCAACCACCAAGAGCCCCCACAATCCATGGGCCTCGAAGAAAATTAAATGGGTCACAACTCATGCTCACAATGGGCTCAGAACTGCCCCTTTTGGGCCTTCAACGGCACGCCCTTTGGCCCTTCAGCGGTACGCCCCTGGGCCCTTCAGCGGCACACCCCATGTGCCTTCAGCGGCACACCCCATGTGCCTTCAACGGCACACTATTTCGGGCCTTCAACGGCACACTATTTTAAGCCTTCAACGGCACACTATTTCGGGCCTTCAACGGCACACTATTTCGGGCCTTCAACGGCACAATATTTTAAGCTTTCAACGGCACACTATTTTAAGCCTTCAACGGCACACTATCTCAGGCCTTCAACGGCACGCTATTTCAAGCCTTCAATGGCACACCATTTCAAGCCTTCAGCGGCACACTTCTTGAGCCCGCCAGCGGCACAGCGTGAAGGCATTTCAATGGAACGACGTGACGCCCATGCCCTACGTATCCTTGGTGCGCAGTGAGCTGCCCGAGGTGTCAACCAGAGGTTGGGCCACGCAGGCTACTCCCCTGACATCCAGGACGGGGGAAGTCAATCCCCATCATGACCAGCCGCTTCCCGCCTCCGACTGCCGTGCTCGAGGGCTCCCGCTGCTGGGAGTATAAAACCACTCCCATTCCGGCGAAGAAGGGGAGAAGAGGCCCATACACAGAAGAAGAGGCCCATACACAGAGGAAGAGGCACACAGGGAGAAGGAACGAAGAGACACAAAGCCACCTACGAGAAGAAGGAGAAGAGAGAAGAGAAGGGAGAGGGCTCCGACATGGAGTCTTCCGACAACCACCAGGCAGAGAGAAGAGAGTAAGAGAGGGAGAGGGCTTGATGTAGCAGGGGAAGGTGGGGGAAAGAGCAGTGGACGGTCGTCCCTACCTAGATCCCCAACACCTCCTCTTCTTTTGTTCTTTGTTTTCTCCTTCTCCGTTCTTTTGTTCTTTGGTTTTCTTTCTTGCCCGTAGCTTTAGCTCGGGCGTGTTTTGTAATGCATGCAGACGGCTACGGCCCTTTGCTCCCCCATGAATGAAGATCGTCCCCCTCAGTGGGTTGTCTCTTTGTCTCGTTGGTTGTGAGCCACAGTGCGTTTGATCGTCTTTCCTTTCACTTTCCGGTGTGATGTGCCATCAGCTTGAATGGTTTGAGGTCGCGAAACTCCTCCTGTAAAGCCCAGTGTCTTCATCTGTGCCTGCCCCCCCCCTTCTCCAGTACACCCTGTCCAGTCTTAGAGGTCTTCGACTCGTTATTTTCCCTGTGTTTTCTGAGGTTTTATTAAGATGTTGCCGCCCTCGGGCGCCCACCTCCAGTTGTCGGGTTCCGCCACTCCATGTGGGCGCGTTCCCTTTATCTCCCTTACGCTCGGGTCAAGGGGAGATGCTGCCGAATTTTCGTTAGAAAATAACAGGACGTTAAAAGGCAAAAGGATGCAACAAACAAATGGGATAGCAAACATATACCAAAAGACAATAAAAGCAACAAATAAATAGAGCAACAACAGACTGCAATAAGAAGGAGAAAAGATTTGTATAAAACCACGCAAAAATCAAAGAGAAGAAGAAAAGAAAAGCCTTAAAAACAAGTAACAGAGGAGTGGACCTTCATCGGCACGTCCGTTCCAGCCTTCGCCGGTACACCCTATAGCGCCCTTCGCCGGCACGCCCCAGTCCAGCTTCCCACGGCACGCCTCGTTTGGCCTTTCGCCGACACGCTCCCCCTGCGCTCAGCGGCACGCCTGCCCCAACCCTTCGGCGGTACGCCCTCAAGCTCCTTTGACAGCACGCTCTCCCCTGTTCAACCCTTTGCCGGCATGCTCGGTCAGGCCCTTTGCCGGCACACCTAAGGCTCCTTCATCGGTACGCCTCCCATAGCCACCACACCTGACCCTTCGCCGGTACCCTTGGCCAAGCCCTTCCTCGGTATACCTCCCGCGAACCTTCAGCGGCGCACTCCCTCAGCCCCCTCAGCGGTGCACCCTTCCACCTTCAGCGGCACGCTCCTTCAGCCCCCGTTTGGCCCTCCAACGGCCCACTCCTTCAGCCCCCGTTTGGCCCTCCAGCGGCCCACTCTCTCTCCAGAAGAATATGTATAATAATAATAATAATAATAATAATAATAGTAATAATAAAATTAATAAAAACTATGATGAATAAATAAATCTGAATACATATATGAAATAAACAAAAAATGTAAAAATAATAATAAACAAAAAAGAGGAGAGAAAATATAATAGTAATAATAATAAACAAAACGGATAAATCATCCAGAATAAATACATGAGAGGGAAATAAGCAATAAATAAATAAATATATATATAATTTAAAACCCAAATAAAAAAATGGTAAAATACACTTTGCAGCCCCGTCTCTCTCGTGACCCGGTGCTGAAGGAATAACAATGTCGCCCTTCCAGGTTGGGCCTGAGTCTTGGGAATTATCCCGAAATGGCCATGGCCCGACCTCGCCTCGGGCTGACATTCCGATTAAGCCGGACTCGTTTCTCAGGCCGGATCCCTTCCGAGCCACTACTAAAATTACCGCACGCTCGGCAGACATTTGAACGGGTTCACCTCGGTTTTCGCCACGTTTCTATTACGGACCTGTGTCTGAACATGAAAAGACCCGTGAGCAACCAATATGGCCGACGGCTCCCTCCCCGACATGGTCGTGAGCCGGCATTGCTCCGGGCCGATATCCCGTTAAATCGGATTCATTCTAATGGGATTCGTTCCTGTTCTTTCATTGAAACTGCCGTAAACTCTGCATACATTTGTACGGGGTCGTTTCCATCCACGTCGTACTTTCAACATGGGCCCTTGCCCGAACATGAAAAGGTCCGTGAGTGACCGACAAAATCGGAATAGAACGAGACGGCCCTCGCCACCCCTGGACCCCTTCCATGGGAATATCAATAAGACCTCCGTGGGCCACGCTTAGACCTCGGGTCCGTCCCAATTGTGGTCGCCGTTCGGCTCATATCCTCGGTCTACAGCCCGCTCCCTTCGAACACGTTTTCGATTTTGGAGTCTAGTCCTGGGACTCTCCCCCGTTGCCCTCCGGCACCGGAAATATTAATGATGCCCGCGCAAGCCTCGTTCGGACCATGGGAGGCGCCCCCGGTATGGTCTTGACTCGATCTCGCACCGGGCCAATAGATTTACCAGTTTCCTGCTACACTAACCGAGATTTGACCGAATGTTTTCGGTGTCTCAGAATCATAAACTTGCTGTATCCCGGCATGCATATGTCCCCGGTCCTCCCGCGACGATTACAATATTCTCAAGCCGGACTCCCGTCCGAATATTAAACGGTCTCTCGAATGACCGACACGTTTCGAACATCCGCTTCCCTAGACACAGAGCTTTTCAGCCGATTCAAGGGATATTCCCTCGTTGCCCCTTGGCACCAGAAATATTAATGATGCCCATGCAAGTCTTGTTTCGACCGCGGGGGGGCCCACCGCAGTATGGTCGCAGCTTGCTCTTGCACCGGGCCAACAGATTTACTGGTTTCTGACCGCTCTGACCGAGGTTTAGCCGAACGTTCTCCGCTCTTCCGAACAATAGATTTGCCGTACCTCGGCATACATGCGTTCCGGTTTTCCCGCGACAACCGCGATCTTCTCGAGCCGGACATTCGTCCGAACATTAAATGGTCAGTACACGACTGACATGACCGCGAAGGGTCTTCTTCTCGCCCTCGCGCGAGGATTTCAATACCTCGTAATAGACCTTCCATGCAATTGATTTCTTGGCCATGAGGCCCTGAATCCCGGTGATTAATCAAGGGTGTTCCCTCGTATGAGGGATGTGAGGGATTGAGGATAACCTCCCGAACAGAAGGAGAGAGACCTGGATATGGAGCTTGTAGAAGTTGTCGAAGGGGCTGGCCACCCAGCCACACATCATCCAGGAAGCTAACAGAGGCGCCATCCCCAATAATCCATCTAGAATTAGCTGCTACCACTTCGCAGGCCGAGTGGAAGGTGCTCCTGGGAATACCATGCAGACACCGTGGCTTGCAAGTTGGACCAATCACAGTATTGGTGAAGTGCATGGCATAATCTGCCCACAATGATGAGCCCCGTTGGATCGACCAGGCGAGCTTCACGGCTAAGGATAGCTGAATATGCCAAATGCTATGAACTCCTAGTCCACCCTCAAGGATGGGTCTCTGAATAACTTGCCAAGACACCCAATGTTGGCGTTGGTGACCATCGGAAGCACCCCAAAGAAAATCTGCGTAGAGGCACTCAATATAATTGATGGTGGCTTTAGGAATAGATGCGGCAGCAGCCAAGTAAATCGGGATAGAGCCAAGCACAGAATTAATAAGAGTGATCCTACCAGCTTGAGAGAGCAACCGCGAGCTCCAAGAGTTGATATGGCCAGAGATTTTTTCAATGAGCGGTTTGTAATCGGCCACCAAGGTTCTCCCTTGCCTGATAGGGACACCAAGGTAGGTAATTGCGCCATGTTGCTGACAAAACCCAGTGATCCGAGCAATAGAAATAGCTACTCTGGAAGGAGCATTCCTCGAAATAAGGAAGCTGCTCTTAGAGTGATTCACTTTCTGTCCCGAGGAAATTTCATAGCGCTTGAGGAAGTCCATGAAGTTACTAATGTTGTAAGCATGTCCATTTAGAAATACCAATGTGTCATCGGCATATAATAGGTGTGAGATTGATGGACAACCCCTTGGGACGGCATATGGCTTAATAGCACCTTGCTGATGGAGAGCCAAAATACCTCGACTAAGCACTTCCTCCAAGATGATGAACAAAGCAGGCGCAAGCGGATCTCCTTGTCTTATACCGCGAGTGGAATGGAAGAAGCCTGCCAATGAACCATTGAACAAAACTGAAAACCAGCAATTGGAGATCATCATAGCAATGAGGGAGGTGAATCTTGTTGAGAAACCAAATTTCCGAAGAACAGCAATGAGGAAGTCCCACTCTACTCGATCATACGCTTTCATCATATCAAGTTTGAAGATAGCGTTATGACCGTGCACCTTCCTACCAATTTCGGAAACCAATTGCCGGGATAGAGAAACATTGTCAATAATGTGTCTTCCTCGCACGAATGCACCTTGTTCCCTAGAAATTATAAGTGGCAGGATATCTACCAGCCGAGCACAGAATATGCGTGAAATGATTTTATAGCTGAAGTTGCAAAGGCTGATTGGCCGGAAATCACCGAAGTGCAGAGGGTATTGAACTTTAGGAATAAGCGCAATAATGCTGGAGGTAGATCCTCGAGGGAGTGGGATTCCTCGAAAGAAGCCGTCAATGGCAGCAACCACATCCCTGCCAATAATCTCCCAACATGCAGTATAGAAAGCACCTGTGAATCCGTCCGGACCAGGGGCGCTCTCGCTACTCATCCCCCATACGGCTTCTTTGACCTCCTGGGCAGTTGGAGGAGATACCAAGGATTGGTTTTGATGTTCCGAGATACAGGTAGGGATAACATTCAGTAATGACTGATCAATGGAATGGCTTTCAGTAGAGAGGAGATGGTGAAAAAAGTGCTCCGCCTCACTCTTCAAGGCCTGCTGATCATCCCACCAAACTCCTGCCACTTTCAGCCTGTGAATATAACTTTTCCGCCTCTTGCCTTGAACGACGGCGTGAAAGAAGGCTGTGTTCCGATCACCATCCGCAATCCAGTTCACCTTAGCCTTCTGTGACCAGAAGACCTCTTGCCGGTGAAGTATGCGACGCAATTCTGCCTCCGCTGCTTCTAGGCCCATTCTATTCGCCTCTGTAGGATTAATATCAAACGTTGCTTGCTTAGTTTTGTGGCGACCCTCCGCAGCTTTGAGAGAAACCTCCAGTCTGCCGAAAACATTTTTATTCCAAGATTGGAGTGCCGCCTTAGTGGCTTTGAGTTTACTCTGGAGAGTAATAAAAGGATTGTGGTAGCATGGCTGAACAGAAGACCACACGTCGCTAACACATTGTAAGAACGTTGGATGGTCCAGCCACATCTTTTGAAATACGAAACGGGACGGATGCCGCTGCACCTCCTGATAAAATAAAAGAAGTGGCGCATGATCAGAAGAGCGGCGCGGGAGGTGTTGGACCACCAAGCCAGGGAAAGTGGTTTGACAACAGGCGCTGATCAATATCCGATCCAGCCTTGCCAGGATCGCTGCATCACCCAGCCTTTTGTTAGACCATGTAAAGCGTGGTCCAGTAAAACCAGCATCTAGCAGTCCTGTAGAGGAGATAAACGCATTGAAGTCCAGCATGGCAGTGGGAGATGGCCAAAGCCCTCCTTTCTTCTCGGATGGATCGGAGAGGCAGTTAAAATCCCCTCCGACAACCCAGGGGATGGAGATGTTCTCCGAGTAAAGTAGTAAGTCTTCGAATAAAGATCTCCTTTCAGCCGCGTCACAAGCAGCATATACTGCGGATACCTTGAAGATATCCACACCACCACGTTGAACAACTCCGGAGACCTGTTGCGAGGATTTAGCTTCCAACATGAAAGATATTGGTGAATTCCAAAAGAGCCAAATTTTCGAATCCTCATCAAGGTTAGATTCATAATTATCCATACCTAAATAATTGGTTTTCTAAAACATAAGAGTATTTTCCAACTCATGCTTAATTGAAAATATTCCTTCCCCATGGGATCGACCCGTATTTACCACTTTACTCATATTTTCAAAATCATCTAAGTGAGTGAGTGCGGTTGTATAAATTTTAAAATTTGTATGGCACGGCATTTTTAAACGACGGGTGTCGAGCACATCAAATTTTTGGCGCCGTTGCCGAGGATGAAATTTTTGAAATTTGGATATTCTTGTGTTTGATTTGTATATTTGTATATTGATTTTACTATTTTTACTTGTGTAGGAAAAAGAAAAAAAAGTCAGAACATCAAGGAAAGAGAAAAATCGGACCTGAAGTCCTCAGAAAATGAAGCGTCGTTAAAAGCTCGGAAGCATCGCTAAAGGGTAGAAATGTCGGAACAGGTTCTATTTTTCCAATTTCTAAAAAATCTAGAAAAATTTAAAAAATTCTTCAAAACTCTAAAAAAAATCAAAAACATCAAAATAAAAGACATTTTTATTTTGGCTAGATAGGTTCATTAATTAAAAACCAAAAAAAATTACTTACACCAAAATAAAAAAAATCATTTCAAGATTAGAAACCACACAACATGTTTTAAGTCATGCATCATTTAGCATATAATTTTTTCTTTGTTTAATTCCTGTATTGCATTTTGAAGATTGCGAGGGGCAAGGTACGTTCTACTTATCCGATTATGGCATGCATATTGCATAAAAACCCCTTGTTTGAAATTGTGGTGAGCATTTCATTTCAAAATAGTCTAAGGGCACTACCTTTAAATAACATAAGGTGAGGATTTCATCACCCTTCCTTAGCCCACAAATCACATTTCCCTTGCATCTTTGCATGACCTACGCCTTAAATAAAAGTCAGTAAACATTGGCCCTAGGATCACACTGTGATTTTAGTACGATTTGAGTTTACCCTCTTGTGAAAATCGGTGCCTAAGGCAAGATGGTCGGACGGCAAACGCCTTAAGCGGGTTAGTGGTTTGACATAATTAGGTCCCTACGAAAGTAGGGGGAGCCTCCCACTACCCCACCCCTTACCTGGCCGGTGGAAATGTTGAGGGTGAACTTCAGTTGCACTTTAGTTATTTTATGAAACCCTATTTGTAGGTCTGAGTCGCATCTAGGTCATTAGATAATTTATGTTAATTTATTTATGTTTGCATAAAAAAAAATTTTAAAAAAAAATAAAATAACAAACCCGCGCCTATGCTGAAGCACTTTATTCCTTCTACTTACAATCCCTCAACTTGTATTCAACTCCCTGACATTCTTGTTGATCAATATGAAATTCACCCTAGTCTCATCCGGATGCTCCCATCTTTTTATGGGAATCTCAATGAAAATCCTTATAGGCATTTAGATAATTTTTTAGAAGTTTACTCTCTGATAAAAATTCAGAATTTTAATGATGATGCCCTTAAGTTGATCTTATTTCCATTCTCATTGAAAGATAAAGCAAAATGTTGGTTAAGGAGTTTCGAGAGATTATCAGGACTTGGGAAGATATGCAGTTAGAATTTTTTTAAAAAATTTACCCCATAGTCCGGACTAACATGATGAGAAAGGCGATTATAGGATTTACTCAACGTCCGGGAGAGGAAATTCATGAATCTTGGGAGAGATTGAAGGATCTAATAAGTCAATGTCCACACCATAGGTTGCCCAAATGGCAAATTATATTTGTATTTTATGAGGGGTTATCCGATTATGATAGGCAAATGGTGGACATATATTGTGGAGGGGCATTTTTGAGCAAAGGTGAAGATGAGGCGTATGATTTGTTTGAAATTTTAAGTGAAAATTCGATAAACCGTGTCTCCATCTCATCTCATCAACAATCCGTAGGACATGTCAAACAGGCTGAAAACCCAATCCATACTTTCACGAAAGCTTGTGAATTCTGTGCTAGTCTCACTCACCATGTGAGTGAATGCCCTACTATAGCCCGACTCTCTCCAGTCATCCGAGCACAGGTCCAAAATGGCCTAGGATTCTCTCCACGCCAGTGTGATACCATTTCCGATAATTCTACGTCTGGCTGGAGCAATCACCTAAATTTTTTTTGGATGGACCAAACAATCCAAACCCATTTGTCTACACTTTCACCCCAAGAAGGCCACGGGCGGCCCCTGTGTCCTTAACTTCAACTCAACTCATCTCACCCAGATTTCGAATTCAACATTGATACTAGGGGTGATTCACCGGGCCATTGCTTTGAACCTCAAATCATGTACTCTCAGTCTACTTATCATGACCCTCCTTCACTATTCAACCAACCCCCTCAATATGTGAATGATGATAATGATGATCTTCTGCCTGTCATTTTGGCTCAAGATATCACTATTGAGAGTGAGGGAGAGTGCGCATGTAGTATCATGATGAAGGAAGGAAAGGAAGAAGGGGTGACTTCAATGATAATGATGATCATATCACCCCATTCTATGAATGTTTTGAGATTGAGAATACTACAGTAAAGGATAATGGCCCAAACAACTCAATTGATGAAATAAATAAAGAGGAGGATTACTTTGTAAATAATAATATTGTTGATTTAATGGAACAAAATTCTGAATATCCTCCTCCCCTAGAAGAACATGATGAAGTGGCCTTATTAGAAAAATTTACATTTCATCTATCGACCCCATTTTTGAAAAATTTGATTGATAATATTCAGTTGAGTGAGGAGTGTGATGAGGGGCCTGTCGCAGAGAGATTCACATTTAATCTGACCTATGATGAAAGGGCCGGACTAGAATCATTTACATTTCCTCTATCCACCCCATTTTTGGGAAATTTGGTTAACAATCCTCAGATGAGTGAGGGGTATGATGAAGGGGTTTCATTAAACAATTTCAAATTTGATCTAACCCCTGAGGCCTATCCATTGAAGTCTGAATCTGTGAATGAGTTAGTGCTTCCTTCTACTTTGATTCCCCTGACAGTTGAGCCTCTCCAAATTGACATTCTAGGACCTGAGGGGGATGTGCCAATCACATTCACCTTTGATTTGACTTCCTCTCAGGAAGACAAGTTGATCAATGCCCTTAAAGCTCATGAGGCTGTTACTGAGAGGAAAGTGGCTAAGGATGACAATCTTATTCCTAAGCTACCAGGTCCTGAACAAGTTACCATGGAGGAAGTCATTTCTAAGGGGTTCATCAAGAGGGACGATACAGGTAAAAGGGACAAATGGGTTGATGTTATGCAAAGGTTCCACCTCAATCTTGACAGATTATTGGCCATTGACCTTTTCATGATCCCGAAAGATGAAAATTGGCTCTCACAAATGGTCAAAGTTCAAATCAATAGTGTGCGAACCCAACATATTTCTGGCCCCAATCCGAACATACTTACTCTTGTCTTCCAATGGTATGAGGGCTGGAATTTGAAGGAGGACAAGATCACATGGTGGCTCATTCTGAATGCCACCCGTTGGTTAATGAACTGCAATGCGTCGGGCTGACGACGTTAAATTTAGCGCTTCTTGGGAGGCAACCCAACGTTTTAAATGATTTCTGTATGCTAATAAATAACTTCTTGGGAGGCAACCCAAGTTTTTTTTTCTTGTATATTTGTGTTTCTATTTTGCAGGTTTGAATAAATGATAAGTTGGGGGGAGAAGAAATACTTGCTTCCTCTGATGCTCAGATTTTCAAAGTCAACACCTCTGCCACGCCGTCACAAGTCAACCCGTCAAAGTTCACTTCCGTCAGGTTGTCCTGTTCCTTCACAAATTTTATGTCTACATTGTTCATTATTCTCTATTGTTTATGCCATTGAGGATAATGTCATTTAAGTTGGGGGGACAAAAATCATGCCATTGTACATGTTACATTCATATACAACCTCATTTAGCTATGAATTTTTTTTTAAAAAAATTAAAAATTAGAAAACAAATAAAATAAACTCATTTGGAGTTTCTTGATTCATGTCTCATGAAAAGTAATTCTGGAATAGAAAAGACTAGGGAATCGGATGATGGATAATTTATTGAATCTAGCCATGGAAAACTGATTTAAGAATCTCTTTAAAGTTCATGTGCACTTTATAGAAAGAAAATCACTATGCACGCTAAAGAAACAAGTAGGACAAGCCTTCTGTGTTAGACATATTTTTAAAATTTAATATAAAATACGCAAATGATAATCACACAGAATAGAGATATAAGAGATATATAGAGTCAATCATAAATGGTGATAGTGTAATGTTTATAGAGGTTCGGTATAGCTAAGCACTCTACGTTCTCTTCTCAATATCTCTTGAGCAGCCACTACTAAAAACTCTTAACAAACATCAAGCACGCCAGACATAAAGATGCGCTCACCTACCTCCCCTCTACGCACACATCTTAGCACATGCATCATTGGTGTAGGGCAGTTAAATTCACTCACATTTTCTCGCACACACTACAAAAAGACGTGTTTGAATCAAGCAAAGAGAGCAAATATGGTACTAGATCGCTTACGGAGAGTTTCTCGGGTCATACTTTGTGTTCCGGTAAAGGGGAAGACTTCAAGAGTTAAAGAACATGGTGAAATAGTCACACACGATTTTCTATCCCTCGGCCCTCCAATTCTTCTCAATACAATGTTTGAATATTTTTAGGGCACCTTAGGGTTCTCTTAGAAGAGTTTAGGAAGTCTCTAGCACAAGTAATGATCGATATCCAACGATAAAATCCAGTAAAAATCGTAGATAATTATATCATCTAGATTCGTAACGGATTTGCATGGTTCTCACGGGGTGTTGATACCATCTACCAAAGTCCTGTATGCATAAAACCTTTCAATATATATTGTCTATACCTATTAATTTAGAAAAGTCATAACATCTAACATACACATCCTAAAATTCATGATCTTGGGCTCATTGCAAAGAGTTGAATAACCACATGCACCACATTATCTCAAACACTCACCTCCAAACCTGAGGAGGGTAAAGTTCGCCAGGCTCAATATCACCCGATGATGTCATCCCAGCACGGCTCGATAACATCAACCGCATCATGGGTCCATGTAGCTAATCCCATAGCACTCCACTCTGGCCAGTCGGAAGTCCCGAGACCCAATGTATGCCCATCAAAGTCTGGCCAACCCACATGGGAGATATCCACGTGCGTGTCCTGGACACCGCAAAACTCGCCAACGAATGAACATTGAGACTGTCATTATGAGATTTACTCCGTTGAGGACCGAGTCACGCCTACGTCGTCAAGACACCCGCCATGAGATCCTTCCTCTGGTAGCGGATCAGTGCGCGATGGGAGATCCCCACGATCTAACATGACACCACTTCAAGAATGATGCCATTGCTAAACTAGGCCCTCCATTGCTCCCTGTATAAATAGGTCCCAGTCGAGCCTAGAGGGGGAGGAAGACATACAAAGATTGATTCCTACGAGTATAGTAACACCCAGACGCTCAGCGAAAGAGAGAGGGTTCCCAAAGCGCTCGCCATCAAAGGAAGCTCCTGTAAGATATCAGAGAAAGAGAGATCCCTTCACGGTTCTTCTCTTCATATCCCTCTGATCACTTCATGTCTTCTCCGAGCATTCTCCGAGCACTCTCCACGCGTCACCCTCTCTAGATTCTAAAATGCATGCTACTTCCTCCTCTCTCTCTCTCACTACTCATCTGCTCTTTGATTCCTTCCTCTCAGACGGATCTCACTTAAGCATCGGAGGGTTGTCCCCTGGATTATTCTCAGGACACTTTATGACGTCTCTTTTTAGTGTTTGCAGGTTCCTTCAGAGTCGCCGATTGTTCTTTTCCATCTAATAAATCTTAAAAATATAATACGAGGTGAAGAGAACACTCTTTAGCCTCTACAAAATTTAACTGAAAATCTAATTAAATTTTTAATCAAAGATCAACTTTCAATCATTTTAACATTTAACACATTTTTTTAGAATGACATATTCTGTCCGCATACAATTGAATGCTCAGAGAAATATGAATAGACTTTGTTATCGTCGAACCATCGAGATATCACACCAGCACGCAGGTAATCTTTACTATAAAAATGATATTGAAGTGATGTAATGCACAAGATAATATATCACATCCTGGAGTACATCATATCATTAAAAAAGCCGCATGCGATTTATATGTATATATAAAGAGATGTTCTACATGGACGTGACTTTTGCACGCCATTTGAACGTGACACTCACTTTTTCAATGGCTACGGATTATTAGCTGCGGTTAAAAGTGGGATAACCATTACCAAAGGGCTCACCTGCGTGTGGCGTTCCACGTCTCCTTTGAATTTCCGTACGTACATAATAATGTTTATAAACTCTATTTGATGCATCAAATTATGATTGAGTAACGAAGAATTCTGACCAACCATGCATATAAAGGATTTACATCCCTTCATACACGTTATATGAGTCAAATGAGTCAGATTAATTAGTAAGAAAAACAACTTCTGCATGCAGACGCCGCGATCCATTCGATGACTTTTCCGGGAGCCTTCCATCCAAATCGCTGGGGTGTGGCGTCGAGGGTGCTGACGGAGCTGGCGGCGAGCATAATTAAGGAACCGCCGGAAGTCGTGCCCCGAGCTGATTACTCTCCGACACCTCCTGGAGGCCCTGCAAGACCTAAACTTGGACATCAACACTCAGATCCCCCCCCCCCCACAGCATCTTCCTCGTCTTGAAGAGCGTCCGCCCGGCCACCCCCACCGTGGCGACAGTGCCACCGGCCCAGAAGCCACCTGACAAGGACCCCTCCATGAACACCGGCAGCTCGCCCGTGCCGGAGTGGAAGGCCCAGAGGCAGGCGGCCCCCAGGGAGCGGCCGGAGGAGAGGCCACGGAGGGCGACGGTAAGCAAGCCCTCCATCACCACCCTTGAGTGCTCGGAGGGGATGCCCTTCGCGGCGTTCGCCTCGCTGTTGGTGGAGATGGTGGCCAGGCTCGAGCTGGTGGCCTGGAGGAGCTCGCCCGGGCGCGGCGCGTTTCAAGGAGTTCACAGGGAAAGAAGACGACGTCAGGATCGAAGTACGTACGTGGATGGTAGCGCTGCAGGTGCACAGCTCTTTATGGTATCTCAATCTGCTGAATGAATTAGAAGCCTTAGCAGCAGCGATGTCGTCTGAAACTTCTCAATGTTCTCATAATCGATATGGGCAGAAAAACTGATTGTTCCATTAATAAGGCTCTTCTGCCGTGGACACTGAACTCGTGCATGATCGGGGCACTACCGTTTGATTCTCGTTAGAGTAACTGCATGTATCTATATATGATCTATGTACTCTTCCTAGATCTACTCACACAGATTGGACATGATTCTCTAGGCATTTCTACATATTCTCACTAATTTATTTGATAATTGATTCGTCTGTATTATATGTTGCTTCGATTATTTTACTAAAACTTTAAACTTTTGATATGACATAAATTAAGTATAATTGGACTAATAAAGTGAGAGTAGATATCCAAATTATCATTCTCACAATGGGTTGGACTAGGTGACCAGCCTTCGGCATTTTATTCACTTCCACGCGTAGGACTTAAACTTGGAATATTGTCGGTACTCATGATGTGATCAGCAGGGGTGTAGTTTTTAATTACCCATTTGCATCTAGGCCAGTACACATAGGCCTTGCCATTGGGTTGGAAGCTGATTTTCAGACACATAATTCAATCTAGCGGAATGATAAGATGCATTGCTACTTTGTCATTCTCTCCTATCACGCCATCCTTATTGGTCCATAAGATGTAATTCTCATATCTCATTAATTCTAATTTCCATTTAATTCTTCTCTATCATATCATGGTGATAGAGTCATGAGAGGTAAGTCACACACCTTATTAATTATTTTACGTACATTTTTTTAATTTCTCAATTCATAAATTAAATGAAAAAATAATTATAAGGTGTGAGACCACGCCATGCATGGACCAATAAAGACGGCGGCTGGGGAGAACACCAAACTATTGATGTATCCTAACATTACTCGTCAATCTATAGCCCAAAATTGGAGATGTCTAAAGACTTATCTGTTAAATTCGAGCTGAGATTTATAAGAGAGGAAGTGATGAGGAGATTTGGATGGAATAAATGAGGAAGAGAAGATACAGAGAAGAGAGATAATGAGAGAGCTACTCTCTTTAATCATTTCCCAGAAGATTAGATTGGGAAAGTGGTGAGTGCATTGGAGAAAGAAAATCTTAAACAAATTGACAATATGTCGTAGAGGCCGGAAAATGTATCCTTCACCTCGTACTATATCTTTAAGATTTATTTATTAGGAAAAAATAACCGACCATCTCAAGAAAATTTATAACCATTAGATAGAACGTCAGAAGGAGACCTGAAAATAATCTCAAGAGATAATCCTCCGATGCTTAAGTCAGTAACGGGGAATTAAGTCAGAAGGGAGCTTAAGAGGAGAGAGAGAGAGAGTCTATAGAATAGCTAGAGACGAGACGTGGAGAGTGGAAAAATATTTGGAGAGATAGAGGATGCTCGGGACAGAGACGGGGTTGAGAGAACTAAGAGGTGAACCCTCAATCTACCCTCTCTATACTGCATGCTCTCCATGTTGTGGAGTCTCTGTTTGAGATTCTCTCTCTCTCTCTCTCTCTCTCTCTCTCTCTCTCTCTGTGTGTGTGTGTGTGTGTGTTGGTCTGTGTATCTGTCCCCGTGTAGGTCCGTCTGGAGAGCTATTTATACCAGTCGCAGTAGAGTTCTTTCTTCCCTGGCTTACCAACGACGTGATTAGTGGCCGGAGGGATGTCCTACTTGATTGTGGGGATCCTTTGTTGCCCACTCGTATACTTTTAGAGGAATAAAGTGTGGCATACATATCAGCGGCGTGGGTACGATTCGGAACTCGTCGGGATATGTCTTGTAATGACGACTTCAACATTTGTCCGTTGACGAGTCTCACAGCGCTTGAAAATCATGAACACGAAGATCTCGCTCGCGGGTTGATCAAGACCCGATGGGCTTCCACATGGACGTGCTTCAGAGCCGCTAGTCAGATAGAGAGGGCCACTACGGGCCCGGCTATCCTGAGCCATAGTGGACCTGACATTATCGGGCTACTCTGGATCCGACGTATTTTCTCCACCTCCTCCTCCTCGCACGTGATAAAAAAATTTCAATTTAAAGGTCAGGAAATTCTCCTTGACAAATAAAATCGAAGGAATATCCCGTTCTACTCCTGTCCGCTGGAAATCGACGGTGAATCCTACGGCCACGTTGAAAATGATAAGAAAGGTCATGCAACGCCCGAGGCTTACTAGTTAGGACACTACAACATTTCCACTGTCTTCTACATGTGAAGCCACCCGCGCATTCAGTTACGCCATTGATGGAGCTTTCCTTCGACGTCAATGACAGGGAACTCTCTGGTTTGGTCTCGATCGACATGAAACCCCGTGAACTCCCCTCACAACTGTTTACCTTTCTCTTATTGTCATGGTCAGGGATGCAAACAAACACACGCACAGTCATAGACAAAGGCCATATACACCACCACCCTTGCCATGGGCTCCATTATTTCCTCCTTTTTCAACAAGGAACCGCCAATTCTTCCCCCCTTCCTTATTACATAAATTTGCACACACTGCGTAAGAGATTTCCGGTTGTGCGGTCTCCCATGGTTTGACGAGCTCATTTGGGTTCCAATTTGCTGTGACCTTTTTGTGAGGGGGACTTAATGGCAACCCTCCATTCCAAGCGGGAGCCATGTGAGGCTTGGGGGGGGAAGGAGGGGTGTTGGTGGCCTCCCATGGCGGCCATAAAGTTGATCTGCACTTGTGGGGAGGAGAGAAGACACACAACATGGTGACAGTCCATAGACTCCGGCCACACCACCCTCCCCCCACCCAAAAATCACCACATCCTCTATAAAGGGATCACCCCATGTGGAGACCACCCAGTTCCAGAGCTCTGGAGCTGCATGCTGCTGCTCTTCCCCATGCCGCAAGACAGTTCCTGTCCTTGGGTGGCAGACGACCCAAACGTCGCCATGTCCGTCGCCGACGAAGGTGAGGGGAAGAAGGCGACGCTCGCTGGAGCAGTCGTGGGGAAGGCCCGGAGGCTGCCATCCGTGGTCTGCCTCAAGATATGGAAGGTGGGCAAGGAGGACCCGAGGAGGATTGCGCATGCTCTGAAGGTGGGGCTGGCATTGACGCTCGTCTCCTTCCTCTACCTCCTGGAGCCGCTGTTCAAGGGAGTTGGAAAGAACGCGATGTGGGCAGTCATGACAGTGGTCGTAGTGCTCGAATTCACAGCAGGTTTGGCGTTCGAAGCTCATGCCCTTTTTTTTATCTTCATCTCAATCTGTAGCAACCATATCAGTATACTTGAGCTAAATTCTTCGTGATGTTCTAAATTGGCTTCTGTGCAGGAGCTACCCTGTGCAAGGGGCTCAACAGAGGACTGGGAACCGTCTGCGCAGGCTCGCTCGCCTTCTTCATTGAATTCATAGCGGAGAAGTCTGGTCATGTCTTCCGTGCTGTGTTTATAGGAGCTGCGGTCTTCTTAATAGGTTCTTTCTTTCACCTTTGGAAGTGGGTTCCTTCCTGTTTACAGACCCAGAAAACGATCAAGTGGATTAATTCTCTGTTTGTCTGGTCAGGATTTATAGCGACGTACCTCAGGTTCTTCCCCTACATCAGGAAGAACTACGACTACGGGGTGGTCATCTTCCTCCTCACCTTCAACCTGATCACCGTCTCCAGCTATCGTGTCGAGAACGTACTCCACATTGCCAGCGAGCGCCTCTACACCATCGCCATCGGTTGCGGCCTCTGCCTCTTCATGAGCCTCCTCATCTTCCCCATCTGGTCCGGCGAGGACCTCCACAACAACACCGTCTGCAAGCTCGAGGGGCTCGCCAGGTCTGTCGAAGGTATGCAATATCTTCTCTTCTTTCAGAACAGAGCCAGATCAGAATCTCCTAGCATCAAGATTTTATTATGTTATCGGAGGAAGGAAGTAACCAGGCTTGATTTGTTAAGGGCCGCAGCTTGCGTACATGAGTATTTCCGAGACACAGATGCGAAGATGACAAGGGAAGAATCCATTAGGGATCCCATACAGAAGGGTTACAGAGCAGTGTTGGATTCCAAATCCAGTGATGAAGCGCTGGTAAGTGCTCAGATCTAACCGAAACCCCATCATGATTCAGGGGCACGTCTGCTGAATTTTTTCTGTGACTTCTTGGCAAATGAGCAGGCGCTGTTCGCGAGCTGGGAGCCAAGGCACTCGAGGCACTGCCACAGGTTCCCATGGGAACAGTACGTGAAGCTTGGTGCTGTGCTGAGGCACTTCGGTTACATAGCAGTAGCCCTCCATGGCTGTTTGGAATCTGAAATCCAGGTGCATTCTGCTATGTCTATTCCATCAGGAATTGCATCAAGTTAAGCCCTTTCATTATCATCAAATCCGAAAGATATGATCTTTTGTATGCAGACGCCACGATCTGTTCGAAGTCTTTTCCGAGACCCTTGCATCCAAGTTGCCGGAGAGGTGTCGAGGGTGCTGTCGGAGCTGGCGGCCAGCATCAGGAACCACCGCCATTGCTCCCCCGAGCTGCTCTCCGACCACCTCCACGAGGCTCTGCAGGACCTCAACTCCGCCATCAAGTCCCAGCCCCGGCTCTTCCTCGGCTCCAAGAAAGCCCGCCCAGCCGTCACCGCCGCCGTGGCTGTGCCACTAGGCCGGAAACCTGACAAAGACCCCAACCCCGGCGGCGGCGTCTCGCTGGCCTCCATGAAGACCGACATCTCGGCGTTGTTGGAGTGGAAAACCCGGAGGCAGACGGCGCCGAGGGAGCTGCCGGAGCGGAAGGCGCTGCGGCCGACGCTAAGCAAGATCGCCATCACCAGCCTCGAGTTCTCGGAGGCGCTGCCCTTCGCGGCGTTCGCCTCGCTGCTGGTGGAGATGGTGGCCAGGCTCGACCTGGTCATCGAGGAGGTGGAGGAGCTCGCCAGGGCGGCGGGTTTCAAGGAGTTCACCGGTGTAGAAGATGATGTCAAGATCGAAGTAGACGGTGGAAATCAGACCCATATCGTGTCTCACGCAGCCGAGTGAATTGGAAGCTCTCTGTAGCTGGAATGGCGTCTGAAGTTCTCATAATGAGGCTACGCTTCCGTGGATAGTGAGCTCATTATCATGCACTGTTTGATTCCCGTTGCAATATGTGTATATACCATTCATGATCAACTCACGGACGTGATGGGCCATAAAATATTGTAAAATATCAGTTTTGAAATTTTTAGTTTTAAAATATGTGATAATAAAAGTTTGATAAAATTATCCTTTACCTCTATAATCTTTCAAAATTATCCCATCTATCTCTACATTTATCGTATTTATCATAATACCAGAATCTACTCACCGTAGCCCCTTATGCTCCTAGGGTAAAGTCGGGCCATAGAGAGAACCGTTTTACCTTCACCCTCTCGAGTTGGAGAGAGAGAGGATGAGGTGAGAGAGAGAGTGTAGGGGAGGAGAGATGTCCGAGGGGGTCTCCCCCTCCGACGTCCGTCATAGATAGGAAGAGAGGAAGAGAGAGTTCAAGAGGGGGGATGTCGGAGGAGGACCAGGGGGTCGATCTCCCCCTCCGACATTGGTCAGAGATAGAAAGAGAGGGAGAGAGCGCAGGGGAGGGGGACCGGTGCTGGTCAAAGCCAAAAAGAGAGGGAGAGAGAGAGAGGACGTGGGGCAGAGAGAGAGATGGTACAAGGAAATCACTCCTTGAGGAAAGGACTTTCATCTGAAGTTGCTCCTATTAGAAGTGACTTTACGATTTCAAAAATAAAAAAATATGAACTCATTCGCACTCGAGGAGAGTTTCACTCTCTCTCAGCTCTCTCCGATCCCCCTCTCTCGTCACCCCCCACTGACCCACTCCCTCTCTCTCACACACTCCTCTCTCTCTCTCTACAATATGGGGATACCAACACTACCCTCCCACTCTCTCTCTGACCGTCTCCCTCTCCCGACCTTCCACCCTCTCTCTCTCTCACTTCTCTCTCTCTAGATGCATAGGATGCTAGTGTTGGAGGGGAAGAGTCCCTTCGATGCCCTCCTCCCTCTCTCTCCCCCTCCCCCAGTCGCCCACCCTCTGGTCCCTCTCTCTGGCCTGTCACCCTCTCTCTCTCCTCTCCCTTTGTAAGAGGGGACGTCGACGCCCTCCCCTCTCTCTCTCTTAGACCACCTCCCTCCACCAGCCCTCTCTCTCTCTCTCTCTCTCTCTCTCTCTCTCTCTCTCTCTCTCTCTCTCTCTCTCTCTCTCTCTCTCTCTCTCTCTCTCTCTCTCTCTCTCTCTCTCTCTCTCTCTCTCTCAGTGGGTGTGGGTGTGTGTGTCCCACAAGGGGTGCCGACGCCGAAGGGGGTCGAGGAGCACCCTCCTACCTGTGCACTCCCCCCGCCTCTCTCTCTCTCTCTCTCACAATGGACGCACTTTTTGAATTATTATTTATTTATTTTATTTATTCGGTTATCTATTTCGTTTATTTAGTGCGTGGGCATGTCAATCACAGAGTGACGATTTATTCGGGCTCCGAGGGAGCCACGGATGCGCACCATCTGACTGGTCAGACAAAAAGTGAGATTCGGGTTGGGACCAAAATCCGCCGTGCCATAAAGGTCACGGCGTTAATTACATCTCCCCGAATGAGAGAACACAATTGATTAATCGTCAGAAAAAAGGGCCCTATGGCCTAAAAAGAATCAAGTTAAAGCATACGTGAAAATGCAAGAAGACATCTTTTATTAACATGGTTTTCATGGTGTATATTATTATTATTCTTTTCGTTCTTGGTTATTGTGCTTTTATTGTGTCTTATTCATTTTTTTTTCATTTGGTTGTCTGGGATTTAATCCTGATTTTATTATCTCTAGTTTATTCTATTATGCACTTTGTTGTTTTGATTTCATTTATATTATGTAATTCATGGTTATTCTTATTTAATCATATTCCATTTCCTTCGTCATATTGTTTATGTCAATTTTATCATTTTATTTGATATTATTGCATTACTATCATTTTTTGTTGTTATTATTATTATTATTATTAATGTTATTATTATTATTCTTTTGTTATGTTGTCATTATGAATCATTCGTGTATTTGTTTGTTAATCGTTCAGTGGGTGACCACAATTTGACAGCATTCCCTTTTATCCCGGGATGTGTTGGGGAATGTAGTGGGTACCGCCCATGAGAATGCGGGACGGTCCCCCGGTCATCAGGATGTGCATGGAGCGGCAACACCCGAGCCCATTCGAAGGGGCCTCTCAATTAAGACTGCTCATGCATTTTGGCTCACGTCGACACCGTGATGTACACATACGGATTCTAAGGTGAACCGGCGTAACCACGGGCCATGGAGCCCAATATTGAAAATGCCGGAAGAAAATCGTTCGATGATAAACCGGGACTAATTTATGTTGACAGGGCAGCAATACTGTGACGACCCAGGCTCTGGATACCGAGTAAACCCGATACCACTTGGATCCTGCGAGGCATCCCAAGAGCGGTAAAGCTCCGAAGGGATAAAAAGGAGTGTGGATTACATTGAAGTCTCAGATAAAGTAGTAAGCAATTAATATTTCAATGATCAGATTTGCTAAAATAATAGAAATAAAATTACTTTTTCAATTAATAATTTAAATTAATAGAGTCCAATCCAAATAAAGATAAGTACAATCCCACAGAAAAGAGAATGTACACTGAAGTTGGGATAAGTCCGACGCAGGTAACGCTGGCAACTACGAACTGATGCACCGCGTCACGAACCACGAGGAAGAAGAAGATCACACCTGAAAAGCAAAGGTGAGTCTCGTGTCAATGGCTCAATAGGGGTCACGCGAATCTCCACTGGAAACAACGCGGTAACACGCTAAACGGCGCTAAACAGTAAAACATGAAGAACAGAAGGAACAGTAGTGCTAAACTACAACAGTAAAGCTGTAAAAGCAGGAGTAAGAACAACTAAAAGAAAGAGGAAGGGTAAAGTCGTACTAACCAGAACCACGGCATCCAAATGAACCACCACCCTCTAAACTACTCCAAACAGCAATAGAAAGGCGAACCCCGATCTCACAAAGTTGGGCGCTACCGATCCGTCGACAAAGCACCAGCTCCAAAGCTGAAGTCTACCAAGACAGGTAAAAGCCCTATAAAAGTTCTACAGAGTCGAAGACACGAACATACACGAGCTCACCGTCGTGTACGCTACACAAGACTGGACCTCGAGTGAAGCCACGCACATGCCACTCGGAAACCAATGACAAAAACACGCGTCACAAGAGTTATGTGTCAAGTGACAGAAGCACCTCCTCACTAGAAGAATAGCCAGATGCGTCCACTGACGTCTTACACTGCGCCACAGGTATCTCGTACTCACCTAGAACGGCGGTAACTGAGAGTCTGAGACACAGGCAAACAGCCAAGTACAAGGAACACCAGTACCTAGTACAAGGAGCAACAAAACTACAGTAACGAGTGACTAGTCAGGGTCACGCCCGTCGGCACTCGTCCAAATGCCCCTGACCACGTGTGCACACACATGCTCAATGCCTTGAGTTAGGCCTCTAGGTAGTTTTCTCCCCCAGTAGGACGCTACTGCAAGGTAAAGGACTCCACGGAAACTAGCCTAAAAACCGTATATCGGAAACTCACAACGCCACCACTCCCAGGTGGGCCGATACATAGGAAAATGTCGCCGGGCTACGACTAGCGGAGGGTCACTAGACACACAGAGACTCCAAAACACTAGTGCTGAAGTACAGACAGGCTAAGCATGCACTGTCGCACGTACTACGAAGCACTATGCACGAGACACAAGGTAGCATACCAGACTGCCACCAGACTCAGGACAGACAACCAGACCTGCTAACAACGATCCTTGAGTCACAAGACTCAAGGTCAAGATCGTCGCACATAAGCGGTAACACGCTGCCAATCAGCCTAATCCCTAAGCCAATCATGGTAAAACACTTATAAAGGAAACGTCACAGGACAGCCGGATCCACACATCCGCATAACACGAATCACGGAGACATGAGGGACCACTAACACCCTCAAAACACCTGGACATGCAAATCGAGATAAGATAGTACCTCAGGACGTCCAAAACCATGTCTCGATCCATACAGGATCACCGAGACATTCATGAGGTCACATGTCAACCACTGGATCACACTGGGTTGACCAGGAATCAATCATGACTCTGAAGCAATACGGAACACTACTCGATATAATGGCACTCCTGGCCATCTCACAACATGGTCACAGCCCCTCATAGGACATCCAAGACATCCACGGGACAACGGGCAAACCATACGGTTAAGCCAAGATAAATGGAGGCCAAACATAAGGAAAACAGAAAGCATAGGGGCATGCGGTCTATCGCAAGGCCGCCAGACGACCATAGCGGTCATCCACGTGGCCGCTAGACCTAGTCAACCCTGAACCGACTTAAACCAGTCAAACCAGCTTAGCGGTCTCCTAATGGGCTGCCAAGGACACTATGCGGTCAAGCGCTAGCCCGAACCGACATAAAAACTATTGAACCGACATAAACAGGACCTAGCGGTCGCACAAAGGGCCGCCAAGGTCAGCCTTGCGATCTATCGCTTGACCGCTTGGCCAAACCAACACATCACACAAAATCTAGTTGTAACGACCCAAGATCCGGATACCAGGAATAACTCGATACCATTCAAATCCTGGCCCGCCGCCCACGAGCCGGGAGGGCTCGGAAGGGCTAAAAGGAGTGTGGAGGTACAAAGAAATAGGAAGTAGAGCATGACAATTCAACAATTAACAGAAATAAATAAATAACTACTACAATAGTAGAGTCCAGTCCAACAGAAAGTATAGTATAAAGTAGTAAAACGTACCACATGCCAAGTGAACACTCGGCCCGGTAAGCTGGCAACTAAGAACCTCCGAACAGCACCCTCGAACCTCGAGGAAGAACCGCCGCACCTGAAAAGTAAGGGTGAGCTTCCTGTCACTGGCTCAGTAGGGATCCCGCAGAACCCCAACCGAGAACAACGACGGTAGCGGAAAGGAAAAATAGCTATAACTACAGCAAGAACAGCGAACCGGTGGCCGGTCAAAACTCGGCACTACAGCTACTCCTACTATATCGGTCAAGCAGAAATAGAAATCCCGTTCTCACAATCGGGAACCAGACCACTCTAACACCAGGCCTACCGAGGAAACACTCACGGCAACCCTGTCGCAGAAGTCTGCCCACACAGACACAACCAACCGGGACCGCACAGTCCCACACTAGCACAGCGAGGCCTCGGTAATCCTTACCAAGTGCGCCCCTGGCCACCACCTAGGGAAAGCACACTAGAACGGTCCAAAAGCTACGTCTCGCAGACGGGAAACCAAACCCGGAAACAGGAGAGTCACGTCTCACGGGACAGGAGTACCTGCCCACCAGAAGCAAGGCCGGATGCGTCCACTGACATCTTAGACCGCGTCTCAGGTGTCCCCCTCGACCCCTGGTGGAACGGGGACACCATACTAATAACCACAGAACAATTGACTAGCTAGGGTTACGCTCATCAGCGCGGGTCCAACCGCCCCCAACCACGTGTACACACACAGACCATGCGTCCCAGGTCTGGCCCTCTGACTGGTTTTCCCCTCAGCCGGACTCTGGCTGCAAGACGTGGGGCCTTACGGAAACCAGTCCAAAACTGTCTCTCGGGGTAGCCTCGCCACCACTCCCTGGTGGGATCACTCGCGTGTCGGAAGGCTATGACTAGTGGGGAGTCACTGAGGTGACCACTCTCTAAGGAGAAACTCCGAGAAACACGTGTAAGGTTCCACACAGCACCCTCGGGCAACGCAGCGGAAAATAAAAAAATTTATTTGCCCGAACCCGGCTTCATGGAATCCCAGATCCATGCTCTGATCGACGTTTTAATCGCCCCAACCCCTAACTACGGGTTGCGTATTTCTACCTTGCGCGGAACGACGCTGTCCGCAGTGCTTGATGTAGAATCTCGCGAACACCGAGCCACACAGAAGTACAACCTCTAGAGTTGATCCACACGGATCCTTGCGCAGCGACAGCGTCCCCCCGGCACGACCTTCCCCAACCCTTTCACCTTCTGGAGAGAGAGAGAGCAAGAGGGAGGAAACGGGGAAAGAGTTAATCCTTCTCTCTTAGCCTTAATGCTTGATTAGCTAAGAAAGGGGAGAAGTCTCGTAGCATCCATATATATATGATTTGGCCATTTCTAAAAGAACTCCAAAGGACCAAAACCGTATATATGTCCTTCCCATTATTGTACATATATATTAAGCCCCTTTTATATGCCTTTCCAAAAGAAATTAAAGGGAATTAATATATGCATTTGTACAATAATAATCCGTCACCCAAGAATCCATTGTGTGTGATCCTCTAGACCCATAGTCACTCTAGTTTAAGGCCCATTAACTTCTAATTCCCCATTAGAAGTAAATTAAACTTATTATTCGCTTCTACTAGAGCCGAATAATAGTTTAATTTATTCCGAATCTTTGATCACGTTGGGTCAAGAAAATCCGCGTGATCCTAGAGGACGTCGGGTTTAACCAGCCTATCTGGTACCTGTAAGTCCACAGTTATCGCATCGATATAATCCCTCGCTCCTTCTATAAGTCTGGTACGATCGAGGGTATGGTTTCTGTCAAACCCCATGATCGTGCCATTTGACCATGACCTCCTTAAAGTATATGACGTCCGTTCTAAACGAACTCACATGACCCTGGCCAGGGATTTAACGGAGCATCAATGTCATGACCCACTAGCTGTCTGATATATACCCGAAAGTGAGCGATCCCCTCTTGACCATTGATGATCTTCACACGTATCCTGGAGTGGTTAATGACTCAGCAACTCATGACTTATGGTTAAAGTCACTTAGCCAAGTAATTAAACCATTCCAGTCCTCGTGTAAGATCTGATCAATGTCTCAGGTCAAAGAACCAACGATGCTATTAAGATAATTGGATCTTCAGTTGACATTAGGTATAATCAACCATCTAAAGATCCAATAGCAGATCAGTTCAGTGCACTTCCTCCCAGGACGTACACCTACACATATGTGTTGGTGCCCCGCACCAATGACCATGAGACAGGTCACTAACACATCATGTGTACTAGTTTAATAGGTAATCAAAGTCCCCGAGTGATTACCCTCCAACCAGGAACAGTTTAAGGTATTGTGGACATGCAAAATTGCACGCCCGCATACCCCAACTAGTCCAATATTAACAACAGTTTCAGCTGGAGAAGCTGCATAGAAGAGGGGCCATCTAGAGTCCCCGAATGCACACACACTACCGTGGAGCCGTCTTCGGAGTTACGACAGTGAAGAGAAATCAACCACCAAGAGCCCCACAATCCGTGGGCCTCGAAGAAAATCAAACGGGCCACAACTCAGCTCTCACAACGGGCTCAGAACTGCCCATTTAGCCCTTCAGCGGCACGCCCTTGAGCTCTTCAACGGCACACCCCGCTGGCCTTCAGTGGCACACCCTCTGCCCTATTCAGCGGCACGCCCTTGAGCTCTTCAGTGGCACGCCCTTCGGCGGCATAGCCCTTCAGCGGCACAGCCCTCTTGGCCTTCGGCGGCACGCCCCCTACAGCCTTTCAGCGGCACGCCCTCCTGCTCGTTCAGCGGCACACCCCCTGCAGCCCTTCAGCGGCACGCCCTCCTGGCCGTCCAGCGGCACGCCCCCTGCAGTCTTCAACGGCACGCCCCTGGTGGCCCGTCAGCGGCACACCCTCAGTGGCCTTCAGCGGCACACCCAGGGCAGCCCTTCAGCGGCACGCACTCTGTGCCCCATCAGCGGCACGCTTGCCGTGCGTTCCAGCGGCATGCCCTTTTGGCCCTCCTGCGGCACGCTTGCTGAACCCGCCAGCGGCATAGCGTTCAGGCATTTCGACGGCACGCCTGGCAGACGAGATCTTACGCCCATGCCCTACAGATCTTTAGCGCGCAGTAGGCTGTCCGATGTGTCGGCCGGAGGTTGGGCCACGCAGGCTACCCCCTGCCACCAAGGACAACGGGTCAAATCCCCATTCAATGCCTCCGGTTTCTCGCCTTCGACCGATCTCGCTGCTGCCAGGGTATAAAAGCCTTCCTCTTCCGACGAACAACAGAGAGACAGACACACGCAGACAGTGAAGAGAAGAAGAGAAAGAGAAGAAGAGCACAAGAAGAAGAGAAAGAGAAGAAGAGCAGAAGAAGAAGGTGAAGAGAGAAGAGAGGAAGAGAGGGGAGAGTGCTCGTAGCTCCTCCCACCGCCGCCGTCTGTGCGAAGAGAGAAGAGAGGAAGAGAGGGAAGAGTGTTGCTGCTCCACCCACCGCCACCGCCTGAGGAGAAGAAGAGAAAGAAGAGAAAAAGAAAAGGGGGAGAGGGCCTACTGCCCTTCCCCTCTCCGCTGCTACTCCGGCTCCCGGCGTCCGTGCGAAGGGAAAAAGAAGAAGAAGAAAAGAGAGAAGAGAGAAGAGAGTGAGCTGTGGGAGGGGAGGAGTTAATGCTCCATTCCCCTCCCCACTGTGTCTCGTTTTGTTTCCCCTCTCTCCTTTTTCCCCCTCACGATGTATTAGCTCCCTTGGGGCATCCCTTGTTGTGAGAATAGAAGCCTGCAAACAGCTTGACGCTTGACGCCTCCCTACAGACGTTCCTCTCCTTTTTTTTTGCGTCCTCCATAGCTCCCCTGCCTGGCCTCCCCCTATGGCCGGCACATCTTGCCGTGCCTCCAGCGGTACACCCTTGCCGTGCCTCTAGCGGCACGCCCTGCCTGTGCCTCCAACGGCACACCTCACTTGTGTCTCTGCCGGCACACATGCTACCTCCTCTTACCCGGTGCACCCCGGCCCGCCTTAGGCGTGGTCTCCAGCCATTGCTTTCCCGGTGCATTCATAGCTCATGTCAGCCTAAGTGGTTTCCTATTCGGCATATTCCCCCGAGTTTTCTGAAGTTTTCTCGAAGGTGGCTGCCTAGTCGGGACACCTCAAATTGTTGGTTCATGCCACTCCTCGTGGGCATGTCCCTTGTTATCCCCCTTCCATCTCGGGTCAAGGAGAGATGCTGCCGAATTTTTGTCAGAAATAAGAACACATTAAAAGATAAAAGGAAGCAACAAACAAATGAAATAAACAATAAAACACTTTAACAGAAACAAGAGAACCACGAAGATCCCGAATAACTGAACACAATACATCCTTGTGACGGACCGATGAACACAACCCCATACATGACTTACGTGAATAAAAGAAAACCAAATCAAGGACCCCCACATGAATTCCACAAATAAGAAGAAAACCCTTCCACGCATCCCCGATGTGCGTCAACCTTGGCCAACCGGCCCCTCACACGTCTCACATGTGCACAAACTTGGGCAGACCTCGCCCATCATACACTCCACAGTGGCCTACCCGGCACACCCAGCCCCAGGCTTTCCCCGGTACACCTAATCCCATGCCTTGACCTCCTTGCCCGGCACGGCCTTGACCTCCTTACCCGGCACAGCCTTCGGCCCTTACCCAGCACGCTCCAACCGCTGCCTTGCCCGGCACGCTCCCTAGCTGCCCCAGCCCGGCACACCTTGGCCTGCCCTTGCCCGGCACGCCCCAACCTGCTCCACCGGCACGCCCTAATGCGCTTGGCCCGGCACACTCCCAGTGCACCTGTCCGGCACGCCCTTGGCCTCCTTTGCCCGGCACAGCCTTCTGCCCATTTAACCGGCACACTCCGTGGCCTCCCTTGCTCGGCACGCCCCCAGGCGCTCTTACCCGGCATGCCCTCACGCCCCTCATCCGGTGCACTCCCGGCGCGCCTTATATGTATATGTATATGCATATATATATATATATATATATATATATATATATATATATATATGAATAAACGAAAGAAAGGAAGATAAAAAAACACATAGTAGTGAAAATCATGATAATAATAAAAAGAATGAAACAAATAAATGAATAAAAAGGACATGACGCACAGGCGATAAACAAAGGAACCCATGAACAACAACAAAAAATAAACGGATACATAATAACAACAATAGAAAATAACAATGAACAAATAAATCATAACGAAGGATAATAATAATAACAAGCCGAAAGAAAATAATAATAAATCAATAAACCACAACAAAAATACTAATAGTAATAAACTCGAGAGAGAAATAATAATGAATAAATGAATCATAACGAATAGTAATGATACCCACATAGAAAATAATAATAATAAATAATAATAATAAAGTGAATAATAATAATAACAAACTCGCCAAAAAGACATATAAAATAACAAAAATAATTAAAATCTAAATAATAATAAAATGATGATATGTTCTGCAGCCTCGTCTCTCCTCGAGACCCGATATGAAGGGAATATCAATAACGCCCTCTCCCAGTCGGGTTCGGAACCCGGGAATTATCCCGATATGGCTGTAATCCAACACTGCTCTGGGCAAATAGTTCGTTGAGCTGGGCTCGTTCCCATGGGGGTTCGCTCCCGCTCTCTTATTGAAACTGCCGTCTCCCGGCATACATTCGTACGGGTTCATCTCCGTCTTCGTTGTACTTAAACACGAACCTTTGTCCGAACATGAAGTGGTCCATGAGCGACCGACATGGTTTGAGTTTTCTTACCCTCGATACGGGTTCAGTTCCCACGGGGGTTCGCTCTTGCCCTCTTATTGAAACTGCCGTCTCCCGGCGTACATTTGCATGGATTCATCTCCGTTTCCGTTGTATTTAAATACGGACCTTTGTCCGAACATAAAGTGGTCCATGAATGACCGACAAAATCTGAATGGAGCGAGATGGTTCTCGTCATCCCTGGATCCTTTGCATGGGAATATCAATAAGGCCTCCGTGGGCCACGCTTAGACCTCGGGTCCATCCCGATCATGGTCATCGTCTAACTCATATCCTCGGCCTATAGCTGATGCGGGACGAGACACGGCAAGCTCGCGATCGTCCCTTGATGAGGGAAGCGTCGGACGTGCACGGTTGAGAAACCGGCAAGAGCTAGGGTGGTCGGCTCGCACTTTCGTGCCCGGATCGGGTCACGGGACGGTAACGCTCACTCTCGCAGCAGCGGTGATACAAATAGAAAGCGAGCTAGTTACCCTATCATGCTCTCTAGCAGCGGCATAAATAAGCATATATGAGAATTAAGCAAAATGCCAAGTAAAGAGCGAAGACGATACCTCCACGCGCTCGGCGTGGGGACGACGGACCCGGCCGATCTCGCACTCCCGGGACATTTAATACATAAAGATTACAGCAATGATGTAAAGCCCACTCCACGCAGGGAGGTAAAGGGTGACACAATGGAGCCCGGGAGGGCCGATTTCGGGTTGACGGGCGGCTTTCCGCGTAGCTTCGGCAACACCCGAACTAGTGACGGTGGGGCCCACGTGCTGTCCGGAGGGGCCGTGTGGGACCCGGTGTCACCACTGTGGTGGGGACACTGATGGAGGCGATCCCCGGGCTGGCGGCACGCTGGAACGTCGCCCGGAGGTCGGGCGGCTCCGATCGGCACCCGTCGGGTTTGCTGTCCACGGGCTGGTTGCTGCTGTTTTGCAGCGCGCGCTCCGGCGAGAATGGGCGCTGCGATCAGATCCGATGTCGGATTGACACGAAATTAGCGCCGTTGGAAAGCTGACTCGAAGTACTTCAATGTAGGCCTAGAGATCTGGCCTGGATCTTCGCTGATCTTGACTTATGGAATTTACAACCTCCTGTTGTACAGTAACTAAACACTCAGATCTGCAGAGCTAATCTCTGATAACTACCGTTGACCGCTAGGCAGAACTTGGATTCAGACTTTGACGTCTTCATAAAAGTTGTAGAATTTTGAGTTGGGAAGATGGCAAAGTTGGTTTGGACACGTTTGGATGTGTCTATGAATTTCTATGATTTGTTTACTGGAGGAAGCTCGGATCTGGGATCTGGCTGGAAGTACTGTAGCTCCGGTTGAACATGAATTTTGAAAAATAGGTAAAAGACTCAACAAAAATTAATAAAAATTGTGGAGGTAGGGGAAAATGGACAGAATTCCCAGTTAAATTGGGAGGTCAAAATAAATTCAAAAGGGTGGTATAAGAGCACGAACTCAAAGGGTCTGTCACTGTAGATAGAGACAGATCTGATCTGAGTTTGGGGAATGAACGAAGTGGAAACACTATGAAACGGGGGAATTTGGACCTGAATTTTTTTTTGGGGAAGGGGCTATAAGGTAGGAACCAACCCTAAAAATTTCACTTCGATTGGAACTCGTGGCTGGCTTGAGGAATTTTCGAGCTGCACCTCTGTCTAGCAGGACAGAACACCGAAGATGATCCCGTGGCGGCTCGAAGGCGGCACGAACGGCGGCGGCGGCGGCACCGGAGGTGGGGGAAAGGTGATACCACTCTAGAATGGAGGTTTGGGAAGAGAGAAACCAGAGGGAGAGGAGCTGGGGGCGCAGCTAGCTTCACAATTTCACAAAATTTTCTGATTTTCATTGATTTTCACATAAAAATACAATCTTTTATATGATTCCAACCAAATCAATTGTCCACCCTTAGATCTAGGGATGGGGATTGAAGGGCTGGGATTGCATGCCACAAACACAAAAAAAAACATTAAAAAATGAAGGGGGGGCGGCCTATTGACTATGGGTAGGTTTTGAATGGAAGGTTGAATGGAAGGTTGAATGGTTGGTGGCCTACCTTGGAAAAATATGACCACTTGTCTCCCATGTGGTCAATTGGCATTCCAACCTTCTAGATGGCCACCTAGGATGGTTGACCAGCCCCACATGGATGACATGGACCAATGTGAGAGGGCTGAGGGCCCCCTTGCTGGTCCTACTGACAAATTACATAGAAACCCAAACAATCCGTGGGAATGACGCATTGGCTTATAAAGCCGTACAATTGCGCATATACTTTCCCATGGATATACAAATAAACTAAAGGACATAAATGCAATATGAGAAGTACTAGCTTGGCGTCGATTCCCATCAACTCTCCCCGGGTGGGAGGAACTCGACCCCGTCGAGTAGGGGTACGGGTGCTCGGGTACTCCGGCGGATACGTCACCGTGCCATGTCGCGCGGGTATGCTCCACTCCAAGTGATCGTCACCTGCTCATTCCATATATACTCGATATGCGAACTGCTATGGACTAAAGGTGGTCACTCCGAAGGCGCACTCTCAAAAGGGAAGAAAACAGCTCGAAGACTCACTAGGAATCACCGCTGAGTCCCTATAGGTGACTGATCCGGGTATAGATGTAGAACCGATCCCATACTCATCGAGTGAGATGACTCGCTTCACACTCATAAGAGAACGACAACGAGCTTGCACAAGACACATGCAGACTCACCATGCAATACACACAAACAATCGACTCAAACACACCACACAAACAAACCACACAAGAAAACACACTGACTCATATATGACCCTAGACTAGGGTGGTGACAACAAGCCCACTAGGTGGCTGCATCCTGGGTGGCGGGAGAGCTCTCCCACTCTTCCCCTCCCAAGGCATAGTACTCCTCGGCAAGCGCCTCATCGGCCTCGTAATCAACACACTCAGGCTCGGGAGGTACGGATCCTCCAACACCTAAGGCTAGGGTGGCGCGAGCGGGACACTCACTGGCAATGTGGCCAAATCCATGACAGTGGAAACACTGCACTCGTGATCGACTACTCTCCCCGATAAGAGGGGCCTTACCCTTATCCTCCCGACGGGTAGGGGGCGTAGGTAACAAGGGTGGGGGTGTAGGCGCCGTGGGCAACAGCGGGGGAAGTGTCGGGGCCAGGGGGCGGGCCATGTGTGCCGGGGGATGGGCAACGGGTGCCAGTGGATGGGGTGGAGGTAGATCCCGTGGTGGGGGAGGTCGAGGTCTAGGAGCGAAGTGCTCCTGACGGGTGGGCTCCTGAGGACGAGCCATGGGTCCCCTCGGGTATGAACCTAAGGAGCCACGGGAGTCACTACGGGGAGGAGCGGGGCTCCACCGGGGAATAGACTCGAACTCACCCTCGAATTGCTCCATCTCGAGAGCAACTTGATAAGCATCCTCCAGCTTGTCCACCTTACGGCGGAGAAGCTCATACCGTAGGTGTGGGCGTAGGCCACGTCGGAACCGAGAGACGGTAAGGGAATCCTCCTCCGTGGCATCACATCGCAAGTAGTATTCATCAAATTCGGCGATGTAGTCCGAGACGGACCGGTCTCCTTGGGTGAGACTTTGCCACTTCTCTATAAGACGCTGGCGGTAGGAGGTAGGGAGGTACTTCTTCCTAAGCTTCTCCCTCATCTCAGTCCAAGTATCAATCGGAGGTTCATGACGATGAAACAATAAATTCTCCATATTCCTCCAATAGGTTTGGGCTTGACCCAAAAGTTTCATCCTGGCATACTTGACTTTTCGTTTGTCCGACATCTCGAACCACTCAAAATATCGGTCCATACCAGCCTCCCAATCAAGGTAGACCTTTGGGTCCAAAGACCCGTCAAAGGTGGGAGGGTCGGCCCGAACGGTCCGAATGGCCCGTTCATCCATATCTTGGTCGTGGGTACGCCGTGTATGGCGATGATCACGACCATGCCCCCGATGCTCATTCTCGGACTCATAATCATGCACCTCGAGGACTTCGTGCCTCCTATTAGCTACCCTTTGACCCCTTGGAGTTGCGGGTTGTTGACCCGGCTCTGGTTGACCATGTGTAGGTGGGACGGGTGCTTGGACGGGGGCAATCGGTGGTGCCTCGGCTGGGCCTCTCTCTAGTGCGGTGACTCTCCCGACCAATCCCTGAACGGACTGGCTAGACCCGGCGGCCCTATCCTCTACGGCCTTCACCCTCTCTTCTAGGCGGGTGCCTAGATCATTCACTTGGGTACTCAACCCTTCCATCCTATCCACTCGGGTGCTTAGCACTTCAAAGCGATCACTCAACCCATCCATTTTTCCCATAAGAGTTCGGAACATAGTGGCCACCTCATCGGAACTATAGACTCGGGATTCCGCCATTGGTGGTGGTGGGGGTGAGTATTGAGTACCTCGACGAGTGGGCATGCAAGACACGGAGCAGGAGACACCGACTAATGCAAATGCACACTACAAGATGATGCACCTGGACGTAACCAAAACTCGGCACGTGGCGGAGTTAATCGATCCGAAGATCACTCGCGCAAGTGTGCGGTCTTCCCGATAGGCGTAGCCTAACGTTCGGACAACACCTTTTGATATACCGAGTAAAGGGATGCAAATGCGAAAAGACACTTTTTTTGTTTGTTTTAAAACAATGATGACCCTAAACACGACTTAGACCGACTAATGACTAGACGTAAATGACACTCTTTTTTTTGACACCCTAGACTCAACTCGCTCTGATACCAAATTGATGCGGGACGAGACACGGACACGACAAGCTCGCGATCGTCCCTTGATGAGGGAAGCGTCGGACGTGCACGGTTGAGAAACCGGCAAGAGCTAGGGTGGTCGGCTCGCACTTTCGTGCCCGGATCGGGTCACGGGACGGTAACGCTCACTCTCGCAGCAGCGGTGATACAAATAGAAAGCGAGCTAGTTACCCTATCATGCTCTCTAGCAGCGGCATAAACAAGCATATATGAGAATTAAGCAAAATGCCAAGTAAAGAGCGAAGACGATACCTCCACGCGCTCGGCGTGGGGACGACGGACCCGGCCGATCTCGCACTCCCGGGACAGTTAATACATAAAGATTACAGCAATGATGTAAAGCCCACTCCACGCAGGGAGGTAAAGGGTGACACAATGGAGCCCGGGAGGGCCGATTTCGGGTTGACGGGCGGCTTTCCGCGTAGCTTCGGCAACACCCGAACTAGTGACGGTGGGGCCCACGTGCTGTCCGGAGGGGCCGTGTGGGACCCGGTGTCACCACTGTGGTGGGGACACTGGTGGAGGCGATCCCCGGGCTGGCGGCACGCTGGAACGTCGCCCGGAGGTCGGGCGGCTCCGATCGGCACCCGTCGGGTTTGCTGTCCACGGGCTGGTTACTGCTGTTTTGCAGCGCGCGCTCCAGCGAGAATGGGCGCTGTGATCAGATCCAATGTCGGATTGACACGAAATTAGCGCCGTTGGAAAGCTGACTCGAAGTACTTCAATGTAGGCCTAGAGATCTGGCCTGGATCTTCGCTGATCTTGACTTATGGAATTTACAACCTCCTGTTGTATAGTAACTAAACACTCAGATCTGCAGAGCTGATCTCTGATAACTGCCGTTGACCGCTAGGAAGAACTTGGATTCAGACTTCGAAGTCTTCATTAAAGTTGTAGGATTTTGAGTTGGGAAGATGGAAAAGTTGGTTTGGACACGTTTGGATGTGTCTATGAATTTCTATGATTTGTTTACTGGAGGAAGGTCGGATCTAGGATCTGGCTGAAAGTACTGTAGCTCTGGTAGAACATGAATTTTGAAAAATAGGTAAAAGACTCAACAAAAATTAATAAAAATCGTGGAGGTAGGGAAAAATGGAAAGAATTCCCAGTTAAATTGGGAGGTCAAAATAAATTCAAAAGGGTGGTATAAGAGCACGAACTCAAAGGGTCTGTCACTGTAGACAGAGACAGATCTGATCTGAGTTTGGGGAATGAACGAAGTGGAAACACTATGAAACGGGGGAATTTGGACCTGAATGTTTTTTTGGGGAAGGGGCTATAAGGTAGGAACCAACCCTAAAAATTTCACGTCGATTGGAACTCGTGGCTGGCTTGAGGAATTTTCTAGCTGCACCTCTGTCCAGCAGGACAGAACACCGAAGATGATCCCGTGGCGGCTCGAAGGCGGCACGAACGGCGGCGGCGGCGGCACCGGAGGTGGGGGAAAGGTGATACCACTCTAGAATGGAGGTTTGGGAAGAGAGAAACCAGAGGGAGAGGAGCTGGGGGCGCAGCTAGCTTCACAATTTCACAAAATTTTCTGATTTTCATTGATTTTCACATAAAAATACAATCTTTTATATGATTCCAACCAAATCAATTGTCCACCCTTAGATCTAGGGATGGGGATTGAAGGGCTGGGATTGCATGCCACAAACACAAAAAAAAACATTAAAAAATGAAGGGGGGGCGGCCTATTGACTATGGGTAGGTTTTGAATGGAAGGTTGAATGGAAGGTTGAATGGTTGGTGGCCTACCTTGGAAAAATATGACCACTTGTCTCCCATGTGGTCAATTGGCATTCCAACCTTCTAGATGGTCACCTAGGATGGTTGACCAGCCCCACATGGATGACATGGACCAATGTGAGAGGGCTGAGGGCCCCCTTGCTGGTCCTATTGACAAATTACATAGAAACCCAAACAATCCATGGGAATGACGCATTGGCTTATAAAGCCGTACAATTGCGCATATACTTTCCCATGGATATACAAATAAACTAAAGGACATAAATGCAATATGAGAAGTACTAGCTTGGCGTCGATTCCCATCAATAGCCCCCCCCCCTTTTGAACACATTTTCAATTTTGGAATCTATTCCCGCGACTCTTCCCCGTTGCCCTCCGGCACCGGAATCATTAATGATGCCCATGCAAGCCCCGTTTGGACCACGGGAGGCGCCCCCGGTATGGTCCCGACTCGATCTTGCACCGGGCCAATAAATTCGCTAGTTTCCTGCTACACTAACCGAGATTTAACCGAGTGTTTTCAGTGTCTCGGAATAATGTATTTTCCGTATCACGGCATACATATGTTCCAGGTCCTTCTGCGACGATTATGATATTCTCAAGCCGGACACCCGTCCGAATATTAAACGGTCTCCCGAATGAACGACACGTTTCGAACGTCCGCTTCCCTAGACACAGGGCTTTTCAGCCGATTCAAGGGATATTCCCTCGTTGCCCCTTGGCACCGGAAATATTAATGATGCTCATGCAAGTCTTGTTTCGACCGCGGGGGGCCCACCACAGTATGGTCGCAGCTTGCTCTTGCACTGGGCCAACAGATTTACTGGTTTTTGACCACTCCAACCGAGGCTCAGCCGAACGTTTTCCGCTCTTCCGAACAATAAATTTGCCGTACCTCGGCATACATGCATTCCGGTTTTCCCGCGACGATCGCACTTTTCTCGAGCCGGACATTCGTCCGAACATTAAATGGTCAGTACATGACCGACATGATCTCGAATGGTTTTTTTCTTCTCACCCTCGCGCGAGGATTTCAATATCTCGTAATAGACCTGTCATGCAATTAATTCCCTGGCCATGAGGCCCTGAATCCTGGCGATTAATCAAGGGTGTTCCCTCGTATGGGGGATGTAAATGACGCCGTGACCTTTATGGCGCGGCGGGTTTTAATCCCGACACGAACTACACAATCGTCTGACAAAGTCAGATCGAGCGCACCATGGGCTCTTCGGGGCCCGAATAAATTGTCACTCGGTGACTGGCACGCCCACGCACTTAATAGACAAACCACTTGAATAAGTAAATTTTAGTGCGTCCACAAGTCTGGCACGCCCGGTGGGACAGAAACTACCCTTCATCTCTTCGCCGGGATTCAGGGCCTCATGGCCCCCTCATAAACGATGTTTGCCTGCTTTGATGAATTACAAGTGCTGTCTTCGCCAGCCCTATGGGGAGAAAATCCAGACTCGATGCAGTTGCCTTCGCGGCCTCGAGGACGTTGCTTCGAAGCATATGCAACTTCCAGGAATCATGGGGGCTGTTATAAAAAAAGGGGGGGGAGAAGAGAAAGGGAAGAGAAGGGAGGGGAAATCAAGCCCCTCCCGTTTCCCTCAAGAAGAAAGAGAAGAAAAGAAGAAAAGAGGAAAAGAAGAAGAGAAGAAAAAAAGAAAAGAAAGAGAAAAGAAAGAAGCAAAAAAAAAGAAGAGAAAGAATTGGCAAGAGAGGGTTGTACGGCCACGTCCGTCGAGACCTGTACTGAATAAAGATTACCACTGTGGGGTTGATGCGATGGAGCGAACCACTCATCCCCTCCCTGAGGGGGTGAGCGCTCTCCTGCACCTCCACCCTGATCAATCATACAAAAAAAGGGGAGAGAAATAAAGAAGAAAGGAAGAAAAGTTGGCCAGCATCGCCGACTGAAAGAGCAAGAAAAAACCCGACATCCCGCCCAACTCTAGGAGGTCCCGAGTCCGCGGTGCAATGACCCCGCTCGTTCCTCCTTCCTGCTGCCTCCATCCGGCACAAAACGTCCCCCGAGTGGTTGTTAAAAGACCCAGCGAGCCACAATTGTAGCTTGGTGAATGGTTGCCCGCTGTGGGGAATGCTTTATAGCAATGAGGCCAAGCACGGCCACCACTCCCGAAGAGAGCATGCACATATCCCGCCATGGGGGATGAGAAGAAGATATATACCCTGCTACGGGGGCATAGGAGGCAAAAAAAGAAATACACCCCATTCCCAGGGGCACATGAAGAGAATCTGCCCCGACTGAGGGGCACACAAAGCAAAAGCTACACCCCGGCTTCTGGGCATTTGAAGAAGAATCCGCCCCGACCGGGGGACGTAAGAAGAAATAGAGCTGCACCCCGGCTTAAGGGCATTTGAAGGAGAAATACACCCCGATATGGGGGCACCTGAAGCAAAAGACATACCCCGCCATGGGGGCATAAGAAGAAAAGAATTCACCCCAGCCTGGGGACACACAAAAAGAGAAACTCATCCTGGCTTAGGGGTATATGAAGAAGAAACGTACCCCGGCCTGGGGGCATAAGAAACAAATGCACACCCCATGCTAGGGGCATATGGAGAGGAATGCACCTCGCCCTGAGGGGTGCAAAAGGTATAAGAACACACCCTGGCTTAGGGGCATTTGAAGAAGAAACATACCCCGCCAGGGGGCATAGAAGTCATGAAGAATACGCCCCGGCTTAAGGGCATTTGAAGAAGTCACATCCCGCCTTGGGAGCATGAGAAGTAGCAAGAATACACCCCGGCCTAGGGGTATTTGAAGAAGAAATATACCCCGCCTGGGGGCATAGAAGCCATAAAGAACACGCCTCGGCTCAGGGGCATTTGAAGAAGCTACATCCTGCCTTGGGAGTATAAGAAGAAAAGAGTCCACCCCATCTTAGGGTTATTTGAAGAAGAAACACACCCCGCTATGGGGGGCATAGAAGCCATAAAGAATACACCCCAACTTAGGGGTATTTGAAGAAGAAGGATACCCCGCCTCGGGGGATATTGCAAGCAGCGATACACCCTGCTAGGGCTCACAGGAAGCAAACCACACCCCACTCCTGGGGACACATAAAGAGAGTACACCCCGCCATGGGGGCACATGAAGAGAATCCACCCCGACTCGGGGGTACATGAAGCAACAAAGAATACACCTCGCCTTAGGGGAGTCTGAAGAAAAAGCATACACCCCACTTTGGGGGCACAAGAAGCAAACATTCCCCAGCGTGTCGGGGCAGAAGAAGAAGAATTCCCCCCCTCGGGGGCATATAAAAAAAGAAAAGTAAAGATACACCCGGTGCCCGGCGCACATGAAGAGAAAGGCACCTCCCTTTGGGGGCACAATAAGCAACAAAGATACACCCCGACTGAGGGGCACAGAAAGAGAAATACACCCCTGTGCCAGGGGCATATGAGACAAAACTATACCCCGATTTAGGGGCATTTGAAGCAAAGACTTCACCCCGCTTCAAGGGGGGCATAAGAAGCGAAAGATATACCCCACCCCGGGGGCACAAGAAGAAAACACACCCCACCTTGGGGGCATAAGAAGCCAAGAGATATGCCCCGCCACGGGGCAGTAGAGGCAAAATGCATTCCCCCCGGGGGCACATGAAGTAACATACCCCTCGCCTCGGCAGCATATGAGGCCAAGAGGCTACATCCCGGCTCGGGAGCATAAGAAACAAAAGATATACCCCACGTCAGGGGCATATGAAGTCAGGAATCACACCCCCGTCTTAGGGGTATTTGAAGAAGAAGTATACCTCGCCTCGAGGGCCTAGACGCTATAAAGAGCACGCCCCGACTCAGGGGCATATGAAGAGAAGTCCACCCCAACCTAGAGGTATTTGAAGAAGAAACATACCCCACCAGGGGGCATAGAAGCTATAAAGAACACGCCCCGGCTTAGGGGTATTTGAAGAAGATACATCCCGCCTCGGGAGCATAAGAAAGAGAAGAATACATCCCATTTTAGGGATATTTGAAGAAGAAATATACCCCGCCAGGGGGCATAGAAGCCATAAAGAATATGCGCCGGCTCAGGGGCATTTGAAGAAGAAACATACCCCGCCTGGGGGGACGCAGAAGCAAAGAGACAGAGTACACCTCCACCCGGGGGCACCGAAGGAAAGAGGCATACATTCCGACCTGGGAGCACATAAAGAAAGAATATACCCCGACCTAGGGGCGTCAGAAGAAGAAACATACGCCCCGATCCAGGGACATGAGAAGCAAGAGAATACGCCCTGCGAAAAGGGTATGAGAAACATGAAGAATGTACCCCAGCCTAGGGGCACAAAAAGAAATACACTCCGCCCTTGGCGCATAAGAAGCAGAAGCACCTACCCCAGCCAGGGGGCACAAAAATACACTCCGCCCTTGGCGCATAAGAAGCAGAAGCATCTACCCCAGCCTGGGGGCACAAAAAATACACTCCGCCTTTGGCGCATAAGAAGCAGAAGCATCTACCCCGACCCAGGGCACAGAAACAAAGAGACATACATCCCGATCTGGGAGCATAAGAAGAAAGATACACTCCGCCCAAGCGGCATTTGAAGAAATAACATACCCTGCTTCGGGGGCACAGAAGCCGTAAAAAGATACACCCCCGCCTCAGGGGGGCATAAGAAGCAAAAGATACACCCCCCTCCCAGGGGCATTTGAAGAGAGCTACGCCCCGTACCAGGGGCATATGAAGAAGAAACGTACCCTGCCTGGGGGCATAGAAGCCATGAAGAGTATACCCCGGCTTGGGGGCATTTGAAGAGAGCTACGCCCCGTACCAGGGGCATATGAAGAAGAAACATACCCCACCTAGGGGCATAGAAGTCGTGAAGAGTATACCCTACCATGGGGGCATTTGAAGAGAGCTACACCCCGCCTCGGGGTCATTAAAAAAAAAACACGCCCTGGTCTAGGGACATAGAAGCCAAAAAAATACACCCCGCATGGGGGCACAGAAGCGAAGAGGCAAAACACACCCCCTCAGGGGGGATGCATACCAAATGAAGCTACACTCCAACCTGGAGGCACATTAAGAGAAATACACTCCAGCGTGAAAGTATTAATGAGAAAAGAAGAGCAGAATAAAGAAAAAGACACGCACGAGGTAGACGTGGTCTTCGAGCCCACCTCATCACACAAAAGAAAAGAAGGAAATAAATAATACACATGAGACAGACGTGGTCTTCGAGCCCGCCTCATCACACAAAAGAAAAGAAGAAAAGGAAGAAAAGGCACATGAGGCAGACGTGGTCCTCGAGGCCGCCTCATCACACAAAAGAAGAGAAGAAAAAGAAAAGAAGACACATGAGGCAGACGTGGTCTTCGAGCCCACCTCATCAAGCAAAAGAAGAGAAGAAAAGGAAGAAGAGACACATGAGGCAGACATGGTCCCTGAACCCGCCTCTTCACATAAAAGAAGAAGAGCAGAACTAAAAGAAGACACATGAGGCAGACGTGGTCTTCGAGCCCGCCTCATCACACAAAAGAAGAGAAGGAAAGAAAGAATGCACATGAGGCGAACACGGTCTCTGCACCTGCTTCTCTACAAAATAAGAAAAAAAAAGAGAAAGAGTCACGAGGCGAACATGGTCTCTGCACCTGCCTCTCTACAAAAGAAGAAGAGAAGGAAAAAAAAGAGAGTCACGAGGCAGACATGATCTTTGCACCCGCCTCTCCATAAAAGAAGAAGAGAAGAAGAGAATGAACAATCACGGGGCGAACATTATTCTTTGCACCCGCCTCTCCATAAAAAAAAGATGGTGCATGTAAGAATTCTACAGTCACTGGAGGAGGAGGAATTATCAGGGATCATAGAGGGAAAATTATTCTTGCATTCTCTCATTTCTATGGCCACTCAAATAGCTTAATTGCAGAAGCTCGAGCTCTCCTGGATGGCATTAAATACTTGAAGACAGTGAATGCAAATCCAACTCTGATTGAATGTGATTCACTCACCCTTGTTAGGATTATCAATAAAGAAATATGCTGTCCTTGGTCCATTCTAAGCTATGCCAGGGCTATCTGGAGCATTACATCACAGCAAGACAAGATCTCTCACATCTACAGAGAAGCCAACACTGTTGCTGATTTACTTGCATCTTTAGCATGCTCCAATAAATGTAATTCTTTCTATTCTAACAGTGAGCTGCCTTCCATTATAAAAAGGTGCAACTCGACTGGACTATCTAGGCTTGCCTAGTATTAGATTGATGTAATTCTTTTCATCTCTTATGAAATAAAATAGCCTCCTAGTGGTCCAATGGTGGAGTGGCTTCTCCTTACCTCTGGTAAGGGGTGCACTCTCCCACTGAGCCCTAGGTTAGGTTTTTCTATTAAAAAAAAAACAATCACGGGGCGAACATGATCTCTGTACCCGCCTCTCCATAAAAGAAGAAGAGAAGAAGAGAAGAAGAGAAAGAACAATCACGGGGCGAACATGGTCCTTGCACCTGCCTCTCCATAAAAGAAGAAGAGAAAGAACAATCATGGGGCGAACATGGTCTCTACACCTGCCTCTCTACAAAAGAAGAAGAGAAGAAAAAAAGAGAGGCACGAGACAGACGCGGTCTTTGCACCTGCATGTCCATAAAAGAAGAAGAGAAAGAACAGCCATCGGGGCGTTAAACCGAAAAATATTCAGCCATCGGGTCTTCAAGCTGATAGATATTCCACCGACGGGGCGTTAAACCGAAAAATATTCCACCGACGGGGCGTTAAACCAAAAAATATTCAACCATCGGGGCTTCAAGCCGATAGATATTCAACCATCGGGGCTTTAAGCCGACAAACATTCAGCCATCGGGGCTTCAAGCCGACAGATATTCAGCCATCGGGGCTTCAATCCGATAGATATTCAGCCATCGGGGCTTCAAGCCGATAGATATTCGGCCATCGGGGCTTCAATCCGACAGATATTCAGTCATCGGGGCTTCAAGCCGATAGATATTCAGCCATCGTGGCTTCAAGCTGACAAATATTCAGCAATCGGGGCTTCAAGCCGACAGATATTCCACCGACGGGGCGCTAAACCGACTAAACCTTCCGCCGACGGGGCGTTAAACCGACTAAACCTTCCGCCGGCGGGGCGTTAAACCGACTAAACCTTCCACCGACGGGTCGTTAAATCGACTAAACCTTCCGCCGACGGGGCGTTAAACCGACTAAACCTTTCACCGACGGGGCGTTAAACCAACTAAACATTCCGCCGACGGGGCGTTAAACCGACTAAACCTTCCACCGACGGGGCGTTAAACTGGCTAAACCTTCCGCCGACGGGGCGTTAAACCGACTAAACCTTCCGCCGACGGGGTGTTAAACCGACTAAACATTCCGTCGACGGGGCGTTAAACCGACTAAACCTTCCACCGATGTGGCGTTAAACTGGCTAAACCTTCCGCCGACGGGGCGTTAAACCGACTAAACCTTCCGCCGACGGGGCGTTAAACCGACTAAACCTTCCGTCGGTGGGGCGTTAAACCGACTAAACCTTCCGCCGACGGGGCGTTAAACTGACTAAACCTTCCACCGGCGGGGCGTTACACCGATTAAACATTCCACCGACGGGGCGTTAAACCGACTAAACATTCTGCCGGCGGGGCGTTAAACCGAATAAACCTTCCGCCGACGGGGCGTTAAACCGACTAAACCTTCTGCCGGCGGGGCGTTAAACCGACTAAACCTTCTGCCGACGGGGCGTTAAACAGACTAAACCTTCCGCCGACGAGGGGTTACACTGACTAAACATTCCGCCGCCGGGGCATTTAAACCGACTAAACCTTCCGCCGATGGGGTGTTAAACTGACTAAACCTTTCGCTGACGGGGCGTTAAACCGACTAAACCTTCCACCGATGGGGCGTTAAACCGACAAACATTCAGCCATCGGGGCTTCAAGCCGACAGACATTCAGCCATCGGGGCTTCAAGCCGACAGATATTCAGCCATCGGGGCTTCAAGTCTACAGCTACCCCCCCCCCATCGGCCTCTGGGTCGACAGCTATCCAATTATCGGCCTCTGAGCCGACAGCTATTCAATTATCAGTTTTTAGACCAACAGCTTCCCACTCATCGACGTCTGAGCCGACAGCTTCTCAACAATCGGCATTCTAGCCGACAGATGTCAAGTCAACGAGCAACTCCACCCTCGGCCTTCGGCCACCAAATAAAATCAAGGGACCTCTCACTCTAGTTTGAATCCTTTCCCGACTAGAGAACAAAAGAATAGACCCTTTCACTCTGGTTCGGATCCTTTCTCGGCCAGAGAATCAAAGAATAAACCTTTCCACTTTGGTTCGGATCCTTTCCCGGCCAGAAAATTAACAAAGAGACCTTTCACTCTGGCTCGGAGTCTTTCCCAGCTAGAGAATCAAAGAATAGACCCCTTCACTTTGGTTCGGACTATCCCCCAGCCAGAGAATAAAAGAATAGACCTTTCACTTTGGTTCGGACCCTTCCCCGGCTAGAGAATAAAAAGGGATCCTTCTCTTCAGCTCTCACATCCCGTTGCCCAACACCTTTCAGCTCAGCAACTTCGGCCAAGGCCCACTATCAGGATTAATCCACCCGTCCCACTACGCTCTCCGATATCTTTCGGCTTTGCAGCCGACTTCTAACATCTCTCGGCGTGTTAGCCCGCTCCCAATATCTCTCGGCTTTCTAGCCTACTTTTCAATATCTCAACTTCAGCTTGTAGCCCGCTTCCCTAACATTTTTTGGCTCTTGTAGCCCACTTCTCTTTGGGCTTTCACAGCTTATTCCCCAACTTTGGCTCTATAGCATGCTTCTCAATTTTGGCTCTTGTAGCCCGCTTTTCCAACTTCGACTCCCGTAGCCTGCTTCCCGGCTTCGGCTCTTGCAGCCCGCTTCTCAGCTTTGGCTTCCGTAGCCTGCTTCCCATAATTTCGGCCTTCACAGCCCGCTTCCCAATTTTGGCTCTTGTAGCCCACTTCCCAATATCTTCGGCCTTCACGGCCTGCTTCCCATAATTTTGGCTCTTGCAGCCCGCTTCCCAATATCTTCGGCCTTCACGACCTGCTTCCTAGAATTTGGCCTTCACGGCCCGCTTCCCTTAACATCGGCTCCTGCAGCCCGCTTCCCAACTTCGGCTCTTGCAGCCTGCTTCCCATGACTTCGGCTCCCGTAGCCCGCTCTCCTCAATTTTTGGCTATTGTAGCCCACTTCCAATATCAACTTCGGCTTTTATAGCCCGCTTCCCCAACGTCCTTTCGGCCCTTTGCGGTCTCCTTCCTCAGCACCTTGGCTGCTGCTTTGATTCTATACGCACATACAAGATACATATACGTAACGACAGTATGTTCTTACCCAAAAAAAGAGAGAAAAAAAAAGAGAGCAAAACAAAAGAGACAAAAAAAATTGCTTGGCTGCCCTGCTTGCATGTTTGCTTAATATAGAATAATACACCTCCTTGGAATTTTCTAGGACCGTGCTTCCTTGCTAAATAATATCGCCCCGATTCCGGATGCATATGCGTCACGGCACGCACTCGAAGGGAACCCAATTATGGCGGGTGCACACGTCAAGGGGAAGAGTCATGGCTAAATTGCTAAGCCCAACTCACAAAATAAACCTGAGGCAACAGTCCTACGCTTCGCACTTAATGTGTTCAATGGCCTTCGACCATAGGGATTGCCCGACTTTCTTCTTGGCATTCTACGGATCCTTGAATTCCTACACTCGCGTGAAAGGTAATCGTGAGGAAAAAGCTGTCTGCCTCCACTGTAAAAAAAAAATACAGAGAGAAAAATGATGCAAAAAAATAGAGAAACGTGAATCCGAGTAGTCGGGAATCCCCATTGAGACACATGAGGAGACTCGCGCGAAATGGTGAAGCGAATTTTAATAAGGATGAAGCTTAGTGGCCGGGAATCCCCATTGAGACACATGAGGAAACTCGCGTTGAACGGTGAAATATGTAATAGAATTATGATAAGGACGAATCCTAGTAGCCGGGAATCCCCATTGAGATATATGAGGAGACTCGCGCCGAACGGTGAAATCCACTACCAAAATAAACAGATGGGGGCTATGCGAAGCTACCGAAATTGAGAGCCTGAAACCCATGTGTAGGCTCTAGAGTAATCCTTGAGTGTTGCTTAGAAAACTTGCATATCCCTATGCTTATGGCCTTTTGCTCACACGCTTGCTCCTCCACTCCACAGAGGATTGCTTCGGGTGAAATGCATGAATTTAAGCTACGCATGCAAGACATGTGATATCCTCTTGATGGATGCACCACCCCTTAGCTGTGCCTCCTGGCCCGCACCGTGTCTGCGAATTATGGGCGATGTCCCTATCCCATCCCCTGTAGAGGGAGCTGCCTTACTTATATTTATGTTATGTCTGCTAATGAATGCTTGCATGCTTAAAAAGAGAGAGAGAGAGAGGAAAAAGAAGGGAAAATGATAAAAAAACAACATAAAAATAATAATAATATAATAATAAAATAATAATAAAATAATAATAAAATAACAAGAATGTACGTATGCAATAAACTCAATTTCGGCCATCGAAGCCTGCTTTCCTAGCTCTGGTTCGTAGTGCCCAATCTTGGCCCCCATGGCCTACCTCTTGCCCTCGCGGCTCGTTAATCCCCAACTTCGGCTCTTTAAGCCTGCTCCCAGCCTTGGCTGTTTTGACCTCTCTTATCGGCTCCTGAGCTGACAGCTTTTCAATCATCGGCCCCTGAGCCGACAGGTTTCTAATCATCGACCCTGAGCCGACAGCTTTTCGATCATCGGCCCCTGAGCCGACAGCTTTTTAATCATCGGCCCCTGAGCCGACAGCTTTTTAATCATCGGCCTTCGGGTCGACTGCTTTTCAATTATTGGCTCCCATGCCAACAGCTTTCAATCATCGGCCCCTGAGCCGACAGCTTTCTAATCATCGGCCTTCGGGTCGACAGCTTTTCAATCATCGGCCCATGAGCCGACAGCTTTTCAATCATCGGCCCCTGAGTCGACAGCTTTTAATCATCGGCCTTCGGGTCGACAGCTTTTCAATTATTGGCTCCCATGCCAACAGCTTTCAATTATCGGCCCCTGAGCCGACAGCTTTCAATCATCGGCCTTCGGGTCGACAGCTTTTCAATTATTGGCTCCCATGTCAACAACTTCCAATTATCGGCCGCTGTGCCGACAGCTCTTTTATCATTGGCATCCACGCCAGCAGCCACTCGAAGTTCTTCAAAAAAAAAGAAAGAAAAAAAAGGGAAGAAGAGAAGAAGAGGGAAAGAGAGAAGAAAAAAAACAACAGAAAAAAGAGAAGAAAAAAAAGGAGATAACAAAAAAGAGAAGAAAAAAAAGAAGAAGAGAAGAAGAGAAAAGAGAGAAGGAAAGAAAGAAAAGAGACAAAGAGACCAACAATCCATGTCAGCTCCTGGCGCCCTGTCGGCACTGGCGAAGAGACCAAGAGATCAACAAACCGTGTCAGCTCCCGACACCCCGTCGGCACTGATGAAGAGACAAAGAGACCAACATACTGCTTAAGTTCCCGGCACCCCGTCGGCACTGATAAAGAGACCAATACACTGCTTCAGTTCCCGACACCCCGTCGGCACTGATGAAGAGACCAACATGCTGCTTCAGTTCCCGACATCCCGTCGGCACTGATGAAGACACCAACATGCTACTTCAGTTCTCGGCATCCCGTCGGCACTGATGAAGAGACCAATATGCTGCTTCAGTTCCCGAAGCCCCGTCGGCACTGATGAAGAGACTAACATGCTGCTTCAGTTCCCGGCATCCCGTCGGCACTGATGAAGAGACCAATATGATGCTTCAGTTCCCGACACCCCGTCGGCACTGATGAAGAGACCAACATACTGCTTCAGTTCCCGGCAACCCGCCGGCGTTGATGAAGAGACAAAGAGACCAACATGCCATGACAGTTCCCGACACCACGTCGGCACTGATGAAGAGACAAAGAGACCAACATACTGCTTCAGTTCCCGACACCCCGTCGGCACTGATAAGGAGACCAATACACTGCTTCAGTTCCCGACACCCCGTCGGCACTGATGAAGAGACCAACATGCTGCTTCAGTTCTCGACATCCCGTCGGCACTGATGAAGAGACCAATATGCTGCTTCAGTTCCCGACGCCCCGTTGGCACTGATGAAGAGACCAACATGCTGCTTTAGTTCCCGGCATCCCGTCGGCACTGATGAAGAGACCAATATGCTGCTTTAGTTCCCGACGCCCCGTCGGCACTGATGAAGAGACCAACATGCTGCTTTAGTTCCCGGCATCCCGTCGGCACTGATGAAGAGACCAATATGCTGCTTCAGTTCCCGACGCCCCGTCGGCACTGATGACCCCGTCGGCGCTGATAAAGAGACCAACATACTGCTTCAGTTCCCGGCACCCCGCCGACGATGATGAAGAGACAAAGAGACCAACATGCCATGACAGTTCCCGACACCGCGTCGGTACTGACAAAGAGAAGAAGAGACCAACATGCCACGTCAGCTTCCGACACCCTGTCGGCATCGACGAAGAGAAGAAGAGACTAGTACACCCGCAGGCACCGCCCGGCTCATCCTTCACCTGCGCTACCCGTGGGTGGGGGGCATTTGTGGACATGCAAAATTGCACGCCCGCATACCCCAACTAGTCCAGTATTAACAACAGTTTCAGCTGGAGAAACTGCATAGAAGAGGGGCCATCTAGAGTCCCCGAATGCACACACACTGCTGTGGAGCCGTCTTCGGAGTCAGGACAGTGAAGAGAAATCAACCGCCAAGAGCCCCACAATCCGTGGGCCTCTAAGAAAATCAAACGGGTCACAACTCAGCGCTCACAACGGGCTCAGAACTGCCCATTTAGCCCTTCAGCGGCACGCCCTTGAGCTCTTCAGCGACACACCCCGCTGGCCTTCAGCGGCACACCCTCTGCCCTGTTCAGCGGCACGCCCTTCGGCGGCACAGCCCTCTTGGCCTTCGGCGGCACGCCCTCCTGGCCATTCAGCGGCACGCCCCCTGCAGCCCTTCAGCGGCACGCCCTCCTGGCCGTCCAGCGGCACGCCCCTGGTGGCCCTTCAGCGGCACACCCTCAGTGGCCTTCAGCGGCACACCCAGGGCAGCCCTTCAGCGGCACGCACTGTGTGCCCTTTCAGCGGCACGCCCTTTGCGCTCTTCAGCGGCACACTTGCCGTGCCTTCCAGCGGCACACCCTTTTGGCCCTCCTGCGGCACGCTTGCTGAACCCGCCAGCGGCACAGCGTTCAGGCATTTCGACGGCACGCCTGGTAGACGAGATCTTACGCCCATGCCCTACAGATCTTCGACGCGCAGTAGGCTGTCCGAGGTGTCGGCCTGAGGTTGGGCCACGCAGGCTACCCCCCTGCCACCAAGGACGACGGGTCAAATCCCCATTCAATGCTTTCGACCGATCTCGCTGCTGCCAGGGTATAAAAGCCTTCCTCTTCCGGCGAACAACAGAGAGACAGACACACGCAGACAGTGAAGAGGAGAAGAGAAGAAGAGAAAGAGAAGAAGAGCAGAAGAAGAAGAGAAAGAGAAGAAGAGCAGAAGAAGAAGGTAAAGAGAGAAGAGAGGAAGAGAGGGGAGAGTGCTACTGCTCCACCCACCGCCACCGCCTGAAGATAAGAAGACAAAGAACAGAAAGAAGAGAAGAAGAAAAGGGGGAGAGGGCCTGCTACCCTTCCCCTCCCCGCTGCTACTCCGGCTCTCGGCGTCCGTGCGAAGGGAAAAAGAAGAAGAAGAAAAGAGAGAAGAGAGAAGAGAGTGAGCTGTGGGAGGAGAGGAGTTAATGCTCCGTTCCCCTCCCCACTGTGTCTCGTTTTGTTTCCCCTCTCTCCTTTTTCCCACTCACGATGTATTAGCTCCCTTGGGGCATCCCCTATTGTGAGAATAGAAGCCTGCAAACGTCTTGACGCTTGACGCCTCCCTACAGACGTTCCTCTCCTTTTTTTTGTGTCCTCCATAGCTCCCCCGCCTGGCCTCCCCTTTGGCCGGCACATCTTGCCGTGCCTCCAGCGGCACGCCCTGCCTGTGCCTCCAACGGCACACCTCACTTGTGTCTCTGTCGGCACACCTGCTACCTCCTCTTACCTGGTGCACCCCGGTCCGCCTTAGGCGTGGTCTCCAGCCATTGCTTTCCCGGTGCATTCATAGCTCATGTCAGCCTAAGTGGTTTCCTATTCGGCATTTTCCCCCAAGTTTTCCGAAGTTTTCTCGAAGGTGGCTGCCTAGTCGGGACACCTCAAATTGTTGGTTCATGCCACTCCTCGTGGGCATGTCCCTTGTTATCCCCTTCCATCTCGGGTCAAGGGGAGATGCTGCCAAATTTTTGTCAGAAATAAGAACACATTAAAAGATAAAAGGAAGCAACAAACAAATGAAATAAATAATAAAACACTTTAACTGAAACAAGAGAACCACGAAGATCCCGAATAACTGAACACAATACATCCTTGTGACGGACCGATGAACACAACCCTAAACATGACTTACGTGAATAAAAGAAAACCAAATCAAGGACCCCCACATGCATTCCACAAATAAGAAGAAAACCCTTCCACGCATCCCCGATGTGCGTCAACCTTGGCCAACCGGCCCCTCACACATCTCACATGTGCATAAACTTGGGCAGACCTCGCCCATCATACACTCCACCGTTGCCTACCCGGTACACCCAGCCCCAGGCTTTCCCTGGTACACCTAACCCCAGGCCTTGACCTCCTTGCCCGGCACGGCCTTGACCTCCTTACCCGGCACGGCCTTCGGCCCTTACCCAGCACGCACCAACCGATGCCTTGCCTGGCACGCTCCCTAGCTGCCCCATCCCGGCACACCTTGGCCTGCCCTTGCCCGGCACGCCCCAACCTGCTCCACCGGCACACCCTAACGCGCTTGTCCCGGCACACTCCCAGTGCACCTGTCCGGCACGCCCTTGGCCTCCTTTGCCCGGCACAGCCTTCCGCCCATTTAACCGGCACACTCCGTGGCCTCCCTTGCCCGGCACACCCCCAGGCGCTCTTACCCGGCACGCCCTCACGCCCCTCATCCGGTGCACTCCCGGCGCGCCTTATATGTATATGTATATGCATATATATATATATATATATATATATATGAATAAACGAAAGAAAGGAAGATAAAAAAAACACATAGTAGTGAAAATCATGATAATAATAAAAAGAATGAAACAAATAAATGAATAAAAAGGACATGACGCACATGCGATAAACAAAGGAACCCATGAACAACAAAAAAAATAAACGGATACATAATAACAACAATACAAAATAACAATGAGCAAATAAATCATAACGAAGGATAATAATAATAACAAGCCGAAAGAAAATAATAATAAATCAATAAACCACGACAAAAATACTAATAGTAATAAACTCGAGAGAAAAATAATAATGAATAAATGAATCATAACAAATAGTAATGATAACCACATAGAAAATAATAACAAATAAATAAATAATAATAAAGTGAATAATAATAATAACAAACTCGCCAAAAAGACATATAAAATAACAAAAATAATTAAAATCCAAATAATAATAAAATGATGATATGTTCTGTAGCCTCGTCTCTCCTCGAGACCCGATATGAAGGGAATATCAATAACGCCCTCTCCCAGTCGGGTTCGGAACTCGGGAATTATCCCAATATGGCCGTAATCCAACACTGCTCTGGGCGAATAGTTCGTTGAGCCGGGCTCGTTCCCATGGGGGTTCGCTCCCGCTCTCTTATTGAAACTGCGGTCTCCCGGCATACATTCGTACGGGTTCATCTCCGTCTTCGTTGTACTTAAACACGAACCTTTGTCCAAACATGAAGTGGTCCGTGAGCGACCGACATGGTTTGAGTTTTCTTACCCTTGATACGGGTTCAGTTCCCACGGGGGTTCGCTCTTGCCCTCTTATTGAAACTACCGTCTCCCGGCATACATTTGCACGGATTCATCTCCGTTTCCATTGTATTTAAATACGGACCTTTGTCCGAACATAAAGTGGTCCATGAATGACCGACAAAATCTGAATGGAGCGAGATGGTTCTCGTCATCCCTGGATCCTTTGCATGGGAATATCAATAAGGCCTCCGTGGGCCACGCTTAGACCTCGGGTCCATCCCGATCATGGTCATCGTCTAACTCATATCCTCGGCCTATAGCCCCCCCCCCTTTTGAACACGTTTTCAATTTTGGAATCTAGTCCCGGGACTCTTCCCCGTTGCCCTCCGGCACCGGAATCATTAATGATGCCCACGCAAGCCCCGTTTGGACCGCGGGAGGTGCCCCCGGTATGGTCCCGACTCGATCTCGCACCGGGCCAATAAATTCGCTAGTTTCCTGCTACACTAACCGAGATTTAACCAAATATTTTCAGTGTCTCGGAATAATGTATTTGCCATATCATGACATACATATGTTCCAGGTCCTCCTGCGACGATTATGATATTCTCAAGCCGGACACCCGTCCGAATATTAAACGGTCTCCCGAATGAACGACACGTTTCGAACGTCCACTTCCCTAGACACAGGGCTTTTCAGCCGATTCAAGGGATATTCCCTCGTTGCCCCTTGGCACCGGAAATATTAATAACGCTCATGCAAGTCTTGTTTCGACTGCGGGGGGCCCACCGCAGTATGGTCGCAGCTTGCTCTTGCACCGGGCCAAAAGATTTACTGATTTTTGACCGCTCCAACCGAGGCTCAGCCGAACGTTTTCCGCTCTTCCGAACAATAAATTTACCGTACCTCGGCATACATGCGTTCCAGTTTTCCCGCGACGATCGCGCTTTTCTCGAGCCGGACATTCGTCCGAACATTAAATGGTCAGTACATGACCGATATGATCTCGAATGATTTTTTTCTTCTCGCCCTCGCGCGAGGATTTCAATATCTCGTAATAGACCTTTCATGCAATTAATTCCCTGGCCATGAGGCCCTGAATCCCGGCGATTAATCAAGGGTGTTCCCTCGTATGGGGGATGTAAATGACGCCGTGACCTTTATGGCGCGGCGGGTTTTGGTCCCGACACGAACTACGCAATCGTCTGACGAAGTCAGATCGAGCGCACCATGGGCTCTTCGGGGCCTAAATAAATTGTCACTAGGTGACTGGCACGCCTACGCACTTAATAGACGAACCACTTAAATAAGCGAAGTTTAGTGCGTCCACAGGTATGCGTCCATGTAAAGTCAGTCTCATGTTCGAGATCCCATCTCGAGCTGACTTTACAACCACATATCCTAAAGACATCGTAAAGTAATACACAATGGCATATTTATGCTCAAATACCACTTTATTAATAATGAACAAGATCGTACATCTATCGAGCCTACCCGACCCAAAATTGGCATGTAGCACACCAACACTAACAATCTCCCACTTAAACTATAACCAATTGCCCATAAATTTTAGGCCCATCTTATCCCGATGGCGCTTAAATACAGTCTGTGTCAAAGGCTTAGTTAGTGGATCTGCTATGTTATCTTCTGACGATACACGCTCTACCGCCACATCTCTATGATCAACAATCTCCCGAATAAGGTGGAAGCGCCTCAGAATATGCTTCGACCTTTAGTGAGATCTAGGTTCCTTCGCCTGGGCGATGACCCCATTATTATCACAAAATAATGGGATGGGTGCTGATATCTCGGAAGCTACGCCGAGTTCCAAGATGAATTTCTTCATCCAGACGGCTTCCTTAGCAGTTTTAACTGTAGCAATATATTCTGCCTCCGTCATCGAGTCTGCAGTCGTATCTTGCTTGGAGCTTCTCCAACTGATTGTCCCTCCATTCAACATGAATACAAACCCTGGCATGGATTTACAGTCATCTGGATCTGACTGGAAACTAGAATCTGTGTAAGCTCTAAGCTGTAGGTCCTCTCCTCCATAAAGCAGAAAAAGATCCTTAGCCTTTCGCAAGTACTTAAGGATACCCTTTACTATCTTCCAATGCTCTTCGCCTGGATTTGTCTGATATCTACTGACAATGCTCAAAGCATTGACAACATCAAGCCGTGTACATAGCATTGCATACATGATTGACCCTATGGCCGAAGCATAGGGTACCTTATTCATGTGTGCCACCTCCTCAGATGTTTTAGGGCTCATCCCCTTGGATAGGCAAATTCCATGTCTCATAGGAATGAGACCTCTTTTAGAATTTTCCATCCTAAACCTTTTGAGGATAGTATCTATATACATGGATTGGGATAATCCTAGCATCCTTTTAGATCTATCTCGATAGATCCTTATGCCCAGCACATATGATGCTTCTCCTAAATCCTTCATGGAGAAGGTCTTGGACAACCAAGACTTAGTTGATGTCAACATCCCTACATCATTCCCAATGAGTAAGATGTCATCAACATAAAGGATCAAGAAGGTCACAGAGCTCCCACTGACCTTCTTGTAAACACATGGTTCATCTTCATTCCGAATGAAGTTGAAAGATTTGACAGCCTCATCAAATCTCAAGTTCCAGCTCTGAGATGCTTGCTTCAATCCATAAATGGATCTCTAAAGCTTGCATACCTTATTAGGATGAAGCATGGAGGTAAATCCTTCAGGCTGTACCTTGTACACCTCTTCTAACATATTTCCATTAAGGAAAGCTGTCTTCACATCCATTTGCCAAATCTCATAATCCAGGTATGCAGTAATGGCAAGGAGAATTCTGATTGACTTAACCATGGCCACAGGTGAAAATGTCTCGTCATAGTCAATACCTTATCTTTGACGATACCCTTTCACCACTAATCTAGTCTTGTATGTGTCAATCTGTCCATCTGCACCGATTTTCCTTTTGAAAATCCACTTGCAGCCGATAGGGACTTTCCCTTTGGGTACATCAACTAAATTCCAAACTTTATCAGTTTTACATGGACTGGATCTCTGAATCCATTACCTCTTGCCATTTCTCGGAGTCCGCACTACGGATCGTATCCTGGTAGGATTGAGGATCTCCATCCTTATCGATACATACCTTAGAGGATCTCTCTGAGACATGTCCAACATATCTCTCAGGTTCTCTTGGCAGTCTACCAGATCTCCGTAGTGTCTGTGTTTCACTCTGAATAGGATCAACCGATACAGTCTCATCTAATGAGTTTGTGTCTACTGGTTGTGGTTCTTGGACCTCGTCCAATTCTATTTGGCTCCCACTGTCTTTCTGGAGTAGATATTCTCTTTCTAGAAATACAGCTCTCTTAGCCACTAAGACCCTTTGCTCTGAAGGGTGATAAAAATAATATACAAATGTCTCCTTTGGATATCCCACAAACCTACACTTATCGGTTCTAGACTCAAGTTTATCACTATCGTTCCTATTTACATGGGCAGGACACCCCCAAATTTTAATGTGATTAAAATTTAGTTTCATGTCCTTCCATATCTCATATGATATACAAGGAACAGATTTACTTGAGATCATATTCAATAAATAAGTCATAGTCTCTAATGCATAGTCCCATAGAGACAAAGATAGTCCTGACATAGACATCATGGATCGGACCATGTCTAACAAGGTCATGTTTCTCCTTTCGGATACGCCATTGTGTTGTGGTGTATACGGTGGAGTCCACTGAGAAACAATTCCATTGTCTTTAAGATAAGAAGTGAATTCATGGCTTAGGTATTCACCTCCTCGATCCGATTGAAGAGCCTTAATACTCTTACCAGTCTGTTTCTCTACTTTATTCTTGTATTCCTTAAACTTCTCAAAGGCTTGTGATTTATATCTCATTAAATACACATAGCTATATCTCGAGAAGTCATCAATAAAAGAAATGAAATAGAGGTGACCCCCTTTTGCCTCCATGGACATGGGTCCACACACATCCAAGTGTATGAGCTCGAGAAGGTCAACAGCCTCTCACCATGTCCACTAAAGGGAGCCTTGGTCATCTTCCCCATGAGACATGACTCACAGGTATCAAATGGCTTGTATTCGAATGAATTCAAATACCCATTTGAGTGTAGGTGAGAGACTCTTTTCTCGTCTACATGACCAAGCCTACAATGCCATAGATATGCAGAATTCACTTCATCAGCATTGGAAATTTACATAACATTAGAACATGTATCTAATACATAAAGACCATTGACTAATGAACCATTGGCTATAACCAAACTATTATTCATTATAGAGCACCCAATGCTATTAAAAGTCAATGTATATCCAATGTTATACAAACCAGAGATTGAAATAATGTTCTTAATAATATTAGGAACATAATAACAGTCATTCAGCTCCAGAATGACTCCTGAAGGTAAACTGAGGCGTGCAGTTCCGACAGCTTTGGCAGCAACTAAAGCTCGATTGTCCATCCTCAGTTCAATCTCCTTTTTGCCCAGCTGCCTTCTATTTGCCAGCACCTGCACAGAGTTACAAATATGAGATACACATCCAGTATCCAATACCCATGATGTGGATTCCATATATGACAAATTAAGGTCTATGACAAAAATACCTTCATTTAGAATTGATTTGCAATTCCTTTTCCAATGCCATGTTTCCCCCCATCGAAAACACTTGTCTTCTTTTTCATTCTTCTTGCCCTTCCCTTTGTCAACTTTGGCGAGTTACTTACCCATGGCCTTCTTCTTTCCCTTCCCTTTGTCATCTTTGGTGGATATCTGGGTGGCCTTCCTTTTCTTGTTAGCCCGGCCAACAATCATTACAGAAGAATATGGTTTATCTTTCTGCATAGTTCCTTCAGCACTCTTTAACATGTTGAGCAGCTCCGGGAGAGTTGCATCAGTTCTATTCAAGTAAAAGTTTATGATGAAGGAATAAAAGGAATCGTGCAATGACTGGAGTATAAGATCAATGCACAGTTCAAGATCCAACTTGAACCCCAATGCATTGAGTCTCTCAATCCACTCCATCATTTTCAGTACATGAGCCTATACTGAAGCACCCTCTGACATCCGTGTCCTGAAAAGCTTCTTGGAGATGTCATACCTCTCAATCCTACCCTGCTCCCCGAAGAGCTAGCGTGATTAAGAAGTATGCTTCTACAATCAGTCTTTTCAAATTACCACTGCATCTCGAGAGCCATAGAGGCCAACATGTAACATTGGGCAAGGGAAGAGTCTTCAGACCATTTGGCATAAGTCATTAACTCGCCCTCGTCGGCATCGGGAGCTGGCTCAGAATGAACCGTGACCAACACGTAGGTGTGGGGATGTTTTTTGTTTGGGGTTTATTTCATTGGATTTATTAGGCGTGCTAGTCAACGGAGTGACAATTCATTGTGCGCTCGACCTGACTCAGTCAGTCGATTGTGATATTCGTGTCGGGACCCGGAGTCCGTCATACCATAAAGGCTATGACGTTAATTACGTCCACCCAAAGAAGGACAACCCTTGATTAGTTGCCAAGAAAGGATGCCTCGGGGGCAAAAAGAGATAAGACTATCATGTCGACTCCGCTGACGGGATGCGAAACATGCATGGAAAATCGTGCTATACGGGATGTGATAACGGTGTTATGGCACAAATCCGGCGACATATCCCCTTCTTTTGGACCATGCCAAAGGGGAATATAGATCATCCACCCACGGAGTGCCGGGATGGAAGCCAAAAGAAAGGCGGGCATAGCCTTGGATCCAAGAATGATTTGAATGTGACGGGACAGTGTCCGCTGCCATGGTGTTTATAGATATACCCTTAAGGGACCATTGGAGGACATGCAGTAGCAGAACTCCGAGGGTCAGCGGGGTGACAAAAGAAACATCGTATTCAGTATAATGTAGGGGTAAAAGCCCCCATTAATGTATCTCCCGTGGACCTGGATGAAGAACCATGATTCCCTCGTAAAGCGATGAAGGTTGGCGTGAAGGTTGACATGAATGGGACATTGAGTTTAGACTGGATTTGGGTTTAATGGAGTTGCTGAGATATCAGATATTTGGGTGGCAGCTGTTATTGAGATGAAACAGCATGGATAGGAGCCGGTGCGAGGGCCAAACGACGCGGTGGGATCCCGGCGCGGTGGGAAGATCAAGGGTTGTCGGCACGGTGGGCAACCGGCGTGGCTGGGTTGAAGAGGAGTCGGCGCGACGGCCACCCAGCGCGCCCTTCACACGGCGCGAGATTGGCGCCGGGAGGAGATGGCATTGGGAGTCATGTGGCGCCGGTAACTGCTTTCGTTGGTTTTTTTTAGGTATTGTGAGGGTTTATTATGAGTTCAAAGGGATCCTTTGTATTCAATGGGGATTCCATGGTAATAATTGGGTGAGATAGGAGATGAGGGTGGATTCGTTCACAAGGGGTTCAAGGAGACCATGTAACTGTAATGTATATTCCCCTGTGGCGGCCAAGATGTCATGAGATGGTATAGCTCAGCTCCTTGCCACGCAATTGGGGGTTAAATGCATAATTCCGGTGAAAACATCGTACTATGTGGTCGAGTAAAGTTCTGAATGAATTTTGACAGCACCTCCCCTTATTTTGGGAGTATGCCAAAATGGTATTATAGGTCATCCACTCATGAAATGTCGGAGTGGAAACCAAAATAAGAGCCGGGCGTAGCCCGAGATCGAGGGGATCCAAATCATATGGGACTTTATCCCCCTGTTATGATATCCCCTGTACAGTCAATGGAGAACATGCAGTGGCAAAGCTCCATGACTTGATAGGGTTATAGAATGTGGGGGAATTGACCCCTTTGATATGGCTCCTGTGAGGATAGAGGGAAGGATAGTGCATCTCCATAGGACAGGATATCATGAGCAAGGCTGGCCTGGCCTGACGGCATCGGCACGAACACATCAAAGTGGCCGAAAGGGGTGGAGGTATCGGCGCGAAGAAGAGGATGGGTTTCAGCGCGGCATGAGAAGCTCAGTCGACACGGCCAGACCTCGGCGCAAGACTTGCGCCGAGAGGGGTTCGCGCCGGGAGGCTTCCTGAAGTGGGGTTTTAGGGGGTTTGGAGGCAGAGGCTTTGGGGCCTTTTAAAAAGGGGGTTTGTTCAACGTTTGACGACCAGTTTGGACGATCGTAGAGAGGGTGATCCAGGGTAGAGACGACCTTCCTTCTGGGGCCTCACTAGGAGCAGAATCACGCACGGAAACTCACGATTCGGATTCGTCCCTCTTCATTTCATAGACGAGAAGTCATGAGATGGACTGTCTTAGGCTCTCATTGTGAGTATGAGGTTGAAAGAACATATGGTAGAAGAACCTTCAACAGACTTGGAAAACCAAATGGTAGAATGTGTCTAGTTATTAGTATCCACAGCATATAGTGAACCTCGGATGCAGAGGTAGAAAGAAAAGGATAATGCAAGGGCAGAACTCAGCCCATCTTTCATTAACTATTTCATCTAAAACGGCGTACACGAATTCAAATCAGGAGGAAAAATCCCACCCAAAAAAAACATACACACCGACTCTATCCCTGAGAACAGGGTTACATTGGCATTCAATGCTACTAGAGCAAAGATGCTCGAAAGTAGAGATACAAACGAAAAGGGGAGAACAATATTCAGACAGAAGAAAAGGGGGGAGAAGAACTGTAGCCCCTCGGGGCGTCGGACGGCACACCCCACCTTGCTTCTTCCTTCGAGCCTCTGCCTCTCTCTTTTCTTCAGCTTCTATGGAGGGCTCTCGAGATCCCCCTTTCTTTCAGTGGCTAAAAAAAACTCTCCTCCTTTTTCCTTCCTTTTTTTCTATCCCTGTATCTTCTTCTTCTATCTCCCTTCTTCTCTCTCTTTTTTTTTTGTTTTCGAAGGGCAGCCTTCTTATAGAGGGATGACGCTCATCCTATCGGCCTGAGCTCCCCGGCGCGCCAGCATCTGTCTTCCCGCCGTGGGCAGCCCTCGGCGCGCCTCAGCTCACATTGGGCTTGGCCCATTTTCTGTCATCCAGCGCAGGATCCATCTAATGGGCTCTTTCAGACAGTGGGCTTCTTGGCATATGTATTTATCCTTCATGGGGCTTGTTTAACACCTTGCGTTCACAAACACGTGTGAGTTACTGTGAATCCCACCTTCGGAGAATCAGAATTGTCTGAGCATCCCTTTTCAGCAGGCATATGATTGCCTGAATATTGGTATGGTTTTATCAGCCTGACTATCTGAATGATAGCAGTACTGGACAGCGGCCTAGCCAGGGATGGCTTTAGCCGAACAAAGTGTTAGGAGTAGTGAGTCTCTTCTATTCTGATTCTCAGAACTTCCAGGGATGGTACAGGAGCCGCAACTCTGATCATCTTTTAGATCCTCGAGTCTGCTTTGGTCTCTCCTGGCATATTTTAGGTATCAACAAATGCCCCCCACCCGCATGTGGCGTAAGCGAAGGATGAGTGACACGGGATGTGCGGGTGTACATTACACAGCACCTCGTAATTTCTTCAGGTCTGCTCCTGCTCATTATTCATTTTTTTTGTGACTCTGAGTCTTCATTCTATTTGTATAATCCCAGTACTTGGTCGGTATACTTGGATAGCTACCCGCATTTTTGATTTGATCTTCTGATTGCAACACTCCTCTGGGTAAGTCAAACGGCGTCGCAAACGATCTCGGCACACGCGTCTCAGCGCGGCCATGGTCTCGACGCGATAGATTTCGACGCGGTGGCTCCCGGCGCGCCTTCTTCTATTGACACTCTCGGCGCGATGCTGCCTTCGGCGCGGGGAGGTAAGTCCTCTTCAGTTGACATGTAGAGTGGTTCATTGCTCAGTTCTTTTATAACGGCATGCGCTTCATTTGATAGACCATCCAGACATAAAGCAGCGGGGACTTTATAGAAAAATCATCTCCCAGGCCCAGAAGCCGGAATATTTTGAGGTTCCCGCACCGGTACCAACCACTACTCCATTGCCACCTGGCAAAAAGAGAGAGGCCTCCGCGATGAAAGTTGCAATAGGCCGAGCGAAGAAAGCTCAGAAAACCTCTTCCAAGCAGCCTTCGACTGGTGCGGCTAAGACTCCTCTGCCTGAAGTGCCATCGTTCGAGCAGTTTGCCGCTCAGAAAGAGGCCACTCAGCAGGCGGCTGAAGGTGACATTACTTTCTCTCGCGGTCTAAAGGAGTGTTCTTTTCATGACGTCTTCATTTTTGACGCCTTCTTTGTTTGACCTCAGCTCAAGGAGCGGTCGACACCACCCCACATGCTGAAGAAGGTGTCTTGGAGGCGGGAGAGATAGGGTCTTCTACCATAGCCGCGGTAGGGGCGACCAAAACAGCTGCAGCCACAGGGGAGAGTCTCCCCGCTGCTGATGAGGATGTCAGACGCCCTTCTGCTACACCTGCCAGTGAGGCTGAGGGTGAGCCACGTGACTGTCATCCTTCTGACTCTTCTCTCTTATTGATCCTTTTGTCCCGCCTTATGTATATGTCTGTTGCAATGGTAGGAGTGGTTAGCACAGTAGTTGAGGCGCCTGCCGTGGATGCTCCTTCACAGCCCGAAGGACATAAGACTGTGCTAGAGAAAGGTGTTATCCCATTGCGGCGTGTAGTCACCCGCTCGGCATCTCGCCAGGCGATAGAGGAGGCGGGCCAACCTGAGATCAGCATAGATATTTCCTCCAGTAGCTCCGCCACCCATTCTGATGAAGAAATTGACTATCATTCTTCAGAAAGTGACGAAGAAGCCCCTGCGGCAGCCAGCAAAGGGGCAGCGGCACCCTTCATGCCGTTGAGTGGTCCTATGATTTTTAGTCCTCCGAGGTTGCTGATGACATCATCGGAGGGAATGATGCAGGTGGAGTTCGCCGGACTGGACATGGAGGTGGAGATAACCCCTCCTTTTGTTGCTTCATCTGCAGAGTTGGAATCTTCCATGCAGGTGCTTGAAGAGATGGATGCTGCAGCCAAAGTAAGTTCTGCTCGCCCCTCTGCAGAGCCGCATATCTTTTCATTCTTTTCTGCCATCCTGGTGCTTACTGGGATCTTGTTCCAGGAGCCTTACACCGCCATTCACCCTCCGGTATCGCCTTCTGGTGCTATCGTGGTTTCGTCAGAGGCTTCGGATGTGCTACCGCTGGCCACCGTGTCTTCTTCAGGGGTAGTTACCATACTTTGCCCTGTGCCAGTAAGAGTACACGTAGCTGCTGAAGTATCATCAATGGAGCCGAGCCCGCTGGGAGAAAGTCTCGCCCTGGTGCCAACAATAGAGTTGAGAGCCAAAGCCGACCCGTCACGGGGTTCTGCCTTTGTCCCGACGGCCATAATGATCATTGCGCCTGACTCTGCAGCTCCATCCGTGCCAGAAATAGAGTCAGAACCTATGCCTCTTCCAGCATCTGTGGAAGAAAGTTCTTCAAGGAGCCCGACGGAGCAAGAGCATGCTGCCGTGGTACCTGCTACTTCAGCCCTGGCGGCCGTTCCATCTTCTTCTTTCATGTCAGATATTGGCTTATGGGCCTCCATAGACAGGGAGGTGACCTTTGAGGTGGCTCCGGTAGCCTCCCTGGGCTTCACTTCATCGGAGGAGTTTGTTTGGCAGTATTTGGGGATGTTGCGCCAGGTCATGGAATCTCAGCCGACCCTATCTTACCCCCAGCTGAAGGAAGAGGCCGAGCGACTGACGATCGGGCTGCAGGCATTAGGCTGTCCTTTGGACACCTGGACCCAGCGGGTGATGTTCCTGCTAAAATTTATAAACCGCCGGGACTTTCTTGGGAGAGTGATGAACGACCGACTAGCGGCCATCAAGCTGCAGAAAGCTGACTGTCGGGCAGAGCTAACATCTCTGATCTCTGATCTTCAGAAGAGCAAAGCTCATGTTGAAGCTTTTGCTGCTTGGCCACATATTCTACGTAGCCGATGAGAAGAACTCCGGGCTGAATTGGTCACCATTGAAGCTGAGATACCACAGTTGGAGGCTACAAAAGTCCAAGGCATCGAGGAAACTTCTTTATTGGAGGGTCGGGTCGCGTCCCTAGAGACTGAGGTGACTCGCGTTCAGGAGGAAGAAATGCAGCTCCATGAACTGGGAGCGGCTCCACATGTTGGGCTCATTGACTTTGCAGATATTTTCAGGCGGTCTTAGCTGATCTGCCTTTGTAATTTACCCTCTTCGAAGGGCCCCTTTTGTATTCATCCCTTCCCTTTTTGTAATGAAATACAAGCTTCCTTCACTATTTTTGGTGTCCATCTTTGCACTTATATTCTGTCTCATCTGGTGGCAATTTTGGCGACCTGCTTGGAAGCGCACCCATGTCTGTGCCGCAGGAGAGCGTCCACCCTTTCAAGGAAAGGATGGGGGCCTCGCTCCACCACGTGACGGGGCTCCAGAGGTTGCCAAATTGGTGCAGACGTAAGTCTTGCCGACAAGAAACGTCGGAAATACGACTGCTGGCTAATGAGAGGTCCATCCAGGATAGGCTTTATCGTTGGTGGGGCAACTAATGGGAGTGCGACTTAGAGGCGTAGCATATACCTTATAGTAATCCCATTATTGACCCTGGTTTGGGGAAATGTTGGCCGACCTTGTTGATGATGACAAGGGTCGAAAAGGTAGCGCCCGGTCTTGCCGATGGTGACAAGGGTCGGAAAGGGTAGACGGTCTTGCCGATGGTGACAAGGATCGAAAAGGGTAGCGACCGTGCCGATGGTGGCAAGGGTCAAAAAGGGTAGACGGTCTTGTCGATGGTGATAAGGACCGGAAAGGGTAGCGACCGATCTTGCCGATGGTGACAAGGGTCGAAAAGGGTAGCGACCGTGCCGATGGTGACAAGGGTCGAAAAGGGTAGACGGTCTTGCTGATGGTGTCAAGGACCGGAAAGGGTAGCGACCGATCTTGTCGATGGTGACAAGGGTCGAAAGGGTAGACGGTCTTGCCGATGGTGACAAGGACCGGAAAGAGTAGCAATCGATCTTGCCGATGGTGACAAGGGTCGAAAGGGTAGACGGTCTTGCCGATGGTGACAAGGACCGGAAAGGATAGCGACCGATCTTGCCGATGGTGACAAGGGTCGAAAGGGTAGACGATATTGCCGATGGTGACAAGGACCGGAAAGGGTAGCTACCGATCTTGCCGATGGTGACAAGGGTCGAAAGGGTAGACGGTCTTGCCGATGGTGACAAGGACCGGAAAGGGTAGCGACCGATCTTGCCGATGGTGACAAGGGTCGAAAGGGTAGACGGTCTTGCCGATGGTGACAAGGAGCGGAAAGGGTAGCGACCGATCTTGCCGATGGTGACAAGGGTCGAAAGGGTAGACGGTCTTGCCGATGGTGACGAGGATCGAAAAGGGTAGCGACCGATCTTGTCGATGGTGACAAGGGTCGAAAGGGTAGACGGTCTTGCCGATGGTGACAAGGACTGGAAAGGGTAGCGATCGATCTTGCCGATGGTGACAAGGGTCGAAAGGGTAGACGGTCTTGCCGATGGTGACAAGGACCGGAAAGGGTAGCGGCCGATCTTGCCGATGGTGACAAGGGTCGAAATGGTAGACGGTCTTGTCGATGGTGATAAGGACCGGAAAGGGTAGCAACCAATCTTGCCGATGGTGACAAGTGTCGAAAGGGTAGACGGTCTTGCCGATGGTGACAAGGACCGGAAAGGGTAGCGACCGATCTTGCCGATGGTGACAAGGGTCGAAAAGGGTAGATGGAAGTGGAATGATGAACGAGGGCAGCCTCGCTACTACATCATCATCATCATTTTTGATGCAGGACGGGACCACGGACACGACAAGCTCGCGATCGTCCCTTAACGAGGGAAGCGTCGGATGTGCGCGGTTGAGAAACCGGCAATGAGCTAGGGTGGTCGGCTCTCTTTTGCACCCGGATCGGGTCACGGGACGGCTTCGCTCTCTCTCGCAGCAGTGATATTATAAATTGAAGGCGAGCTAGGTATCCCTACACATGCTCTCTAGCAGCGGCATATAAAGCATATAAAGAATTAAGCTAATGCCAAGTGTAAGGGTGAAGGCGATACCTCCACGCTCTCGGCGTGGCGAAGACGGCACCCGGCCAAAGCTCGTACTCCCGGGAACTTAGTACATTATGTTTACAGCAGTACAAATAAGCCCACTCCACGCATGGAGGTAAAGGGCGACACACGTGGGCTCGGGAGGACCAAGTTCGGGTTGACGGGCGGTTTCGGGCAATGCTTCGGCTTCACGCGTACTCGTGCTAGTGGGGGCCCACGTATTGACCGGAGGGGTCGTGTGGGGCCTGATGACTCCTCTGTTGCGGAGACACCTGGAAAGCGTTCCCCTGGGATGGCGAGCTGCTGGAACGACCGCCGGACGCCGGGCGGCCCTCGGACGACGCTCGCTGGGAACTCGGCCACGAACCTGAAAGTTCTGTTTGCAGGCGCGTGACTCGGAGAAAACTGCTGCTACGATCAGCCCCGCCGTCGGAATGCGACGAGATTAGCGCCGTTGGAAAGCTGACTCAGAATACTTCGACGTAGGGGTCTTCAAAAAAAATAATCAGATCTGTATTTCTGATCATGTATTTTACAAGCTTGCTGGAATCTGGCCAGAATTGCAGGAGCAGGTTCTGACTTCTCTGAAGATCGACGTTGACCGGGGAGAAGACCTCCGAATCTGGAAATGATTTCTTCAGTAAAGTTGAAGGTCTCTGAGAGAGGAATCCGGGACTATTTTTGGTTTTTTGATTGAATAAGAAATGGATTTTATGGGATGTTTTTACTAGACCTGAGTCGGATCTGGGAAACTATGGGTAGACTGTTCTTGGGAACTTGGACGAAATTTGAAAAATACCTAGAGACCTTATCAAAACTTAAAAAAATTCCTGATGGTAGATATATGTGGAAAGAACTCCCAATAAATTTGGGCGACCCAACAAAAATAAAAAGATGGTTCGAATGGGGTAAACTCAGAGCTGATGAACAGTAAACAGAACCAGGACAGATCTGGAACTTGGACTTGGACGAAAATCAAAAAAATAGCTAAAGGATGAATTTTGACGTGATTTTTTTTGTGGGGATAAGGGTTCTAGAGGGGAACCAACCCTGAAATTTTGAGCTTCAGAAGATGAAGGGAGTGATAGCAGGAATTCGGAGAAGAAGGATCTGTCCTGAGTGGACAGAACACCGAAATCGTTGGCAACGACGCGTCGGCGGCGAGACGATGGCGGCGGCGATCACCGGAGTTGCTTCAGATGCTGGAGGGGATCAAGGGGGAAGGGATTACACTCTAGAAAGGGGAGAGGGGGTGGAGGAACCAGGGAGAGAGAGGGGAGGGGCGCAAATCTCATTTGGGGGCAAATGCCTATTTTCTCTTCATTAATTCATTCAATATGAAAAATACAACCTTATATAGGATGCCAACCAAACTCAACCTCAACCCTTGGATCTAGGGGTTTGGATTGAAGGGCTGGGATACAATGTGAATCACACATTTAATACATTAGTTTAATCTAATTTGACCATGCTTATTCAACCTTGGACTAGATCCATTCAAACACCACCTAACAAGCCTAATAAGGCCAAAAGAGGGGGCGCCCCCTTCATGGGCCTCTCTTGGGCCTAGGCTGGTCCAAGGCCAGCCAACCCAATCCAATAACTCATGTCTAGACTTGGGCCTTCCAAGTCTTGGTGGTCCATGAGAGGGAGTGGCCCAATTGGGCCATAAATGACTAATATGGTCCATAAGGGTAGCATTTGGTCCAATATGAAATAGGCTTTCTAATTGACTCTACTAATGGCAATCTAACTTTGGACTTGACATAACAAATGGCCCATTGGCTTGATATAAGCCATACAAGGAGCCCAAAAGAAAGAAATTACACAATTACAACTTCATACAAGCCATAACACACAAATACACTTCACCCGTGTATGGAAATCGCCTTTGATGCCCCATCAATTCTCCCCGGGTGGGAGGAACTCGACCCCGTCGAGTAGGGGTATGGCTGCTCCGGTCCTCTGGCGGATCCGTCACCGTGCTAAGTAGCGCGGGTATGCTCCACTCCAAGTGATCGGCACCTGCTCATTCCATATATACTCGATATGCGCACTGCTATGGCTAAAGGTGGTCACTCCGAAGGGGCACTCTCAAAGGAAGGAAACAGCTCGAAGACTCACTAGGAATCACCGCTGAGTCCCTATAGGTGACTGATCCGGATATAGAAGTAAAACCGATCCCATACTCATCAAGTGAGTCCACTCGCCTCTTACTCGTAAGAGACCGACAACGAGCTTGCACAAGACACATGCAGACTCACCATGCACAGACACACGAATGCAAACCACGCAAACAAATCACTCAAAACAAAACCACACAAAGAAAAAAGCACACTGTTAGTCCGACCCGTACATGGGTGACGGCGGACCAGGACACCCGAATATGTGCCATGCATATACTAGATGTACACGATGGTTGATGGAAGGGAGGACTCCTAGACACCCTAAGATGTACCACTCATGCATTGGTGACCGATGGGATTTGGGTGAAGAAGGGCTAGGAGATCCAAAACTACCTTCGTCGACATCCCTAGATGTAGAGATGGCTTGCTGACTAGACCGAGGGGTATGGGTGGAATAGTGAACTCCTTGGAAGAGGTGGAGGGAATGTGATAGCTCGGGAGCTTCACTAGTGGAGGGGTCAAAAGGGTCAAAGAAGGTATGACCCCATGAAGTGGGTTCCAACATGACATGGTCCCAATCGTGAAATTCTTGAAGGTGCGGGCGGTCACCTTCCTCCGTCATGGTAGATGGGACCGTGTATAGGAAATATGACTCCTCCCTCGGAAGCAAAGTCATGAAGTCGGGCTCATCCGGTAGCGGGAGAAGTAGAAGAACCTCCGTGGTGACACAACCCACAGTGCACTCGGAGGTAATAGACCCTATGGCCGGATGGGTGAAGCTAAGACTAGCGGGTTGGTCAAAGCCTCGGGCCAAAAGATGCGTCAACTCCCATTGTGAATCTAATCCCATGACAAGATCATCCAACGTATCAACATGGTGACGAGATCGAAATGTGGTATGGAATGAGTTGACCGGCACTAGTGGTAGTGTGGGGTCCATTGATGGGAAGGGATGTGGGACCAAGCCATCCTTGAGCCAACTAAGAAGTGGCTCGGCTATGAAAAGCGTACCCGTTAGAAATACGGGTGGCTCGGGCCTTGGTGGGTCCAAATGAGAGGATTCCGAATCAAATTCGGAAATAGAGATGGATGACATTGGAACTCTCTCGAGTGGTGAAGGCCATGGTGTAGGCGGCTGGGAGGTAGATGCTTGTCTAAAGCCACCATACCGAGAGAAGTGTGACTCAAATGGTTCGACCACTAGAGCGACCGTATAGGATTCCGCTAGAGAGAATGCATTGCGGATAAGACATTCCAATTGGAAGTGAAGGCGCAAACCTCTCCGGAATTGAAATGCGGCCATGTTGCTCTCCTCTCCCAAGCCATGTTCCAACCAATACTTATGATATGCCCGAAGGTACTCGGACACGGACCTATCACCTTGGACGGGTCGACATGGGTTGGCCATAGTTGCCAAAATACGGGAATGGATCCCTAGGAATGGATATGCAAGGCCATTTAGACAAAACACTAGACACGACCCTAAGTAATGTAAAGTTGGAATGCATGCACACTAAGGACCCTAGACGTAAACCAAGACTCGGTACGCGGCGGAGATAATCGACCCGAAGGTCACTCGCACAAGTGTGCGGCCTTCCCGATAGGCGTAACCTAATGGTCGGACAACACCTTTTATATACCGAGTAAAGGGATGTATGCGACCCAAAAACGACTCTTTTTGTTGTTTTAAAAATATGATGATCCTAAACACGACTTAGACCGACTAATGACTACATGACACTCTTTTTTTTTTTTGAATGCAAACACCCTAGACTCAACCTGCTCTGATACCAAATTGATGCGGGACGGGACCACGGACACGACAAGCTCGCGATCGTCCCTTAACGAGGGAAGCGTCGGATGTGCGCGGTTGAGAAACCGGCAATGAGCTAGGGTGGTCGGCTCTCTTTTGCGCCCGGATCGGGTCACGGGACGGCTTCGCTCTCTCTCGCAGCAGTGATATTATAAATTGAAGGCGAGCTAGGTATCCCTACACATGCTCTCTAGCAGCGGCATATAAAGCATATAAAGAATTAAGCTAATGCCAAGTGTAAGGGTGAAGGCGATACCTCCACGCTCTCGACGTGGCGAAGACGGCACCCGGCCAAAGCTCGTACTCCCGGGAACTTAGTACATTATGTTTACAGCAGTACAAATAAGTCCACTCCACGCAGGGAGGTAAAGGGCGACACAAGTGGGCTCGGGAGGACCAAGTTCGGGTTGACGGGCGGTTTCGGGCAATGCTTCGGCTTCACGCGTACTCGTGCTAGTGGGGGCCCACGTATTGACCGGAGGGGTCGTGTGGGGCCTGATGACTCCTCTGTTGTGGAGACACCTGGAAAGCGTTCCCCTGGGATGGCGAGCTGCTGGAACGACCGCCGGACGTCGGGCGGCCCTCGGACGACGCTCGCTGGGAACTCGGCCACGAACCTGAAAGTTATGTTTACAGGCGCGTGACTCGGATAAAACTGCTGCTGCGATCAGCCCCGTCGTCGGAATGCGACGAGATTAGCGCCGTTGGAAAGCTGACTCAGAATACTTTGACGTAGGGGTCTTCAAAAAAAATAATCAGATCTATATTTCTGATCATGTATTTTACAAGCTTGCTGGAATCTGGCCAGAATTGCAGGGGCAGGTTCTGACTTCTCTGAAGATCGACGTTGACCGGGGAGAAGACCTCCGAATCTGGAAATGATTTCTTCAGAAAAGTTGAAGGTCTCTGAGAGAGGAATCCGAGAGTATTTTTGGTTTTTTGATTGGATAAGAAATGGATTTTCTGGGATGTTTTTACTAGACCTGAGTCGGATCAGGGAAACTATGGGTAGACTGTTCTTGGGAACTTGGACAACATTTGAAAAATACCTAGAGACCTTATCAAAAATTAAGAAAATTCCTGGTGGTATATATATGTGGAAAGAACTCCCAATAAATTTGGGCGACCCAAAAAAAATAAAAATATGGTTCAAAGGGGTAAACTTAGAGCTGATGAACAGTAAACAGAACCAGGATAGATCTGGAACTTGGACTTGGACGAAAATCAAAAAACTAGCTAAAGGATGAATTTTGACGTGATTTTTTTTGTGGGGATAAGGGTTCTAGAGGGGAACCAACCCTGAAATTTGGAGCTTCAGAAGATGAAGGGAGTGATAGCAGGAATTCGGAGAAGAAGGATCTGTCCTGAGTGGACAGAACACCGAAATCGTTGGCAACGACGCGTCGGCGGCGAGACGATGGCGGCGGCGATCACCGGAGTTGCTTCAGATGCTGGAGGGAATCAAGGGGGAAGGGATTACACTCTAGAAAGGGGAGAGGGGGTGGAGGAACCAGGGAGAGAGAGGGGAGGGGCGCAAATCTCATTTGGGGGCAAATGCCTATTTTCTCTTCATTAATTCATTCAATATGAAAAATACAACCTTATATAGGATGCCAACCAAACTCAACCTCAACCCTTGGATCTAGGGGTTTGGATTGAAGGGCTGGGATACAATGTGAATCACACATTTAATACATTAGTTTAATCTAATTTGACCATGCTTATTCAACCTTGGACTAGATCCATTCAAACACCACCTAACAAGCCTAATAAGGTCAAAAGAGGGGGCGCCCCCTTCATGGGCCTCTCTTGGGCCTAGGCTGGTCCAAGTCCAGCCAACCCAATCCAATAACTCATGTCTAGACTTGGGTCTTCCAAGTCTTGGTGGTCCATGAGAGGGAGTGGCCCAATTGGGCCATAAATGACTAATATGGTCCATAAGGGTAGCATTTGGTCCAATATGAAATAGGCTTTCTAATGGACTCTACTAATGGCAATCTAACCTTGGACTTGACATAACAAATGGCCCATTGGCTTGATATAAGCCTTACAAGGAGCCCAAAAGAAAGAAATTACACAATTACAACTTCATACAAGCCATAACACACAAATACACTTCACCCGTGTATGGAAATCGCCTTTGATGCCCCATCAATTTTTATTTCATCCTCTTTTTTTCTCTTCTTCCTTTTTTTATCACATTACTGACTCAAGCGCCCTCTCGGGTTTTCGCCAGAATCAGCCCCCTCTTGCTTTTGCCCACGCGTCCTTTTCGAGTTTTCACGTGGCGGGGTATCCGATTTTACCTGTAACGCCCTTTCGGATTTTCGCCACAGCCGGGTTATAGCCATTTTTGCCCTTGTCCTAGTTTAGGAACAAGGCCGGCGGGGTATCTCTATTTTTAACCCCATTTCTGTTTCTTTCTCTCTTTCTTTTTTTAATTCCCGAAGGATCCGGAACGAAGGAGAACTTGTTTGCTGGGACGCTGACCGGCCTTGTCGATGATGACAAGGGTCGGCTCCTGGTTTGGTTCGTCGACATTGGTCAAATGCCGAAGCAAGGATACATGGTTCTTGCCCGGGACGGAAGGTCTAGGCCAAAGGACAGAGGTCGACCTACCTCACTGATGATTACGAGGGCCAAACCTGGGTTTGTTCATTTGATACCCGCTACGTGCTGAAGCAGGGGCATATACATTCATAGGGACGAAAGGTTCAAGTCAAGGATAGAGGTCGACCTGTCTCGCCAATGACGACGAGGGTCGAACACGGGTCTATTCGTTGACATGGGAGACATGCCAAAGCAAAGTGTTGGGTCCCGTAGTGCAAGAACACGGATCTAGAGGGGGGGTGAATAGATCCTACTACTATAAACTATGTCCGATTAAAAACATAAACTAGCGCACATCGGAATTAACAAGATTGATAATATTGAGGAATTTAATCTAAATAGATTTAAACTTAATTCACTCAATCTCACCGAGCTCACATGATTGCATAAACAGATAAGATAGCGAAGCACACAAACACAAAGATCAAACCACAAGACACAGGGATTTTTAAGGTGGTTCGGGACCACGAAGGGCTCCCTACGTCCACCCCTCACCAAACCCGGTGAGGGTTCACTCGGGGATAAATCCCTAAACGGAGACGACGCTCCAAACACACATGGGACGACTCCCGCACACACACGGGGACACACCCCAACACACACACAGACGGAGATGAAGTCTCCCACACGATCCGACGATCGGATCACAAACACATACACGATCCGACGACAGGATCACAACACACACACACACACGCTGCAACAACCACAGCACAATAACACAAACACGATCGCACGTAGGCGATCAAACATGACCGTATACACAAACGGTCACACACATAAATATCTCTAATGTTCAAAAAATAAACACAAATATTCAAGCATGCTCAAACCCAAAATATAGATCATAGAACACATCACAAAGAACTGATAGAAGACATAGAAGTAGTCCCCCTTTATTTTTCAAGGCCGGTTGATGATGTTCCTTGAACCACGAGTTGGAGGGAAGCTGGATGAAGATGATTCTTACGTCCTCTTGATCCTCTCTTCGATCCGCTCCTTTTCTTCTTCTTCCACGAGCTCCAGATCTTCACTAATGTAGATGATATCCTCCTTGCAAGAGCTCCACCACGTTCTTCCCTTTTTCTTCCCCTACAAGAATGAACAAATGAGTATTATGGTTAATCTCTCTCAAATTCGGAGCAACACATTAATATATATAGGAGACAGACCAAATAACCCATATACCCCTTCTAAAATGAGTTTAAAACACCCTAACATGATTAGGAACCATTGGGGGGTATTTTAGAAAGGTTTAGAAAGGTTTTCAATGAGTTTTAAAGTCTCCCGGAATTCCCGTTCCGGAAGGGTCGACCCTTGGGGTCGACCCTCGGCAACCAGGGTGCTGTCGGGGCCAAAAAATGAATCAAGATTACAGGGGTCGACCCATGCAGTGGTTGGGCATCCAGCCCAGGGGGGTCGACCCCTTCAGCAGAGGGTCAAGAAAATGCGGTTTTAGCCCCGATTAAGTCCTAGAAAAATTCCTAAAAATCAAGAATAAATTACCATGAATTCAACAAAGTATTAAGACCATCTAAACCACATTTAAACAAGATTTATGAGAAAACATTAAGAACATTGTAAAGGCTCAAAAATCTCATTTTAAGGATGCATAAAACACTTCCAATGCAATGCAACCTCATGAAAGATGTTCATGAAAACGACCCGGAACTTAGCATAGCAATGGTTAGATGTTACCATCATCCACTTGACATGGGAGGGTTTAAAAGTCATCCTTCAGCCTATAAAAACATGATAAACCAAGAGGTTAGATGATAATCAAAACTCAAGAACCAAGCATTAACGTTTTGAACTAGTTCACACAAAAATACATCATTGAACTAACTCAACCAAGTATTTGGCTTCTCAAATCAATCAACAAAAATACATTCCACCAAATGACAAGGTTTTGTTATGATAAATATGGACCTCTCAATCAACCAGAAATAATGACATGGGAACTCAACCATTCAATCACAAGGCAACCAAATCTTCAACAACAAAATACTTCATCACACAAGTGTTAACAATTATGCCAAATGCAAAGCATGCATAATATCATGGAACCACATTCATTCAAATGGCATTCTTGTTGATTAAAAGCTAACATTCATGAAGCATTATCTCACGAGGAGCATTGATACAACCAAGGGATCATTTTGAATCATCCATACATTGAAATCACAATCACTCTATGAATGATATGTCACTATCATTCAATTAGAAAGGTGTGTTCAATGAACACAATCGCCTTGATTGAGACCCAAATGAATCCATCTTCAGAAAAGCCATCTTCATGTAATTCTTTCATACTGTAAGTCATTAACTCAAGCTTTTATAGCATAGTACACAAGACCAATCATTCATCCAATGCATGAGCAATATGGAACAAACTCTCATGAAGTCTTGTATGAATATTTCAAGCCCAAAAATCTTATGAAGAAAACGCATGAAAATATCCAACCAAGACTTTGAAAAGCTATTAGATGAAATTAATGAAATGTAGAAGAATCAATGCAATGCAATGAGTGAGTCAACTCCCTTTTTTAATAAGATCTTCATTGATGCACTCCTTTGAGTTCCAAACATGAATCATGGATTTTGATCCTGTAAATCAAAGTATTCAAGGCATGAGATCCTTAAATACAAATCATTCATATAACTTTCAAACATGAACAGAGTTAACTCCCTTTTAAAAGAAGAGCTTCATTGAAGGACTCCATTAGATTCCAAGTATAAGCCATGAATTTATGTTCCTACAAACCAACATAAATATAGCATTAGTTCCTTAAACACCAAGGGTTCACATGGCTTTTAGGATTGAACATTGACTCCATCTCTCAACTCATCAAATCAAGATATAAAACATGAGCATGTTGCTCAATGAAACACATACACACACAAACACAATCGTTTTGATATCATTGAAACCAAACACGAACTAGGGGTGCAACACAAAGGATGTATCCATTGACGAGGACGGAAGGTCCAAGTCAAAGGGTAGAGGTCGACTTGTCTCGCCAATGACGACGAGGGTCGAACACGGGTCTATTCGTTGACATGGGAGACATGCCAAAGCAAAGGATGCATTCATTGACGAGGACGGAAGGTCCAAGTCGAAGGATGGAGGTAAACCAATCCCGCCGATGATGGTGAGGGACGGATACAGGTTTGTTAGGGGATATCTAGTGGGACTCCTGATGGTTATCCTTTGGGAATCTCATTGAGAGGAGGATGAAGAGAAACTTTTGGATTATCACTTTATCGACTCAAGCGCCCTTTCGAGTTTTCACCAGAGTCAGCCCCCTCTTACTTTTGCCCACGTGCCCTTTCGGGTTTTCACGTGGCGGGGTATCCGATTTTGCCTGTGACGCCCTTTCGGGTTTTCGCCACAACCGGGTTATAGCCATTTTTGCCCTCGTCCCCATTTAGGAACAAGGCCGGCGGGGTATCTCTATTTTTAACCTCATTTCTATTTCTTTCTCTCTTTTTTTTAACCTCATGTAGCGGAAGGATGTTGAGAGGGTCGGCTAGAACGCGGAGTCTTGCGCCGAACAAGGGATTCATTCGTTAGCAAGAAGGTAATGCTAACGCAAAGGGTAGATTTATGCCAACTCGGGCGTAGGGCCCATAATGGCAATGATGTACAGAGGTCGGCTAAGACACGGAGTCTTGCATCGAACAAGGGGTTCATTCGTTAGCAAGAAGGTAATGCTAACGCAAAGGATAGACTTGTGCCGATTCGGGCGTAGGGCCCATAATGGCAATGATGTATGGAGGTGGGCTAAGACACGGAGTCTTGCGCCGAGCAAGGGGTTTATTCGTTAGCAAGAAGGTAATGCTAACGCAAAGGATAGACTTGTGCCGATTCGGGCGTAGGGCCCATAATGGCAATGATGTATGGATGTTGGCTAAAACACGGAGTCTTACGCCGAGCAAGGGGTTTATTCGTTAGCAAGAAGGTAATGCTAACGCAAAGGATAGACTTGTGCCGATTCGGGCGTAGGGCCCGTAATGGCAATGATGTATGGGTTATGTGAATATGGCTAGGGCAAAGTGCCACTAGACCAAGGTAAGTGCAGCTCGATCAGGGCTGAGTGCCACTAGACCAAGGGCCATTGGACCAAGAGTGGAGGTAGCTCGGTCGGGGCGGAGTGCCACTAGACCAAGGGTGGAGGTAGCTAGGTCGGGGCGGAGTGCCACTAGACCAAGGGTGAAGGTAGCTCGGTCAGGGCGGAGTGCCACTAGACCAAGGATGAAGATAGCTTGGTTAGGGCGGAGTGCCACTAGACCAAGGGTGAAGGTAGCTTGGTTAGGGCGGAGTGCCACTAGACCAGGGGTGAAGGTAGCTTGGTTAGGGCAGAGTGCCACTAGACCAAGGGTGAGGGTAGCTTATTTAGGGCGGAGTTGATGCGGGACGAGACACGGACACGGCAAGCTCGCGATCGTCCCTTGATGAGGGAAGCGTCGGACGTGCACGGTTGAGAAACCGGCAAGAGCTAGGGTGGTCGGCTCGCACTTTCGTGCCCGGATCGGGTCACGGGACGGTCTCGCTCACTCTCTCGCAGCAACGGTGATATGAAATTATAACGAGCTAGGTCCTAAAACATGCTCTCTAGCAGTGGCATAAACAAGCATATATGAAATAAGCGAAATGCCAAGTGTAGGAGCGAAGACGATACCTCCACGCGCTCGGCGTGGGGACGACGGACCCGGCCGAAACTCGTACTCCCGGAACAATATTACACAATATTACAGAAATGCAAGCCGCTGCCCACTCCACGCAGGGAGGTAAAGGGCTACACAATGGGGTCCGGGAGGACCGAATTCGGGTTGACGGGCGGCTTCTCGCGTTGATTCGGCAACGCCCGAACTAATGACGGTGGGGCCCACGTGCTGTCCTGAGGGGCCGTGTGGGACCCGGGTCACCGCTGTGGTGGGGGACACTGATGGAAGCAATCCCCGGGCTGGCGGCACACTGGAACGATGATCGGAGGCCGGGCGGCTCCGGCCAGCGCCCGTCGGGAAAACTTCCCACGGATCTGCAGTTTCTGGTTTTCAGCGCGCTGTCCGGAGAGAACGGACGCTGCGGTCAGATCCGATGTCGGATTGACACCAAATTAGCGCCGTTGGAAAGTTGACTCGAAGTACTTCAATGTAGGCCTAGAGATCTGGCCTGGATCTTCGCTGATCTGGACTTGTGGAATTTACAACCTCCTGTTGTACAGTAACTGAACACTCAGATCTGTAGAGATGATCTCTGATAACTGCCGTTGACCGCTAGGAGGACCTTAGATTCAGACTTCGACTTCTTCATGAAAGTTGTAGGATTTTGAGTTCGGAAGATGGCAAAGTTGGTTTGGACATATTTAGATATGTCTATGAATTTCTATGATTTGTTTACTGGAAGAAGGTCGAATCTGAGATCTGGCTGGAGGTACTGTAGCTCCGGTAGAACATGAATTTTGAAAAATAGGTAAAAGACTCAAAAAAATTTAATAAAAATGGTGGTGGTAGGGAAAAATGGACAGAAACCCCAGTTAAATTGGGAGGGCAAAAGAAATTCAAAAGGGTGGTAGAAGGGGACGAACTCAAAGGTTCTGTCACTGTAGACAGAGACAGATCTGATTTGAGTTTGGGGAATGAACGAAGTGGAAACAATATGAAACGGGAGAATTGGGAGCTGAATGGTTTTGTGGGGAATGGTCTATAAGGTAGGAACCAACCCTCAAAATTTGAAGTCGATCTGAACTTGTGGCTGACTTGAGGAATTTCCGAGCTTCACCTCTGTCCAGCAAGACAGAACACCGAAATTGATCCCGTGGCGGCTCGAAGGCGGCACGAACGGCGGCACCGGTGATGATCAGAGGTTGAGAGGGGATGAAGGGAGGTAGAACCACTCTAGATCTAGGGTTGAAGGTGGAAGAACAGCAGGGGGAGGAGAGAGGGGCGCACCAAGCTCCAAGAGACTCAACAATTTTCTGAATTTTTCATTGATTTTCATATGAAAATACAAGGTTTTATATGCTAGGTTTCTAATCCATTCTAGGCCCTTGGATCAAGGGTTGATGAGTGAATGGCTGAGATACAATGTGAATAACACACTTAATACATTTGTTTAATCTAATTTGACCATCTCCATTCAACCATGGACTAATTCCATTCAAACACCACCTAACTAGCCTAATAAGGCCAAAAGAGGGGGCGCCCCCTTCATGGGCCTCTCTTGGGCCTAGGCTGGTCCAAGGGCAGCCAACCCAACCCATTAACTCAAGTCTAGACTTGGGCCTTCCAAGTCTTGGTGGCCCATGAGAGGGAGTGGCCCAATTGGGCCTTAAATGACTAATAAGGTCCATAAGGGTGGCACTTGGTCCAATATGAACTAGACTTTCTAATGGACTCTACTAATAGCAATCTAACCTTGGACTTAACATAACAAATGACCCATTGGCTTGATATAAGCCTTACAAGGAGCCCAAAAGAAAGAAAATACACAATTACAATCTCATACAAGCCATAACTCACAAATACACTTCACCCGTGTAATGAAATCGCCTTTGATGCCCCATCAATTCTCCCCGGGTGGGAGGAACTCGACCCCGTCGAGTAGGGGTATGGCTGCTCCGGTACTCCGGCGGATCCGTCACCGTGCCACGTAGCGCGGGTATGCTCCACTCCAAGTGATCCTCACCTGCTCATTCCATATATACTCGATATGCGAACTGCTATGGCTAAAGGTGGTCACTCCGAAGGGCACTCTCAAAGGAAGGAAACAACTCGAAGACTCACTAGGAATCACCGCTGAGTCCCTATAGGTGACTGATCCGGATATAGAAGTAAAACCGATCCCATACTCATCAAGTGAGTCCACTCGCTTCACACTCATAAGAGAACGACACGAGCTTGCATAAGACACATGCAGACTCACCATGCACTGACACACGAATGCAAACCATGCAAACAATCGACTCAAAATCACCACACAAACAAACCACACAAAGAAAGCACACTGACTCATGCACGACTCTAGACTAAGGTGGTAGCATCAAACCCACTAGGTGGCGACATCCTGGGCGGCCGAAGGGTCGCCCAGCTCTTCCCCCATGGCATAGTATTCATCGGCCAGTGCCTCGTCGGCCTCGTAATCGACATGCTCAAGCTCGGGAGGCGCGGATCCTCCAACACCTAAGGCTAGGGTGGTGCGAGCGGGACACTCACTAGCAATGTGGCCGTACCCGTGACAGTGGAAACATTGTATTCGCGATCGACTACTCTCCCCGATAAGAGGGGCCTTACCCTTATCATCCCGCCGGGTAGGGGGTGTAGGCAACAATGGGGGAGGTGTAGGTGCCTTGGACAAGAGTGGAGGGGGTGCCGGTGCCAGAGGACGGGCTATAGGAGCTGGGGGACGGGCAAAGGGTGCCGGTGGTTGGGATGGAAATAGATCTCGGGGTGGAGGAGGGCGAGGCCGTGGAGCGAAGTGCTCCTGACGGGTGGGCTCCTGAGGTCGAGCCATGGGAGGCCGCTGATGTGGGCCTATAGAGTGACGGGGCTCGGTACTACGGAGAGGGGTGGGGCCCAACCGATGGCTAGACTCGAACTCTCCCTCAAATTGCTCCATCTCGAGAGCAACCTGATATGCCTCTTCCAACGTCTTGGCATTGCGGCGGAAAAGCTCATACTGGTAGTGTGGCCGCAAACCACGTCGAAAGCGGGACACGGGCATGGTACTCTCCTCCGTGACACCACATCGGAGAAAGTACTCATCAAACTCCGCGATGTATTCGGAGACGGACCGGTCTCCCTGGCTAAGACTTTGCCATCTATCGATGAGTCGCTGGCGGTATGTGGGAGGAAGGTACTTTTGCCGAAGTTTATTCTTCATCTCGACCCATGTGTCGATCGGGGGTTCTAGCCGCTGAAGTAGCAGGCTCTCCACATTCTTCCAATAGGTTTGTGCCTGCCCCATGAGTTTCATGGTGGCAAATCGGACCCTTCGACGCTCTGACATATCATACCATTCAAAATAACGGTCCATGCCAAACTCCCAATCTAGGTAGACTTTCGGATCCAAAGACCCGTAAAAAGCGGGAGGATCCGCTCGCACGGTCTTAAGGACCCGATCATCATCCTCATCTCGTTGTGGCTGAAAACCACGACGGCGTTGACCATACCCCTCGTAGGCATTGTCGGACCCATAGTCCTCGAGACCAAGGTCACGGTGTGGTAGTTGGGGAACCCGAGGAGGGGCGGGTGGAGGAACCAGTGGTGGCTGGTTTTGGGCCGAGGGAGCGGCCTGGACTTGGGCCATGGGAGCGGGTGGGACTTGGGCCCCCGCGGGAGGAGGTGCGGGTGGACCTTGGGCTGCCCCAGGAGGGTCCCCGTGTGACATCCTATCTAACCGCCCAACGAGGTCTTGGACCGACCTATCGGAGTTTTCCATGCGTCCCTCCATGGCCCTAAGGCGACCATCCATATTCTCGGAGAAGGTCCGAAAGTTAGCATCGGATTGGTCCAACCTAGCCATAATGACCATCATCGCCTCTTGTAGGGAGTGGAAGTCTCCCGAGGTATCCCGTGGGTTGGCCATAGGTGGGGGTGGGGGTGAGTACTGAGTACCCCGACGAGTGGGCATGCAAACACACCGACTAGAGGACACCGACTAAAGCAAAACACACTAATGTAAAATGATGCGCCTAGACTTAACCAAAACTCGGTACGCGGCGGAGATAATTGACCCGAAGGTCACTCGCACAAGTGTGCGGCCTTCCCGATAGGCGTAACCTAACGGTCGGATAACACCTTTTTATATACCGAGTAAAGGGATGTATGCGACCCAAAAACGACTCTTTTTGTTGTTTTAAAAATATGATGATCCTAAACACGACTTAGACCGACTAATGACTAGACGTAAATGACACTCTTTTTTTTTGCTTTTTGACACCCTAGACTCAAACTCGCTCTGATACCAAATTGATGCGGGACGAGACACGGACACGGCAAGCTCGCGATCGTCCCTTGATGAGGGAAGCGTCGGACGTGCACGGTTGAGAAACCGGCAAGAGCTAGGGTGGTCGGCTCGCACTTTCGTGCCAGGATCGGGTCACGGGACGGTCTCGCTCACTCTCTCGCAGCAACGGTGATATGAAATTATAACGAGCTAGGTCCTAAAACATGCTCTCTAGCAGTGGCATAAACAAGCATATATGAAATAAGCGAAATGCCAAGTGTAGGAGCGAAGATGATACCTCCACGCGCTCGGCGTGGGGACGACGGACCCGGCCGAAACTCGTACTCCCGGAACAATATTACACAATATTACAGAAATGCAAGCCGCTGCCCACTCCACGCAGGGAGGTAAAGGGCTACACAATGGGGTCTGGGAGGACCGAATTCGGGTTGACGGGCGGCTTCTCGCGTTGATTCGGCAACGCCCGAACTAATGACGGTGGGGCCCACGTGCTGTCCTGAGGGGCCGTGTGGGACCCGGGTCACCGCTGTGGTGGGGGACACTGATGGAAGAGATCCCCGGGCTGGCGGCACGCTGGAACGATGATCGGAGGCCGGGCGGCTCCGGCCGGCGCCCGTCGGGAAAACTTCCCACGGATCTGCAGTTTCTGGTTTTCAGCGCGCTGTCCGGCGAGAACGGACGCTGCGGTCAGATCCGATGTCGGATTGACACGAAATTAGCGCCGTTGGAAAGCTGACTCGAAGTACTTCAATGTAGGCCTATAGATCTGGCCTGGATCTTTGCTGATCTGGACTTGTGGAATTTACAACCTCCTGTTTTACAGTAACTGAACACTCAGATCTGTAGTGCTGATCTCTGATAACTGCCATTGACCGCTAGGAGGACCTTAGATTCAGACTTCGACTTCTTCATGAAAGTTGTAGGATTTTGAGTTGGGAAGATGGAAAAGTTGGTTTGGACACGTTTGGATATGTCTATGAATTTCTATGATTTGTTTACTGGAAGAATGTTGAATCTGAGATCTGGCTGGAGGTACTGTAGCTCCGGTAGAACATGAATTTTGAAAAATAGGTAAAAGACTCAACAAAAATTAATAAAAATAGTGGTGGTAGGGAAAAATGGACAGAAACCCCAGTTAAATTGGGAGGGCAAAAGAAATTCAAAAGGGTGGTAGAAGGGGACGAACTCAAAGGTTCTGTCACTGTAGACAGAGACAGATCTGATTTGAGTTTGGGGAATGAACGAAGTGAAAACAATATGAAACGGGGGAATTGGGAGCTGAATGTTTTTGTAGGGAATGGTCTATAAGGTAGGAACCAACCCTCAAAATTTGAAGTCGATCTGAACTCGTGGCTGACTTGAGGAATTTCCTAGCTTCACCTCTGTCCAGCAAGACAGAACACCAAAATTGATCCCGTGGCGGCTCGAAGGCGGCACGAACGGCGGCGACGGCGGCACCGGTGATGATCAGAGGTTGAGAGGGGATGAAGGGAGGTAGAACCACTCTAGATCTGGGGTTGAAGGTGGAAGAACAGCAGGGGGAGGAGAGAGGGGCGCACCAAGCTCCAAGAGACTCAACAATTTTCTGAATTTTTCATTGATTTTCATATGAAAATACAAGGTTTTATATGCTAGGTTTCTAATCCATTCTAGGCCCTTGGATCAAGGGTTGATTAGTGAATGGCTGAGATACAATGTGAATAACACACTTAATACATTTGTTTAATCTAATTTGACCATCTCCATTCAACCATGGACTAATTCCATTCAAACACCACCTAACTAGCCTAATAAGGCCAAAAGAGGGGGCGCCCCCTTCATGGGCCTCTCTTGGGCCTAGGCTGGTCCAAGGGCAGCCAACCCAACCCATTAACTCAAGTCTAGACTTGGGCCTTCCAAGTCTTGGTGGCCCATGAGAGGGAGTGGCCCAATTGGGCCTTAAATGACTAATAAGGTCCATAAGGGTGGCACTTGGTCCAATATGAACTAGGCTTTCTAATGGACTCTACTAATAGCAATCTAACCTTGGACTTAACATAACAAATGGCCCATTGGCTTGATATAAGCCTTACAAGGAGCCCAAAAGAAAGAAAATACACAATTACAATCTCATACAAGCCATAACTCACAAATACACTTCACCCGTGTAATGAAATCGCCTTTGATGCCCCATCAGGAGTGTCACTAGACCAAGGGTGAAGGTAGCTTGGTTAGGGCGGCGTGCCACTAGACCAAGGGTGAAGGTAGCTTGGTTAGGGCGGAGTGCCACTAGACCAAGGGTGAGGGTAGCTTGGTTAGGGTGAAGTGCCACTAGACCAAGGGTGAGGGTAGCTTGGTTAGGGCGGCGTGCCACTAGACCAAGGTTGAAGGTAGCTTGGTTAGGCCGGAGTGCCACTAGACCAAGGGTGAGTGTAACTTGGTTAGGGCGGAGTGCCACTAGACCAAGGGTGAGGGTAGCTTGGTTAGGGCGGAGTGCCACTAGACCAAGGGTAAAGGTAGATCATTCGGGGAGCGCCGGTTGAACCGTGTGATACAGCTTTAGGTGCTTCCCATTAAGGGGAGAGAATTGGATGACTCCTTTGTAATCCGCAAGGATGTACGCACCCCCTTCATATACTCGGTGGACGACATACGGTCCGACCCAGTTTTCAATCAACTTCTCCTTGCGGTTGGAGGCCATCACCTCTCTTCTTTTAACCATCACCAGGTCACCCCTTTTGAACTCCCGTCCTTTGACCAGCTTATCAAAAGCACGGGCCATGCGGGCTTGATAGAGTTGAATATTCTGTTGTGCCCGGAGGCGCTTTCCTTCAAGCTCGGCGAGCTCTTCTAATCTTCTTTCTACGTTGACCTGCTCGTTGCCCACCAATCCAAGCTGGATGGCGACCCGCAATGAGGGGATCTCCAGCTCAATCGGCACCATGGCCTCTGACCCATATACAAGGGAGTAGGGCGAGCAGTCGGTAGGGGTCTTGTAGACCGTGCGGTAAGCCCACAGTGCCTCGTAGATTCTTTCTTCCCAATCTCTTCTGTCAGTCTTGACAATTTTTGCCAGCAGAGTGCATAGTGTCTTGTTAAAGGCCTCTGCAAGCCCATTGGCTTGAGGATAGTAGGGAGACGATGTTCTCCAATCAATCTTGTATTTGTCAGCTAGCCGATAAACCTTCTGATTTCTGAAGTGGCCGCCGTTGTCGGAGATGATTCGGCTGGGAATCCCGAACTGAAATATTACATTCTGTCGGAAGAATCTCGCAACTAATTCTCCCGTGACTTCTTTTAGTGCTACTACCTCCGCCCATCTGGAGAAGTAATCTGTAGCTGCTAAGATGTATTTGCACCCTGATGAAGATGCTGGTAGTGGCCCCACCATGTCCGTACCCCACTGGGCAAACGGCCAACTCGGTAAGGTAGGATGTAGAGGCATTGGAGGTCTTCTTGACAGATTGGCGTGCTCTTGACATTTCTGACAAGCCTTGGCAAACTTGCAGCAATCATCAAATATAGTGGGCCGATAATAACCCAATTTCTTTATTTCGATTTTCATTTTCGGACCGGCCTGGTGCGCCCCGGCTGATCCGACATGGACTTCTTGCATCACCTACCTGGCTTCCCCTGGAGATAAGCATCGAAGTAATACCTTCTTTTGGGCATCTGCCATTATTCGGAACAATGTCCCTTTCCTCATCTCATAAGAATCTTTTACTCTTAAGAGTTTTATTCTCTGTTCTTTCACCTTCGGAAGTTGTTGGTGTTGGAACCAATGCAGGAGGGATTCCCGCCAGTCGGGCTGCTAGACTGCTCCAGCAACTGCTACTTCATCGGCTTGTTCACCGGCTAGAGCTTCTATCATGCTGGGGACCTGCCACCAGTTGATGACTGTTATATTCAGGCTCGTATCAGGCGGGACTGCCAAGGAACTGGCCAGCTTTGCGAGGGCATCGGCTTGAGCATTCTGTCCCCGGTTGATGTGCTTGATGCTGACGAAGTAGAATCTTGTCATTAGGTGCAGGGCCAGATGGTAGTAAGGGACGAGCTCCTGCTTTCGTACCTCAAACTCCCCTTCCAATTGTTTTATAACTAGCATGGAGTCCCCGAATGCCTCTAGCATTTGAATCCCCATGGATAGAGCAATCTGTAGCCCGATAATGAGGGCTTCATATTCTGCTTCATTATTTGTGCAAGGCTTGTTTATTGAGCAGGATGTGTGTATGACTTCCCCTTCCGGGGACTTCAAGACTATGCCTGCTCCTGCGCGGACTCTGGCCGATCCCGTAGTTGTGGTGTCAATTCTAGAGGCACCATCAAAATACAGCTGCCATAGGGAGGGCCGCACCTGGCTGACCTCCAAAGTCTCATCTTCAGGAAGCTCTGGTTCCAGAGGGCAGTCTTCGGGTACTGGATGTTCAGCAAAGAAGTCTACAATAGCTTGGCCCTTGACGGCCCTTTGCGATACATAGGAGATGTCATACTCCATAAGAATCACCGCCCATTTGCCCAGGCGGCCTTTGAGGGCCGGCTGAGACATGATGTATCTAAGCGGATCCTCCCTAGAAATCAGCTTAACTTCATGCGACAGCATGTAGTGTCGCAGCTTCTTGACCGCGAAGACCAATGCCAGGCAAATCTTCTCAATGTAGGTGTACCTTTCCTCAGTTCTGACCATTCTTCGGCTGAGATAGTAGAGGCTTGTTCTTTTCCTTCTTCATTATTCTGGGCTAGCATTGCCCCCAGAGAATTGTGTGTGGCTGCTATGTAGAGGATCAGCGGCTGTCCTTTCACCGGTGCACCCAGCACTGGAGGGGTTTTCAGGTAATCTTTCAGTCTATCGAAGGCTAGCTGGCATTCCTCGTCCCAATAGAAGGGAACGTCCTTCATCATCAGCTTGTGAAAGGGGTGGCACCGCCCCGACAGGTTGGATATAAACCGTCGGACGTATGCCAGGCGGCCCTGAAGAGATCTTAGCTCGGAGAGATTCCTTGGCGAGGGTAACTCCTGAATCGCTTTGATCTTTGCGGGGTCTATTTCAATTCCCCGATACCTGACAATGAAACCCAAGAATTTTTCGCTCGAGACTCCGAACGCGCACTTCATAGGGTTCATTTTTAATTCATACTGCCTTAGCCTCTAGAAAATGACTCGGAGGTCCTGCAGATGGTCTTCTTTCTTTTTGGTCTTGACTACCAGGTCATCTATGTAGCACTCGACCTTATGGTAAAGCAGCTCATCAAATATTCTAGTCATCGCCTGCTGATAAGTTGCACCAGTGTTCTTTAATCCGAACGGCATTCTTTTGTAGTGATAAAATGCCTTTGGGTGTTCGGAAGGCAGTGTGGATCCGGTCATGTTCCGCAATCCATATCTGGTTGTAGCCAGACGACCCATCCATGAATGATAAGGCCTCATGACCAGTGATTGCATCTATCATGACCTCCGTTATCGGCACTGGAAAGTCATCTTTAGGGCAGGCTTTATTCAGATCCCGGAAGTCAACACATATCCGGATCTGTCCATTCTTCTTCTTCACGGGCACGATGTTAGCCAACCACGTGGTATATTGATTTTCCTCGACGAAAACCACATCAATGAGCTTGTCGACCTCTTTGCATATTTGAGTGATGAGCTCTGGCCTCATACGCCTAGGGGGCTGTTTCACCGGCTCTACCCCAGGGTTTATGGTCAGCTCATGCTGTGAGACCGAGGGGCTTAGTCCCGACATCTCTTTGTAGGTCCAGGCAAAGTAGTCCCGATATTCTTGTAGCAGCTGGATATACATTCCCTGTTCTTCGGCAGACAGTTGGGCACTGAGGAAGGTTGGTCTGGGGTCATCTTCATCTCCCAGGTTGACTTCTATCAGTTCATCGACTGTTGCCTGACCTCCGTCTTCTATCTCAGGGGATGCAGGCTGGAGGTCGACAAAGTCTGGTATATCATCTTCGAGGTCGAGGACCTCGATCCCTTCGTCTTGATTTATTTGAGCTTTGCCAGAAGTTTCTTGTTCGGCTGATAATGGGTGCATGCACTGTTCTGCCAACAAGTTTACCTTACCAGCAACTTCAAGGGGCGAGTTGATTGCCTCACTCCCTGCTGAGGGGATTGCAGTCACCATGGGCTGGCGATTATTTGTCATTAAGTCAGAGTGGCCTTGCAGCTCTTTGGCAAAGGGTGAAGAGATCTCAGTCTCCTAAGCTACCATGCCCTCAGTGAAGGCAATCATTTCTCTTCTAGCAGCATTTGTCTCTTGATCAGGCTCGGGGGAAGTTTCCCTAACTGGTCTGAGAAGTGCCGACATCATGAGTAGAGGAGGGCCACTGGAGGGAGGCCGCTCTGCTTCTTCCACCTCTTCAGCCTCACTGTTGCTAGCTATGTCAAATTTGGCTTGAAGAGCAGTATCTTCCGGATAGACATGTTCCCAGCAGCAGCAGGGGAACACAGCCCCGGATTCTGGACTTCTTGGATGGGCTGGTTGAATGCACTCAACTTCTGTCAGGTGTTCATCAATAGCTGCCCCCAGTGGGGTATCCTCTATTGGGTAGAAAGCAGAGATGGTGTCCACTTCATAGCGCCCGCTATAATAGTATTCTTCGAGGGTGAAGCCCAATCCCGGATGCTGAGTGACACGCCTCATTTCTTTGTCTAGGCTCGGAGGGTACCATAGCTTCTGGAATGCTTCTTTCCTCTTGCGAGGCTGGCCGGAAGGGATGTGCTATTTCTGGAACATCTTGGCCATTTGATTTGTCATAAATGTCAGCCTCTGTATAGGCATTGAGGGGTTCTCTATGTCTTCAGGCAGATGACAATCAGTGTCTTCTTGTGTAGGGTGCTCTTCAACTGTGTAGAACAGGCTGCTGGGACCATCTATCTGTGTCACCTCCCATGCTTTGAAAGGCTCGACAGTAGCATTGTCGAGGCTGAGAATTGGCTTGGTAAGACCTTCAGAGACTCCGATGTGGTCGTGCTATTGATCAACCCTGGCTTCATTGGTTTCGGGGTAGATGGCGGGAGGCGCTATCCGGCCCACATCCCCGGTGACAGTGATGTGTGAAACCACCTTGGGATTGATATATCCACGCAGCGGCGGAGGGAACCATTCTTCTTTGGAAGTGTCTTTTATTGTGCTAGAAAAGGTCTTGGCCGCAGGGGCCTTCTGCGACCATTCTGCATATAGAGGGGCATCTGCAAAGTGGCATTTGAATACTTTGAATGGGTGGAGATCAGCAAATACTCTTTCCTCTCTCCCATTCGTGCTGTATTTGATGCATTGGTGAAGTGTGGAAGGTACCACCATATTCTCATGTAGCCAAGGGTGACCAAGCAGTGCCTTATATGAGGTGCGGGAATCAATGACATGAAACTGCACCTTCGTGACGAAGTCCCCTAGGGTGAGCGTGAACTCTGCTACCCCTAGCGACACTTTGCACTTTTGATTGAAGCCGGCAATACGCATATCCCCGACCTTTTGTAGGTGCACGTTGAAGTAGTACCTCTCATAAATCCTGTAGGGTAGAATGTTGACGGTTGCCCCCGGGTCCACCAGGATTCTGTTCAACTCTCGGCCATTTAGGTGTCCCCTTATATACAGAGGTCTGTTGTGACTGGTGGTGGGGAGCAACATGCCCTCTTGGGTGAAGGTCGTGCTGGCCTCCGGCAGTGCCTCAGCTAGGCAGGCTTTATATTGGGCAGGCGTCTGGAGAGCAGTAATGATCGCCTGTCGGGTCTCGTCACTGAGAGAGAGAATTTCCAAGACAGTGAATCTCGCTGGGAGCTTCTTCAAGAGCTTCACCACCCGACTTCCAGCTCGGACATTGGATAGCTTCATTTCATCCGCCCACCTGGGTTTGGAAGATTCTTGGACAGTGGCCCATGATGGACCTGCTTCATCAGACTCAGAGGCTACACCGTTTTGCTCGGGATTACCTCCTGGCTGCTCCTCACTGGCTGCTGTCGGGTGAGTTTCTACCTCTTCTGACAATTCGGGAGATTGTTGGAGTTATGGGCGATTGCCCCCGTGATGTGACATGACCTAAGGGTGCAATGGTATCAACCAAATGAACCTCGGACCTAGACTTGCGAGCCCACTTACAAATTGGCGGACTCGATGTTGGCAGACCGATATCGCAGCACAACCCTTTCCCCGTGGTGACTAAGTGATGGTAGGGTGGATTCGAGAGCCTAAACCACACTGGTTGGGGTGATGACTTGGCCAATGAGTTCCCCTCCCTTGGATTGGAGCACCCACATCAGTGGGGTGGACGCCGTGCCTTGAGGGCACGGGGATCTCTCCTCACTCAATCCGCGGTGGCCACTCGAGATCGGGAATCACGGGACTGGGCACTCTCTTCCTCGCCGGCTGAACTTAGAAATGATACTAATTAAACACAAATATCCAGGGAGGGTTCAGAATATACCTGACCGGTGTGAGGACACCGGCCCCGAGTCGGAGACGTGGGCGAGCGGGGAAGCGTGTGTTCCCCACACGCCGCGCCGGTGAAGCTTCGAACCTGAAATTTCAGATTACATGCACTACGCCCCTTGCAAGGGGGTTGGACTAGGGGTGGGGGTTTGTATTACAACCAAAATATACCTCCATGAAGGGAGGGGCGTTCAGCCGGCCAGGCGGGGAAGGGGAAATGCGAACTAAGAGCCACTTGAAAGAACATTGTTGGATCAGCCCGCCCTCTGGAACAGTGGACAGACGGCTGATGATGCTGTCATAGCGGCCACTCAAGAATTTTACTGAAGGCGGGATCAGTGGGGATTTCTTCATAACTGGAGCCGGATGATGCCAGAATTTTTTTGATTTCTTTGGGCATCGCTGTTGGTCGGGGTAGGGGATTGAACAGGGTGGCAGACTCTCGATTCTGACAGCTTCAGGTTCCCAACAGCAGGAAGAAGATGGTGCCACGATCGCTCCCAAGCTCAAAATCAGGTGCCTCCAGATTCGTTGAAACCGTTGACTAGTCCTCTTCGAAACAAGACTGACGGGGATGCCAACTGTTGTTGGGGTCGGCCGATAGACTCTGAACACTGAGGGAGGGTCAGTGTAGACTGAGTGGAAGCAGAACCGCGTACCCGGGGAAGAAAATTGATAACTTTCAGGTCCGGTTGCCAAACTGGGCTCTGCTTCTTGGAGATGATAGAAAACTCATAGTATAAGATTTTTGAAGAAGAACTCTCGTTCAGATTCCCAGTAGGATCGCCGCAGTCGAGCTTCCACTCAGGTTCTAGTTTCCTGCCAGAGATGCTTTGCGTAGTCGAGGGAGAACTGATGGTTTCCCAACAAATCTCCTAGGGGGTAGAGGGAGCCCTTGACATTTTCATTCATTGATTCATTGATTCATTAACTCAAAATGAGGGAAATGGGGTCCTATATATAGGCAACCCACATTTTACAAAAAGTTCCCTGACATTTGACTTAAAGACAAATAACCAAGGGGGTAGAGGGAGCCCTTGGGCCTAGCCCAATGAATTGGGCCCAATAGCTAATCTAATCAACCTAATGACACTCAAACTTAGGGGAATAAACAAAAGACCTAGGGACATGACTCAAATAAAAGGGAAAATACATCAAATGACTCAAATAAAAAATTACATAGGACTCAAAATTAAATAACTAGACCATGCCGGATGCAACCGGGGCGAGGAGATGAGCTGTGAACGTGGGAATGGGAGGTGATGTCCCCATCACCCCGGTTACCGGTTCAACCTCCAAGCATGGCTGCTTCCCTTTTGACATCTTTATGAACTCCAGAAATGAAGGAGCGGGAGTGCCGCCCCCACTTTGGTTGTATAAGCCTGACGGACGAGGAATTTGAACTCCCCTGACCTCCGGAGGGGGTATCTTGTAGGGTTGCTCCCCTCTGAAGATAATGTTATGGTTGGCGGGCGGCTGACGCCCCCACCTTCGGCCCGACCGGGTCGCATGTGCGGCAGTTACGGCTTCAGCCTGGCTTTCCTTAGCGGCGGGTGTGAAGCAAATCTCTTCTTCATCCTCCTCACCGGGGCAAATTGAACAGGGCAAAGAGGGTGTTGCAAGAAAGGGTCACTCCCGTTGTAGCCTTGCTGGCCCTTCTCTTCCTTCTTTGTCTCCTTTTCTTTTCTTTCGCTGGCGCCTGCCCCCAGAACAGGCTGCCATCTTTGTCTGATGCCTTGTCAGCCCCTTCCTGCTTTAGTGAAAGCTGTTCCAGCTCCTGCCATGGGAGATGATCCCGTACCAGCAAAGGTTCTAGCTCGGGCTGTACATACTCATCTAGCCCATTTATATAGTCCTGCAGCCGCTGAGCTTCTGAACTGATCTTCTTGACCACCGGCAATGGAGTCTGCCTCCTCCGATTGCGGGTAGGTATCCGGATAACTGCTGGTGGATTGGTCCACACATGCGTTGTTGCTGGTGAAGGGGGTCGTGGTGTGACGCCACGAACATGTGCTCCCGGTGTCGGGCGAGGTAGGGCCTTTTTCTTGGTTCTTGCAGGGACTTGCTGCCATCCCGCCTGTTCTTTTATTGGGGCCAGAAAGCAGGCTTCATATGCATGCTGAGTATTGGCTTCTGCGGTCTCCTCAGGCAAGGCTTGATACAGAGAGACCATATTGACGGCGGCTCTTCTTACGGGCGCCGCATGTGGTTGTGGAGGGTCGACCTTGTACTCCCCCAATTCTATTTCTTCCTTTTTTACCATGCCTTCGATAATATCCTTGAAAACATAACAGTCTTCAATTGGATGCCCCAGCATCTGGTGGTAAGGGCAAAATCTTGGGCTATCTCTTCTCTTCAGGTCCTCCGGCCTTCTTGGCTCAGGCAGGGTGACCTTATCATACTGGGTAACCCAGTCAAATAAGGTCATGGTCTTCTCCTTTGGGAAAGAGTAGGGCTTCTTCATTTTATCCCGGAGGGATGGTGATGGGGACATCACTTACCACTCCCCATTTTTTCCAAGGGGTCCCGATGCTCGCCTGCAAATGCTACATCTTGTTCGCCACTTATTTTGAGTCATTTGATGTATTTTGTATTTTCTTATTTGAGTCTTATCATGTAATTTTCCTTTTAATTGAGTCAAGTACCAAGGTAACTAGGTCATTAGAGTGGTTAATGTGTCAGTTGGGCCCAATTAAGTGGGCAGGGCCTAGGAGCACCCCCTTCCCCTTGGTTTATTGTCATTAGTCTAAAACTCAGGGTCTTATGTTAAATTATGGGATTCCTATAAATAGGACCCCAATCCCACCATTTGAAGCTAATGAATGAATGAAGTATTAAGTGAAAATTTCACAAGAATTGTCTCTCTCTCTCTCTAAGGGGTGGATTCCCCTCTCTCTTTCTCTCTCTCTCTCTCTCTAAAGGGGGCGAACCCCATTCTCTCTCCTCCCCATCCCCCAATTTCGAAATTCACTCTCTCTCCTCCCTATTCACCTCTCATTAAGACCCCTCCCCTTCCCTATACCTCCCATTTAATTCCCCTCCAACCCCTAGGTGGAATCCCCTTCTCCTAGGCACCTCTCCCTCCTCCCAAGCAACCTTTCCCCTTCCCCATACAACCTTTCATTTTCCCAAGGGAGAATCCCTTCTCCCAAGCACCCCTTCCCCTCCCCAAGGCAACCCTTCCCATTCCCTAGGCCCCCATTAACCCCTCCATTAACCCACCATTCAAACCAAAGAGAGATCTCTCCTCCCTCTCTCCTTCCCAACCCAAATTCGCAGCTCTCCCTTCCTCCACTTGCTAGACCACCTCCCAGCCCCCTTTCTGCCCCTCCCACACCTTGTATCACCCCCTAACAGACCCCCACATAGTCAGGTGCCACCCCCACACCCATCCACCCCATTTCCCACCCCATCTACTCCGTCTCTCATCACCTATCATCACCCTATTCATCTCAGTCCGCAGGCAGCAGTCAAGGGTCGAGTTGCAGAGTCAACCACGTCTTCACCAGCACATCTTCTGGAGGCGTATCCTATATTTCCGGAAAGCTCTTCCAGTCGTCTTCGCAGGCGAGGTGATCCCGCCCCAATTCGAGTTTGGAGCTGTCCGGGAGAGCCATTCTTCACCGACTGCGCAGAACCAGTCCGGCCAGAAACCAGAGCTGCATTCAGAAGCTACTGCGACCACACCTGTGTTCCACTTGGTGCGCCACTTGACGGAGGCGAATATCCACCAGTCCTCTATCCAACACAGAAAGCGGGACCTCGTTTGGAGTTCGGAGCTCCCCGTTCCAAATTATTTTCCCCAGGTGCGCAGGTCAGTCCTGTCAGGGACTAATCAGACCCCCTCTCACTCTTCGGGTTCCACCTCCCTGCTCCGACCTCCTCTGGTGCCCATCTTGGTTTCTGATCGAAGAGGATTCGACGTCGCTCGTAACCGTCCTAATCCTGTCTCGATTGGATCACGGGAGCGATCGTGGTGAAGTCGCCAACCTGATGTAACATCCTGAACTCAGTCCAAGGCAGAGCAGAGCAGCACCGGTCCAGCATCTGTCCCGGCCAGCGTCGACAACTTCTGGCACCAACAAAATTCAGGATTCATCCCGGGTCAGTCACCAATATTTTGGCACTGGTCTCGTTCACTTTTGAGTCCGGGAGCGATCACAGCGGAGTCAACAGCGAGTGCCTGTCAGCGGGCAGAACCGGCGGACAGAACCCCGGGAGGGCAATCCGGCTCCGTTCTTAGCTTCACGCCCCTCCCCGCCTGGCCGGCTTACCGCCCCTCCCTATGTGGAGGTAGTGTTTGTGTGTAATCCACTTTTCCCCACCCCGAGATCCACCCTCCTGCGTGAGGCGTAGTGCATGTAAATAATTAGCAGGGATCAAGCTTCATCGACGCAGTGTGCGGGGAACCCACACTTCCCCGCTCGCCCTCGTCTCCAGAACGGGGTTGGTTTCTTCAAACCAACTGGGTAAGCTCTATCCCTTGCTCTCATATCAGTAGTTTGTTCATATAATATCCGTGGAATTGCACTGTTGACGGTGAGAGAGCGCCCGACCCCGAAGCTCCCCGTTTACGAGTGGTCACCGTGGGATTGTGAGAGAGTGACCCGGTGCCCTTTCGGCACCTAGCCAGCCCTTTGATTGTGGGCACCGTACCCTCGGGAGGGCGACCATAGCTTTTCTGGTCCTCTACCAGCAAGGGCTTTGTTCCACTACCTCCACTCGGCATCACCGAGTCACCCGGGAATCGTGTGCGCAACGGTGGTTTGGCAACTTGCGTAATTCTCTACTCTTGTGCGTTGTGCTTGCTTGGTAAGTCCAAGGACCCTCGGTCTAGTTGCTGCATTCACAAAGTCGGTGTCACATCAACTTGGTATCAGAGCAAGTTCTAGACTTGTCTCTACTAAGTCTTGTCCTAGGGCCATTGCATGCATCACCCTTGTCCACCATCATGACTACCTCATACTTGGCATATTCGCCACTCCTAGGCCCATTAGAAGCCTTTGTGTTTGATGGATCCCGCCCTAGCATATATCTAGAATGGGAGAAGTCCATAGACCGACACTTTGGGTGGTTTACCCTGTCAGGACCTATCCAAGTCAACTATGCCAAGAGTTTGCTCTGGCGCCAAGCTAGGAAAGAATGGGAGTACATTGTAGGTTTGAGAGAAGCCAAAGGGGAAGCACCCATTGAATCTTGGGTTGAAATGAGGGCCGATCTTAGAAAGATCTACGCACCCCAATCCGGACCTCCTCAACCAACCACTTTTCCACCCCCAACTCCAACCCAAGGACTTCCCCTATCAATCCCAACCAAAGCCCATCCATGTTCACCACCCCGGGAGTACCATGAGCCGGCTATCTCCGCTCCTCCACCAAAAGACCCATTCCTCCCCTTGGAAGAGAGCCCATGATCCAAACACCTGATCCCTTGGAAGTAAACACCTCTTCCCTTGGAAGTAAGACTGACCTAGACCCCCTCCCGACCCTCGAGGAAACCCAAGCCTACACCGTTGAGGAGGAGGAGCCACAAAACTTACCCACCCCTCCTAGTCCGGGTCCTCATGAGCCGCATACCGTCACCATAGATGAGTCCATACTCCAATGGCTCAAGCAAAGTCCCACCCTCCTGAGATCACCACCATTGGGATATCAATCCCAAATTGTTCCCACCCGGTCTCCCCATGTCACTTTACAAACCTTCTACTTCACGGGAGACTTGGGAGACCTAGTGGATTGCCTATATTGGCAAGTCCACTTGACCGGCTTGCTTGCCATGGGACCTTCGAAGTCTAGCACCATTAACTTTGCCCACCCCACCATTGGCTCCATCACTTCCGTTTGCACGAGTGGGCATTGCACTATTGAGATTCTTCTATTTCTCCCCTTGGAGGAAGAACCCACTCCGGTCTACTCCCCACCCATTGAGACCCCAAATGCCTTAAACGATCAACTCACTAGAGATCTTGGACCGATCACTTTGGAGGAGGATGACTCACCACCTTGTAAAGACCTTGGGGACATGGAGTTCCTCTCTTTAGGTAGCCCTTACCATGATCCCTTTGACCCATTCCAATGGGAGTACGGATACCCAAGTGGCCCAATCACCTTACCCACCACCCACCTTTCCCTACCCCAACCAACCATAATGGATCAAATCCACCCCTTCCTAGACTCGGGTTACACCATAGGGGCCATGACTTTGGGCAATATTCACATAGGGATTAAGGAAGTGTCTCACTCCGTGCTATCCACCTTCTTAGATCCCTTCGATCCTCTCAAATGGAAGCTCAAAGGTCATCCCACAACCCCTCACATAGAAATCATCTTTGGAGTAGGAATGCCTCTGTCTTGGCACCTCCCACCACTTGACATGATTAGTAGGTCGGGTCCTTTCATTCATAACACCCACATGTCAAGTTGGAAACATAAGTGGTCCATATTTGGGTGTAACGGTCCTCCTTCATTCATCATGGGTCATAGGCATGATAGGAGCATTCATGGATGTCCGGGTCCCCCGGCATTTGTCATCCCCATGCATGATTGGATTACATATGGATGCCCAGGCCCTCCTAAGTCCACCAAAGTCTACACGGCATCATTGCATGGTAGGTCCACTTATGGATGTCCCGGTCCTCCCAATTCCATCAAAGTCTTCTTGGCGTCAAAGCATGGCTGGTCTACATTTGGATGTCCCGGCCCCCCTAAGTCAATCATTATGAGGTCAAAGCATGAAGGAAGCATTCATGGATGTCCGGGACCCCCGACATCCAACACACCTTTGCATGATAGGTTCATCTATGGGTGCCCCGGCCCTCCTAAGTCCACCAAAATCAATGTAACACTTGATAGGGCTAAATTTGGTTGTCCAGGCCCTCCCTTCATCCCTAGAGGATCATCATTTATGACATTGCATGGCAACCCTCGCAAGCACATCAACAAGAGCAACGAGGTGAACAAACAATTAGCCAACTCTCACCGCTGCCACCAAGAATTCTGGTTTGGTGATTCCGTGATGGTGAGGACTGAGAGACTATCATCTGAGAACGTCTAAAACTGAGGTCTCGTGGAACAGGTCCCTTCCAGGTCCTGAGATACATCGGCACTAATGCTTATGTGTTAGACCTCCTGAGGAATACAGAGTAAGCCCCACTTTCATCGTGGCTGACCTGGTGCCATACATGGGTCCCACAGGTGACACCCAGTGAGGAGATTGAGCTCATCCCCTCCCTTGAGAGAGCACCTACCCTTGAGAGAAGTCTACCATCCCAGAGAGACCAGCATGAGCATGTTGAACGGATATTGTATGAACAGGTCACTGTCATCTGGAGCAAAGGGTATGGGCGCTACCTCGCTTGGTGAAAGGGCTAGCTACCTTTGGTAGACTTGTGGGCAACCCCACCGTGACTTCCTCCGCATACGATGGATCTTTACTCGACAGAGTCGAGTTCTCTGCACCCCGGGAGTATGATGGGGACATCACTTACCACTCCCCATTTTTTCCAAGGGGTCCCGATGCTCGCCTGCAAATGCTACATCTTGTTTGCCACTTATTTTGAGTCATTTGATGTATTTTATATTTTCTTATTTGAGTCTTATCATGTAATTTTCCTTTTAATTGAGTCAAGTACCAAGGTAACTAGGTCATTAGATTGGTTAATGTGTCAGTTGGGCCCAATTAAGTGGGCCAGGCCTAGGAGCACCCCCTTCCCCTTGGTTTATTATCATTAGTCTAAAACTCAGGGTCTTATGTTAAATTGTGGGATTCCTATAAATAGGACCCCAATCCCACCATTTGAAGCTAATGAATGAATGAAGTATTAAGTGAAAATTTCACAAGAATTGTGTCTCTCTCTCTCTAAGGGGTGGATTCCCCTCTCTCTTTCTCTCTCTCTCTCTCTAAAGGGGGCGAACCCCATTCTCTCTCCTCCCCACCACCAATTTCAAAATTCACTCTCTCTCCTCCCTATTCACCTCTCATTAAGACCCCTCCCCCTTCCCTATACCTCCCATTTAATTCCCCTCCAACCCCTAGGTGGAATCCCCTTCTCCTAGGCACCTCTCCCTCCTCCCAAGCAACCTTTCCCCTTCCCCATACAACCTTTCATTTTCCCAAGGGAGAATCCCTTCTCCCAAGCACCCCTTCCCCTCCCCAAGGCAACCCTTCCCATTCCCTAGGCCCCCATTAACCCACCATTCAAACCAAAGGAGAGATCTCTCCTCCCTCTCTCCTTCCCAACCCAAATTCGCAGCTCCCCCTTCCTCCACTTGCTAGACCACCTCCCAGCCCCCTTTCTGCCCCTCCCACACCTTGTATCACCCCCTAACAGACCCCCACATAGTCAGGTGCCACCCCCACATCCATCCACTCCATTTCCCACCCCATCTACTCCGTCTCCCATCACCTATCATCACCCTATTCATCTCAGTCCGCAGGCAGCAGTCAAGGGTCGAGTTGCAGAGTCAACCACATCTTCACCGCACATCTTCTGGAGGTGTATCCTATATTTCCGGAAAGCTCTTCTAGTTGTCTTCGCAGGCGAGGTGATCCCGCCCCAATTCGAGTTCGGAGCTGTCCAGGAGAGCCATTCTTCACCGACTGCGCAGAACCAGTCCGGCCAGAAACTAGAGCTGGCATTGAGAAGCTACTGCGACAACACCTGTGTTCCACTTGGTGCGCCACTTGACTGGGGCGAAGATCCACTAGTCCTCTGTCCAACACAGAAAGCGGGACCTCGTTTGGAGTTCGGAGCTCCCCGTTCCAAATTATTTTCCCCAGGTGCGCAGGTCAGTCCTGTCAGGGACTAATCAGACCCCCTCTCACTCTTCGGGTTCCACCTCACTGCTCCGACCTCCTCTGGTGCCCATCTTGGTTGCTGATCGAAGAATATTTGACCTCGTTCGCAACCGTCCTGATCTTGTCTCGATTGGATCACGGGAGCGATCATGGTGAAGTCGCCAACCTGATGCAACAACCTGAACTCAGTCCAAGGCAGAGCAGAGCAGCGCCGGTCCAGCATCTGTCCTGGCCAGCGTCGACAACTTCTGGCACCAAAAAAATTCAGGATTCATCCCGGTCAGTCACCAACATTTTGGCGCTGGTCTCGTTCACTTTTGAGTCCGGGAGCGATCACAGCGGAGTCAACAGCGAGTGCCTGTCAGCGGGCAGAACCGGCGGACAGAACCCCGGGAGGGCAATCCGGCTCCGTTCTTAGCTTCACGCCCCTCCCCGCCTGGCCGGCTTACCGCCCCTCCCTGTGTGGAGGTAGTGTTTGTGTGTAATCCACTTTTCCCCACCCCGAGATCCACCCTCCTACGTGAGGCGTAGTGCATGTAAATAATTAGCAGGGATCAAGCTTCATCGACGCAGTGTGCGGGGAACCCACACTTCCCCGCTCTCCCTCGTCTCCGAACGGAGTTGGTTTCTTCAAACCAACTGGGTAATCTCTATCCCTTGCTCTCATATCAGTAGTTTGTTCATATAATATCCGTGGAATTGCACTGTTGACGGTGAGAGAGCGCCCGACCCCGAAGCTCCCCGTTTACGAGTGGTCACCGTGGGATTGTGAGAGAGTGACCCGGTGCCCTTTCGGCACCTAGCCAGCCCTTTGATTGTGGGCACCGTACCCTCGGCAGGGCGACCATAGCTTTGCTGGTCCTCTACCAGCAAGGGCTTTGTTCCACTACCTCCACTCGGCATCACCGAGTCACCCGAGAATCGTGTGCGCAACGGTGGTTTGGCAACTTGCGTAATTCTCTACTCTTGTGCGTTATGCTTGCTTGGTAAGTCCAAGGACCCTCGGTCTAGTTGTTGCATTCACAAAGTCGATGTCACATCAGATGGGCCTTCTTCGCCATCTCCGGTCTTGGCCGGCTGAGGAGCAGCTATCTTCTTGCCTTTATCTTTTTGCTGTTCAAATGCCTTGATATCAAGGGCATTTGCTTCTTTCGGTGCCTAGCGCCGTTCTGTTGCCTTGCCCTTTTGTGCAGTAGGAGTATTTGGTGTGGGGGCTGGTTTTGCTAAGAAAGCCTCCACTTCAGCAACAATATTGTTCAGACGGTCGAACGACCGGATTTCCATGCCAATCGTCTTCTCTAGCACCTCTCTCCTGAGGTTCTGTTTGCAGATCTGTACAGCGTCCTCCAGGTGCGGGGGCCGCTTGCATCTCATTCCGAGGTTCCTCCACCTCTTGATGTAGTCGAGAGCAGTCTCATCTGCCCTCTGTCTTGTTGAATAGAGTTCAGCCACTGTGACCTCCCTTTCTGTAACATGAAATCTTTCTCTGAACTTCCTCTGCATGTCCGACCAGACGCTGATCGACCCGGCCGGGAGGCTGGAGTACCATTCAAAGGCAAGCCCTGTGAGTGAGGACCCGAAGAACTTCAATAAATATGACTCGTCGGTGGCTAGGTCACCCATGATGGTCATGTAGTAGGCAGCATGTTCCTTCGGGGATCCCTTCCCGTTGAACTTGTCAAACTTCGGCGGCTTGCTGATCCCGGGAGGGAGCCGCTTAGCAGTATGATGCGGTGGATGTGGCACCCTATATGCATCAAATATAACATAGTCACCTTCAGCCCTTTCAGCGAGCTTCATCTCGATCATCCTTTCTACCATCATCTTGCTCATGGTGGTTGGGTCGACCGGCTCCGGGTAGAAATGCGCCGGCTGCAAGTAGGGGGTGACCAGGGTGGTCGCCTGTGGAGGAGGACGCAACAGTGGAGGTGTCTGGTGCACCTGTGGCGGCACCGGGGGAGCCAGTGGTTGTGATGGGCGCTGTTGAGTTGTCGCCAAGTTTGGCTCCGCCTGCAGAGGCGGGGTATTGAGTGGCGGGAAGTCGTTCTTGCTGACGGCTCCCCTTGATGATTCGACCTACACATCAGGCCGCTTGGAGGCGGAGGACTGCTCTGTCCTTTTCGTCAATTGCTTATTCAGCTATTCTATCTCCTGGCGGTACCTTTGGAGCATCATTAGTACGGCCAGATCCATAGCTGCTGTGTTGGGGATGGCCTCTATCATCTCGCCAGATGCACCCTCAGGTAGGATGTCAAGCAAGACATCTTCTTCTTCATCTACCGTTATCACATTTGCTGTGAGAATAATGGCCTTGTCATGCTGTTGGAGGCGAGGCAGGGCTTGCTTTCCCTGGGTCACTGCCAGCATCTGTTTTACGGCCTCCACTCTTCGAGTGCTCGGCCCCGGTCTTTCGGCTAGCCAGGCCAACTCTTGAGGCTCCTCGGGCAGTTTTCCATAATGGCCATCTACCCCGGCCATATTGCATGTAAAGATCTGCATCCTACGTCTCTGTCTCCGAACCTTCCTCTTGACATTCCCCGAGAAGGTAAGCCTTTCGAACACAGAGATCCTTTTCTTTTCCCCTTGACGGGGGATAGTGTCATCGGCTTGAACATCAGAGCTGTCTTCATATCCATTGTCATCAACCGACGACGTCATCCTCATATCTTCTTCTTCTCCCGCTGCCATTAATGGACAGTGGTCTTCTTCAGCTGCGGCTGCCTGCAACAGCCGTTGTTGGCCCAAAGAGGGGTTGCCCAACCCCCTAAAATAGCTTCTGACCATATTGGTCATTTCTTCTTGCCCTTGGCCCGAGTGCAGGGTCGGGGACAGTTGTTGACCTCTCATCGGAGGAATGTAGGCAAATCGAGCCCTCTCGGCAGTCTGCTGTAATCTTCTTCCCACAATGGGGATGTTGGATGGTCGGGCGCAGGCCCTAAAGCTTTCTCGGCGTGGCGGATCCATGATTGCCTTTTCCTTCCTCGGGATAGGGTTCCTCTTGCTGCTCTCTTCTGCACTAGTGAATTTGGGGTGGTACTGCACTGGAGCTTCTTGCTGGATAGGCTGGACCTTTTTTGGGACCCAAACCTGCTTGAATGTTCTTGGCTTGGGAGCCAACATTCCCTGGCCGAGACGGCTGGCTTCTTCTTCTTCGGCTCTTCTTCCAGCGAGAGCCTGGTAGGAGTTGCAGACTGGCACAGTAGGGATCACCCGGTCCGGGCTCACTTGAGACTTACGCCCATCCAGAAAGACGCGGAGGCCACCGACCAGCATAGACTTGCCGGATGCGGAGAGACGTCCGGTCACAGCAGCATCAACCTTCCTTCGGGGGTTCCGGTGTCGGCACCTCCTTAAGCTCTTGGCAGGGACGGGGTTGGCCCCGTGTGCAATGTGATGCACCATGCAGCTGGCAACTTGGAATGGACTCGCAGACGAGTTGTCATAGTGTCGAGCCTCCGGGGCCTCGACCTTTTCAGCAACCTTCTCTTCGACGGTCTCCAGGGACTCCGTCTGTAACATGTCAACGAAGGCCAACCCCAAGAAGTTGGGGAAGCCTACAGCTGGTGGTAAATATCCGAAAACCATGGGCACCGCCAGGTACCCGTGTTCCACGTGGTCGGCTACGATTGCGGGGCCGAAGCCAACACCAGTGAGTCCGGATAACGTCATCGTTCCCCTGAGACAAACAGACAAACAATCAGCATTCTTGGGGTAAGCCTACGAAGGTATCCTCTCTTGGCAAAGAGATGAAGGGAGACTCAGGTCCCACCGGGCATGCCAGACTTGTGGGGATGTTTTTTGTTTAAGGTTTATTTCATTGGGTTTATTAGGCATGCCAGTCACCGGAGTGATAATTCATTGTGCGCTCGACCTGACTCAGTCAGTCGATTGTGATATTCGTGTCAGGACTCGGAGTCTGTCATACTCTAAAGGCTATGACGTTAATTACGTCCTCCCAAAGAAGGACAACCCTTGATTAGTTGCCAAGAATGGATGCCTCGGGGGCAAAAAGAGATAAGACTATCATGTCGACTCCGCTGACGGGATGCGAAACATGCATGGAAAACTGTGCTATACGGGATGTGATAACGGTGTTATGGCGTAAATCCGGAGGCATATCCCCTTCTTTTGGACCATGCCAAAGGGGAATATAGATCATCCACCCACGGAGTGCCGGGATGGAAGCCAAAAGAGAGGCAGGCATAGCCCTGGATCCAAGAAGGATTTGAATGTGACGGGACAATGTCCGCTGCCATGGCATTTATAGATATACCCTTAAGGGACCATTGGAGGACATGCAGTAGCAGAACTCCGAGGGTCAGCGGGGTGACAAAAGAAACATCGTATTCGGTATAATGTAGGGGTAAAAGCCCCCATTAATGTATCTCCCGTGGACCTGGATGAAGAACCATGATTCCCTCATAAAGCGATGAAAGCTGGCGTGAAGGTTGACAGGAATGGGACATTGAGTTTAGACTGGATTTGGGTTTAATGGAGTTGCTGAGATATCAGATATTTGGGTGGCAGCTGTTATTGAGATAAAACAGCATGGATAAGAGCCGGCGCAAGGGCCAAACGGCGCGGTGGGATCCCGGCACGACGGGAAGCTCAAGGGTTGTCGGCACGGTGGGCAACCGGCATGGCTGGGTTGAAAAGGAGTCGGCGCGACGTTCTCCCGGCGCGCCCTTCACCCGGCGCGAGATTGACGCCGGGAGGAGATGGCGCCGGGAGTCATGTGGCACCGGTAACTGCTTTCGTTGGTTTTTTTTAGGTATTGTGAGGGTTTATTATGAGTTCAAAGGGATCCTTTGTATTCAATGGGGATTCCATGGTAATAATTGGGTGAGATAGGAGATGAGGGTGGATTTGTTCACAAGGGGTCCAAGGAGACCATGTAACTGTAATGTATATTCCCCTGTGGCGGCCAAGATGTCATGAGATGGTATAGCTCAGCTCCTTGCCACGCAGTTGGGGGTTAAATGCATAATTCCGGTGAAAACATCGTACTATGTGGTCGAGTAAAGTTCTGAATGAATTTTGACAGCACCTCCCCTTATTTTGGGAGTATGCCAAAAGGGTATTATAGGTCATCCACTCACGAAATGTCGGAGTGGAAACCAAAATAAGAGCCGGGCGTAGCCCGAGATCCAGGGGATCCAAATCATATGGGACTTTATCCCCCTGTTATGATATCCCCTGTACAGTCAATGGAGAACATGCAGTGGCAGAGCTCCATGACTTGATAGGGTTATAGAATGTGGGGGAATTGACCCCTTTGATATGGCTCCCATGAGGATAGAGGGAAGGATAGTGCATCTCCATAGGACATGATATCATGAGCAAGGTTGGCCTGGCCTGACGGCATCGGCACGAACGCATCAAAGTGGCCGAAAGGGGTGTAGGTATCTGCGCGAAGAAGAGGATGGGTTTCGGCGCGACACAAGAAGCTCAGCCGGCATGGCCAGCACTCAGCGCGAGACTTGCGCCGAGAGGGGTTCGCGCCGTGAGGCTTCCTGAAGTGGGGTTTTAGGGGGTTTGGAGGCAGAGGCTTTGGGGCATTTTAAAAAGGGGGTTTGTTCAACGTTTGACGACCAGTTTGGACGATCGTAGAGAGGGTGATCCAGGGTAGAGACAACCTTCCTTCTGGGGCCTCACTAGGAGCAGAATCACACACGGGAACTCACGTTTCGGATTCATCCCTCTTCATTTCACAGACTAGAAGCCATGAGATGGACTGTCTCAGGCTCTCGTTGTGAGTATGAGGTTGAAAGAACATATGGTAGAAGAACCTTCAACAGACTTGGAAAACCAAATGGTAGAACGTGTCTAGTTATTAGTATCCACAGCATATAGTGAACCTCGGATGCAGAGGTAGAAAGAAAAGGATAATGCAAGGGCAGAACTCAGCCCATCTTTCATTAACTATTTCATCTAAAACGGCGTACACGAATTCAACTCAAGAGGAAAAATCCGACCCAAAAAAAACATACACACCGACTCTATCCCTGAGAACATGGTTACATTGGCATTCAATGCTACTAGAGCAAAGATGCTCGAAAGCAAAGATACAAACGAAAAGGGGAGAACAATATTCAGACAGAAGAAAAGGGGGGAGAAGAACTGTAGCCCCTCGGGGCGTCGGACGGCACACCCCACCTTGCTTCATCCTTCGAGCCTCTGCCTCTCTCTTTTCTTCAGCTTCTATGGATAGCTCTCAAGCTCCCCCTTTCTTTCAGTGGCTAAAAAAAACTCTCCTCCTTTTCCTTCCTTTTTGTTATCCATGTATCTTCTTCTTGTATCTCCCTTCTTCTCTCTCTTTTTTTTTATTTTCGAAGGGCAGCCTTCTTATAGAGGGATGACGCTCATCCTATCGGCCTGAGCTCCCCGGCGCGCCAGCATCTGTCTTCCCGGCGTGGGCAGCCCTCGGCGCGCCTCAGCTCACATTGGGCTTGGCCCATTTTCTGTCATCCAGCGCATGATCCATCTAATGGGCTCTTTCAGACAGTGGGCTTCTTGGCATATGTATTTATCTTTCATTGGGCTTGTTTAACACCTTGCGTTCACAAACACGTGTGAGGCACTGTGAATCCCACCTTCGGAGAATCAGAATTGTCTGAGCATCCCTTTCAGCAGGCAGATGATTGCCTGAATATTGGTATGGTTTTATCAGCCTGACTATCTGAATGATAGCAGTACTGGACAGCGGCCTAGCCAGGGATGGCTTTAGCTGAACAAAGTGTTAGGAGTAGTGAGTCTCTTCTATTCTGATTCTCAGAACGTCCAAGGATGGTACAGGAGCCGCAACTCTGATCATCTTTTAGAGCCACGGGTCTGCTTTGGTCTATCCTGGCATATTTTAGGTGTCAACAGTAGGCTATTTTTTCGGCGGTGAGGCCTATGTGTAGATTACGCAGCCAATCCGATTAGTTCGGTCCAGTCAATCTGTTGGCATCCAAGATGCCACGGAGGGGGTTGGACGACGACATTATAATCTAGATAAGAAATAAAAGATAACTTAGCATGTGTTCAAATTCTAACTTAGATGTGATTTTCTATCTTAGTTAGTCCCACTATTTTTTGATCGAACTATAAAACCCTCAGTATATAGAATGGGAGATCAGCGAGATCATCCTAGTGGGTTGGAATCCCAACGAGACTGAGGTACGACTTTGTGGAAAGCACAACAAGCCATACATCATCTCAAGGGCAGTCAACAGGCACTTGCATCTAATGCAATATCCGATATTCGGCCCCTGAGAAATCATCCCCTTGTGGAAAGCACAACAAAGGATATTCTCGGTTAGATCTAACCATCATTACTACATAGCAATGAGTTCATGACCCGACCCTTGTGGAAAGCATAACAAGGCCGAGTTCATTTCCTCACCCCATTAAGGCCGAGCCTTGGAGTTTTATCCCACCCCCAAACTCATGGACCTTGTGGAAAGCACGACAAATCCATGAAATGAAGACGTTCATTCACTCTATAATGATGGAGGGCCACGACTAGGGGTGAGCACGGTTTTGTTTGGTTTGGTTTGAAGAGAATTTTTCTCAAACCAAACCGAACTGAATTAAGGCTTCAACCTGAACCAAACCAAACCAAACTAGTTTGAAACCAAACCAAACCGAATTAATTCGGTTTGGTTCGGTTTGGTTCAGTTTGAACCATATTCATCTCCCATTTTATAAATTAGATTGGATTCAAACAACATTAGAGAAAGGTAGGGTAAAAGAATTTCTACCAAATAAAGTAAATATTAAAAAAATAACATACAAAGTTATAACTTGTAAGAACAAGCTCCATAATATTTTCACATAAGAAATTAAGAAGTTCGGTTACAGTAAAATAGAAGGTGATTTGAAACATATTTCATAAAGTCAGAAACCCCATTAGAATGGTAAGAATTGGAATTTTTAAATTCAGATTTATAGTTACATATACATTTATATTAATTTGATAAAAATATTCTTAAATTCGGGTTATTCGGTTCGGTTTGGTTTTGTTCGGTTTCTTGAACTTCAAAATCAAACCAAACCAAAATTTTTAATACGGTTCGGTTTGAACCCAAACCAAAATTTTTTAAATTTCAACCCAAACCAAACCGAACCAAATCGTTCGGTTCGGTTTGGTTTTCGGGTTGAACCCGAATAACACTCACCCCTAGCCACGACGACTCCTAGAGCCACTCTTACCATATCTAAAATTAATCGTGAGGGAATTTGATTTTATCTTGATCTCACCCTAAGTGGTAATATAAATATATCAAATATATTTACCGTACCTAGTAGTTTGCACAAAGTAAATGCATCCAATGTAAAATTAAATCACAAGTGATCATGGACCTTATTCCTAATGTAACTAAGACATCCGGCCCACTTCTGAACCAACTGGATCGTCATCATCGGGTGTGCTCCGCGCTTTCAAACTCCGACGCCGCATTAATTACAACTTTTACATGGCACGCAGGCCGGGAAAATGTAAATTACATGTCACTAAAATTTCAGCAGCCCTTAGGGTGAGTACTACTGTAAAGAGAGATAGAAGTACATAGGACTTTTAACAGAGAGAGAAAGGAGGTTCGCAGACCCCAATTAATTACATTAACCAAGCCCATGATCACTTGCCAACCCATTCATTTAAAATTCAATCAAGGGTTATTTTTTGAAAATAGTCCTTACTTTTAGATTTAAAAATGGGATGTGCAAACAAAAATAGGCTAGCTTTGTTTAATTTTAAAAATCGAAGCAGGATTAATTAAAATTAAACACATAAGCAAGCCAATACAAGGTAAATTAAGCAAACAACGTAAAGAACCATCATTCATAATAGGGGCATGCATATTTGAATCTGATTCAAATAAGTCAGATAATTAAGAATATTATTTAAATTTAAAATTAAATTTAATTATCTAATAATCAAATTTAAATTATAAATTTAAACATGACAATCATTTAAATTTAAATTCAAACTAATTATCTAATAATTTTGTTTCAAAGTAAAATTAAATAATGTAATTATCCTCAATTATCAATATTCTAAAATTTGAATTTAACAATTATCTAATAATTAAAATTTTAAATATTTGACTTTTATACATTTAACTTTAATGAAATTCAAATTCTGAATTTACTAATTATCTAATAATTAAAATTTTAAAAATTGAATTTTACTGAAGTAACTTCAATTATTACCAATTTATCTCAAGGTAAATAGTAATTATCTCACCTCAGTAAATTCAAAAAGGTTAAATAAAATTTATCAATTGAATTTTACTATTGAGATAACATAATTAATATTTAAGATAAAAAAATAGATTAATTTACTGTGCATATATATATATATATATATATATATATATATATATATATATATATATTAGCACACATAAATTAATAAAAAGAAAGCAATTTTTTTAATTTAAAAAAATTCCCGCGGCGGCGCCTGCGGGCGTGGACAGACAGCGCCCGCGCGCGCCGATGGCACCAGCCTGCGGGCGCGGACTTGCCACGCAGGAGGCGCCCGCGGGCGAGCGGTGACTCGCGGGCAGGCGCACTGCGCCACAGGGCGCAGTGCGCCCAACGCGCCAAATAATTAAACCAGTCCAGTCATCGTGTAAGATCCGATCAATGTCTTAGGTCAAAGGACCAACGATGCTACTGAGACAGTTGGATCTTCAGTTGACATTAGGTATAATCAACCATCTGAAGATCCAATAGCGGATCAGTTCAGTGCACTTCCTCCCAGGACGTACACCTACACATATGTGTTGGTGCCCCGCACCAATGACCATAAGACTGATCACTAACACATCATGTGTATTGGTTTAATAGGTAATCAAAGTCCCCGAGTGATTACCCTCCAACCAGGAACAATTTAAGGTATGCGTCCATGTAAAGTCAGTCTCATGTTCGAGATCCCATCTCGAGCTGACTTTACAACCACATATCGTAGGGACATCGTAAAGTAATACACAATCGCATATTTACGCTCAAATATCACTTTATTAATAATGAACAAGATCGTACATCTATCGGGCCTACCCGACTCAAAATTGGCCTGTAGCACACAAACACTAACAACATGCATGCACCCTGCGCGAAAATTGAGAAGAACCAAGTGGCACCGAGCCACTGGACTCTGGATAGTCCTCTAGACTCACTAAATCCAACGGTCCTTGAGTCACAAGACTCGGGGTCCAGACCGTTGCACGCAACGGTATAATGTCGTTAATCTAGCCTAATCCCTAGGTCTAAAACCACGGTATCAAGAATATCGAGGCAGCTCACGAGCCGCCGAAACCATCCCCTCAAAAGGGAAGTCAGAAACCCTCTAGCCCCAGGCTGGGTAATTGGACTCACAATCCACAGGCCACACACATGGCCCATGCGGAAAGCGTAGAAGCACGATTCCCTAGGTAGCTCACAAGCCGCCGTGTCGATTCCTCATCCCAGGGAAAATTGCTAAACCTCCAGCTCCAGGCTGGATGCCTGGACTCGCAGTCCAAGGCCAAACACTTGACCCACTCGGGAACCATCTTCCAAAGAAACCCACGACATGCGGGGGAACCCTACCACACTCACACCGATACACGGTGACTCGATCAAGTGTAACACAAAGTCCGAAACACACACCTACGGGCACGTTAATCGATGTAACATGGCACCTCTCGACACCCCAGAAACACGAACACGGAACCCATGGGGTGTCCAGAACACTCACGAGGCCGAAGGTCAACCACTGGATCACAACCGGGTCGACCAGAGACCAACACAACGCGAACCCGACATTGCGAGCATGGAAAACTCCTGGTGGTCTAACCCTAGGCCGCCACCAAGCCTAGCGGTCTACACTTGGACTGCCAAAGAACGTCTAGTAGTCTAACATTGAACCGCTACACACTGAAATCACGGACCCCTAGTAGTCTACCCTTGGACCGCGAGGCATTGTCTAGCGGGCTACCTCTAGACCGCTAAACCCTCGGAACACATGAAACTCAAGCGGTCTTAGCGGTCTAACCCTGGACCGCCAAGGACCCTGGCTGTCTATCGCGTGACCACCAGCCTTGAACCGACATAGGGAGACCCCTAGATGTCTACCCTTGGTGCGCTGAGCGCCCTTAGCTATCTCTGGAACGACCGCTAAGGCGTCCCGAACCCGAAACAGTGGGAAACGCCCCAAAAATCTAATCTACACCCCAATCACCTTCGGGTGATGGGGAAACAAAAGAGAATCCATCCCCAAGCCTCCTAGTATACATCTATGCCCTTAGATCGGTCAAAAACCTCACGAAACGGGAGATCCGACGCACACCCCAAAATCATGGATTTTCCTCAAAACAACAATAAACCCACGCTCGGCTCACCACGGGCTACCAAATCCGTGGGAAATGAAACACACGAGCTGAGGGTCCATATCCCTACATCCACCAAAGATTTCATGCACCGTGGACGCCGATCCACGAAGAAAACGCCGTTGAAGCCTCGCTGGGACACGAACCCGCGGCCAAGCTTCACCGCTCCTCCACTGCCTCGATCCTCACCCATCCTCTCCCGTGCCTTGCCCGCGCCATCCCCGCCTCACCCGCGCTCCTCTCCGTCAGCCGCCGGAGAGAGAGGGAGAGAGGAGAGAGCGTGAGAGAAGAGAGAGGGAAAGAGTGAGAGAATGAGAGGGAAGAGAGAGGAAGAGGTTAATATATAGGAAAATTCAGAAATTACCAAAAATAGGAAACATAGGGAAAAATCACCTCCCTGATCCTCGGAAAATGAACAACGTCGTGGTAACGTCCCAGAGTCAGAGAACGCAACGGTTCACCGTACACGGGGTTCCGAAGGTCCGACAGCCAAAAACACGCGTAAAACCCAAAAAGCGACCCGGGACCCACAAAGGCACTCCGAAAAATCCAGAAAAATACCGGCAAGCTCCTTACAACGCCACGGACCCAAGGAAATTCACGGGCACACCACCAACGGGTTCGACAATCCGGTAAAAATAGTCTGAAGCTCAAGCGGACACAATCCGCAACCCGCAAAAGGCGATCCGAAACCCACGGATCCAGATCCGAGAAATACCCAAAAAATCTGACGCATTACACTAGCGGTCTCCAATAGACTGTTTCACAGAGCTTAGCGGTCCTCCACTGGGCCGCTAGCCAACACAAATAGTCTATCGAGTGACCGCCAAGACCCAAACCGACAAAGAACTGACTTAACGCCAAACACAGTCTAGCGGTCACCCAATGACCGCTAAAGGAAACCAAACGGTCGCAGGAACGGCCGCTAAGGCGTCACGGAGGGTAAAATAGGGGAATGGCCGATCCCGGCCTTTCCACGCCCCATTCACCCTAAAACGAAGGGGAAACAACCCTAATAGTGATACACGCCTTCCATAGACCGGAAGGGATCCAAACGACACCAAAAACACAAGAAACGGGCGATTCCACCGAATCGACCCAAAATGAGTCACATGGGTTCCCGGGCTCATACCGGTCCCAAATGACAACCAATCACAACAAAACCAGCGGAAATGGAATGCTAACATTCCAGGGATTGAAATAACACTAATTAGGCTAGAAACCGTCACCAAGAAAGGCCAACACGTCTCACACCCCCCCAAAGCATGCTTCACCCAAAATAAGGCAGAACCCGCTCGTTCTCACACCGTTTAACTCGAAATCACAGGGCAACGCAGAACAAGAGTAGGGCGTTCATCTCCCTACCACCACCAAAGTTCTAGTGCGCCAAAAATCATCTCACGAACAAAATCACGCCGGCTTTGAATCCACCGAGGGATCGCACCAACGCCACGCTCCATTCATCGCCCCATCACGCTCCAAACCAACTCCACGACGTCCCTGCCTCATCCACCTTGCCACGACCGCGCGCCCCGCGGAGAGAGGAGAAGAGAGGAGAGAGAACGAGAGAGAGGAAGTGAGCGACGGTGAGGAGAGAGGAAGGAGAAAGAAGAAGAAATAGAAAATAGAAAATTAGGAATTTCCTAATTTCTAAAAATCTGATTTTTAGCCCGAAAATACACTAATTCAGAAAAATATGGAAAAATAGTCTAAACGATCCTCGGAAAGAGCACAACGCAACTGTAGCGTCCTCGAGTCGATGAATTCAACAATAAACTCACCACAGAGTTCCGTAACTTGTACGAGAGAAAAACCCGCGTGGATCGTAAAACATAACTCAGGACCCACAAAAGCGATCCGAAAGCTCTCCGATAAGGATCCATTAGACCCAAGATATTACAAATACTAAGGGTTACCCCTTTTAAATGCATGTTCGCCGATGATCCTGGATAGGTTAATGTTAAAAGAAAGGGAATGTTGGCCCAGAGCAAGGTCGGGCCATTGCCATGATGGGGTAACCCCCGAGGTCCAAGCATGACTTGCATGGGCACCGTGTATGTACCCATGTCCGGGGTCTAGGGGAGATTGAAATCTCCGAAATGCCCGTCGTGGCATGCATGTTTTATATTTTATCTTGTTAGTTTTAATTCCACTTGCGTGTAGATTTTATTCCATTCACATGTTCCTGATCTTTTTTTTATTTAGATTATATTATAATGGCCCTTTTATTATTATTTATTATTTATCTTTGTATTATTATTATCATTTTATCACCCAACCCAATGTTGGGTCGGCTCTACCCAAGACAGGGTCGACCCTGCCTTGGGCTGGGTCGACTCTACCTAAGGCAGGGACGACCGTGCCTGAGGCTGGGTCGACTCTGCCTAAGGCGGAGTTGACTCAGACCAAGGGCCAAGGTGTGTTGTTGTTTTTTTTTCTTGAAGGGGCTATGTCAATACAGCATAAGGCTGGGTCGACGCAGGATAACACGTGCTGGCTCAGCACATGGGTGTGTCGACGCAGCCAGCGGCCTGCGTCGACCTGCCCTGAGCAGGCCGCTATATTTGGGCCTTTTCAGCACTCTCTGATGGTATTATTTTTTATTATTATTATTTTCATCTTTAGGCATGTGGAATCATGGGTTCAAACCAAGGACATTGAGGGGGTTTGCTGCCCTTGGGCAGCCAGCAGGTCTAGAGGCACATGGGCAGACGAACTTCTTATGTGCAGCAATGGCATGCAATATGCCTAAGGTGGAATGCGTATGATGTTATTTTGGTTTTAATTATACTTGTTGGATTAATTAGGATTGTTTTTTTTTATCCATGCATGACTGTCCATATGATGCATATGGAAATATGGCAAAGAAGGGGGGGGAGAGAAGACCCTACTGCCAAAGAACAGTCAGCAGGCCGGTGAGGTCTGCTGGCAGGCAGTAGGTCGACCTAGGACTTGGGGTAGGTCGACCTGCCCCTTGTTCCCAGTAGCTCATGTTGCTCTGCTCTGAGGTGACATCTGCCAAGAATGCATACCACCTTAGAAGGTGTAGAAAATGACTTTGCAAGCAACTTGAACATGGCATGCAAGGACTTAATTACATATTTATAAAGGGTGACCCCCGGTACGAGGTGTAGTATTTTACTCACCCATAGTGGCGGTTTTCGACCGGACGTAATCCAACCTTTCACACATCACCATTTCATAAACCATGGAACCACAACACACAAGCACACATGGAAATATGATGTGCTGGGGATTTAATCTATATGCACGAGGGATGTGAATGCTAATGTGCATGCAAGAACTTATGCATACTACCCTTGGGTTGGCAATGAATGTAGGGCATTCCCCTTTCTCCATTGATGCATACTACCTATCGTGAAAGATCGATGGGGGTTTTTGTACACTTTGACACATACATGAAGTGTTATTGATACTCATTCCGAATGTAAGAAACACATGCAGGTAAAGAGCACAATGCGCTCAGATTTATGGCGAACATACGAAGCCCCTTGACATTGCTGCTCACGGGGGAACAACGGCAAGTTTGCACAGACCCTGTGCATATAAGATGTTTGAAATGCATGCGGGGTATTTGGTTCTCCCTTGGGTTTGTTCATGAAATATTCATATGGCTTTGTTTTGATGCAATTTTGCATGATGCATGAGTGATATTTAGTTTGGGTTCATGAGACATGCACATTACTCTGGTCTGCAGACCGGGCCAGTAGGGAGGGCAGCTTGCTGCTGATGGGGACATCAAAGTGGGCACTTAGTGGACCGGCCCCGTTGGTAGAGAGGTCGCTCCCATTCCATGGCCCATTAGGCCAAGCCCGTCTAAATTTTAGGTTTTCCCTTTTAATTATGATGTAATTTCTTTTTATTAGTATTTAGTTTTTAGTGGGTCAGTTAATTGGGCCCAAAAGGCCAAGTTAGCTAGTGGGTCTAGTTAAGAGTTATATGTTGCTTATTGTTACCCCCGGGATAGCGGGGTCTTTTCTCATTTGTTAGGGGTAATTAATGTCCTTTGTAACCCCTGGCTTCTCCTATAAATAGGGGACCAAGGGCTCTCATTTGAAGTTAGAAATTGAAGAATGAAAAGTTTTTGAAGAATTGTTAAAGGATTGAAACCCCCCCCTTGTCTCTCTCTCTCTCTCTCTCTCTCTTGCGCAAGTCACCCTCTCTCTCTCTATCTCTTGCGATTCTTCTCTCTCTCTCTCCTTGGGGAATTCGCACCCCCTTCTCCCCCTCTCCCACCTTGGGCTGCACCCCCCTCTTCCCTCTCCTTCCCCAACTCCACTTGCCACATCATCCCTCCTCCTAGATTCTCTCCTTCTTTCCCTCCTCCACCTTCCTAATCCAACCCCACCACCTTTATCCCTTTCCAAATCACCTAATCTAATTAAATCTCAGCCACCCAATTCTTTCCCAATATCTTCTCCCTCCTAAAATCCCTCCTTCTCTTTAGGAAAGTTTTACCAAAAATTCAAATTTCTTCCAACCTCCAACTCCTAGCCGCGGCCTCCCTCTCTCCCATTCCCTAGTTCGCAACCCCCATCCCCAAACCCTAGTTCGCACCCCCCCAAGCCTCCCACGCCCCAGCCACCTCCATCCCCCTTCCCCTCTGCAACATACGCCCCATCCCCTTCCAGGATCATCCACGGCGGCCCCGACATCCCACGGCATCGCCTTCGTCATCGCTTGTGGAGGTCTTCTAGTTCTGCTGTCCTCTGCTCTGCATCAGAATCTTGGCCGAGTGTAGATTGTGATAAATCCACACGTGAAGAGTGGATTAAATATGAGAAAACACAAGGCGGAGAGATGATATAATAATGAAGAAAAGAAGCACGTGGTGCTACTAAGGAGGGTGATCGCCAGAGGGGTTACCTCAAGAAGAAACAAAGAAGATCGCGAATACCTGGTGGAAAATAGAACGCGGGCTGGATTGTGAATTCCTCCTCCTCCTTCAATCGATCGGCCGATGAAGGGGGTTTTCCTTTATTGATTACCCTTGCAAAAAAGACAAAACAAACAAACAAAAGAAGTGGATCAGCCAAGTGAATGTAGTATCAATCCCAAGTAGATGATATGATAATGAATAGAGAATAAAACATGCGCACCTTTTTTTGTTTTAAAACCCCTAAAGAGTTAGGGAAGGAGAAGATATGATGAAACTAATGCCAAAGGAGAAAAACGTATGATGACCGACGGAAAAACAACAATTAGATAAGCAAGAAAAACCCATGTTCTCCCTGATGACAGTAAAGGGAACCGAAACTGATGCTGTTGGCAGGAAGAACAAGGAAGCAGAGAATTCTAAAGATCGCGCAGGAAGAAGATGGATAGCCTCCGTAAATTCAGCATCTACGTATAAAACTCTGATCTCGATAGCCTCTGATCTCGTCTGATCTCCTAACCTGCCAACCTCGTAACCTGCCAACCTCACGCGAGGTCGATCAAGACATCCCTATATAGGGTTTCAACCGAAGATAAACTCAATTTGGGAAGATAAGAACGGGCAATGATCAATGAGGACATGACTCTAGTTCCAATTCGAGCAAGGAGACCAATGGAGGCAAGGAACTACTCAGGAAAGGCATACTTAAACACGACACCGAAGGATAAAACACGACCTTCAGAGGGGCGTCAAATCAACAATTGATGACCTACATCAAGACGTTACTCAAAAACACGACCAGGATCAAGGGCGTCACTTCTCGGATTTAATTTTGGCAATAAATCTTACTTTATTTGAAAATTATGAGAAAACGCCTGAGATGAAGGCGTTACTTAAAAACACGTCCTGAGGAAGGATGTTAATCAATAATTTGAATTTATTTTGAAACCGGATAATAGCAGGAATTGACGCCCTGACATTTGGTCGTCCTTTCTTTTGAACACGCCCTAGATAAGGTCGCTATTTAAAACACGCCCCTCTTCAGGTCGCGAATCACAAAAATGCAAAGATCAAACCAAAAACACACACAAAAAGAAAAACTTCATATTATGAATGTATTGAAGTTCACTTTGGGGCGTCAACATAGTGACATGAGATTTGATCAACATAGCGTCAATTTTGGCGTGTCTACAGCTGCCCCATCTTGGCGTCTGCTTTGCAAGGTAGTGAGACGAAATGGAGTGAAAGTGCAACAAACGGAATGAAGTGGAGCGAACTGATAAGTAGATGCCAAGGTGTGATGTGACACGCCTCAGACACTAAGCATTGGAAATCTTTCCAAGATTCAAAGTGAAACAACTCCGAGTGATTCCAAGGAAGCATCGATTTGCTGGATAAAGGAGATTAAACTAAACAAGTAAAAAAATGTGCGCATGGCACGATAAGGAGACACCATTGGAGAGCGGTTACCAGCCAACGTGGACGTGCTACAACCAAGACGTATTTGCGGGAAGAATAAAGGGAATTGAGATGGAGACCCAGCAAAGGGACATTTTCAAGTAATCAGCCTAAGCGGCTTCAAAGAGAATAAAGTACTCAATTTGGAATGGAATATCTCATGTCAACTCACTCAAGAGCGAGTGACCTTCATTATTGCCATAATATGAAGATTTTCAGCATGAAGCTCAAAGTCCTACATGATGCATGCTGGGCTAAAAGAAAAGGATAAAACAAACTAAAAGATAGAAAATAATCAAGGATAATATTGTTAAGCCATCTAGATTTGGTAAAGAATCCAGATCTCTGAGCTGACACCAAGCCGAAACCCGTTTGTCCGTGCATCAACTCAGAAAGTGGAACCATCGTCCCATACCTTCAACGACTCAACGGCCTATCCGTGTGATCAAGACTTTTCTGGAACTATCACTGTTTTTGATGAAGGGGAACTCAAATTCCAGGTTCATCAGAACCACAAGGTCCTTGATATACTATAATAGCGTAGAATACCATATAGTAATAATGCTCACAACAAGATGTTACTTCCACAGTGATCCGGGCATCTCGAAACCTGCAATCCTCTGCACTTTGAAAGTTCATTAGCCCTCCCATAATTTCAATATAAATAATCCTCAATTCAAAGTATGACATGATCATAAGTGCTAAATTAAAAACAATTCCAACAAAATAATAGCACTTAAGTTCATCAGAGCACGTAGGGAAGCAAATTCATAAGTTCACAAATTCACGCCTGGACCGAACGGCGTCAAAACATGAAACGTGCCTGATTATGAGGGCGTCAAAAAGAGAAACACGCCCTCCACTAAGGCGTGAAATGCACCAAGAGTTCAAGAAGAAAACGACCCACTCAAGGGCGTTAAATAAAACACGACCTCAGTCAGGTCGTCAATTCAACAATTGACGCCCTAACAGAAGGCGTTAATTAAGCACAAACTTACGTTTCCGATTCGAAAACTAAACCCAGTCCTAATAGCCATAAATTTTCTAACTCCGAACAACCTTAAGACTCCCCGGACTTCTATAAAGAGAAGGCACTTCCTCAAATCAATCAAAATCCTCCGAGCTCTGTTTCTTCTGCTGCTTCTTCTGTTCTTCTGCAGACACCGCAACCGTCCGAACTTCTTCCTGCAAACCGAAGATAGAGAGGGCGATTAAGAGGTCCAAAGCTTCCACTCCCAGGCTAACCGAGATTAACGGGCACATAAGCAGTAGAATCTCCATGAACTAGGTAAAGATTGAGTCTTCTGTTCTTTTCCACTTTTGTCTTAAATGTTCTTCTCTTCTGCATGCTCATTTATCCTTCTTTCTCTGCATTGTTCTTCCTTTCTTCCTTCCACAGGA